>JAQPPZ010003784.1:9955000-10555000 GCA_028583015.1 Wollemia nobilis | reverse complement strand
AGCTTCATGTGTTCACTTTGGCATCAATGACAACTAAATGAGCTCAAAATGTTCAACATGTTATATTTCTTATATCTTCCAAATTTCAATAATATGTTTTCTAAATTTCACAATGCTATGTTGGTGTTGAATTCCTTATAACTCCAAATTTATAAATTTAGTAAAAGTATTTTTGTAAATCTTGTATTCCTAATTTTATGTAGAAAACCTTATTTCTTCAAAACTCAAATATTAAAAATGGTTCATAAAATTTAACAATTCAATTCCAAAACTTGAAATGCATTCAAAAATATTTCAAGGCTTCTCAAAACTTTTCAAAAATAACTAATAATTTCTCTAAGGTTTTAAATTTCACTTTTATGCCTTATCTCTCCAATAATTAAATTAATATTATAAGCAAATAGATTAATTTTCCTTCTACCTTAGAAAATAATAATAATACTCAACCTTATAACTCCTAACTTGGGCAAATAATCAAATTTCAAATAAATTGCTTTACCTCCTAACTTTAGGCACAAAATATTTGGTCAAAGATATTTGACCTTCTCTTGAATGGTGCTCTTCCATGATATCTCACTCCTTTATCGTACATATGGTGCTTCTCTTCACTATGTCGCACTCAAATCTAATGCTTCATGAATATGAACAAATATGTCATGCTCAACATGATGTTGAATTGTAATGTGTCAAATGGAATCTAATTCCCTTGCATTTATGAGGAGATGAGATATTTCAATCACCTCCAAAATGTAGTTTTCGCTCCTCCTTCTACTTAAATAAGTGGCACTCTATATTTTTATATGTTAGACGTTACATAGGGTGCTACTTAAATATTTCAACTTACTCAAATGAACGTTACACAAGATTCCTCATCAAAATGGCATGGGTAATAAGTAAATCCTCACTATCTTCTCTTTAATGAACACTCCACATTGAATGGATTTTATTCAAAATTCCAAAAGATATTTTCTCCCACACTACAACTTATTAGAAAATCATTCATATTACTTTATGAAATCTATCTCCTCTTTGAATTTGAAGAAATATATTTAACTTCCCAATGGACCTGATGTTAACTCTTCCAATGGTGGGCTATTCTTCTTTAGCTATATGGTGGTTAGTACCTATCCAGTGGTAGCACTCTTCCTTGGCTTTGATCTCTACCGAATGGTGGTGGTTTTCCAATGCTCTTTGTTGGACCTTCAATAACGATGACTAATTCCTCTAATATTGTGGATCCTCCACTTTTATGTGGTGGTGCTACCACGTCTTTGGTGGATTCTTATCACCACTATCTCCTGCAACATTTATTGCGTATTTTTGGTGTCTTTAGACACCTTTAATATTGCCTTATCTTGAACTCTATTCAACCTCCAAATGCTTCAATAATACTACACTATTTTATTTTTAAAAAAATAACATTCACTATGTAATATTTCCTTCTTATTACTCCTTTCAAGCAATTTTTAACTCTACTTTATGCTATTGTATTTTTTTGGTTTGAAGATGACAACAATGTATCCTTTACCTTGGAGACACTCAACTTCAAATTTATTTTTGATGGCTTTAAAACTTGAATACGTAGCTAATGCTTTAATAAAACACTTTTGTAGATACCTTTTTTCTCACCAATATTGCTGCTCAAAATGGTGAAATCATAGCTCCTTTTCTTCTCGAAATTGCTGCTCAATAACCTGCATTATTGTTGTTCAAAAATATTTTAATTTACAACTATTTTCTTCTTAGATTTTTGCCTTCAAAATTCTGAAATTTTCAGCTAATTTCCTTCTCCAATTTTTTTCCAATATGTATGAGATTTATAGCTTTCAATGCTTCCCAAAAAACTTATTTCTTAGTTTTAATTTGCTACCTCAAATCTTCTCCTTTCTCCTTCCAAAAATCTGCCAAGAGATTTGAAATTTGTAACTCAAAATTTTCTTCAAATGTTGTCTAAAATATAGCTCTATCTCCTTCAACTTGCTGCATTTTTACTATTCACAAACTACTTGTGTCTCCTCCAATTCTCTACCTTAAATTATTGTTGATTCCTCCTTAAAATAGCTATCCACAAATACTTCTAAATCTGCCCAAAACTTCTCCAATTTGCAGTTCTTCTATCTCCTTATAATGCTGAACAAATTCGTAGTCATAAACTCTTCAGATTTTGCTCCAAATTTTTTATTTCTTCACCTCTATATTGCTTTCTTGAAACTCTTCAAATTCAGCCCCGAAAATCTGCAATATTCTTCTTCAAAAATCAGCCTTCAAAACTTTAAAGGTTGTATCCAAAAACATCAATTTATGGCCTCTTTCAATCTTCTTTCTTCTCCTTAGCTTCCACTAGTTATCCTTCAATCTGGTGGAAATAAATATATGTTGAGTCCTAATCTTCATGATTTTTCCTACAACCTTGTGAAAAGACTCTAGCCAAATAATAACTTTCAAATTCTATAAATGAAATCTCTCTATCTCCTCTCAATCTCCCTTCTGGCTCTCCCTATCTCCTATCAATCTCCCTTGTGGCTCTAAAGTAAAGTTGCTACTTTAGAGCCACTGTTAGCTTTTGATGCTTGATACTTAAAGCAAAAAAACCTCAAGATCTAAAATAAAGTTGCTATATGAAATATAAGATAATGGCAATATTCTAATAATATAAAACTCATAAATAACTTTTGCAACAACTCATAAAATTCCCATTAACAAATGCTGACGAAAATAGTATCTTTTTTTGGTAAGTTAAATATTTTAATTATCAAAAGAGGGCATTTGAAAGGCACCCCAATGCCTTGTACAACAATGAAACAAGAAGAGGAACACAAGAGGAACCCTGAAAGGAACACAACAAAGAGGTAAAAATCCTGCTACAACAAAAAGAAGCCATCCTCAGACAGAAAGGAACAAAAAGAAACAGGCCTACAACCAGTAGGACTAAACCAGACCAAAACCTTCAGACCGAAGGAACAAGAGAAAAAGGAAAAGAGATAGCAGCAGGTGGAACCACATCCTCGCTTAGAGAGGAACGTCAGTATGCATAGGAGAAGCGACAGTGGTCTCCAACGTGGTATCCTTTGCTTCATCCTTCGGTGCATCCTTTGGAACATCCTTCAGAACATCAATGCAAGCTTCCTTTGCAATCTCCACCACGTCCTCATCTTTGTCGTCACCCTTGGCATCAGAGGGACCCTCAACAATGGAAAAGGTAGGAATGTCCTCAAACGTATCACAAAAGAATAGGATACTGAGAGCTTGGCGCTGATCCTTTAGCCTTGAAATTGCTTTACCAATGGCCATGTGGGTTGTTTCCAGATGATCAATTATGGTAGAGGTTGCATGGACAACAAGTTTATGGAGGTACTTCTCCACAATATCAGGCGAATTGGAATGATCCTTTGTAGGTTTAACAGACGTGGAAGGAGGGGTTTCAGAAATTTCTTTAAGCTTGAGCCTCTGGGAACATCTAACAGGCATACTCTCAACCTTGACCTTTTTTTTGATGTTGAAATCAGGAAGAGGTTTGTCATTTTTCTCCTTCCTCTTAGGTCTAGAAATTTTAGGACTGGGAGTTGAGGAAGAATTTTCTTCATCAGACTCCGGGGTGGGGATGTTTCCTTTGGGGAATTTCAAAAGGAGAAATCTGTAAAGGACTTTAAAAATCCCTTGATGATAGGGCAAACCCTCCTCCTTTTTATGGGTGGAGGTTATGGTGTAATCTATGGACCAAAAGAGGGCAGCGGGAATGTTCATCATTTTGGCTTCATGAAAGTGGTTTACGAAAGCCAAATGGAAACAATAGAGCTGGGATTCGGGATTATCAGAGGTAAGGTATTGCATGATGGGTTTTAGAATTTCTTTCCAGGGAGTGGAGAGATGATGATGGTACAGACCTTTCTTGACCATCTTGTGAATCATCGAGGATTTCTCAAAATACGTCAGCTCCACTTCCCAGTTATGTTTATTCCTTCTGATCACCTTGTCATCCATAGGTTGTCCCATCAGGTCCGCCAATAGCTCGATATTAATTTGAAATTCCACATCATGAATAGTAACCAGGCCCTTGTTCTAGGACTCAGCAAAGGCTTTTGTCACCTCCTCATCAACACCAGAAAACAACTTGAAAAAATCAATCAATGCTCCTTTGTCCTTCCACATGTCTCTGACAATGGATTCAAGCTCAAACACCTCAGGCTCAATGAAGATGGGTTTTCCTTCCTTCATGGTTGCAGACAAAAAATAACGAGAAGGAAAACAAAAGGAATGGCTAGGGATAAACGGGACAGGAAAAGAAGCAACGCACTGATGGGTAAGCAGAGCATGCAAAGTGTCATATAAAAGGAAAGCACTATTGCAGCTCTGGGTTTTGCAGGAAAGCCAGAAAGGATGCTTCAAAAAGGGAAAAAACACCTGAAGGAAAGAGATTGGCTAGGGCAGATAACAAGGCGGATTTTTAGGCATCGAATATTGCGATAGATAGTCGAGAAAATCAATGTCAAATGAAAAGGTTGACCATCGAGGATGCTCAGAAAACGAAGCCAAAAAGAGAGTCTAGCACAAGACACAAAAAGGATTGGGATGTTCACCCAATAAAGTCTTGGAACAATGCAACTGGCTAGATGGTGGAAGATGGTTCTCGATGAAACAAGATTGCGAATATCAAAACACATGGGAGAAGTATGATTAAAAATCATGCTAGGCTTTACCTTGGGATTCCAAGAGGATTCGGTTATCAAGAAATAGGTGCAAGCATGAATAAAGGCGGTGGGTAATTTAAAATTGAAACACAATGGGTCATGAGTCCAAATTTCAAAGTAAGGCATAGTCCTTGATGGAAGGGATAACAAAGGAATTAGGACATGAACCCAATGCTTCACGTGGAAGGTAGAATGTTGGGCAATGAACTGAATGAGATTTTCAAGATTCAACATGATTACCATTATTTTGATCACTTCTGACAAGCTCTACCACCTCAGGAGGAAGAGTATCAGTCCACATCAGCAATCCTTGGGCGTTAGCTCCAATATTTGCCAATCTATCAGCAACAGAGTTAGCCTCTCTAAAGGCATGTTGAACAATGGTGTTATGCTGCTGACAAAGGATTTGTTTACTTTCTTCCACAATTGTTCTAATCCTCCAACTGCTAGGTTTTGAAGTTTTTAAATAATTAATAATATTTAGAGAATCTCCTTCCACAATAATGTTCCCTGGAATGTTTTTGATGAATTGGAGGCCTCTCCAAATAGCTTTGGCTTCAATGGAATGATTGGAAAGGAAGCCCAAAGGTTCGGAAAAAGCAAAAATAGAATTACCAGAATGATCACGAAGAATTCCTCCGGCTCCAGCATTGCCAGGATTTCCTTTAGCTGCTCCATCAAAGTTAAGCTTGACCCAACCAATCGGAGGAGGATGCCATTTAATGTTGGTCCTCAAAGTTGAAGGATTAATAGGTCTTGAAGTATCAAGGAAGATGTTGCATGAATTGAGAATGGCTTTCTCAAAATGAGGACAAGGAAAAGGATCAAAAGGGGCTATATGGACATTCTCCTTGGCATAGAGGATGACTTTATGAGCAATGATATCAACATGTAAGGCTTTTTTGTCAAATATTCTTCTATTGCGTTCAAGCCAAATTTGCCAAAGGTAATGTTGTAGGCAGAATTTCCAAAGTCCTTTAAGCACTAGGTTCTTGAAAGGATTGGGCCACTGAAGGAACAACTCAACAATGGAAGGTGGATGAGCCCAAACCAGCTGGAAATTAAGAAAAATCTTGCTTATCACCATTCTTGAAAAAGGACAAAACAAGAAAAGGTGAGAAGTAGATTCCCAATCAGAAAGACAGAGATAACATCTGTTAGGAAGAGGAATGCCCCTTTTTATTAGGTTTTCTGTAGTAAGGATACGATCTTGAATGCAAAGCCAAGAAAAGGAGGTAATTTTGGGAATCAGGTACTTGGTCCAAACCAGCTTAAATGGAATAGGAGTTTCAAGATTGTTGAGAGAAAGCAAATAAGCTGATTTGACAAAAAATTCTCCAGAATCAGTAGGTTCCCAAATAGGTTGGTCCTTAAGATCACCAGCTGGAATTTTGATAGAAGATAATTGAGCTTGCAAACAAGAAATTTCTTCCTCATGGTTCAAGACATCAAGTCTTTTCCAGCACATGATACCATTGATATAGGATATGAAATTAGCAACTAAAGGACCAACCAAATGTTTAGTTATGTTGATTATCCTTTGAAACATAGGAATTTGAATAAGAGGACTATCTCCAATCCACTTGTCTTCCCAGAAGAAAATGGATTTGCCATTCCCAAGTTGCCATCGGAGTCCTTTTTGTAGAAGGGAGTGAGCTTCACAGATGGATTTCCAAAAAATAGACCCAGTAGAGGGGACCTCACCATAGAGAAATTCAGAGGCCTGAAGATATTTCCTTCTCATGATCTTGACCCACTCAACATTTTCATTGGAAATGAGTCTCCAGGCTTGCTTAGCAAGGAGGGAAAGGTTGAGAAGAGAGATCCTTCTGAGTCCTAAACGTCCATGGTCTTTGGGTTTACAAACTTTGTCCCAAGCAACTAAATGGAATCTATGTTTGTTTTCAGATCCTGTCCAAAGAAAGTGTTTTTGAATTTTTTCCATTTTTTGGTAAACACTTGCAGGAGCTTTGAACAAAGAAAGGAAATAGATAGGAATACTTTGGAGGTAGGCCATGGTGAGAGTGATTTTACCCACTTGGGACAAAATATTACCTCTCCAAGTGGACAACTTTTTTTGAAGTCTCTCGATAACATTATCCCATAGGCTTTCTTTGGCATTCCCAATAAAGAGAGGTAAGCCCAGGTAGGAAGAAGGCAAATTAGCTATGGAGCATTCAAGTATGTTGGCAATCATATTCTATCTTCTTAAAGGAGTATTAAGAAAATATAATTTGCTTTTCTGAAATTTTATCCTTTGGCCAACAACTTCTTCATACAGGAGAAGGATACGCTTGATGATTTTAGCTTCACTAACAAAGGCAAAGGTGGACAATAGGGTATCATTAAAATTTTTTTGATGAGTAATGGGATTACACTGAGAGGTAACCTGAAATCCAAAAATTAAGCCTGCATATTTTGCTGCCAAGATTGATCTACCAAGAGCCTCTACAACAATAATGAAAAGGAGAGGGGACAAAGGATCCCCTTGCCTTAAACCTCTGCTACTCTGGAAATAACCTGCAGGTGATCCATTAATGAGGATAGAAAACCAAGCTAAAGAAATGCATCCTTTGATTAAGGAAATCTAGTCAGAATGAAAGCCAAACTTATGCAGGATGGCAAGAAGGAAATCCCAACTGAGTCTGTCATAAGCTTTGTTCATATCAAGTTTGAGAAGGAAAGCAACTTTTTTGTTGAAGGATATGGAGTGGATTGCTTCATGGACTGAAATGATACCATCCAAGATAGACCTTCCCCTGACAGAGCTTCCTTGACACTGATTTATGATTAAAGGCATAACCTCTCTCATACGAATAGTGATGGCTTTCGTTAAGATCTTGTAAATGACATTACAGAGGCTGATTGGCCTAAAATCATTAAAATTAGAAGCATTTGGAATTTTTGGTATGAGTGCAATAAATGTGGAATTGAAGCCTCTGGGAATGACTTTAGAACCTTGGATTTATCTTATGGCTTTGCAAACATCCTTACCAACAACATCCCAGAAGGCTTGAAAAAATCTTGGAGAAAACCCATCTGGACCAGGTGCTTTGTCAGGTTTCATGGAAAATAAGGCATCTTTGATTTCCTCATCAGAAAGGACAGCTATAAGTTTGTTGTTAATATCATCAAAAATAAGATGAGGAATAAATTGAAGGAAGAAGTCCTTGCCTGCCATAGAATTAGGTCTACATTCCTCCTGGAGTAATTGCATGAAATGAGCTATCCCTTCAGTTCTGATTTCCTTTATATCATTAATGGTCCTTCCATCCTGGCTGCGAATTTCTTTGATCCTGTTATTGCTTCGGTGTCTCATGGTGGAAACATGAAAGAATTTGGTGTTGGAATCTCCTTTTTTGAGCCAAATGTCATGAGACTTTTGTCTCCAGAATATTTCTTCACATTGAAGGATATTGTGATATTGAGCTAGTAAGTTCCTTTCTTCACTTCTCACCTCAGCAGAATAATCTCCAGTTTCCTGGCTCTCTTTTTCTATTATGGCTAACCTGTTCTTGATATCTTGTTTGTTCTGGAAGAGATTTCCAAAGATGTCTCTATTCCATATTTTTATATTTTCTTTAATATTCTTGAGTTTCTGAGCCAAAACAAAGGAAGGAGTTCCTTGGACATCATATTGCCACCATTGATTGATCCTTTCTCTGAAATCAGGATGTAGCATCCACATAGCTTCAAATCTAAAAGGAGTTTTGAATATTTTTGGATTATTTGTGTCTAGAAGAATAGGACTATGGTCAGATCCAATTTTGAGTAGGGATTGAAGATTAGCATCCCCCCAAATGTCAATAGCTTCCTGAGAAAATAATACCCTATCAAGTTTGACTTGGATTAGTTGAGGTCCACACCTTCGATTTGACCAAGTAAATTGATTTCCTTTCAGAGTTACATCCATTAAATTTTGTTCACTTATAAATTCCTGAAAATCCTCCATACTTTTGGAAAAGGAGCCAACACCTCATTTTTTATCAGAAGGAAATAGAGGGGTATTAAAGTCTCCTACGAGGATCCAAGGAAGATTTGGAAAGGCGCTTCTGACAGAAGACAAGTTACCCCACATACGAGACCTCCCAAAAATGGAATTGGGAGCATATATATTAGTAAGAACCCAAGGTGAATTGTTATCTTTGTCAAAAAATAGGATGCTCATCATCTCATCAGTGGAATGGATGAGATTTCCATCCATGATATTTGGGTTCCATAGACACAGAAGGCCTCCTGAAGCACCTTTAGCATTACAAGCAATGAATTCACAGTTCTTCCAAATATGATTACATATCTTTTTATCAAGAGGTTCACTAACCTTGGTTTCTTGAATCACAAAAATTGTAGGTCTGATTTCTTTCCTTAATGATTTAGCTAACCTTTGTTTGGCTAAACCATTGAGGCCTCTCACATTCCATGAGAGGATCTTCATTTGGAAGATTTTGAAGTTCTTTTGCCTCCCTTTCCAGATGGTTGGGGAGGTTTGGTGCACTTTGATTCTTCCTTGGATATGTTAATACCAGTGGAAAATAGGGTCTTTTGTACTCCATTAGCAATATCATCATTTACTCCTTGCTTCCATTGATCAGAACTAGAAGGCCTTCCTCTCTTTTTTTCATTCCACAATCAATAGGAGATCTCTTTTGGCTTCTAGTAATTTTGGGGCTGAAATTGTTGGTAGGAATTTTCTAAACAACTAGGCTGGAAGGCTCAAAAAAGGAGGAAGGGATGGAGACATCATCAACCAGGGGCTGGTCTACATTAAAGGTAGTAGGAGATGGGGGATTAACAGCCAAGGGTTCAGAATCTTGTTGGACTTCCATTAGATCCGAGGATGGGTTTGGAGGAGGATCAGGATTAAAGGTATCATCGACACCCACCTCAGGATCTAAATCTCTAAGAATTTGAAATTGATTAGGAAGAGCAAAAAGACTAACCTCATTGGAAGCAGCCATTGAGGGAACAACCTTTTTCCCTTTGTCACTTGGAGACTTGGTGTAGGAAGCATTGCCATGAGCATCCTTCATTTTTTGGTCCTTGACGGGCCTAAAAATTATTCCTCTTGAAGGAGGAAATCATCTTTTATCCTTTTTGAAAGGAGTCTGGAATTCCTTTCCTTTGCCAGTATTTGTAGTATCTAAATTTGGCTCAGTAGTGACTATTTATTTTTTGAGCAAGGGGCACTGAGCACGAAGATGGCCTTGAGTTCGACATTCGATACAGAAAGGAGGTTTGTTTTCATATTCAATGGCTTGCTTGTGGAGGAACGTTCCATGTTCCAGCTCAACAAAGGTGGGGAGAGCAGAGTCAAGATTTGCATTGATACAAAGATGAGCAACATGCATTCTTGATCTGGACAAAGTAACCCTGTCGATGAGGAGCAGATCTCCAATAGTTGAGGCAATGGATTTGAAAATAGATTCCCACCATAGGTGCCAAGGAAGATTTGGAAGTCTAACCCATATGGGGGTAAAATTGATACTTTGAGTATCTGGGTCAAAATCAGGAGTCCATTTCATCAAGAAGACACTTTTAGACCCAAGGAACCAAGGTCCACCAGACAGGATTTGAGCAACATCTTCTTTGGCATTAAGACGAATACCAAAAAAGGCATTAGAAAGGCCAAAAATTTGAAGGGATCCTCGAACTTTCCATCTTGAGAATGCCCAATGCCTGATAATATCAAGGCTAGGATTACCACCCACCACTTTTCCAACAAGAGAAAAATATTCCTCGACAAGAAATTTTTTAGCAATACTAACTGGAATCTTGACTCTATTTCTAGAGACCTCAAAAGGTGGGGGAGAAGCATCAATAGAGGAAGAAGAACTACCCAAAACCTTGGCAAAGGAAGGTTTAGGGTTAGAGGGAATATCATCCCCCAAAAAGAGTTGACCCTTCCAAAGTCAGAGTTAGTCAGATCCACCTTCGAGAATGGAGTGGAATTGGTAGAAACCAGAATTTTGAAAGAATCCTCCCACCCAGAGGAAAACCCAGAATCCTCTACAGTGATAGAACTAAGTGAAGCTGAGCTAGATCTGGGGCCGACATCCTACATTTCCACTTGAATGAGGTCTCCCCCCAGGAGCACTGATGAGACCATCCTCCCGCTTAGAGGTGTAAGGTTTGCCAATATTCTCTGTAGAGGCATTGCCAAGCGGGGCAGAACAGTCTTCCCACCCTCCAAAATTTTGAATGAAATCCTTCCCGCCTTCAGAAATTTGAAAACCAGAGGACCCACTTCCACAATAATCAGCAACCATCCTTTTTCACCAATAGCATGAAACTTGATGCGTAGTCATTATACACATCATTAATTCTCAATGAATTTGTCAATCCAGGGCAGTGTACAAGGCTATCTACGGAAGAAGGGGTGAACAGGGTTATAACTTAGGTCAATCTGGAGCAACAGGTCTTATTGGTGAAACCGATTGTGTGGGGGATTTAGGACATTCCTATCTCTAAATTGCATAAATTAAACCTTAATCTAAGTTGCAAAAATGGAAACTAATCATTAACTACAGAAATGAAATCCTAATTACAATTGCAGAATGAGACCTAATTATGTTGCAGAAATAACAGTTGCAGAATTAGAAGTCTGATTATAATTGCAGAAAGGAAATCTATTTACTTTTGTAGCAATGGAAACCTAATTATAGCATAGAAATGAAACCCTGTCAAGGCTCTGTAATAGAAGGTTGTCAATCTTCTATGCAGGGGTTGACAACAAAACATAAAATGCAAGAAATTACAGAAAATAGTAAATTCTAGAAATGACAGTCTGCAATAAATTGAAAGCTTTGCTGAAAGTGGAGATTACAACCAAACCATTAATCACAAGATTAATCTAAACATAAAATAAGCTAAGATTGCAAATACCATTAGTTGTTTACAAAGGAATGAAATGACAAGTTCTACAACTCATTCTGCTATAGCAAAATCAGAATAAAAACCTGTTGTTAGTCCTCCTCCTAGGTCTGGAAGTGGCCAACCTCCTTGTCCAGAAGAAGGTATGAGTCTCTCTCTCTCTAGATCTTACTCACACTCATTTACAAGCAATATGAAATAGAAATAGTACACTTTATTGATTCAAGAACATGATTACAATAATTCTGTTGAAAACTCATTACAGGATCGTAATAAATCACTTTTCTGATTATTGCCTATTTTCTCCTATATTTCTCTACTCTCTGCTTTCTCTATCCTCTACTAGCTCAACCTGAATGGGAGCCATATTTATAGATGTCCTAAGATCTACTGACAACTGAGAATATCTCAAAATATCTAATCCTATTATGCTGCAACAATTCCTGGTTTTATCCTAGAAGAAGATCAAACTTGATCTTTCCATAAATGGTGGCTTTGGTCGGCAAGGACGACAAAGTCAGATGGGAGATATTTTCCCTTACCCTTTTCAATATTTATTTCCCTTTTTCCAGCATCAAAAATCGGTCAATAAGTCAAAAAGCACATTCTATTTTCATTCCGAAGATAAGTGGCTCATTCCGAAGAGACTGCAATTCTCATTCCGAAGATCCGCTCATTTCGAAGACACTGTGTTTTCTCATTTCGAAGATATCTGTTCATTCCGAAGAGACTTTGGAATGAACAAATGTGTGCTCTTTAAATGATTTCCTCTACATTTCTCATGTGGGTTATTTCTCAGGATCAGATTCCAATGGTCTTCATCTCTTTCCATATGTGAATTCCATGCCTTGCCATTCATTGGCAGTCGGCTGGAATTTACATGGGAAAAACCAGTTTTTGCTGCACAGTAATAGTTTACTTGCACTGTTGCCAGATTTAGGTAAAATAAATGCTTGAGACATATCAAAACATGATTAGTGAAATGTTGCTATCAACCTAAGCATATCTCATTTAGCAAGTCATAACAAAACAACATAAAACTTATGCAAAAAGCTGTAAAAATCAGAATATAGTATTTCAGATACATTTATCATGCAAATAGTTAATACACAACATATTGAATTAACTTAACTAGCATATTAGATTAAACATAAGAGTTTGTAGGCAATTTCAGTGTTCAAAACATGTTATGATTGAGGCATTTCCAGGCCTCATCATTTTCCCCCCAACTTATATTAATGCATGTCCTCATGCATTCTGTTGGGCTATGGAATCACATATGTCCATGTTCAAATTCCATGACCTGTAGAACAACTTCTTGCCTATATAATACCCCCTGTTCTCCTGAAGGTTCCTGAGCCATTCTTCAAACTGTTCATCAGGTTGGGCATCTTCTTCAAAGTAGAATGGAACTGGAGTGATGATGGTTGGAGGCCTAAATCTGAGACCTATCCAATGATGTTGCATGATTTCAATCAACTGTATTACTCCTTCTGCCCTTCTTCTCGACCATTCTAAGTTGATGGGGGAGATGGGTTCTCTTTTCTGTAAAGACATGGAAAGTTCAGCCCATCTGTTTCTACAGATTGATAATGCTGGCACAAAATTGTCATTACAAAATTTTTGGAATCTGGTCACACAGTCCCTCAAGTTTGTCAAGTACATTCTCTTTACATCATCCCTGTTCATCATGGTGAAGTGTTGTCTTGTGATAATTGGGTGATTTGGCTGAATTGCTCTAACTAACAATTCAACTCTTGTTTCAATTTCTTTATTCTACCTTTTCTCCTGGTCCCAATAAAATTGATTCTGCAAGGTGGACATGAATGCCCTCAATTGAACATCTCCAATGTAGATTTGAGGATGAAATTCTACTTCTTCTGGAATAAAGAAGTTATGTAAAAATAGTTCACATAGGAGATTTTTCTGCTCAATAGGGCTATCAAAATATGCTTCCAAGAAATCTGTAGTTGTGTCCAATTTATATGGGAGACCTGAGCTAATCCTCATGACCTGCCATCTGAGGTATTTCTCCTTCAGAATAAGACTGTAAAATCTGGCTGGCCATCTGAATTGGACTAAAAATTCAGCAATTTGACATAAATCAGACACTTTTTCTTTTAATGCCTGAATCTCTGTTTCCTTTGCCTCTAGCTGTTTTCCTTCCAATTTGAATTTTTTAGTCTTAGTGGCAAGCTTCTCATATCTAATCACCCAACTGGCTATGTCTGCATTGTATTGTTCTAGGGACACAGTATTAGGTGGTCTAACTATAGGTGGAACTCTAGGTAGCAGATCTACTTGAACCCCTTTTTCTGCCACTTCTACTGGTTGATCATCTATCAATAATTCTACCTGTACCCCCTTATCTGCTATTTCTATTGGGTTGTCATCAGAAAGTAATTCCACTTGCACCCCCTTATCTGCTATTTCTACTGAAGGTGTAATAGTTTGAAATACAGGGACATCAATAGAAGGAGTACTTACTTGAATAGTTTCATGCTATTGCTTGGACTGTTCCTATGCTGGTGACTCATCTCCAATATTTTTTGCTATGCTCTTTGCCAATTCTGAAGCATCTTCAGAATGAGAAGGTAATGCTTCAGAATGAGAAGGCACTTCTTTATAATGAAAGGGTGCTGCTTCAGAATGAGCACCTATGTTTGCCTCAATAGAGTCATCTGCCCTAGATAAATTCATAAGCAATTGAGCCAAATCATCCTCATCAATGGATATAGTTGGCTATTTTTTAGACTGTGACAACCTTTTTCTCAATTCTGCCACTTCCTGCTGTAACTCTACAATTTTTCTTTCCTGCATCTCAATGATGTTTTCTCTCTCTTCAATCCATCTGGTTTGTGTTTTGACAACACTCCTTGCTGCTCTCAACTGCTCTGTGATGTCTTCCTCCTCTGTTTCTACTTCAGAATCGGATGCAGACAAGTCAGCTGTAGTTGGCTGCTCAACAACTATCTCTTCCTCTACAACATCTGTCTGCTCTTGTTCAGGAGGCTCTATGAAACTGTCTATAATTGCATCTACCATTTCTGTGGCCTGTTGAACTGTAGCCACCTCCAAGCTATCCTGCCCAACCTCTTCCTCAATTATCTGTTCAGGCAATTCTAGAAAGTTTTCAGGGGCTGGTTGTATTTCTGTGACATCTGGACTGCTTTGTCCACCTTCTTCTTCTATGACCTGTTCTGTCATTTCCCTCAAGTGGAGTCTTGTAGACCTCCTAGTTCCAGATGCAAACTTCTTCTTTTTGCTTTGTTTTCTGGTGACAATAGGGGTTGTGGGGACAGTTTCAGATGCTTCTGTTTCCCTTGTTGTTTCTTCCCCTGTTGGGCTAGGTGCTTCACTTCCTTGTTCTGACAAATCAGTAACAACTTCAAAAAAATGGACCTTCTTCTATTTTTCTATTTTGCTGCTAGTTTTAGACCTTCTTTTCTTTTGTTTCTTAGCTCGTGAGGTTGAAGGTTCTGGAGCAAGGTGTTCTGTTGTTGTTGTTGGGTGTGTTTCTTCCTCTATAATAGCCTCTGCAATAGTTTTTGTTTCTTCTTCTACAATAGTCTCTGCAGAATATTTCTTCTTCTATCTTTTTTAATAGCATCAACAACATTTGTTTCTTCCTCCTCATCCTCATCTCCAAAAATTACATCATTTAGGGTAGAGTAAAACCTATCAAAGCTCCTAGGGTTTCCTCTAAAATGGTGTTGGCAAACTAGTTTGATGAGACCATGGTGGCGAAGGCTCCCTTTTCCTTCCTGATATCTTTTTGCCATGTTTTTCAATTCTTGGTGCAGGTATAGGGGAAGATTTACCCTAACTTCTGGTTGTTGCCTACCATGTCTGAGATGGTTTAAAATTTTTAGATGATGCCCTGATAACAGTACATACTGCCCTTCACAGGTTAGAAATTTGATTACCCATGTGGCCACTTCATCCCAGGGTTCCTACAGGCTGGCCCTTTTTACCCCCTTGCATGTGTTATTATGTGTTAAATATTCTGGCTCCCTATCATTTTCTTCCAGAAATTGATTAACTATATTTACCAATGTATTTTTGCCAGACCTAGAAATTGGAAGACCTTCTAATGGCAGCTCAATAATTTGACTCAAAACTTCAGGGGTTACCTCAATGGTCATGTCGTTAATGTGTGCCCGGTTGTTTCTGAATGTGTGGGTGAACATGCCGACCAAATCTTCAGAGGACCCATTAAACTTATCCAAAAATGGCATAAGCCCTCCATCTTCAAAAATCTACAACACTTCTGGATTTTCCCGAAGGTGGGTGGTATCCGCTGGTTCCATTTTCATTTTTTGCCCCATTTTCCTATCTTGGTACATTACAAACTGCTCACTTCTGCTGCTATTCCTTTGTTGGATCTCTGGTTTCTGGTGTTTGCAGATTTGTAGGGTTTGGTTCCAAGTTTTCAATTGCCCTATTTTTGTTCTTCGAAATGAACCGTAATCTGAGCATTGTACCTCGTAATCATTTTGCGTTAGCAAATATGTCTTCAAAAATAAGGGTGGCACATGTTTCTATTTTTTCTCTAAACACATGTCCATCAATGGTTGTGCAGATGTCCTTGCCGTCAGATCCACCTTACTCATTTTTTAGTTTTTCTATTTTGCCTACGGACTTTCACGTGCATGTTTATTAGTATCAAAAAAATGGTGGCATACTGTTGGTCACGTCCCCCGTGATTCTGGTACTTTCTAAATGGGTGCAAAAACAAACCACATCCTAACTGACACGTGTTCATTTATCGTATGCAACCAAAAGAATTTTTACTTGATCGTATTTCTTTTTTTCCTTAGATGCCACGTGGAGATGTTATATTGAATGCTCTTTTCGAAGATTATGATCTATTGCAAAAACAAAACCTCATTCCGAAGATTATGATTTCATTTCAAAGACAAGTCTTCATTCCAAAGATCATGCTTTTTTTGAAGTCAAATCCTCATTTCGAAGATAAATCCTCATTTCGAAGACAAATCCTCTTTTCAAAGATAAATCCTCATTCTGAAGACAAATCCTGCTGCATTTCGAAGACAAATCCTACTTCATTCTGAAGACAAAGCTTCATTCCAAAGATGATGCTTCATTGTGAAGGCAAATCGTCATTCCAAAGACAAAGCTTCATTCCGAAGACAAATCGTCATTCCGAAGACAAAGCTTCATTTCGAAGACAAAGTGCAACATTCATTCTGCTGTCATTCCGAAGACAATTTCAATCCGAAGACAATACAACAATTAATCTAAGAAGATAGCAAGCACTATTTTTGGCATTCTTGTTCCGAAGATTAGGCAGAAATCAATATTCTCATGCTCAAAACATGTTTTAAGTATGCCAACTCTTATGGATACCTTTTATGCTAATGGTTAATTGTTATATACTATATACCAATCATTTACAATGAAGAAATGTAAGAAATATATACCTGATTAAAACAAGTTAATGCAAGTTTTGAAGAATGACTGCCTTTGTTGATGTTCTACTGAGATTTTCTGCAATATTTCAAAACAAGTGCAGTTGGTGAATTTGTACAATGATGGTTCAGAAATTTTCAAGGTTATGCATGCCAGAAAACTGGTTTTCATGCATACCAACCCAATAGTGCCTTAGAAAAGGTTTTCACTGCTGAGTTATTCATTTTTCTCTCTTTTTTTTATTTTTTTTATTTTTTTTATTTTTATTTTACCTCTCCTTTTCTCTCTTTTTTCTTGATTCTTACTATGCCCATGAAGGAATTCATGATTTCCCTGAAATCATGCCCATGAAGGAATTCATAATCAGATTTTATTCATCTTTTTGTTTTCTGCTTTTTTCTGATTTTTTTGTATTTTTCTATTTTTTTCTTGAAATCCATGATCATGTTGATTGTTTTGAAGTGGAAGAGGAAATTTCTTCCACCTATTGTGTATCCAAACTGTCAAGCTACTGCAAGAATTCCTCTTTAGTCAGAGGTGTATGGTACACCCTGAGGCGATGTCCATTCACTACCAACTTTCTCTGTGACCCATCAATAGGAGATAAACGAGCTGCTCCATTGTCAAATACCTCTTCAATCCGGTAAGGTCCAAGCCATCTAGTTCTCACCTTTCCAGGGAAGTCCTCATAGCGAGAATCAAATAGTAAAGCCCAATCTCCTTGTTGAAGTTTCCTCTGCTTGAATGTGACTGTCATGCCACAACTTCCTCTGCTCCTGAATTACTTCAGTTTGGTGCAGAGCATCCAACCTAAGTTCATCCAATGCATTCAGCTACAAAATCCTGTCTGTCTGTGCTTGTGACAATTCAATTCCAATTTCCAATGTTGTGCACAGTGTTAGTAGCTCAAATTCAATAGGTAAGAGGGGCTTTTTACCAAAGACTAGTTCATAAGGTGTGAATCCGATAGTGGATTTCCAAGTAGTATTGTAAGCCCACACTGCTTCAGGTAATTTATCTAGCCAGTTTCTCCTATGAAAAGCTACTATTTTTGTTAAGATTCGTTCTAGTTCCCTATTTGTTACCTCAACCTGGCCATTTGCTTGTGGGTGATAAGGTGATGATTTTCTATGTTTGATTTCATATAATTCTGTAAATGCCTCAATGACTTTAGATGCAAATTGGGGTCCTTGGTCTGTGGTGATAGACTGGGGAGCTCCAAATCTCTAAAAAATCTGAGTATACAAGAAATCAGCGACCTTCTCTTCATGAGCATGTTTGAAAGCACGCACCTCTACCCACTTTGTCAAGTAATCAGTGCATACTAGAATATGCACCTTTCCTTGAGAAGGTGGATCAATAGGTCCTACAAAATCAAGCCCCCACCTCTCAAATGGCTCTAAAACCAATTGAGGCTGCAGTGGCATTTCATTTGTATGAGTGGGTTTCCCCATTCTTTGGCATGCATCACAATGCTCGATGTACTTTTTCACATCCTTGTGAAGAGATGGCCAATAATATCCTGTCCCTAAGATTTTCCTAATTGTGCTTTTTACAGAGTAGTGTCCACCTGAGGGTTCATCATGACAAGCCCTAAGGATATCATACACCTCATCCTTTCGGATGCACCTACGTAACACATGGTCAGGACTGCACTTAAAAAGTATACCCTTAATCCATTCAAAAGAAGAACTCTGTTTGATCAATTGTTTTTTCTGTTTTGAAGTGAAATGTGGAGGAACTTTCCTTGTGACCAAGTAATTGGCTATATCTGCAAACCAAGGTGATTGGACTGATATAGCAAATAATTTTTCATCAGGAAAGGTGTCTTCAACTAATTCCCCTTCATCTGTGTTCTGTAATCTGGACAAGAAATCTGCTACAACATTAGCTTTTCCTGGTTTGTTGATTATAGTGATATCAAATTCTTGTAGCAATAGTAACCAATGAATAATTCTTGCACTTACCATAGGCTTATTCATCAAATACTTAATGGTTGTGTGATCTGTGTGAATAAATATTTGATAACCTCGTGATGTAATGCCTGAATTTGTTGATGGCATAAATTACCGCCAAGAATTCTTTCTCGCTTGTGGTATAATTTTTCTCAGCTCCTGTCAAATTCTTGCTAATGTAGTAGATGGCATAGTGTTCACCATTGTCAATTTGTCCTAATGCTGCTCCAATTGCAGTATTGGAAGCATCAACCTGTATGTGAAATGGTAATGTCCAATTAGGTCCTCTTAACACAGGTGGAGTTACTAATTTCTCTTTCGGAGCTTCAAATGATTCCTGACACCTTGCAGTCCAGGAAAATTTAGAATCTTTAGTCAATAGGGCAAACATGGGATTGGCTATTGTGCTAAAGTTGGGAATAAACCTACGGTAAAAACCAATGTGTCCTAGGAAGCTTCTGACATCAATCTGAGTTTTAGGAGGAAGAAGATTCTTGATAATTTCCACCTTCTTTGGATCAACCTGGATCCCTTGAAGAGAGATGTGATGACCAAGAACTATTCCTTCCTTCATCATCATAAAACATTTTTTTGGATTCAAGGATAACTGGTATGTTTCACAACGAGTTAAAACTTTGTCAAGGTTTTCTAATGTAAAGTCAAAAGTCTGTCCACATACTCGTGAAATCATCCATGTATATCTCAACACTGTTGGTAGTCAGATCAGAAAAAATTGCTAAGACCGCTCGCTGAAATGTTGTTGGGGCATTACACAAACCAAAAGGTAAAACCCTATAGGCAAATGTTCCCCATGGATAGGTAAAGGTTGTTTTCTCTTGATCTTCAGGTGCAATCTGGATTTGATTATATCCACTAAATCCATCAAGAAAACAAAAGTATTTCTTTCCAGCAAGGGTATCTAACACCTGATCTATGAAAGGTAATGGAAAATGGTCTTTGTATGTTACTTTATTCAGCTCTCTATAGTCTACACATACTCTCATTTTTCCATTTTTCTTAGGAACTATAACCAATGGAGAGACCCACTGGCTATCAAAAATTGGGTAAATGAATCCTACCTCCAGAAGTTTTTCAATTTCTTCCTTTACAATATCCCTTAGGGCAGGATTCAATCTTCTCTGGGGTTGTCTTACTGGCTTGACTTCTTCAGTATAAATTCTGTGGGTGCATATATCAGGGTGAACTCCTGACATATCTTTATAGTCCCAAGCAAAAGCATGAACATGCTTCTGCAAGACAACTATCAATTTCTCTTCCTCTTCCCTAGTAAGCCAGCTGTAAATGTTCAAAAATTTGCCTGGCTGGACTTCTATTTGTTTTGTATTTGGAAGGACTGAATTCACTTCTTCATACTTGGTGATTAGGGAATTAAGAGGACACTGCTGAGATGGGAGGAAATAAGAAGTTTCTGTTTCATTACTTCCTGATGGAAGCATATCCTGTATGGAACAGTGAGAAGGAAAAATCAGGTGATGGTGCCACCCATGTGGTAGTGAAACAGAGTTTTCCTATGATAGTATAGATGGTTCACCTTCAAAATTTTGGTTCTCCTCATTCCTTAACAACTGATGGATATTTACTGCTTCCTCTTCTAACCTTTGTTCATGCAGAACATTCATTAGGATATTTTCATTTTCTAAATTTTCTGTGTCTTGGAGGTCTTCTGTGTGTTCTCTTACTACCAAGGTGGCTAGTGTGGAAATAACCTCCTCTGATTCTTCATCTGAATCAGGAAACCATAACTGACCTAAAAAATTGTTGGAGGGTCTTGTAGGAGGATATAGAGAGATCTGTTTTAGATCAATACCATTTGAAATAGTCATTTTTCCAGATCTACAGTCTATGAAGGTTGCTGCAGTTGCAAGCCAAGGTCTTCCCAAAATGATGGGATATCCATGTGCTAAATTTCTTGGCTGTAAAACCAAAAAATCTATAGGGAATTCCCAAGAAGAAACTTCTATAGGAACATCTTCAATGATACCTTCAGGTTTTGCAATCGACCTATCAGCCATTTCTAAAACTGTAAATGTGGGGCTGAGATGTTTGAGCTGTAATTGTTTCATTATATCCTTGGTCATGACATTTATTGCAGCTCCTAGATCTACTAAGACATTTGATATTGGTACTAAAACCTATGGTAACTATGATAATCTGGACTTCCTGGGTCACTATACTTTGGAGGTACTAGTTTTCCAGATAAGAGATCAACTATCTTTCCTTCAACCTGAATAGTCTTAGGAAATGCTTTCTTTTTTCTTCCTGCTCTTCTAATGCACAAATCTCGGATAGTACTTTTAATCATTGGTATATCCTTAATGGCTTGCAATAAGGGCAATGATATAGTTAACTTTTTAAGTTCCTTGACCAGGTCTGACTCAGAATTTTCTATTGTGGTATTGAATCTTTCAGGATATGGAATTATCTTTGATGAAGGTAATTGTTCTGCCTGTGGTTCTATTTTTTCTTCTTCTTTCTCTATTGTTGGTTTAACTGGTTCCAAAGGTTCTTGCTCTTCATTTTCCTTGATTTTAATTGGAGCAGGTTCAGGTATAACTTTTCCTGAATGAAGTTGGATGTTACTACAATCAATAACATTTATTTCAACATTTTCCTCAGCTTCAGCCACATAGACAGGGGATGCCTGTCTCATGCTGTTTGGATTAGTGACTGATTGAGCTGGAAGTTGAGGTTGTTTCACCTATTGTGTTTGTTGTGGTTGGTTCTATTTTTCTTGAAAACTTTGATTAGGTGCAGGCAGTAAATGCTGATTTTGACCTTGATTTCTTTGTTGCCTTGGATAGGACTGGTATTGTTGATTCCACTATGGTTGATTTTGCATCCAATGTGGATTAGTCTGATTCTGATTCCAAGATGGGTTGTTTTGATTCCATGATGGGTTATTCTGATTCTGATTCCAGGCTGAATTACTCCAATTTGTTTGTGGCCATTCTTGGGAATTTGTCCATTGAGGATAATTCCAAGGACGTTGGGGTGGTTCTGATTGTCCCCAAGGCATAGTCTAGGGATTATGCCCCCAATTTGTAGGAAAATGAGGGGGATTTTGGTATTGAGAGAAATTTCCCCCTTGTTTTGGTCCAACATAGTTGAGTTCCTCAGTCTGATTTTCTAACATAGTTTTGAGTTGTGGTAGCAGGTGGCATTTATCAGTTGAATGCTTCTTTGAACAGATACTACAAATGGTTGAGATAGATGTTTTATTCAAAGGACATTCCTGCAAAGCATGTTTATTTCTACATCTTGGGCAATAAATTGCCAAAGGTTCTATGTTTTTTGCTTTTGCAGACATTTCCCCCAAAGTTGTGTTTAATTGCACTAGAATATCAGTTTTAAAATTTGCAAGTTCCTCTATTAGGTCCTTCACATCAGTGCCATTTGTACTCTTTTTTCTTCTTCCCTGCTTATTGCGAGAGTAATTCCTGTAGAGATCCACAATTTCCTCATTACTGAGAGTATTTACATCCCCTTTTCCCATCAAATCCAATACTTCTCTGGATTCATCTTGTAATCCTCTTAAAAATATGGTTTTACATAACTCTGGTTCTACAAGCCCACATCTCCTTTGAACAAAGGAGAACCTATCAAGATAGTCTTCTAATGTTTCATCATCTTCCTGTTTAATCTTGAATAACTCATCTTTCCTGTTCCTTACATGACAATACTCCTGATATTTGTCTAAAAACATAGTTTCCATTTGATCCCAAGTTCGGATGGAATTTGGCTCTAAGCTCATGAACCAGCGTAATGTTGAGTCCTTGAGTGTTGAGGGAAAAACCTTAAGTTTTTTATTGTCATTTACATAGTCATAGGTTTGACACACTACTTTGAATTCAAACAAAAACTGATCAGGATCTTCAGATACAACACCTCGAAAGGTTGGAAGTACTGAAGGTGAAATGGTTTTCATGGGAGAGTTTTGTGTTGGATTCAAATGGATAGGATATTCAAATGTTCTGGAAGGTTGGGGCATATCCTGATCATCTCCTTCATTATGGACATAGCCATGTTGGCCATCTCTATCTAGATTGCCTCCCTCTGCCATAGTTTCCTGTTCCTTAGTTAAACCTATCCAAATTTCTCTCTCAAGAGGTCCAAGATCCTCTATTGATAATGAGTCTGATGATTCTTCTTTCTTAGGATGTTCTAATGATGATGAGACTGGTGATTTTTCTTTCTCATAATGTTCTAATGATGGTGAGACTGGTGATTTTTCTTTCAATATTTTTGGTAATTCAAACATAGGTGATTCACCCCTTAGGCATGAAGATCTCCTTAATGGAACAAGCCAGGGATCCTTTTGGGTAATTCTACCTTTTTCATCCCTAGACTTACTCATTCATGTTTACTCTTAAATGACATAAATTATAGGTCAATAGTTGTTACTTTAACCAGCTGTTCTATTCAGATTTTATCTTGAATCTTCATAGCTCAGTCTAATTAATAGCTATTGGACTGTTGTCACCTTCTAGCAACACAATTCCCTGACAACAATGCCAAAATGATGCGTAGTCATTATACACATCATTAATTCTCAATGAATTTGTCAATCCAGGGCAGTGTACAAGGCTATCTGTGGAAGAAGGGGTGAACAGGGTTATAACTTAGGTCAATCTGGAGCAATAGGTCTTATTGGTGAAACCGATTGTGTGGGGGATTTAGGACATTCCTATCTCTAAATTGCATAAATTAAACCTTAATCTAAGTTGCAAAAATGGAAACTAATCATTAACTATATAAATGAAATCCTAATTACAATTGCAGAATGAGACCTAATTATGTTGCAAAAATAATAGTTGTAGAATTAGAAGTCTGATTATAATTGTAGAAAGGAAATCTATTTACTTTTGCAGCAATGGAAACCTAATTATAGCATAGAAATGAAACCCTGTCAAGGCTCTATAATAGAAGGTTGTCAATCTTCTATGCAGGGGTTGACAACAAAACATAAAATGCAAGAAATTACAAAAAATAGTAAATTCTAGAAATGACAGTCTGTAATAAATTGAAAGCTTTGCTGAAAGTGGAGATTACAACCAAACCATTAATCACAAGATTAATCTAAACATAAAATAAGCTAAGATTGCAAATACCATTAGTTGTTTACAAAGGAATGAAATGACAAGTTCTACAACTCATTCTGCTGCAACAAAATCAGAATAAAAACCTATTGTTAGTCCTCCTCCTAGGTCTGGAAGTGGCCAACCTCCTTGTCCAGAAGAAGGTATGAGTCTCTCTCTCTAGATCTTACTCACACTCATTTACAAGCAATATGAAATAGAAATAGTACACTTTATTGATTCAAGAACATGATTACAATAATTCTATTGAAAACTCATTACAGGATTGTAATCAGTCACTTTTCTGATTATTGCCTATTTTCTCCTATATTTCTCTACTCTCTGCTTTCTCTATCCTCTACTAGCTCAACCTGAATGGGAGCCATATTTATAGATGTCCTAAGATCTACTGACAACTGAGAATATCTCAAAATATCTAATCCTATTATGCTGCAACAATTCTTGGTTTTATCCTAGAAGAAGATCAAACTTGATCTTTCCATAAATGGTGGCTTTGGTCGGCAAGGACGACAAAGTCAGATGGGAGATATTTTCCCTTACCCTTTTCAATATTTATTTCCCTTTTTCCAGCATCAAAAATTGTTCAATAAGTCAAAAAGCACATTCTATTTTCATTTCGAAGATAAGTGGCTCATTTCGAAGAGACTGCAATTCTCATTCCAAAGATCCGCTCATTTCGAAGATATCTGTTCATTTCGAAGAGACTTCGAAATGAACAAATGTGTGCTCTTTAAATGATTTCCTCTGCATTTCTCATGTGGGTTATTTCTCAGGATCATATTCCAATGGTCTTCATCTCTTTCCATATGTGAATTCCATGCCTTGCCATTCATTGGCAGCTGGCTGGAATTTACATGGGAAAAACCAGTTTTTGCTGCACAGTAACAGTTTACTTGCACTGTTGCCAGATTTAGGTAAAATAAATGCTTGAGACATATCAAAACATGATTAGTGAAATGCTGCTATCAACCTAAGCATATCTCATTTAGCAAGTCATAACAAAACAACATAAAACTTATGCAAAAAGCTGTAAAAATCAGAATATAGTATTTCGAGATACATTTATCATGCAAATAGTTAATACACAACATATTGAATTAACTTAACTAGCATATTAGATTAAACATAAGAGTTTGTAGGCAATTTCAGTGTTCAAAACATGTTATGATTGAGGCATTTCCAGGCCTCATCAAAACTCACCAATCATTTTAAAAATTAAGCTTCATCATGTCACCCACAAAAATATTATCTTGATATAGAATAAAGATCTCAAATATACCACACTTCCACAAACTCTCACTCTACATTGTGTCATTCAAACACACACACATAGACACATATATAATGGGATGTGACTCTTCATATGGAGTACTCTTGGCCTTCACTCTTCTTGAGACTCTTCACTTTCCTACTTTAAGGACACGTGCACATGGACTAATATGCACTTTTACATTATTAAATACTTTGCACACTATAATAATACTTGTACATTTATTACATTGCATAAAGTAAATACTCACACTCTATTCTAAGATAGAGTCCAATCTAAAGATGTACCCAAGGTGGTACATTATCATGTACCAAATAATGTAATATACTCCAATAATTAACCCTTCAAGAAGACTCCATTGTTGTAGTGGCCTTGAGCTCTCCAATGGGGTGGTCACACTCACAAGCTCAAGCAATCACAAGAGGGCACAAAGGGGGCCAACAAAATTTTGGTAAAGTTTTGTTAAGGTTTTATTGTGCTCATGCAAATGGAGGGAAATGAGGGGGTATTTATAGGGTTTTGGGCAAGGTGATGGGATATGAAATGGGAGTGAAGTGGAAGGGATGTGGTAACCATGTGGCATATGGGGAACCCAAGGAAAATATGGTGAGACCACATGGAGGATTGTGCACCCTCCACATTTATTAGCTTTGGGTAAGGTGAATCCTCACATACCCAAATGTCAAAAAGTGGCCTAGGGGGATGTGAGGGGTGCATGGGGTCAAGTGTACATTGGATGATGTGGGTATAATTTAAAATTACTAAAATACAAGGATGGATTATGGAGTTTACATTTGGCTTGATGAGGGAGGTTGACGTTGGGATTAAAGGACAAATTTAAAGTCATCCAAAATGTAGGAAAAATGGAAAAGGGACATATCATATTAAATGGAAGGAACTTAGGTGAGGATTTGGTAAGGGATTAGACTTCTTAGGGATTTGTTTGAGATTTTCAAATTAATGGTGCAATCTCCTAGGGATTTTGTTGGGGCATGGTTAGGGGTATGGTTAGGGGTTTATTGAAGGTTTTGGTTGAATATTAGAATTTGTGAGGATTTATTTAGGAATTTAAAATTCAATGTTTACTCCTCTTAGGATTTGGTCATGTATTATGATATTAGTAGGGTTTAATGGAGGGTTAGGTTAGGTAAATGGAGGTTATGGAAACTTTGAGGTGGATTAGAATAACTATGAGGGCTAACAATGGATTAGAGGAATTAAATGGAGTAGGGGGAAATTAGAGTATGATCAGGGAGAATTAATAAATTAGGGAAAATTAATGGAATTATTGAGAAATTATTGAAGGTTAAGAATAGTTGAAGGGAATTTGGAAGAATTTGAGGATTTTTGGAGTGGTTATGTGATAATTTTATGGCTTTGATGAATTGATGGGGATTGAATTAGGTAGTGATAAAATTGGCTAATTTTGGGTGTCTATATATGTCCCTTTTTGTATTGTGTTGTGTAAAAACACAATGTGATGCAAAATTAAATGACACCTGGTCCATTGGATGAAAAAAATTTCTTATTACCCCAGTAAAAGGGAACTGAAAATGCATGAGTGTGGGTTTTTCAATATTTTGTAGGTTTTGGTCTACCCCCTCAAACGATGAGTGGGTGGAAGACAAAATGGATGACAATGATGAACCGATTGACAAAATGTGGAATGGTAAATAGGTGAATAGAAATAAAATGGTTAAAAGTGAAATATGGTGTGGTGCATTATGGTAATCTACTCATCCTACCAGATTTCATGGATAACTAGTTGCTGCAACTACCAGGTACACTAGGGTAGATCACTTGGTATGAGGTTCACTCATCCTAATCTATGAAAGCAAGAAAATGCATGAAAGTAAAGTCTATTCTATGAAAGTGATGAACTCTAATCTAGGAAATCAACAAATTGCATGGAAATAAACCTAATCTATGAAAAAGAAAGTAAATCTAATCTATGAACATGAAAGTAAATATAATTTATGAACATGAAAGTAAATCTAATCTATGAACATGAAAGTAAAGCTAATGTATGAAATTTTA
Organism: Wollemia nobilis; assembly: GCA_028583015.1. Taxonomy (NCBI): domain Eukaryota; kingdom Viridiplantae; phylum Streptophyta; class Pinopsida; order Araucariales; family Araucariaceae; genus Wollemia; species Wollemia nobilis. The sequence goes on along the minus strand of JAQPPZ010003784.1, from coordinate 10,527,630 downwards.
TCCTAGGGACAATTCTCAAGGTATGAAAAATAAATTGCTTGGAACTGAAATTCTATTCTAAAGATAAGTCTTAGGGCATGAAAAGTAAATTGCTTTGGGAATTAAATTCTATCCTAAAGATAATGCTCATGGCATGAAAATTTATTTTTATGTTTGAAATGAAAATATATGCTAAATAAAATGCTCAAGGTATGAAAAGTAAATTGCATTTGAAATGAAAAACTATGCTAAAGATAATGCTTAGGGCGTGAAAAGTAAATTACTTTTGAAGTGAAAATCTATCCTAAAGTAAATTACTTCTGAAGTGAAAATCTATTTTATTGAATTACATATATGAGTGAATTCATGATACTTGTATTGAATTTCTGAGCATTGGTCATTTTTGTTACCCAGCCATACCTAGTCCCTCAATCAACTTCCATTCAATATCATTCAATCCTTGAACACTCTAGGATTTTTCTGGTTGCTTTAGGTTTCTTCCTAGACTATGCACATGTTTAACATCTCAATCACATTTTTATTTTAGGGAATATGAAGCCATGTGTTGCTCTAGTCCATAAAGCAAATGATTTATCTTGCTCATCCTATCATGCATAATCTGATCACATGGATCCATATATTAAAAAAAAAAAAGAGAAAGAAAAGCAAGAAAGCAAGACACAAAGAAAATATAGACACATCATGTTCATATTTCATCTTTGATCCTGGGTTATTTGATACATATCCACTAGGGCTATAGACGTATGGCTAGCAATGGAGCACCATCAAAGGGTTATAGGGCTATCTCCATTAGGGCTATAAATTCTTTAATGATAGTGGAGTAATCCCTTAGTGTGATGACATGTTTGTCACATTAGAAACCTTATTTTTTATAGACCTCTGATTGCTCATAGATGAGCTAGCTTACAATGTTTTGATTTACAAATGGTCAATCCAACCTCACTCAAAATTGGAAATGAACTTCATAGCACACACTTTGGTCCTTGAGAAAATTGACTTGCTAGACTAGTCTTAGTATATTTGAGTGCTTGATTGATTACTAGATAAGGTTAATCGATGCCACTATAGTGTTTGAGTTTCTTGAAATGTTTCTAAGCTCTAAAAACCCTAAGGTATCTAGGGAAACACAACATGTTTGTTCCACATCGTTTATCACACATATAAATTAATGTCTCCATATGTATCATGTATCATGCATTATTTACCATCATTTATCCATTTCACATATCAATATCAATTTTTTTTGTTTCACCCCCATTTTCATTGTAGACACACAAAAGTCGCACATTCCCACTGCTCTCATCATCACAGAAAATAAATTTGCAAAACCCATAAAATTTGCATATATTAGCCTCCAAACCACTATTCATGCATTATTCACAATTTCCCTTCAGCCACTTAAGCCCTTTCCTACGCTTAACTAGTCAAGTCTCTACCTTGGTAAAAAGCCACCTCATATTCAAAATTCACCCCATGGTCAATTTGATTTATGGCCATCTCACCTAGTCTACTCTTTGACTAGCCTAGCCTCCACCTCATCCATTTGACCCTAGTTAAATCTATGGTTAACCTAATCAAGTTTAACTTTAACCCTTGCTCCACACATATCCTCATGTGTATGGAGACTTTTATGTCTTAAATCATGGGAGACATGGTGAGTCATTCTCCACCTCATCCAAAAGTTAACATTTAACCTAGGGTCAACCTAACCCTAGTTAAACTAACCCTTGCTCCATTTCAAATCCCCATGTGGATTTGAATTCATAAATAAATTTTGAATATTTTTTGGATTTCAAAGCATGGGTAATAATGAATCCAAGTCAATAGCAAACCCATGGTTAACCCTACTATAGTTAGATCTTAACCCCAACTCCACTCCACATCCCCATGCTCATTTATAACATGTAAGTGGGTAGGGGTTCTCTCACCCAAATACACTTATGGAGCATGCCACATTAGGTACACCTTTCAAAGGACACCTCAATCCTTCCCTAACCTTGTCAAACTCTATAAATAGAATGTTATTTTCTCCATTTCTAAGAAAACTCACTTTGCTTAATTAAACTCTGCTAAAATTAGTCTAGACCATCAAATACACTCAACATCACTCACCATCGATACCCACACGGAGACACCCATGAATATATCAACATAAATTGTTGCTTGATAGGTTGCTATTGAAGATTAAAAATTTAGAAGGTGACTCGATAAAGAACAGAAGTGACAGCTGCACCAATAAGAAGTTTTTATCAAAATCTTTTATTTCTGGAAAATATAGCCAAATTCGCACAAAAATGTATGAATGCTTTCATTCACATATTAAGGTGAGAATCCCTAGACCAACAAGTCTTTATGCACCAGAAGCCTCCCAAAGTCTCCAAAACCAAGTAAGTATATCTATTTTATCTGTTTTTCATAATTTCATGCATTTTTAATCATGTTTTTAGATTAATTTAAAGGTCTTTGTTTGTAAACATGAGAGGTTTGATCAATATAGACCCCCAAATGTTCTAAACCCCTTTTGTAGGTCTTGTAGGTCTTGAAGATAGGTTTGACCGAAAGTGGCCCACAAGGAAGAAGCCCACTCATATCAAGGAATACAAGGAAAACTCTTCTTGGTTATTTGACCAGTGTCATTTGAAGGAGAATTTCCTTGTGGAATAATACTACCTTATGGCCCCAGAATGTCACTTTTATAAAATGGATCCATCTTTGTAACCATTTTTCTATCAATCACAAAACAACCACTTTTTGTGTACTTCAATAATTGTCATGTCTCATATCCTCTTTCATGTATCATTGTGACCACTATTTTATCATTGATTAATTAACCTAATTAATATGAGGAAGCACCCATACACCTCTCCAAATCTTGATTGAATAAGCACCTATGAGTCATGGCCCATCATATCTACCTACTCCACTCCATCATGTCATATAGCATGAACATCTAATGCACATCTCCATCATCACCCATCACATTCACATACCATCTCACATATCATGACTATCTAATCACATGCATCTATCCATCATCACCAATAAAATCACAAAAAAAAAGAGTAGTCACTACACATCATCATCCATCATATTTTTATATCAAATCTATATCACCGAATATGTCATATCTATCCAACTGTACATCCATCAAGAACCATAATATACATACCCTAAACACATGTTCCACACCATATATATCTTAATCATCACCTCATCATTGTAGCTCATCATGAATCAATAAATATAGTTCATCATGTATCCATCTACATACCTCATCCTCATCTCAAAAAAAATCTTAAAGCAATTGTAAAATGGAGGCCTTTCAAACCTCAACCAAAAAGATCATCTCTCTTGTCTCCAAATACAAAATCAACCACCAAGTTCAAAATGTTTCACTCTTTGCCTCACATTCATATCATAAAACAATCAACTTCCAAGTTCAATAGGTTGCATCATTTTGTAAAAGGTTGTGTCCTTTGCCTCACCATCTCAAAAATCAAATTCTAGTTCATGCCTTGAGTGTTGTTCTTAGCATAAAATTTTATTTCAAAAGCAATTTACTTTTCATGCCTTGAGTATTATCTTTAGGATATATTTTCATTTCAAAAGCAATTTACTTTTCACACCCTGAGCATTGTCTTTAGGATAGATTTTCATTTCAAAAGCAATTTACTTTTCACACCTTGAGCATTATCTTTAGGATAGATTTTCATTTCAAAAGTAATTTACTTTTCACACCCTAAACATTATATTTAGAATAGTTTTTCATTTCAAATGCAATTTACTTTTCATACCTTGAGCATTGTATTTAGCATATATTTTCATTTCAAACATAATTTAATTTTCATGCGATGAGCATTATCTTTAGGATAGAATTTCATTTCCAAAGCAATTTACTTTTCATGCTCCAAGCCTTGTCTTTAGAATAGAATTTCAGTTCCAAGCAATTTGCTTTTCATGCATTAAGAATTATCCCTAGGATAAAATTTCATACATTAGCTTTACTTTCATGTTCATAGATTAGATTTACTTTCATGTTCATAGATTATATTTACTTTCATGTTCATAGATTAGATTTACTTTCTTGTTCATAGATTAGCTTTATTTCCATGCAATTTGTTGATTTCCTAGATTAGAGTTCATCACTTTCATAGAATAGACTTTACTTTCATGCATTTTATCGCTTTCATAGATTAGGATGAGTGAACCTTGTACCAAGTGATCTACTCTAGTGCACCTGGTGGTTGCAGCAACTAGTTATCCATGCAATATGGTAGGATGAGTAGATTACCATAATGCACCACACCATGTTTCACTTTTAACCATTTTCTTTCTATTCACCTATTTTACATTCCACATTTTGTCAATCGGTTCATCATTGTCATTCATTTTGTCTTCCACCCACTCATCATTTGAGGTTTTCTTGTGCTCATGAAAATGGAAGTAAATGAAGGGGTATTTATAGGGTTTTGGGCAAGGTGATGAGATATGACATGGGAGTGGGGTGGAAGGGATGTGGTAACCATGTGGTATGTGGGGAACCCAAGGAAAATCTGGTGAAATCACATGGAGGAATGTGCACCCTCCACATTTATTAGCATTGGGTAAGGTGAATCCTCACCCACCCAAATATCATAAAGTGGCCTAGGGGTATGTGAGGGGTGCATGGGGACAAGTGTACATTGGATTATGTGGGTATAATTTAAAATTACTAAAATACAAGGATGGATTATGGAGTTTACATTTGGCTTGATGAGGGAGGTTGACGTTGGGATTGAAGGACAAATTTAAAGTCATCCAAAATGTAGGGAAAAGGGACATATCATATTAAATGGAAGGAACTTAGGTGAGGATTTTATAAGGGATTAGAATTCTTAGGGATTTGTTTGAGATTTTCAAATTAATGGTTCAATCTCCTAGGGATTTGGTTGGGGCATGGTTAGGGGTATGGTTAGGGGTTTATTAAAGGGTTTGGTTGAATATTAGAATTTGTGAGGATTTATTTAGGAATTTAAAATTCAATGTGTACTCCTCTTAGGATTTGGTCATGTATTATGATATTATTAGGGTTTAATGGAGGGTTAGGTTAGGTAAATGGAGGTTATGGAAACTTTGAGGTGTATTAGAATAACTATGAAGGCTAAAAATGGATTAGAGGAATTAAATGGAGTAGGGTGAAATTAGAGTATGATCAAGGAGAATTAATGAATTAGGGAAAATTAATGGAATTATTGAGAAATTATGGAAGGTTAAGAATACTTGAAGGGAATTTGGAAAAAATTAAGGATTTTTTGAGTGGTTATGTGATAATTTGATGGTTTTGATGAATTTATGGGGATTGAATTAGGTAGTGATAAAATTGGCTAATTTTGGGTGTCTATAGATGTCCCTTTTTGTATCGTGTTGTGTAAAAGCACAATGCGATGCAAAATTAAATGACACCTGGTCCATTGGATGAAAAAAATTGCTTATTACCCCAGTAAAAGGGAAGTGAAAATGCATGAGTGTGGTTTTTTCAATATTTTGTAGGTTTTGGTCTACCCCCTCAAACAATGAGTGGGTGGAAGACAAAATGTATAACAATGATGAACCGATTGAAAAAAGGTGGAATTGGAAATAGGTGAATAGAAATAAAATGGTTAAAAGTGAAACATGGTGTGGTGCATTATGGTAATCTACTCATCCTACTAGATTGCATGGATAACTAGTTGCTGCAACCACCAGGTGTACTAGGGTAGATCACTTGGTACGAGGTTCACTCATCCTAATATATGAAAGCGAGAAAATGCATGAAAGTAAAGTCTATTCTATGAAAGTGATGAACTCTAATCTAGGAAATCAACAAATTGCACGGAAATAAACCTAATCTATGAATAAGAAATTAAATCTAATCTATGAACATGAAAGTAAATAAAATCTATGAACATGAAAGTAAATCTAATCTATGAACATGAAAGTAAATCTAATCTATGAAATTTTATCCTAAGGATAATGCTCAAGGCATGAAAAGTAAATTGCTTGGAAATGAAATTCTATCCTAAAGACAATGCTTAGGGCATGAAAAGTAAATTGCTTTTGAAATGAAATTCTATCCTAAAGATAATGCTCATGGCATGAAAATTAAATTATGTTTAAAATGAAAATATATGCTAAATACAATGCTCAAGGTATGAAAAGTAAATTGCATTTGAAATGAAAAACTATGCTAAATATAATGCTTAGGGTGTGAAAAGTAAATTACTTTTGAAGTGAAAATCTATCCTAAATATAATGCTCAAGGAGTATTACTTTTGAAGTGAAAATATTGAGCATTGGCTTGCCATTCGACAAAGTTATGTTTGTGGTTAAAACCCACTGTGGTTTCCAATTGTTCCATCCATGCAATGCCTAAAATAACTTCTGAATTTCCTAATTCCATAACAAAAATAGGACCTTGCCAAGTATACGTACCCATTTGTAATGAAACTGATGATGTCTTACCTAGACATTGAGAAATTTCCTTGCTTGTAGTTCTGAATTGAACCAATATTGACTAGAAGAGAAGACGTGCAAACCCAATATCCTTGCAATTTTTGCATCAATGAAGTTGTGAGTACTTTCAAAATCAATTAATACTGTCACCCTTTGTTTCTGAATGAAACCTGACACCTTGATTGTATGGTGAGAGGATAACCCCATAAGAGCATGTATTGAAATAGTCATGGTATCCTCCTCAGTGACAACCTCATCATGTTCACTTTGGTCCTCAACTGGGAGATCCTCAGGTGCGTCGTACTCCTCTATTTCTTCTTCTTCCTTATCTACATATTCAATCTAAAATTTTTGTTGTGGTGTACATGCTTGATCTTTTTGATGATAAGTGTGACATTTGTAGCAGAATTACCATGACGGTTGATCATTTCTATGGAAAGAGTTGTTGTGGAATGGAGGTCACCCATATGAATCACATCGAGTGGATGGGCCTAATTGTGTCTTTGTCTCCACCAAATTAGCAATCCTTATACACTCATCCAACTTGGATGGATTTTGTAAATCCAATTCAATTTTAATATGTGCTTTTAATCCATTTTGAAAATCCACGACTACCACGTCCTATTGTAGATCTTTTGCATAGTGAAGCATACTGGTGAATTTTGAGATATAGTCCCCTACTGATCCTGTTTGCTTAAGTGACAACAATCGTATTGTGTATGAACCTATGGAATCTTTGTCAAATCTGTGAAGAAAGGCTTTTCTAAAATTATCCCAAAATAATGCATAATGGGGCTCCTCATGTTTATACCATGTTAACCACTGATAAGCTTCACTGTCGAATTTGGTTGCCGCAAAAGGGACTTTGTCACCTTGGAATTTATAGAATTCTAAGATGCCTTCCATTTTTGCAATCCACCTGCATGGATCCTGGCCTTCAAAGGTAGGCATTTCAACACGTGGATAATTAACTCTAGTAGGACCTCTTGGTTGGGAGTGAACATTGTTTCTATATTATTTCTCATTACTCCTTTGTAGCAGGTTGTTATTTTGATAAGGTCTATTAGAACCTCTTTGTTGCTCCAAATTTTCTTCAGTAGCCCCAATCCTCAATATTTTGGTGACCATTGTGATTTAGGGACTGACTATTTTGACCTCTATGGTGTGTATAGTTGTCATAGTAAACTTTCATACTCCAGTGATTGGAACTAGGAGGATTTGGTTGGGGCTATTTCCTATATGCGTTGAAGCTTGCAGTCATCATCTGAAGATTTACTATTAAATCTCTTAACACATCATCATTGATCAATGGATTATTACTTTCTACGTGAGTGAGGTTTTCTTGTGAGGAATCTGGAGAGGTATTGGATGCCATTGGGCTGACCACTGGATGACTTGGATTATAATTATTAATTTCAAATGGAGAAGGAGAATTTTTGTACCTTGGCTTCGATGAGCTCTTCTTGTGTTGTTGTTGGGATTTTTTGAGCTTGATAGTCAACTGTCAGATCATTTGGTCCAATTATGCACTAATACAGAAATCATCTTTAATTCTGCAAAATGTTGATGTATTGTGGCAGAAAATTGGTTTAATTTCCACTTGACAATGTCGCTCCAATTGCAACACAGATTTGTTGGGTCTCTTCGCAATGATTTTTGATTAGAAACTTTTTGACGACTTTTGAATGACTTTTTGATGACTTTAAGCAACTTTTCTACACTTTTCGCAACTTTTGTGATGACTTCAAATAACCTTTTCTGATAATTTCAGTTGACAATTTTTTGGCATTTTTTTGAATAGTGGCTAAGACACGACAACTTTTGGTAAGTTTGGATAGTGGCTAAGACATGGCAGTGATTAAACCTAAAACTATGTGACATGAGGAATGAGGACAAAACATGACAGTGACTAGACCAACGTGGAAGATTCGACATGACACGACCAACATGACCGATGCAGAAGACTAGACACAACACGACCAGCGAAAATACTAGATACAAAATAGAGGATGCAACAACAGGATGACCCAAAAAACACGAGGAAGTAAGGATACATGACCAAAAATATGACATGAATTAATATTGACTCATAAAACTAGGACCACGACTAACACATGACATGAGTAAGACTGACTCATGAAACTAGGATCATGATTGACACACGGATTACAACTAACACGCAAGTAGGACAACAGGGTAGGAATTTCACTTGAGTAGGGCTAAGGATGTTGTGTGACCGAAGTCACATTAACTTAGGTAGGCCTTCCCAGTAATAAACTATGTATTTGCCCATGCACAGTCCATGCGGAACTATTGGGCGAAGAATTAAAAATTTTTGAATGAATAAGTGACGTCAGCGATAAAATAAACGATAAATCATGATTAATAACATGATGTGATTGGTCTGTGAATGTTGTTTCTACGTTTGAATTGGTTTTCTTTCTACATTTTTTTGGTGTGTTTCGAACGACGATTGAAGAATAGCCCTTCCACTTGTGCTTTTTTACCTTATATTCACAATTTTTTATTTTTGAAGCAGTGTTCTGCTAGTCGAAGGAGATTTATTATGACCTGTTGGCACTCCATTTCACTTGGGTTGATGGTAGCACCGCCTGATGTGAGAATTCACAATGACTAAATTGGAAGGATCGCTTCGATGCCTAACGTTTCATTGTGACATGCATGGAAAGTGCTATCTATAGTCGTTGTGCTGTCTAGAGTAGTAGTGCAGACTATCACCGTTGTATGCACCCAAACAGTGTGTGATTTATGGTTGCCTAGTGTTACCCAAAATCTAATCTGATACCACTTGGAGAAGAACAGTCTTCTTCCTTGAATAAAATAGACCAATTCTCAGAACTTCAATACAAGTATCATGAATTCACTCATATACGTAATAGAAAATGAAATCCAAAATTAAATCAATAATTCAGTAAATGATTCACCACTCTGGGTGGGCACAACCCCGCATTTAAGGCACAATGTGAATACGCAATGAAGGAAAGATAAAATATGAATGATGATATTTCAATAATAAAATTCTAACCTAAATATATATGAAATAATGACACTTGGAAAACATAGCCGACATGGCTATGTTTGTTATGTAGCACTATGTCTAAGCAACCTAAGACATTAGGACAATGAAAACAAATATGATGTGTGACGAACCACCAAAATAAGGATACATGAGACAATGGGTAAAATGACATGGCACACTAGTGAACATGACATGATGGACAAATATGGAATAAATAATATGCGAGATACAAGCATGTACATAGTACAAATAAATATTTGATATCACTGATTAATTATATTGATCAAAATTAGGATATGCATATACGCAAAATTAAAAAGAGATTAAATTAGCACATTATAAGCCTTATGTAGGATTACAATGGATGAATGAGATGGATAAATGCAATGATATGGATGTAATGTAAATGAAGGAAGTGAGCTCTATTAGGCACAAAATTGGATGGGAGGAGGGAAAACTCCCCCTAGTTAAGAATGATGAGTAAAATAGGTGATGGGTGGTTTGGTTGTTATGTGGTGTGGTATAATTAGAGGGTAATGGGGTATGATTTGGTTTTGAATGGTGAAAAACTCCCACTAGACTAGAAGAGAGCTTTAAAAAAGTATGGATTCCCCTAGACTAGAGGGTGGCAGTGAAAGAGGATGGACTCCCCCATACTAGAAACAAGTTGAAGAGGAGGAAGGAAATTAAAAAATTAGGAAGGTTGAAGAAGAGAAAGAGAATGAGGAGAAGTAGTGAAGAGAAATAGGGGAAATTAGAAGAAGAGGAAGGAATGAGTAGCGAAAAGGAACTAACCATAGGTACATAGCTACTTGAAGTGTGATCGTACAACAATGGTGTGGACCCTACAAGAGAAAGAGAGGGGAAGGAAATTGAAGATGTGAGGACGAAGAAGTACATAATGTGGATTTGGCAAGTGATGGAATGATGATAGTTTTTAATTATGGATGAAATGGGATAGAAGTGACACTTGATAAGGAGGAATAAAAATATCTCAAATTGTGATCAATGTAGGATGCTCCAATGATGGAAGCAATGAATATCTTTGAACCTTGTCATTGATATATTGATGAGCTAATTTGATTTGGTAAGGTACAAAAGAAAAAAACTAAGCTATAAAATTGAAAACAACTATGATAAAAAATGCAAGGGAGGCTTACCAAATAAATATTTGATTAGAGTTTGTGTTGAGAAAATAAATTATGCATTTTGACCTGAAAGAGTAGGGTTCATGATAATCTCAGACAAGATTCTTGGATAGACATTGATTCCAAAATGGGTGTTGGATATTGATAAAATTCATGAAAATATTGATTTGATAGTGTCCTCCAAATCAAGTGATGAGGTGATGTGCAATGAGGGTGTGATGTGGGAAGCACAAATTTGATGGTGGTTATGTACAAGATGAATATGGGGGAAGAGGTAAATTCATGAAGAAGAAGGGAATGAACAAGAATGGAGTTGGTGGAATGGGGTCATGTTGATGAGATTGTTAATTCCCCCTAGTCAAGTAAATCTTATACTAGGCACTATAATTATTGATATTACTCAATGTTATAACCTTGTTATTGATGATAGATGCAATAGTGAACTTTTTTGCATCATCTAGATTTTGGCATGTTGGTTTGCTCTGGGTAAATGTCAGGTGAAGATATAACTTGTGTGTCATACAACTTGTGAAAAAGAGTCAAAAGTGGTTCTGAAAACAACGTCCAAGTATGAGGTGGATGACGAGGAAGTTGAGGTTGATTAGAAGATCAAGACAAGAAAGATAAAATGAAGGAATATTGAATTAAGGGAGGTTTAATGGGTGTTGTGGCAGTTGTTTGATGACTTAGTTTGAGAGCAATATTTTTTAGCTTTTAAGAATATATGCAATGGAAGATATTTAACATAGGTCCTAATAAGATGTAATAAATATCAAATAAAGTGAGTCTGCAATATGACTAAAATATACTATAAATAGAAATGTTTAAAATACAATGTAGTATGGAGGAAATGATCACTCCATTCCTATGAGCTAAAGAGCTACATTGTGCTCCATATAGGAGCACCGCTATCTACTACACTGCACTAGATAAGAACTTGACTTGATTCTAACTTGATCTATGATGCCCTTTATATAGGAAGATAGATTCCTTGGCCAACACTCTACCTAGATGTACAAGGGAACACCTTGCACATTACCACTTGTGCATTTATTACATTTCTTGAAGTAACTAGCTAACTTCCCCCTAAAGTAATCTCCTACTCTAACTATGTACCTAAGGTGGTACATTTACATGACCCAAATGATGTAATATACTCTAACTCTAACATCCCTCTATATTACATTATTTGGGTATTGAAGATTTCAATCTTCAATATGGATCTTCTGCTTGAGTATGGTCTTTGATTTGAACAAGTTCTTTCATCAATTGATTTTTGCTCTGGAGTCTTCCTTTATCTAAACCATATTATTCTTCTTCTTTAAATTTTCCTTTGATTCTAGTTTCTACATTCATGTAGGTGGTAGTACTGCTACTAGATCACTGCAAAGATGTTTGTCCTTGTTTTTTATTACTCTGTATAGAAACTTATTTCAATATATCAATATAAGATCTTACATTAGTGGATCTTGATGTATCAATATTGCATGAGGATTGAAATATCCTTTTTAAGTATGATTCACTTAGTTCATATTTCTTTTTATGAGCTTTTGTCAAACTTTGTGGTTTTACATTCTCATTCTTGTAGCATTTGTATGTAAGTAATGCCTTATACAAAATTCTTATGAAATCTAAGTAAAGTGGAACGTCATCCTTTCCATTCTCAATTGCTTCTTTGAGTTGAGCTTTTAGATATTGTTCCACGGTATCAAAATCATCATCTAAGGCTTCACTATGAATCATTTTTGAAGTAATTCTAAATATGCTTTACCTTTTATAAGTAGATTCATGATTCCAATTTTATGGCACGTGCTTTTTCCTTTTTAGAGACATTATTCATGTATTTTTTTTGTTGTATTCCTTGGGTAGAAATCTTATAGATTCTTTGAAAAAGTGCTTTCATTGGAATAGAAACTTATGAAATAGAATCTACTAAGTGGTCTATCTTATAAATCCCTAGTTATGATCTTGATTCGATAGAACATTTTTAGCTTAGGTTTTGTAGGCTTCCTTATGACTCCCTAGTTAAGAGATGTGATTTAATAAAATCCTTGTAAGATTTTTAAATACCTTATGATTCCCAAATGGATTGAGTACGTGATAAATTTTGAATGAATGCTATTATTATCAAGTTTTTTAGAATGCCTTATGTCTCCCTAGTAATTTTGGATATGATGAATGATTGATAAAGTGCTTTTGATAATAATAGTTCAATTTTGAGTTGATTTTGTAAAGTTTTGTGAATAGAAAATATCAACTTCTTTTACACCTTATTTCTCCTATTGAATTTAAGAAATTTCTATTTTGATGAGGTTCTATTTGTTGGAATTATTTTGTCCCTTTAATGTAAGTTTGAGATAAGTATAGTAATTAGTTTCCAACTCATGATTTTTCTTATAGAACATTCTTTTATATAATTTGATATTTAATGTTTCTAAATTCCAACTACCTATGTAGTATTCCTTATAACTCCCTAATGTGGGATTTTAGAAAACAATGATATTTGAAATGTTATATAATTAATCTATCCAAGTAGAAATCCTTATTTCTCCTATGCTTTAGATTGCAAATATTAGGCTACTAATATATATTTCTTTTAATATTGCTTTCAAATATGGTTGATTTCTCCTCATTTTTCAACCTTATATTATACCTTATATATCCCTATTAATGAAAGCAAATTTGAATAAGATATAGTCTTACCTTTGTGATGTTCCAAAACTCTACATATCTGACACTGATTCTTAGTCATATATATAGCATTCTTTAGTGCTCTTTTGACCGTTATCTCCAATGTATGGTCATAGGATTTAGCTTCTCTTTAACTTGGATGGTGGCTGGTTTCATTGATGGCACTGCTTGGACAATGGACGCTTCACATCTAACTACTTTGACTAGGATAATCTTCCTACTACTACTATGACACAAATGCTACTACATAATTCTACCATGATCTTAGCTTCTGATGCTGCTACAAACTCGACCTTCAATGCTTATGTTTACTTTAACTTTATTTTTATGCTTTATCCAAGATGGATGCTTCTAAATAGAATGGAATCTTCCTCCTTTTGGACAAGTGGTGAATGGAAGTTGCAAATTGAAATTCTTTCAACACTCATGCAAAGATAATGTATGTAACCTCCTCAATATTCCTTGTAACTCCTCTTTATTAGGCACTTGAAAGTTCTTGAGCGTTAATAGTTGGGATGGCACCTTAGAATGTTTGTGCAAAGTGCCACTCAAGGTCTTTGCATGTAGATATTTACTATAATGCTACATAATATTATAACTCCTCTTGCTCTTTCGTATGCTTGTTTCTTGGCTTTCTTTATTTATTGGATAGCAAGCAACCTTTTTCTTTTGTAGGCATTTTTATGAGGACGTTGTATGGCATTAGTTATGATGCTTCTTGGTTCTATGGAGCTCCAAATAGTGGTTTTGTAACTAATCTTGGTGCTTATTTTGGTGGGTGTTCTTCTTTTGGTGGGCATGCTTTCAACGTGTTAATTTTGGTGCTCCTTTGTAGTGTAGATAGTCCTTTGTAATAGATTATTGTAATGTTATCTATTCCACATTGATAGAAGTATATTTTTATACCTTTTTACGTAGATGAGAACCCTTTAATATGGACCTTTATGTTATCCTTTTTGTCCACGTAAATATATATTTATAATGGCCTTATTTGGGATTTGATATTACAGGTGAATGCTTGCTTCTTGATTCTTTGATGTAGACCAATGGTGTCTTTTGAAACTTTAAATATTGAGAAATGTGTGATCCTTGATGGCTTTATTTTCTTGCTTGAAAAATACCCTTATACCTACTCGGATGATGGTTGTTCTCTTTATTATATTATAATAAATTTTGTCCTTCTTCAATGGACAAGGATAGTGCTTGTATTAGATGGATTTTGCACCAATATGATGGGTCGAATGTCTCTTTCTGAAATGCTCCTTTTCCTTTTGATGAGGCAGCTCCTTGCCTTTAGTAATTCCTTTTGCTTGGATAATTTAGTAAGATTAAAACCAAGCTAATAATTTGTACATAATATGCACCCTTTTGAAGTAGAAAATTTTGCACTTATTATTTTAATGAAACCCTAAGTGCACTTTAAATATGAGACTCTACAAGTCTCAATTTTTAGATCCTATTGTTGTTTTTATGGTGGATTTCTTCTCCACTTCTTGGAGGAATCTGATCTAATTTTTATGGCTTATTTAGGCCACTAAATGTTGTAGATTTTTTGCACCAAATAGTTTCTCTAGATACTTTGATAATTTATTGGTTTTTGTATCCTTGATCTTTAATCAACAAACACAAACTAACCCTTTTGAGAGTAACTAGTTAGAGATCAACTAGTATAGTGCCAATGCACTTTTAATGGTAACAATAATCTCACCTGGAATCTCAAAATAATTTCAAATACACTTAATGATCTCTACAACTTTTAATACTAATCTGTAATTTACCCTTAATGAATATTCTACAATTTTTTACTACAATAAATATTGTAGGATATAGTCTTCTTGCTTTCTAGATAGCAAATAGGTAGATGATAATTTTCTTTCTTTCAAAAATATCCAACTCCTATTTAATGTGTAAATAATCCTTAAAATAAATTTTCTCTTTTTGCACTTGAAGACTATAATGCAATCTATTTTTCTCAAATTTTAATCCAAATATGGTGCTTAATAGAATTTGATAATGAACCCTAATTTGAAGTTCAACTAATTGCACCATAGTTGCTTACCTTTTTGATGGCTTCTAAAGTAGATGTAGATCTTGGTGTTTTTGATTCACCAATTTGTTGCCTTGCAATGGTTGACTTCACAACTTCTTGTTGGCTGTCCAGAATAGCTTCCTGCTTCACCAAATTGTAGCCTTGAACTTTCTGTATTGAGCCTTGGATTTGGTGGTTTTATCCTTCCAATTATCTTTGCTTTTCTACTATATATTGAAAGAATTCCCTTCTCTAAAATATGCCTCCTTGCTGTGAGAGGCAATCTCAAAATCTCATGGATTTGGTAGGCTTCTTCTATATGAATCTACATTCAAGCTTCTTGTCAAATTCTGACTTCAAACAGGATCTTCTTCTTCTCAAGATTTTTAATGCCTTGAGGTCTTCACTAGATTCTTCTTCTATATTTGGCACTCCTTGCCAAATTCTTCTTCTAGGATTTGGTACTCCTTGCCAAATTCTTCTTCTATTGGGATTTTTTTTAGATGGCGATAATTGTCCCAAGTTCTTTACTATCAATAACTTATCCTTGGTAGTGTAATTATCCAATGAGTTCTCCTAGTAACTCTTTTGATGATGATTCTATGAGCTCTATAACAAAGCTCTCCAAGCCTTCTTTGTTTTCCTCCTTGAGACCTCTCCAAGGTCTTCTATCTTGTAGCTTCTTTGGTCTTCCAAATGAGACCTTTTCTTCAATATTCTACTTTTGGAAGTGTTGGCGATGAGATCTTCTTCTAGGATCTCTGATTTTGTTACTTCTAAATTTGTACAAGACTCTCCTAGTCCTTCTCTTTCTTACAATAAACGAATCTCTTCAATGATATCTACCTAGAATCTCTTCAAATTCTTCTGAAAGAAGCCTTTAATTAGTAAAGATCACCAATCTCCTATTTCTTGGACTCTTATTTGGAGTATTATTTAGGAACTCATTTTTGGAGTTTTCTTCTGAATTTAGGAATTTATATTTTGAATCAGGATATCTTCAAGAACTCTTCTTTGGAGTATTCTTCAGAATCAGGAATTTCTTTTGGAATTTTCTTCAGAGAAATCTTCTTTGGAGTATTCTTCAGAATCAGGAATTTCTTTTGGAATTTTCTTCAGAGAAATCTTCTTTGGAGTCTTCTTCTGAATCAAGAATTTATATTTTGAATCATGAAATTTTCTGTGAAATTATCTTCAAAAAATATTCTTTGGAGTTTACTTTTGAATCAAGAATTCTTCTTCTAAATCAGGAATTCTTCTCTGAATTTTCCTTCATAATTAAGGCTTATATGGACTTCTTCTTGATCAAGGTTTCTATGGTCTTTTCTACTTTTGTAATCAGCAGGTATTAATATTGAATTAAGATCACCAATATCCTATCTCCTTCTATGACTCAACTTATGGATTCACTTCTTCCTTGAGTCTGCTATAAGGCTATTGTGGCCTTTTTCTTCACTTCATATGATTGCAGCTCTTGTGATGGGAATTTTCTCAAGGTCTTTGAAGTCTTCAGTCTTGGGTGGTGGGTGGGGAGTTAACAACTGCAGCATAACTCTGTTGTAGGAAGCTTTCCAAATTTTTTATGAATCTCTTTTTCCTGAATTAAGTTTTTAGAAACTAGAATTGAAGAATTTGTAATTCTAGAGATAATATTCACTAGTTGATTTGTCAATCTAGTGGTATGAATACTAATTCATAGTCTTCACGAGTTTTTTTACAACTTTGTGGAAAGACTCTAGCTAAATATAATCTCAAAATTTTTACAACTAATATTTATTTCTGTTCTCACTTTTCTAATCTTGTTTACTATGGCTAATTCTATCAATTGATTCCTAATGGTAACTTTCACATGTCATGGTGCACAATAGATTTGTTTTATGAAGATGCAAGCCAATAGTAGTAATGGTGACTTCCCTATTCCTCTTGACCTACTATAATTCTCTAATGATGGATGTAGGTCCTCCTATCTCGATTCACCATGGCTTTGATACCATTGTTAGCTTTTAAGGATATATGCAATGGAAGAAATTTAACATAGGTCCTAATAAGATGCAATAAATATGAAAAAAAGTGATTCTAAAATATGAATGAAATATAATATAAATATAAATGATGAAAACACAATGTATTATGGAGTAAATGGTCACTTCATTCCTATGAGTTAAAGAGCTACATTATGCTCCATACAGGAGCACCACTATCTACTACATTGCACTAGATAAGAACTTGACTTGATTTTAACTTGATCTATGAGATCCTGTATATATTAAGATAGATTTCTTGGCCAACACTCTACCTAGTTGTACAAGGGGACACCTTACACATTACAACTTGCACATTGCCACTTGTGCATTTATTACATTGCTTGAAGTAACTAGCTAAATTTCTCCTAAAGTAATCTCCTACTCTAACTATGTATCTAAGGTGGTACATTTACATGACCCAAATGATGTAATATACTCTAACTCTAACAGATATGTGAGATGATCTAATATTTAGTGTAGATTAATTAGAGGTGAAATTGGAATGGGAAAAAGAGGTGTGAATGGTCTGGCAAGATGATAAAGGTTGAAATGGGGGGAATGAGGATATGAAGAAGGCAAAGGTATATGAAGGGGATAAAGTGAGTGGCAAGATTAATGGGATGGGATTTTATGAAGGGCATAAGCAAATTATATGGTGTTAAGAGTATTGTAAGAGGAAATGATGTTATAAGAAGATATGGAAGAGGTAAGGTTGGAATAATTGGTGGAAGAGATGAGGTGGATCAAGGCAAGGAAGATAAAGTGGTCTATGCAAGAGAGGCTTCGAGTATAAGAGTGGAGGTGGCCTAAGATATTAGACCTTGATCAAAATGTGAAGGTCAAGGATAGGCCTTGATGATTAGATATGGGAGAGTATGGATGGTGGCTAAGGTATTAGGTGAGGTAAAAGGCACCTCCCCCAAATGGGTTCAATAAGTAGATGAAGAAGGTATTTGTTCGAGGTGCTTCATGGAAGGTTGTTCTTGAGTATGAGCTTGGCTTTGGGTTCAAACTATAAGTGGGTGTGAACATGATAGAAAATGGAAAGATGAATTTGGAAATGGTTTTGGAGGCTTTGATGGTAGTTTATAATTCTTTTATGAAATTTAAGAACTACCTATGTAATAAAAATTAAGCATTCAATCAAACAAATAAGCAAATGGTTTTTTAAGTTTTTTATGTTTTGTAATGTTTTGTAGTTTTTGCCTTTTTTATGTTTTATGTTCCTTAAACCTAGGAACTATGAAGGGGTGATGGAATGAAACCTATTAAGATGATTTCATGCCCACCCCTTTCAATTAAGTGGTACACAAATGACTATAAAGGCTTCCTAAGATGAAGGGTAGACTTTGGGTAGCCTAAGGGGACAAAACAATCTCTTGAGAGAGGTCACACTATCTAAATATTGCTACTTGCCCAGCTGGACTTCCACTTTATCCTCGATTAGGCTCGGATAAATATGATAGTTGTGGTCCACTAAATATTAAGCCTCATGGTCAAAGGGTGTCTAACCTCAAAATTATCCTAAGCTAGCCCCAAGGGTAAGCAATTTTTTGGTGATGAATTTTTAGAAACTATGTGTACTAATTATGGCATGCTAGGGCTCAACTGATGGCTGGGGATGAAGTCCAAATCACCAAGATATTTTCCTCATAAAATGAATTACAAAATATAATGTGCAAAATGTGTGTGCAAAAAATTTATTCTGTTTAATTTTTTTCTTTTTTAAATACCTATATACCATGCAAGACTAAATCTAGTCCTAAGAATACAAAGTGTAATATGGACAACCAATATTCCTATTATGGCCTTAAAGATGCAATGCAACTAACCTAATGAAGAATGTTATGGAAAGACACTATCTAAATGAAGAAGAGGAATTTGAAGACAAAAACACAAGAGGAAGAAGTGGGAACCTAGACTAGAGAATAAAATACTAACCTATTCTAGAGAAGGGGGACTAAAGGTACCTAAATTTAGAAGATTGAAATAAATAATAAAAGGCGGATGATAGAGGAAAAAATGACTGAAATCAAAGATAGAATGTATAAATTAGAGGGGAAATAATGCAAACCAAATCTGATCCACATATCCAATTGCTCAGAGTGGTTGTACCACTTGCTTGACCACTTGAAGTAGTTGGTTGACCATTAGGAGTGGTTGGGACTATGTTATAGAGACAAGATAGAGGATAAAATAGAAGAAATTTGATTTTGGAATGACTAGGGAAGGACTAAACTGATTGCTACTGACCTAAACTAGATATAATACCAATAGGCAATAAAAACTATGCTAATGACACAAAAATGGAGGGGAACAAATCTAACCTACTATAAGAATGAAGATACTGATCTAAAAAATACCCATATTTTAAGGAATGCAAGTATTCTAAAGAAATTAGTGGAAGCAAAGAAAAGAACCTAAGATAATAACACAAAATCAACTATGCTAAATCAACAAAATCAAGCTATGCTAAATAAAATAAACATACAATTGCTATTTTAAACCAAAAACAACTTAATCTATTGAAAAGAAAGCAATGCAACTAAGCTATGAATGATAGAAGTAACTATATTAAAGAAATGCAAGGATGAACTATGCTATGGAGAGGAAAACACAACTATGCTAAAATAACTTAGAAGAAACTATGGAAAAGAGAACAAAGGAGACTAAGAGGCACCTATTCTAAGGAATGAAGAAGAAGAAGAAGCAAACTATGGCAAATGAGACAACTACTCCTAGGAGAAGAAAGACACCTAAGCTAAATAAAGGGGGAAATTCTTAAGCTTGAAGAAGAAGAGAGAAGTAAACTACCTAAGAGAAATTCCTTTATATTAAATAGATATTTAATAAACTAAACTAGATAAGAAGAACCTATGAGAAACTAGGGGGAGCAAAGAACTATGCTAAGGAGAATATGAATACCTATGGCAAGCTAAAGGAGTGAAGAGGGTACACTAAGCTAAGAGAGGAAATACCTAAACTATGGCAATGCTAGAAGACAACTAACTTTGAATTAAAAGCAAACAAAAGTAGAGAAAAATACAATGATGATAATCTGGTTTGAACCACTAACCTGTGAGCCTATGCTTACTATCAAAAATGAGTCTATTATTTTGAGTCTATTTCTATGCTTGACCACTCTAGGTGGTTTTTTGACCACTCTGGATGGTTGGTGAGCTTCTTGACCTCTCAAATTGGTTGGTTGACCACTCTGGATGGTTGGTTTTGAGTGTAGGTTGATGTTTTGATCTTCAGTGTTGGTAAAATGATGTTTTATTATTGTTGAACACCTATAACAAAAACAAAGAGCACTAAGTCAGTAAAATAGGTAAAATAGGTAAATATAAATGACAATATCCAAAGTACACAAGGTATGATATATTAAGACCAACAAGAGCTTGCTACTCCTATAGTCTATGCAAAATGAAAATACCAAATGTGCTAAGGGTAAGAAAACCACAGTGATCACCATTTTGTATGAAAAATAAATACACCCTTTCATGAAACAAAATGCAATATGATGTGATATTATTAAGCACTTTTGAGTTACATAAAAACCCTCTTGGGGTTATTACAAATGGAGTCTCCAAGGTGGAGAACTCTCCTTTTTGGAAAATAATGATTTAGGGTGTCTTCAAGAGTTTTCCTTTGGTCACACAATCAATTTTATAGGAGGGTTTTGAAGCCTAGTTGCTTGACCTCTCAAGCCTTTGTGTTAGTCTAAACACCTACACACAAAACCACAATAAATAAGTCAATAGCATCTTCTAGGCCTTTTCATATGAGGCCCCATTTTCATAAAATATTATTCATAAAACTTTACTAAAAGCTTACAAAACCTCACAAAAAGCATGTAAATGATTATAAAAGCATGAAATAGAAGTTTTCTTACCATTTTTACCTATTCAAAGTTGATTCTCTATATTTATAAATCAAATTTTGGTGTCTATGTGTGATTGTCCAAGACGGTTGGATTTGTGTGACCATCCAAAATGATTGGATCTATGGGATCATCTTGGATGGTTGGATCAATGTGACCATCTTGGTCGGTTGGCTCTATGTGATCATTGTAGATGGTTCAATTTGTATGGTTTAAGGGATTACAAACTTTTTTTGGGAGCCTTATAGGGTCCTCTTGAGTCTTTGGTCAAAGTCTGGTGTAGTCTGGTTTCTCGGGTTGAGCATAATTTCCAAATGAATATGTGTAAACCCTTCAAGAATACTTGATTGTTGTAGTGGCCTAGAGCTCTTCAATAGGGTGGTTACACTCACAAGCTTAAGAAATCACAAGAGGACACAATGGGGGCCAACAAAATTTTGGTAAAGTTTTGTTAAGGTTTTCTTGTGCTCATGCAAATGGAGGGAAATGAGGGGGTATTTATAGGGTTTTAGGAAATATGAGGGGAGATGACATGAAAGTGGTATGTAAGGGATGTGGCATCCATGTGGCATGTGGGGAACCCAAGGAAAGTCTAGGGAGGCCACATGGAGTAATATGCACCCTCCACATTTATTATATTTGGGTGGGGTGAATCCTCACCCACCCAAATGCCATAAAGTGGCCTAGGGGATGTGAGGGGTGAATGGGGATAAGTGTGCATTGGGTGATGTGGGTATAATTTAAAATTACTAAAATGCAAGGGTGGAAGATGGAGTGTACAAGTGGCTTAATGAGGGAGGTTGACTTTGGGGTTAAAGGTAATTTTAAATTCATCCAAAATGGAGGGAAAATTATGAAGGGACATGTCATATTAAATTTAAGAAACTTAGGTGAGGATTTGGGAAGGGATTAGACTTCCTAGGGATTTGTTTGATATTTTCAAATTAATGGTTCAATAACCTAGGTATTTGACCAAAGGTTAAGGGGTATGGTTGGGGCATGGTTAGGGGTTTAATAAAGGGTTTTGGTGAATATTGGAATTTGTGAGGATTTATTTAGGAATTTAAAATTCAATGTGCACTCCTCTTGGAATTTGGTCATGAATTATTGTATTATTAAGGCTTAATGGAGGGTTAGGTTAGGAAAATGGAGGTTATGGGAAATTTGAGGTGGATTAGAATAATTATGAAGGCTAACAATGGATTAGAAGAATTAAATGGAGTAGGGGTGTAGACACCAAAATCTAGGCATTTACATCCCACCCCACAATCCTGCATAGTAAAATTATATGCCTAAGTCTAAACTTAGGTGTATTTTCCTACACATCAATCTATTTTCTAGATTTTAATAAATACGAGAAATATCCCCCCTAGGATACCATGTGTCTCTTCATGATACATGTCCTATCCACCACTACCCCTCACCTTGCCACATCTCACACATATCATTCCACTTGCACCTACCCACTTGCCACATCTCACACCTCACTCCACTTGCACCTACCCACTTGCCACATCTCCCCAATTAAGTGAGACACTCTTGGTGACTCACTACAACTACCCAAGATAGGTGGTTGCCCAGTCCCTACCACTTGGCAGCCCTGGATTGCCACCTATCCTTCCCTCCAAAATCCCCTAAAGACCTATAAAGACATCATCACTTCATGAAGCAAAGGGAGGAAGAGAAATTTGATGTTATGCTACCAAATTGTGACTCATATATGCAATAATAATTTTTTATTTTTCAATTGACATTAGTTATTTTATTAGATTTATTTTTGATAGGTGCTACTAAACCCTTTGTCTCTTTGCATGTGTGTAGGTTCAAGATTTGAAAGCTCAAATCCATCATGGTGGTCATGAAAAACCCACCTCCAACATTGATTGTAGCACAAAATAAGTGAATACATCATATTTCATTGTAAAAGGATATCACCCCCTTTGGGCATTTGTATCGTAAAATACCCTGCAAAGGGGTTTATTGTAAATAAAAGATCCATTGTATGATAAATAAAATGATTCATTTTTAGTGCAATGGTGTGCTTTTTCTATGTTACAATTTTGCGATAACGGTGGGATCTAAACCCACAATCAAAGGATTAATATTGATTCACAATAGTAGTCACAGGAGGTAGATCCTAACCAACCATCCACATCACATCCACACACCTTCTTTACCCAAGATCTGTCTTGGATGTCATGATCCCCAACCATAACCATACCCACTAATCCACTTCATCACATGTATGTTGGCTCTTCAGGTCAGCATACCATCATACCCCCATCTCCTCATCATCATCAAAATCATCAGCAACAATCATTCCATAATCCATTTCATAATAACATCCATCATCATCAAATCCCAACTAAAAATGCACATCATTTTTAGAAGCAACAAAAAAAATAGGGTTTTAACCCTTTGCTAGAAGATCCTAAGTTTCAGTTTTTGCAAAACTAGATTGATAGTTTGGTCATGCAAACGTTGGGTATGTTATATCAGAAACCCACATTAAGGTAGCTAATAAATCACCCCATTCATTCTTTAGTACCATCACCACCTTACCCAATATATTTTTAATTATCAAAGTTTGATAAATTCAAAGGGGATGAGGACCCTTGGGAGTATGTGAGTGGATTTATCAATGCATGTTTTAGAATCCAAGAGAACAATGCTCTAATGCTCCACACCTTTCCTCAAATATTTTTAGGGGATACCCTAGATTAGTATAATCATATCTTGCACCAAAGTATTTATACTTTTGAGCAATTAGCAGACCAATTCTTGGAACGTTTCTCTCTTAATGTTAGAAAGAAAACAACATTAATCGACTTGTTCAACCTATTCCAATTTTAATATGAGTTGGTTTATGACTTTGGAAACCCATTGGAGGGCATTCATAACAAAATTGCCATTCTTTCTCTCCATGGTAGAATTAATAAGAATTTTTACAAGGAGTTGTTCCAAACCAATATCCTTGTTACTACAATTGCAACAATATAGAACATTCAAGGAAGCTCTTGCCTAGGCCCGGGTAATTGAAGAAATTAAAATCCAAGAGGGCGAGATAAAACTAAGAAAGAAAGAATGGTAGAGTAAGGGATAAAGAGGGAAAAACCAAGTCCAGTCCAAGACAAGTCAGGTTAATCAAATAGTCTTGATCTAACCACAACATCAAACACAACAAGATCAAGCCCAAGTACAACAACCCCTACACCAGCAACAAAATTACCAAGCAATTCCACCACCACAAAAAATGTAAAATCAAACCAAACCTATAGATAATCGTTAGAGCCAATTTAATTGAACACCCCGTAATTATACCCCATTGCCCAAATCATATTCATCACTTTTCCAAAATTTGTATGATGCACAAGCTATTACCTTGCCAGAGATAAAATCATAGGATCCAAACAAACCACGTGGCAAGAAATATAAGGAGCATTTGTATTGCACTTTTCATCAACAAAAAGGTCATGATATTAATGATTTATATACATTCAAAAACATTGTGCAAGATCTACTTGAAAGGGGATTTATCAATATTGATAACCCTTTGGTCCAAAAAAACCATAACCTTGGTATCTATCAAACACCACTACATCATCACAAGGAAAATAAATAAACTACTGGGACATCAACATTTATAGTTCCCCCCAACCAAGATAATCATGTATCTCAAATATACCAAAGTTTTGTGGGGGCTATTCAATTAGTCATCCAAGGGAAAATAATCATGAATTGCACATAGTAAGCAAATGGACCAACTCAAGCAATACCCACTCCTATAGCACAACAAACAAATATGCCCATACAACCAAACCACACCATTCCATATCTACCCATCCATATCCCAAGTCATCCACCTAGACCAATCATCACATTGAGGAGTCGATTGACACAAAGCTTAAGGATAGCCTCAGCTAAGTTATCCATATATGAGCTTATACAACAATCTCCTCCACATCGTGAGGCATTTATGGAGATCTTAAAATCCATCAAAATTCAAACAAAAAATCTCAATGCCTTCAACACTTTTGTGGGGAGTATTTAGAATTATATGGAACCTTCAATATTGTTCTATAATTTTAAGGAAAAGAGCATATCATCAGAGTTACCCGGTCCTTCATTGTTTATTGTAGCTCACATTGATCAAAAACCCTTCAAATGGATACTCATTGATACTAGTTCTCTATCAATATCATTACCATCCCAGCCATCCAACATCTCAAATGGCCACTATCTCACATCACTTCATCTATCTTCACCTTGTCGACATTCAATGATGCTTTGTGCTCCACTGTAGGAAATGTAGTTCTACCCATGACAATGGAGGTGAAAACAATCCATACACTCTTCCATATCTTGTAAGGAGCCATGTAGAAAAACATACTTCTTGGACATCCCTATATTAGATAAATGAATTGTGTTCCTCAATATTGCATCAATGCTTTAAATATGTGCATGAGGGAAAGATCCATTGCATTCCATCTGACACTGAACCATTCAAGTACTGCAACTATCAAATCCATATGAACCATCCCTACCATCCACTCATTTTTCCATCCAACCACTCATCATCAAAACCACTCTGAAACATGATACTTCATACAAAGCACCCATCCTGAAGGCTTTGCCAATAGTTTATTAGGCATTTGCATCTCAAGCCATCAACCCAAGCCAATATCCTTCATCCACTTCATAAAATTTTTCCATTACATTTGATCATCCCACCAATCAACCTTCATCTTCATCAAGCACCCTTCATATATTTATCTTAACCTAACCCACCATCCGCTAGCCACTCCATTCAACCAAATCCATATCAAACCCCACCATCCATTGTCTCATAGATAGGGCCACCTATTCGAGAGGAGCCATTGCAACATGCACCATCTCCTCCATCCAAGACACAAGTCACCATTAAATCCTCCACCTCTACATTTTATTCATCCACATCCAATCCAACTCAATTTGTAGTCCATCTCACCAATCCAAGCATTGGTGAGTACAAAGTTGAGAATGTTGCAATAACACCACCTATTCATTATGTTAGATATTACGATTACACATGCAACCCACCTTTGGCCGTAGGTGAGGAGAACCAAAAATGCTCATTTTATATACACTTTTAATGGGAATCATTATTGGTTTAATTAGCATTACAGATGTATTTTTATATAAATTATGCATATAAAATCTAGTATTATGCTTGATTGGTGTTTTTAGTGGAAACTATGTATAAATGTAGGTTTTGCTACTAATATGGTGTTTTCTAGTCTACATCCCACTTGGACCTGGCATGTTTCTACTTCAATGAGTCTAAGGCATATTGGGAAGTTACATTACTGTAGGTGCCTTACTCTACAGGGAGGCACCTTACTGTAGATGCCTTACTATACAAGAAAGCACCTTACTGTAGGTGCCTTACTCTATAGGCATGCACCTTACTATAGGCACCTTATTGTAGGTGCCTTACTCTATAGTAAGGTGCCTTACTCTACAGGTAGGTGCCTTACTCTACAGTAATACACCTTACTCTATAGGTAGGTTCCTTAC
The DNA here is from genome assembly GCA_028583015.1 of Wollemia nobilis. Classification (NCBI taxonomy): domain Eukaryota; kingdom Viridiplantae; phylum Streptophyta; class Pinopsida; order Araucariales; family Araucariaceae; genus Wollemia; species Wollemia nobilis. Next base: position 10,500,788 of record JAQPPZ010003784.1, on the reverse strand, counting down.
TATAGGTACCTTACTCTACAAGCTGACGCCTTACTGTAGGTGCCTTACTATAGGTGCCTTAATTTACAATAAGGTACCTTACTCTACAAGAAGACGCCTTACTATAGGCACCTTACTGTAGGCACCCTACTCTATAGTAAGGTGTCTTACTCTATAGGTAGGTGTCTTACTCTACAAGAAGGTGCCTTGATGCCATACATTGGAGGTGCCTTGATCTGACCAAGTCAATAGGAAGGCACCTTGATGAAGAAGTAGGCGCCTACTTATGGCACCTTACTCCCACCTTGCTCCCATTGAGAAGACGCACCAAGCCAACTTTGACCGGTTGACCAATGGGCTAAGGAGGTTGTTGCATGTGAAGACAAAGGAGAAATATTTTAATCATGCATTATTATTAAAATATAATAAAATACTTATTATTAACCGATTGGCTGGTTGACCTTGTAAATCTCTTAAAGCATTATTTTTAGGATGCATTAATTTAGGATTTGTTTGTTACATAGACCTAAGGATTTTTATATTTATATTTCTGGTGAACGGACATACTTTCAATTGGAGAATAAAATCTGTGTATAAACCAATTGTAACTAATCATGTTATGTGATTAAAAATAAACTAATTTGTTATTGTAATGATATTTGGCTGCATTTTATATAAATATGCAGGCCAGACAAATGAAGGGAGAATCAATTACATAGAAAGTTATTTCATTTCATTTTTTGTATATTTTATTAAGAGTGCAAATCCTCTTATTTGCTTAAAGCAAGCTCCATGTAATTAGTCGAGCGGACTATCTGTAGAAGCTTGGGCCCACTCCCTGTAGTAGTCCTCCACTATTTTATTTCTATTATTTATTTTTAGTAGATTAGATTTACTACTTAATTTCATTTCAGTTATGTGTGTTTATTTTCCTACACTTTATTTTCAGCATTTCATTTCCAACATTTTAGTTTATAATTTATTTTTCTACACTTCGTTTCATTTGGTTTGGTTGAAATCAAAATGCACAAACATTCCCCACCAAATTAAATAGGTACATAAGGATTCATTCCCCCATTATGAGCCACATAATTGCTCATTTTTTGTACTTTTTTCCCCATAATGTGCGGCATATATTCTTGTAGATATAAATGTTTTATGGAAATTATATATATATATATATATATATATATATATATATATATATATATATATATATATATATATATATATATAATTGAAATTTTATTTTGCATGTTCTCTAATATTTGTCTTTAAGTGTAATTTGTGTATATTTAGTGGAAATCATTGCATTTTGGCATGTTTTCATTGAGGTCCAACTCGGACCTAGCACTTACAAATTAATTAAGGAAAAACATCTATAGAATATCGGTAAAGAGGTACGAAGTTAGGCACCCAAGTCCTTTGAAGTGCATGACTTTCATTCAGCACTTAACTATTAAGCGCCTGCTTTCTGTTAAGGCACCTGCTTCCCGTTGTACGACATAAGGTGTTTTCTTCCCATTGTACGACATAAGGTGTCTGCTTCCCATTGTACAATAGAAGGAACCTACTTCCCATTATATGACGTAAGGTGTCTGCTTCCCATTATACAATGGAAGGTGCCTACTTCCTGACTTCTGCATATAAGGCACCTGCTTCCTGACTTCTTCAACTGTGGCACTTAATTTTCATTTAAACCAAACTTCGGCACAGCTCTATGGTCAGTATAATAGAATGAAAACTTTGGTAACCAGCGTGAAGGGATTTCCAACACCATAATCGAACATGGAACAATGTCAAAGGTGACTCATCACCTATTTTTTAGCTGATACATAAAATAATTCTATAAGTCGAGTAAATCAAATATTAGTGTATTCTAGAAATAGAATACGCTAAAATATCATGATATTTTTCCTGACTTCTCTAATTAAGCAAACGGTTGTAACAGGGATGGCTGCATATCTTATAAATATGCATGCCACCCCTGAAGAAGACCCCCCATATTTTTTATGTAAATTTTCTATGTTGTAAATTGTTAATAAATCTCTGCATTATTCCTATAAAAACATCTTCTAAGCATTCGATGATTATTCTACCATGGGAAGAACTTGTTGGAAGTGTGGGCCCACTTACAACAGATTTCTTCCCTATTTATCCTATTTTCTACAATTGTTTTAATATATTAATTTATTTCCAATTATTTCCCTATTTTCTATAATTTCCAGCAAAGTAGTTACTTAGATTTTGAATCTTTTCAGTCATGTTTCTTAGACTTAGCATGATATTATTGGTTTAAATAAAAACTTCAATGAACACCAAACACCCCCCAAAACCATAATCCAAGGGACTCATATCTTAAGGAGAAATTACAAGCATAGATTTTGCACGGTTGCTCACAAGACTACGAGCTACCCTAGGTTGGAAATTAAATGAAGGTAATTAATTGAACCATAGAAAAACTAACCAATGTTTTGCCCAACATTTTGGCATCGTTGTCGGGGAGTAGCCATTATAATTTCCTATTCTTCAAAAAGCATAGTTACACTAGTTTAGAGTGTTTTCTTCATAAACCTTCATCTGAAAATTTGTATGAGTCCGCATAAGAACAGGGGACCAAATGGTAATTTTATCAAAAATAAAGAATTTTTTTCTCAAAATCCTTCTTCTTTAGTAGAACCTCAACCTGATATTGAACTCTTGCCATCTCAATATCCACCTATGCATTGGTAGGAACACCCACTATTTACACAGGATCCTTCTGAAATAATCCAGCAAAATCTTAGAACAAGATCAGAGATAAGTAGAGTTCAATATAAGGAGGATCTATTAAATGCTGAATGTTGGAAAGCAGTGTTAGATGAAACTATCTCAAATGCTAACTTATCCATCCTTCTGAAGGATAAAAGAAATTAAATAGAAGCATTGACAATTGCTTTGAACAAAGCATGGGTAGAAACACCAGTAGTAGGCAGAATGGCAAAAAATCTATAGGAAACATCCACTAGTTTTAGTTTTCTAATAGGAGAGGTAGGAGGAGATCATAAGATGAAATGCATCTCTTCTACCCACCTTCCAACTTTTAGAGGACTACCAATAGAAGATCTAGACCTATTTCTATTTAAATTTGATTTTTTATGTAGATATGTGGATTACACCACATATCCTTAGAAACTAAAATTATTCCCTTCCACCCTTGATGATTCAGCTTTGCATTGGTTCATCAGCTTGAAGGATAAATGGATAACAACCTGGGAATAATTGAAGAAACTTTTCTTGGATCAGTATCAATATTTTGGTAGAGCAAGAGATGTAAGAGATGAAGTCCTAGATATGATCCAAAAGGAATGGGAATCCATGGAAGAATACTAGGATAGGTTTAGATTCAATTTGCAAAGATCCCCATTCAAAACTAGGAGATAGATCCCTAAGAAGCATTTTTCTGAAAGGACTGACAAATGAATCCTTGGAAGCTTTAAACATGATCTCTAGGGGAGACATTTACCAACACAAAATGGATGATATTCAGTAGTTGTGTCAAAATTTCTCAAGAATAAAGGGTAAATTAACCTCTAGAAATGTTAAGAAGTCAACCTGACCATTGAAAGCACGAGGATACGGAAACAAAAAGGAATATGCCACAAGAAAGAACAAGAAAGAACATATGCAAATTGACACAAGATAAAAGCAATATGAAATATCGTAATCTCTTTATTGATACGCTTTTCAAAATTGTGTTACAATACGTCTCCTTCCTTTTTAGGGGATAGGAGCGTCAAATGTGTTTCTTGTCACAACATCCATGGATCACAATCCTTCTTCCGCGTGCCCACATGTAAGATGGGCGGACCAAAACGTCGTCGCCGCTTGTGTATATGATTCTTTGCTCTTTCCTGCTCCTCTGCTATTGGAAACCTGCGTTCAAAGAAATAGAAAATATTAGTAATACCTGCATACAAAATGAAACATGTATTTCCCAAAGCCCATTGTCAGTGTATGCATGAAAATAATAAAACGACTATCAGATGACCTATGATTGACCTGAAATTTTGACAGAAGCATAAAAATTTTATCAGAAGACCACTGCAAAAAGAACAATCTAAAAATTCTTCACATATTTGTATTCGCTCCAGGGTGGGACGAATAGACACTTGACAGATTGGTATTCGTTCCAGGGTGGGACGAATAGACCTGCAATAACCTGTCAGAAATCACCCTCTTCAATGTCCTATCCCGAAAGCTCCAAATGACCTAAAAACTTGGGGTTAGCTAATTGGGGGCATTTTGAGACGACCCAGATGCTCAGATTTCTCCAATTTTGCCTCTAGGATCCATATTTTAAAGATGGCATCTGCAAGTTAGTGAAAGCGGGAAACAACAATAACCTGGTCAAAAATAATCAGAATGACATGAAATTTGAACTGTAACCTATTTAACCTATCTAGAATCAGATGCAAAAGAAAAAAACAATAAATCTATCATAGATTTCTAATCATCCTGGGGTGGGGCGATTAGCACTGTGATAGTTTTGGGAGCGCCCGGGGGCAGGACGCCCACCGATTGAAGCACTATTTCGACACCAATCCACTTGGGATGGGTCCAAAACTGATTGTATGGTGTTGTCAACAAATTTGGTGGATAGTTGTGGTCAAAATTTGGGTTTTGGGTACGGATTTGCGCCTCCAATAGTCACCCAATAACCTCCCTTTCGAATGAGAGATTAAGGATGTAAAAGCACAAATCACAGTTAGGTATGAAATTGGTAGCACTTCGTTGCTCAAATGCTCCTTCTCTATCCTCTTTTTGGGTGGGAAAACTCCCCAATTTATAGACCTTAGGGTCTCCTTGTTTGAATTGCGCATGCGAGGGTGCCTCTTGAGTTAACTGTCCTATTTTCAGAGAAAAGCTAACTCCCTGATAAAAAAGCTTCTTGCATGAGGTCTCTAAAATAAAGACATGCATGACTGAAGTCTCTCCTCTTGAATAAAAGCTATTCCTCGCAATTGCATGGCCTGAAGCCTCAGTTAACTAGCGGAGTTGCCGAGGTTTGACTTTTTTCCAGTCAAACCTGCTATTCGTCCCACCTTGGAGCGATTGCTTAATCGTCCCAGGGTGGGACGAATACCAGTCTAAATTCGTCCCTGGGTGGGACGAATAGAGAAAAAGGTGCCAAAAAGGTGCAAAATTGACTTTTGACCCTCAAAACTGCTTTTGGGAGTGGTTAGGACCATTGTTTGACCTCTAGGGGCTGCCCTAGGGGTTGTTTGTGTCAATGTGATCAGTGTTTGCAGTCACATAATCGGATTGGTGTTGTTTTGGTGTCTATAGATGCCCCTTTTTGGGAAGCGTTGTGCAAGGCACAGCGTCGAGCAAAAATAGATAACCAAAGCACTAATGATTAGGGTTTCTCAGTAACCTAACCAACTTTGGATGCCCCAAGCATGGAAAGGGCATGCATTCTTGAATCCTTGCTTCTGACGAGCTAAGGAATTTGATTTCAAGTATTAACCTATTTTGGTGAGGTGTGACTTGAGCTTGGACATTGATCAGTCATGAATAGGCAAAGGGCGCAACCTTTTGTCCACGGGGGAACCTTGTGTTCATGCTTCGAGAATGCCAAGTGTTTGATCAATTTTGTGATTATTGCTTGTTTGCTGCCCCAAGCAGGAGCGTGATTATCTTTGTCAATGATTCTTTGAATGCATGCCATTGCCTTGATTGGGTGTGTGTTTGTTGATTGATGACTTAAGTGTGACTACCCCCTCAAGCGACGAATCGATGAAGGAATGACTGCCATGAGAAAAGCGACAAGTCGCTTGACCCAAGATGACTTAAGTGAGGGTGCCTTCAGATGTTATTCGATGAATGCTCGAGCAGTTTCTCGATTGTTTTGACCTATTTTTGGTGGGTGTGAACCCATTTTAGGATGCCATTTGGAGTGAACATTGGTGAAAATCTGATCTCTCATGGAGCGGTCCGGCCATGGTAGCCTTCTTTGGGAGACAGATAAGGACATTGTAAACCCCGACGTTTGTTTTTTTTTTTTTTTGATGCCAAGAGCACTTTTGTCCGGCAATTTTTAGTGGTTTTGTGTGGCATTTGTCATTTTTATATTTTGGTTGTTTTGTTGTGTTTTTTTTTTTTTTTGTGGCTTGTTTTTATGTATGTGTTTGATGTATGCAGATGCGATTATGAATGTGATGTTTCTAATTTGTATGATGTATGGATATGGAATGAATGAAATGAGTTGTTGATGATGTGTCGATGCACCATAGACTGTACAAGATTTGACTGACTTGCTATACTAATGGGATGACTTTGTGGAATGACTTTGCATGTGATAACTGTGTTTTTGTATTTTGCATATATTTTGATGGTTATGTACGGAATGAAATGTACCAGTTGTTTGAAAATGTAGTTAAGCTTTTTTGAGATGCAGATATTTTAACTAACTAGCCAAGACTGTACATTTATCTCGCAAGACTTTTGAACAAGGTCTAAATCCGACTTGAATTTAACCAAGTTATTTTACATCCCTGTGTGTGCAATTGAGTTCGTTTATGTGGTATTTATCAGGATACCGCCAATGCCAGATAGGCTATCAACCAAACCTGTACTGAGGATCACCTAATTAGCTCCACTAACTCTATGGTTGTATGTAGTAAGATTAATCCATGTGACAATCTAAGGTACCATAGGCTAGCTCATCCACATGCAAACATTGGTCTGCGCACACGCAAAGCTAATGTGACAGACATATCGTCATGCGGGTAGGATACCACCATTGCCAAGTAGGCTATCAACCAAACCTGTAATGAGGATCACCTAAATGGTTTTCGAATGCTGAGAATTCCAGGGATTCAAGTTCAGGCTTGTGTATTGGTTCAATGGTTTGGATACTTACTCGTCTATATAGTGATGAAAATCACTGTTTATTTTTCTATTTTATTTTTTTTTTTTTTGAGCACGGATTTTGAATAGTGGTGATAACCACTGTTAGTTGATTTTGTATTGTGAACTTTGTAAGGTTGAGCTTGTGAATGGCCTTGATCCTGTTGGCCTTGGGGATGACTACCCATCCTATTCAGGGACGTGTAGTACAAATCCTTACGACTTTGGGAATCAAGGGGATGATGGAGAGTATGAAGTAAGGGCTTTGATCTTTTAGGCCTTGGGGATGACTACCCATCCTGGTTAGGGGCGGATAGTACGAATCCTTACAACTTTGAGACCAAAGGTGAATGGAAAGGGTTGTGATGATGATTTGTTGGTATTTTGTTTGTGAATGGCGTTGATCCTTTTAGGTCTTGGGGATGACTACCCATCCTTGGCAGGGACGTGTAGTACGAATCCTTACAATTTTGGGGACCAACTATGATTGGGATTTGGGGGAGTGATGAAAACCACTGTTTATGATGGGGAATGGATAGGGAAGAACTCGTCCTTTTGTCAATTCTCAGCATTCTGGAACCATTCGCACAGGGGGATGAACAGGCTAATATTTCACCCAGGGTACCCGAAACTGCTTTGTAGGTTGTTCTTACGTTCACACAACTTAGGAATTATTTTATGTGTTTTAAGTTGTGTTGGGATGCTACGTAACAAGGTGTAATCCAAGTAAAACTTTCTCGTGTAAAATTTGTTTAACTTTGTACAGTTTTTGGCTAGAAATTTAAAGACAACTGAATGACGAAAACCCTATATACATTAGGAGACAACTGACGATGCTAAAAATGGCGATGGTGCTATTCTAGGTGTAGGCATTTATGAAAATGGATTTGATGTGGAAAAGGATGGAATTGCCAAGTAATGACTGTCTATGGTGCTTTTGACTTGTATGACCTAGCAAATGTATAATGTATGGATGCGATGCCTAATGCAACCTATATTTTTGTATATATTTTTTTATGAGAATGCATGGAATTGAAATGCAATTGTTTTTGTGATTCTTGATTTTTATGAGAATGCATGGAATGGAAATGCAAATGTTTTTGTGATGTTTGATTTTTTTTTTTTTTGAGTATGCATGGAATTGAAATGCAATTGTTTTTGTGCTTTTTGATGATTATATTGTTTTTGTTGATTTTTGAATATTTATTTTGACCAAGCAGTTGTGGTAACGCTTGGAGCATTTGGTGTTGACCAAAGGGTTTATAAATACCTTTGGGGCATTTAGGGTTGACCAAGCGATTATGATAATCCTTGGAGCTTTTGTCTTGACCAAAGGGTTTATAGATACCTTTGGAGCTTTTAGGGTGACCAAGTGATTATGAAAATCCTTGGAGCTTTTGGCTTGACCAAAGGGTTTATAGATACCTTTGGAGCTTTTAGGGTGACCAAGTGATTGTGATAATCCTTGGAGCTTTTGGCTTGACCAAAGGGTTTATAGATACCTTTGGAGCTTTTAGGGTGACCAAGTGATTGCGATAATCCTTGGAGCTTTTGGGGTGACCAAGGGATTGCGATAATCCTTGGAGCTTTTAGGGTGACCAAGTGATTGTGATAATCCTTGGAGCTTTTAGGGTGACCAAGTGATTGCGATAATCCTTGGAGATTTTGGTGGAATCCACCTGCTCTTTAGGGAATAGAGGTACCCCCAGCTTGATGATCTTTGTGCACCGGATCTGGCTCTATAGGAATTGGCACAAATGGATCGGCCTTATGCATGGATAGGAGGACAGGGTCTGCCTTCGGCACTGATGGTGCTATGATATCTCTGGGTGGAAGTTGCTCATGATATTCCCAAAGGAGTGGGATCAACATGTGATGCCAGTGGGCCGGGTCTATGCGCCACTCATGCCCTAGTCTTATGCCTAATTGTGCCATCAGTTCTTCATGGGTTACAGGGTGATTGTGCTGTCACGCATGATTGAGATATTCCATCTCAGTTTCATCTTCGTAATCATTGTCGATGATCCAAAGGCCCTCGTTGGCCTCGATAGCTGTCTGCGACATTCTAAGCTCATCCGACTCGAGCAGATTGACATGGTCCCGATGGGGTTGTTTCGCGCTTTACGGGGGGACCTGATTTTCCTGTAATGGCACGGGCTCGATGGGAGCCTCCAAAGGGAATAATGTTAGGAGAATTTTGTGATGATCATCCATGGGGACCACCTCTGAATTATTTTTGTCTGACTCAAACGGGTCCCATGATGCTATTGCATATGTTGACTCATCTTTGGCGAGAGAGTCAGGCTCAGCAGAATCTGGTGATGCTGAGAGATGGAAGACCTCATCATCAGGTAGCTCTACAACCAGGGGTTGATCCTCTTGGAGAGGAGTCTCACATAGGTTGGGCTTTTGGGGCCCCAAAATCTTGGTCTCTATCGACTCTAAGTGATCGGGCAGCGCATTGCTTGTATCGGGGGATTTGAGCTCCTCCGCTTTGATTTGTTCCCATTGCAGGTTGTGGGGAACTTGGGGCCTTGGGAGGGGTGGCCGAATAGCACCCCCCATGCCTTGGTAGGGCATTTCATCCCGCTCTTCTTCTTGCTTAGGTTCCTCAAAGACTTCTTGAAGAATTTTTTAGGGTGGCCCATGAACTTGGGTGGGTGCCTGAAGAAGGCGCCTGTCATTGGTCTGAGGAGTGGCCTCCCGCTCAAGTCTAGGAGGCGTCGGAGGCAACAGTTGATAAGGTCATGGAGACCTGTCTCGCACCCAGTTGTGTCTCTCATAATGTTTTATCTTATGTGTGTGAGGGGTTGGAGTCCGTGCCTGCATAGTGTATGGGAACAACTCATCCTCCTGGCATTGAATGCACTCTTGATTTAGAAGATACTGTTGCTCTAACTATTGTCGTTCGAGCTCAAGTAATGTGAGTTCCATCCGACGTGTGATATGCTAGGTAGATTCTAAGATAGTTGGTCCTACCGTCTCATGTCTAGAAGGCCTAGATGCCTCTCCTAGATTTCTATCTCGGTCTTGGTGATCCAAGATCTCTATAGGCCGCCTCCCTCTGTTGGGGGTAGTGGCATTCCCTCGAGGCTTTGGCCTCAATAGGTGATCCTGATGGCTAGCAATTGCGGAGGCGTGTTGCTCCTGCAATGTATATTGTTCTTGAGGAAGGTAAGGGTTTTCCTCATGCTCTCTTTTGTAAGTGAAAAAGGAACGGGCGGAGTTGGCTCGCCCCGCCTGAGGAGCCTTGTGCTCTGGATTTGTCCTTGTAGTCTTGACAACTAGAGGGGGTGAAGGAGGGATAATGTAATCATGTGGTTCCTCCCGTCAAACCCTATATTGACCTAGCACATCATCGCACGATGACCACTCATAGTGAGCATCTAAGGGAGCTCTCCTACGGATGTACCCCTCATGGAAGGGTGTGTCTTTGGGTGCTATGCTGAACAGGAGTGCCCCTAGAAGAGGTGCCCCTATAGTCCCTTTTCGTTAAGGTGTGGAGGGGACTGCCTTGTGTGTTAGGTCGCCAAGGTGGTATGACTAAATCTTGGGGATTGTAACGGAGGTGACTCGTGCTTCTTTGGACATTCGCCGCAGCGTCTGCCCGTGAGTGGGCTTGACTGCGGGTGAATACCATGGTAATGACTCTCTACAAGCTACGTAGATTTTTATCTTTTGTTTATGATTTTTTTGATTTTTGATTTTTTTTTTGTTACACTAAGCAGAAAAGAACATACACACACAAAGCAATGATTATCTCTTTTAAAGATTAATGGTGTGTCCTAGACTGGTTTTAGTGTGTTTTTGATGATTTTTTTTGTTTTGTTTTTGAAATTTTTTGTGAAGAACATTTAAATGCAACATGAAGGCTCTTATGACTCCCAAAATGGTCGCCCCTTCAATATACCATTTCCGGACCGATATACCAACCTCTCTATATACCCGCCCTTACGTGAGGGAGACTATAGGTACGTGAGAGCAGATGATACGTGGAACATAGGTGGTACGGAAGGGGAATCGCTCTATTTATGACACCTACCATAGAAGACTTATCCTCATGCGCTAGGAATCACCCTAGCTACACTTGGTCAGCTTTCGTCAGGATTTACGTCTAGCAACAGTCGTGATCGGGGTAATGGATGCAATATCTCAAGCCAAAGTGATAATGGAATCCACCTTTGGTCTTGCTCAAGGGTTGGGGTTTTATGACCAACGCCTTGTTTTAAATTACCACGTGGTGTGTGGGGTTCATTTTAAGTTGCAAAAAAAATGAAATAGGCAAGCATATAAACTCTCCTATGCAAGCAAATAAAAAAAAAACACAAAGCAAAGAATTGACCAAAGGTGTTTAAGACCTCTACCTTTTCTCTGCCCAAGTCGGTTATCTCTTGAATTTCTGCCTGAAATAGTCTAGCTTTTGAAAACTTGGTACCTGTAAGCAACAAAACAAGCAACTTTAATTAGAAATTTAATCTTTAAAAATCAAAGGACACAGGTCCCACCGTGATCGCCATTGAAAGCACGAGGATACGGAAACAAAAAGGAATATGCCACAAGAAAGAACAAGAAATAACATATGCAAATTGACACAAGATAAAAGCAATATGAAATATCGTAATCTCTTTATTGATACGCTTTTCAAAATGTGTTACAATACGTATCCTTCCTTTTTATGGGATAGGAGCATCAAATGTGTTTCTTGTCACAACATCCATGGATCACAATCCTTCTTCCGCGTGCCCACATGTAAGATGGGCGGACCAAAACGTCGTCGCCGCTTGCGTATATGATTCTTTACTCTTTCCTGCTCCTCTGCTATCAGAAACCTGCATTCAAAGAAATAGAAAAGATTAGTAATACCTATAGACAAAATGAAACATGTATTTCCCAAAGCCCATTGTCAGTGTATGCATGAAAATAATAAAACGACTATCAGATGACCTCTGATTGACCTGAAATTTTGACAGAAGCATAAAAATTTTATCAGAAGACCACTACAAAAAGAATAGTCTAAAAATTCCTCACATATTTGTATTCACTCCAGGGTGGGACGAATAGACACTTGACAGATTGGTATTCGTTCCAGGGTGGGACGAATAGACCTCCAATAACCTGTCAGAAAGCACCCTCTTCAATGTCCTATCCCAAAAGCTCCAAATGACCTAAAAACTTGGGGTTAGCTAATTGGGGGCATTTTGAGACGACCCAGATGCTCAGATTTCTCCAATTTTTCCTCTAGGATCCATATTTTGAAGATGGCATCTGCAAGTTAGTGAAAGCGGGAAACAACAATAACCTGGTCAAAAATAATCAGAATGACATGAAATTTGAACTGTAACCTATTTAACCTATCTAGAATCAGATGAAAAATAAAAAAACAATAAATCTATCATAGATTTCTAATCGTCCCGGGGTGGGGCGATTAGCACTATGATAGTTTGGGGAGCGCCCGGGGGCAGGACGCCCACCGATTGAAGCACTGTTTCGACACCAATCCACTTGGGATGGGTCCAAAACTGATTTTATGGTGTTGTCGACAAATTTTGTGGATATTTGTGGTCAAAAATTGGGTTTTGGGTATGGATTTGCACCTCCAATAGTCACCCAATAACCTCCCTTTCGAATGAGAGATTAAGGATGTAAAAGCACAAATCGTAGTTAGGTATGAAATTGGCAGCACTTCGTTGCTCAAATGCTCCTTATCTGTCCTCTTTTTTGGGTGGGAAAACTCCCCAATTTATAGACCTTATGGTCTCCTTGTTTGAATTGCGCATGCGAGGGCGCCTCTTGAGTTAACTGTCCTATTTTCAGAGAAAAGCTAACTCCCTGATAAAAAAGCTTCTTGCATGAGGTCTCTAAAATAAATACATGCATGACTGAAGTCTCTCCTCTTGAATAAAAGCTATTCCTCACAATTGCATGGCCTAAAGCCTCAGTTAACTGGCGGAGTTGCCGAGGTTTGACTTTTTGCCAGTCAAACCTGCTATTCGTCCCACCCTAGAGTGATTGCTTAATCATCCCAGGGTGGGATGAATACCAGTCTGAATTCATCCCTGGGTGGGACGAATAGAGAAAAAGGTGCCAAAAAGGTGCAAAATTGACTTTTGACCCTCAAAACTACTTTTGGGAGTGGTTAGGACCACTGTTTGACCTCTGGGGGCTGCCTTAGGGGCTGTTTGTGTCAATGTGATCAGTGTTTGCAGTCACATAATCGGATTGGTGCTATTTTGGTGTCTACAAAAGGGTAAATTAACCTCTAGAAATGTTAAGAAGTCAGCCACTATCATTAAAACAAAAATAGGTAACATGTTAGAAGACCTTAAGAGCGAGATGTTATCATCTCTGGCTCTTCAAATGGATACTCTTCTGCTTCAGAGAAAGAAGTAGGAGAATGAGACAACATTGGCCTACTTATATCCTAAATGTAGAGGCAAACACCCTCCAAACGAGTGCCCAAAAAACAAAGTTTGTGTATGTGTTGTTTGTAAGAAGGATCATAAAACAAAGTTGTATCCACAATTAATGAAATCTAAAGAGGAACCTGAAGTAGCAGAGGTATACTTCATGGGTAATAGGAGGAACTGGCAATAATATCCTATGGATAACAATATGCAATCATGAATTTCATCCTATGGGGGTAGCAATTACTAGAATCAAGGTCAAAACTAGCCACCCAACATGGGTTGGTATGGTCAACAACCTTGGAATCCATTTCCCCAAGGAGAAAATCCTTATAACCCTTATCCTTGGAACCAATATCAACAGCCTGGGTAGCAATGGAGAAATTAGAATTCTTGGAATTAGTATCCATAGCATACTGCTCCAACTCCACTACAGCCAAGTATGCCAACTTTACCTACTCTAAGGACTCCTCAATTACCAGCACAACCAATAGCAAACCCAAACAAGCATCCAACCTATTAGATAGAAAATGAGATGTATCCTATGTATAACATTAAGGTATATTGTGATCCTATCCAATTAAGGTTGTGAAAGCAAGTAGGTGTAGAATTCACCCCTCTAGTAGAAGAAGATGAACCAATAGAAGTAGAGAAAGGGGAATCACCCCTTATAGAAGAGATAGAAGAAGAATCAACACCTGTAGATAACAAAGAGGAGGTTCCACATTTTCCACAAAGGTTTCAAGAACCCAAGAAACCAATACAAACAGATTTTAATATCCTCTCCATTTTAAAGAACGTAACAGTTACAATTCCTCTCTTTTAGGCCATTAGAGGTATACCTATTTATGGGAAGGCCATAAGAGAATTGTCCCTCAAGAAAAAAGGGAGGAAACCAACTAAATCAATCAGTTTGGTAGGTTAGTTAGTTGACCTTATGTTAGGAAATACCTTCAACCAAAAGTATTCAGATCCAGGAAGCCCTGTTCTGGCTATAAAAATAGAGGGATGTATTTTACCCAACACACTAGTATATTTGGGGGTCGCCATTAATGTCATGCTCTAGGAAACCATGCAAAAATTGAAATTGACCAACCTAAAGCCCACTAAAATTGTGTTGTAGTTTTCATATAGGTCTACAGTACTTTCTAATGGAATACTAGAAGATATCACTATTACAGTAGATGCATGGGAGTATTCTGTAGATTTCTTAGTGTTACAATCTAAATCTGGACTAAGTGGATACCCATTAATCTTAGGTAGACCTTGGTTGGCAACATTTGATGCCTACATAAGTTATATATATGGGAAAATGACCATTTTAGATGATCATAATGTAAAGAAACTAATAATACATCCACTTGCATAGTTTGCAGATTTGTTGGGAGAACCTAAGGATGAAAATCAAAATATTGATGGTCTATCAAAGATCCAACCTCTGATAACACTCGAGGAGTTGGAATATGAAAGTGATGAGGATAATATGATCTTCCAATTTTTTAGGGAGAACCTTCCTATCCTCCTCCTTAGTTTCCATTGGTAGGAGGAATAGACCATCATATTCAGCAAATAGAAGTTGCACCTGGTAGAATGTTGAATATGGATAACAAGTTGACAGCTGAACAACAAACCAAACTGAAACATACATTGGAAAAACATCAATATGCCTTTACTTGGAAGTATTTTGACATGAGAGGAATAGCTCCTGAGACCTGTACACATAGAATATATCTAGAAGACCAGGTCAGACCAGTAAGACAACCACAGAGGAGAATGAACCTAGCTATGAAATAAATTATCAAAACAAAGTTACAAAAACTCCTCATAGTTGGATTCATCTACCCCATTTCAGATAGTGACTGGGTATCACCATAGTAGTGGTTCCCAAGAAGAATGGAAAGTGGAGAATTTGTGTTGATTACAGGTTGTTGAATAAAGCAACTAAAAAAGACCACTTCCCCTTACCATTTATAGATCAGGTCCTTGACACCTTAGCAGGAAAGAAATAGTTTTCTTTCCTAGATGGGTTCAGTGGATACAATCAGATCCAAATAGGGAAGGAAGACCAAGATAAAACCACCTTCACTTGTCCATGGGGGACATTTGCTTACAGAGTTTTACCATTTGGCCTATGCAATGCACCTACCACATTTCAAAGGGTAATTCTTAGCATTGTTTCATATATGATTGGAGAGACGATGGAAGTATACATGGATAATTTCACTTTATATGGTAAGACTTTTGAAAATGCCATAGAAAATTTGGAAAATACACTTCAACATTGTGAGGAAACTAACATGTCCTTAAGCAATGAGAAATACTATATGTTGATGCAGGAAGGGATAGTTTTAGGACATTACCTTTCTGTAGAAGATATCAAAGTAGACAGAAAGAAAATTGAAGTCAAACAAACTCTGCCTACTCCCAAAACATAAAAGAAAACTCATAGTTTCCTAGGATCAATCAGTTATTATAGGAGGTTTATATCAGACTTTAGAAAAATTGCTAAATATCTTACCACATTGTTAACAAAATATGTAGAGTTTGTTTGGACTAAATAATATGAACAAGCATTCAACACCCTGAAGTAAAAATTGATTACTACTCCAGTGCTGAGAGGTCCAAATTGGACCATACTTTTCCACATATATTTTTACACATCTACTAATTCAATAGGCTTAGTACTGGGATAGAAATATGGTGATGATTTTTATGCCATCTATTATGTTAGTAAAAACCTTATAGGTGTTGAATTAAATTATACTATCACAGAGAAAGAGTTTCTTATAGTAATACATGCTCTTAACAAATTTCATCATTATATTACATGTTATCAGGTATTTGTACACACTAACCACTCAACAATCAGATACTTGACAAACAAACCTAGTATTAGTGGCAAAATTATTATATGGTTGTTTCTCTTATAGGAATTTGATGTGACAATAGTAGATAAGATAGTAAAGGACAATGGGGTAGCTGATTTCCTATCTAGACTGACACATCTAGACTATGCAGCTATAGAAGACCAATTTCTAGATGAGCATTTGTTTGCTCTAAATGATCATATACCTTGGTACGCAGATATGGCTAATTATTTAGCCATTGGTAGAGTATCCCCTACACTTTTACCTCATGAAAAATAGACTTTAATTGAGAAAAGTGCAGATTTCTCATGGATTGATGGGTGCCTGTTTAAAATAGGACCTGATCAAATCATGAGAAGATGTGTTGCTCAAGAAGAAATAATTGAAATACTAAAGTCTTACCATGATGAACCTTGCGGTGGCTATTTTGTAGGAAAAAATGACTGCATATAAAGTGTTGCAGGATGGTTATTACTAGCTTTCACTATTTAAAGATGCAACCAAGCATGTGAGCCAATGTGATCAATGTTAGAGGATGGGCAAACCTAATCTCAGAGATGAGATTCCACTCCAACCACATGTCCACATTGAACCATTTTATACATAGGGGATGGACTTCGTAGGACCTATTAATCCACAATTATGAGTTAAGAGGTATATCCTAGTTTGTACTGATTATGTGGCAAAGTGGATTGAAGTACAGGCTTTGCATGATTCAAAGGAGAAAAATGTAGCAGACTTCTTGTATTCAACAATTTTTACAATATTTGGAGTCCCAAGGGAGATCACAATAGATCAAGGACCTCATTTTACTTCAAGGATGATCCAAGAACTCATGCAACAATACAAAATTAGGTATAACAAAACCACTCCCTACCATCCACAGGCAAATGGACAAGTTGAGGTGACCAATAGAGAATTGGAGAATATCCTAACAAATATAGTGCAACAAAATAGGAAGGATTGGGCTACTAGATTACCAAAATCAATGTGGGCCTACAAGACCACCTGGAAGACTACTACTATTTTCACACCATTTCAATTAGTCTATGGGAAAATAGCCATGATGTCCATAGATTTTGAAGTTAAATCACTTAGGACTGTTGTAGAATTGAATATCAATCTAGATGATGCACAAAAATATAGAATTCAATAGCTTAATCAGCTGTATGAATACCACCTTGAGGCTCTATAGAAAATAGAGATCATTTAGAAACAAAGGGCCAAGTGGCATGACTGCCACACCAGGCCAAAGCAACTTAAAGTGGAAGAATGGGCATTACTCTATGATTCTTAGTTCTAGGAAAGAAAGGGCAATATCATGCAACATTGGATGGGACCATATGAAGTAACTAAAATCATTAGTAATGGAGTTGTAATATTTAGAACAATAGATGGCAGTAACATTACATTAACATTCAATGGCCACCGACTGCATCCATACTATGTGTTTGAAGCATACATGATTGAGTCTAGATTAGGCATGGGGGAGACCCTAGTTGATTCTGATTTTATCTTGATTCAGTAATATGTGGACGTAGTCCACATAGTCCCAAAGATAATTATTCTTTCAAAATTTTATTTTTTTTAGTTGTGTTTTTGTTTTGTAGGAACAATGCCCTTTGTGCGGCTATTAGGCAACCTAGGAAACCTAGGCCTAACAAGCACAGGATCCATGAACCTAAGATTTCCAATATTTCTAGCATAATTTTCTTACAGTAGGAGTAGCTATTCCCCATTCAAAGAGGGAAATACTAAATCTAAACCTACACAAGAGTGTTTGGATTGGTCTTTTGGATAATAAAATACTCAACTACTGGTTTAAGGGCGAATGCTGATTTTGTACCTATTTTTTAGTCAGAAGTATTGAAAGGCTTGATCAACCTAATAGTTCATATACAAGGACAAGTTAGTACCCATTGAATAAAATAAAGTGCCATATTTTTGTATTTTATGGGGAGGCACCTACTTCCCATTATTAGAAAAGGCATCTGCTTCCCATTGTACGGTGGAAGGTTCCTGCTTCTCGTTGTATGATGGAAGGCACCTGCTTCCCATTGTACGATGAAAGGCACCTGCTTCTTTATGTACATCAAAAAGTGCCTACTTATTTATGTATGGTGGAAGGTGCCTACTTCCCATTGTACACTTCATGGCACCTAATTCCTAGTATGTTACGAAGATGGAACTTGCATCCCATTTTCTAGCAGCTCAACGCTTGACTCCTATTTTTTTTCTGAGAATGATTGACTGCTAGTTTTTAATAAACTGACACAAAATATTTTTGCATATATATATATAAATGATGTTTATATAAATTTTGTTTTATAAGTACAATACCCAACAGTTAGCAAAAAGGTGCCTGCTTCCCATGTTAGGTATAAGTACCTGATTGCTAAGGTACATGCTTCCCATGTTAAGTAGAGCAGCTGACTACTAAGGCATATGCTTACCATGTAAGCAAAATACCTAATTCTTACGATGCCTATTTCCAGTTTCCAAGGCACCTGCATGTCATAATTTTAAAATAAGGTGCCTAATTTTCATATGAAAAAGGTACCTAATTCGTGTCTACTGCGGTCATTTTCTGCCTTGGCATAATAACATGTCAACCTTGGGATGTGGCCCAATCCACATCAGCACCCCATACACATGCAAATTCAAATCTACCATGGATAAAATTAAAATTTTACGTCAACCAATTTTTGAGGAGGGGACGTTTATCATCCCAAGGTGATATGTTTTTCTAATTTTTGTTTTTAATTTTTGTAGGATTTCTTGAATAACCCATAGTGCAGCTACCAAGAACCAATCATGTTAATTGCATGGAAAACATGGCCATCGTTGTCTATTATTGTTTACCCCATCATCAAATGTAAGACAATATCGATGCACCACATACATTTACACATATGCACCCATGAAACAAATTTAGATGCATGTTGTTGGAAAATTACCATTGGTAAAAGGTTAAAAAGAGTATTTTACCTTGGGTAAGTTTACTTACCTTTTACCTTACCTGGACGGCAGTTGGACGGCAGCATCTTTGGGCGGCAAGAGAGTTTTAATTTAATTTCTTCTCCCTTCCCTTAACTTCTCCTATTCCCCCCTTTTCTCTAGTATGGTTATTTTGTGTTTATTTAAATCATTTGTAACCTAATTTCAAGTTAATGGTTAATGCATATTTTACCTTTGCATCGAATAGCTCACCTCTCACATTTGGTATCAGAGCCGAGAGCCGAGACCGGCCCGAATCCCGAGGCGATGGGGCCCGTAGTTCGAGGCGACGACACGGATCCCGAGGCAGCCCGTAGGAACCGAGGCGGCCCGTAGGAGCAGATCGACATGATTCTCGAGGCGCTGGTGGAGCTGGACGTGACAGGCATAGGCAGACACGTGGCCCGAGGTGATTCGTTGACGAGGCGACACGCGGCCCGAGGCGACACGTTGGAGAGGGCGACACGTGGCCCGAGGTGGTTCGTTGGAGAGGCCACCTACGCGTGGCCCGAGGTGACCTACGCGCGGTACATGGCAAAAGGATCACGTAGCCTACGGACTACCCATAGGCAATCAAAGCACATACAGTGCTTTGCTCTTTTTAAAGAGCATCAACATCGCCGCATCGACGATGTGGGACTATTAAGTCCCAAATAAAAAAATTTGCTTCGCGCCGAAGCGCGAAGCCAAAACATTGCTTCGCGTTCGACACGAACGCAATAAAGGCAGGGAGCCAGCTAGTACTCCCGGATCTGCCCGGTAGCACAGCGGCTACCCTTTGCCTTGACGCCCGCGAGGTCGCACGGTCGAACCTCGACGGGGTCAAAAGTTTTTTTTTAAAAGAAAATTTCTTTAAAAACCTTTAAGGTAATTTAAAATTTTTGAAAGGTTTTATTTATCATTTGAGTTGATGATTGACATTTCCTAAGAGGAAATAGTTGTAAAAAAATTTAGCTTTAAGAGGTAAAAAAAATTTACGCTTTAAGAGGTAAAAAAAATTAGTAAAATTTCCTAAGAGGAAATCTTTGTAAAAGAAAATTTCTGGGAAATTTTCTTAAATGATAAGATCGGAAGGATGTTACCAAGCACTTTGTAGTTTGTTACTGAGAACAAACGCTGAAAGCTTTGATGAGCACGTGAGAACACTAGGCATAAATTCAGTCTTTTCACAGTTGCAAAACGCGGTTATTGCACAACAGAGAAATCCTGATCTAGGATACGAAGCAGATTCCGAAGATAACTCCTTTGGGAGCAGATTTGAACAATCCGACACAATGGAGATTGCTCCACAAGGATCTGAATATACTCATTATTGTAATTCAATTGAAATCCTACAACCTCCTTCTCCTGAAATTATATTGATCAGTGACGACGATGAACAAGTCGCTGACAATTTTGTAATTGTTGAATCACAACAACAAGAGTGAGTTGTTTATGATTGTAAATCAAGCAAGGCTTGATAGTTTGTAAAGTCTTTTTGAAATAAGACTATATAAGAAAGGTTTCTTGTTTTAGTAGATTGTAATGGGATCAAATAACAATCTACCAATCCCCGAATTCAGTGGGGATAATTATGAGTACTGGTCCATCAAAATGAGGACATTACTCATAGGAAAAGGACTATGGGATAGTATTGAAGATGGTTACACTGCTCCAACAGATTGGACTACTTTGAGTGCAACCGACAAGAAGATCTTCAAAGATGCACAGAAAAATAACTCTTTTGCCTTATACCATCTTCAAGCGGCATTAGATCCAAGTATCTTTCCTAGAATTGCATCTTACTTAACTGCCACAGATGCATGGAATGCCTTGAAAGAAGGATTCCAAGGAAGTGATAAAGTGAAGCAAGTCAGGCTTCAGACCTTAAAAAGAGATTTTGAAAATCTCATAATGAAGGAAAATGAAAGAGTCGGTGACTACTGTGTACGAGTCAAAGCAGTAGTTGATATGATGCAAACTTTAGGTGATGACACAAAAGTTGAAACAATTGTGAAGAAAGTGTTGAGAACACTTCTTCCTAAGTGGAATCACATTGCCATCATAATTGAAGAATCAAAAGACCTTTCTACTCTTACATTTGATAGTTTGATTGGATCATTAACATCACATGAAGAGAGACTTCAAGGAGCACCTTCAACAAGCTATGGAGGTGATGACAAAGCCTTCACTTCGAACGAAGCTACAAGACGAGGACAAGGAAGAGGCCGAGGCAGAGGACAACAACAAAGAGGCAAAGGCCAAAGCAACTCCTACAGAGGAGGAAATCAAAATAGAGGTGGAAATCAAAACAGAGGAGCCAATCAGAACCAAAGCGGCAATGCAGGCCATGGAAATCAAGGACGAGGAAGTAACAAGACTAAAACAACTTGTTTCAATTGTGGGAAACAAGGACACTTCGCTCGTGACTGCTGGTCAAAGTCTTCAAAAGATCAAAGCAGTCAATATGGCTCATTCTACGGAGAAGAAGAAGGTCCATCAAATCTTTTTCTCTCTTATGGACAGTCAGATCAAAATCTTAAAGATACATGGATTTTGGATACTGGTTGCTCCAACCACATGAGTGGCAAAGAAAATCTCTTTGCTACATTAGATTCAAATTACAAATCCCATGTTAAGTTAGGGGATAATAAATCTTTGCAAGTTGAAGGCATTGGAGCTATGGAAGTTCCAACAAAAGAAGGCCTTAAAAAAGTGAATGACATATACTATACTCCACAACTACAACACAATTTGTTAAGTGTTGGCCAAATGATGGAGAAGCATTACAAATTAGTTTTTGATGAAAGAAAATGTACAATCCTTGATAAAAACAATTGTAACAGAGTCATCACAGAAGTACCTATGACAAAGAATAGGTTATTCCCTCTAAAATTTGGTGAGCCAGGGGGAGCTCAACTTGCAAACATTGCTTTTACAAATCCAAGTGTATTGTGGCACTTGAGATATGGTCACCTCAATTCCGCTAGCTTGAAAATGTTAACATCACAAGCTATGGTGACAGGACTACCAAAAATTCAAGAACATAAGAAGGTATGCAAAGCATGTGCTTTGGGAAAGCACTCAAAACAAATTTTCCAAGAGGCCAAGCGTGGAGAGCAAGCTATCCTCTTCAGCTAGTACATTCGGACATCTGTGGTCCAATGCAAACAAAAAGCCTTGGAAACAATTCTTATTTTCTAACATTCATAGATGATTATTCTAGAATGTGCTGGATCTATTTTCTGAAACACAAAGATGAAGCATTTGATTGCTTCATAGACTTCAAAAATAATGTAGAAAAGCAATGTGACTACTATGTCAAATGTCTTAGCACTGATAGAGGAGGAGAGTACTCCTCAAATGAATTTTTAAATTATTGTAAGCAAAATGGGATAAAAAGGCAGTTCACCACTGCCTATACCCCACAGTAGAATGGTGTGGCCGAGAGAAAGAACCGCACCCTTGTTGAAATGGCATGAACGATGCTTCAGACAAAGCATCTAACATACAACTATTGGGCAGATGCAGTGAGAACTAGTGCATATATTCTAAATAGAAGTCCGACTTCTAGTTTAGATGGTATCACTCCTTATGAAGGATGGTACGGTAAGAAACCAAATGTCAAACATTTCTGAGTATTTGGTTCTTTAGCTTATGCACACATTCCTGAGGAGAAGAGAAAGAAGCTTGATCCCAAGAGTCAAGCATGTATTTTTGTAGGGTATTGTGAATCGACCAAAGGGTATAGATTGTACAATCCCAAGACACATAAAATAATTATCTCCAGGGATGTAATTTTTGATGAAGGGGGAGAATGGGGTCATAAAAAATTTGTTGATATAGACTCTAATTCGAAAAGTTCCACATTTGTACACCCCAAGAAAAGTAGTGGAAATAGTTCCCCTCCACAAAGTCCACATCAGGAATCTTCATCAAGTACATCAAGTGGTACACCAAGTCCAAGAGGGACTCATTTGTTGGCACCCCCAAACTCTCTGAAATGATTTCAGAGATCTGTAAGCGCTCCAAGTCCGATGGATATTGATCCAGTTTCTCAAAGGAAAGAGACAAATAGAGGAAAGCGCATACTACAGAGTCATCCATCTTCTCAAATGTTGGATAGGAATTTCCAACAAAGATACACTAGGAGTCAAGCTAGTGAGATGGACGACATTTTGTCAAGACTTGAAAATCTTCAAATGTCAGGAGATGATGAGTCTCATGAACCAAAGGGTGATGTAGTCAATTATGCTTTGTTGGTTGCCGCATAGCTAGAACCATCTAGCTATGAAAAAGCATGTACTCGAAAGTATATGGCAAGATGCCATGGAAGAGGAAATATCCTCAATTAAAAAGAATGATACTTGGGAGCTTGTGAAGCTTCCCAAGGGAAAAAAATGTGTTGGATGTAAATGGGTCTATAAGACCAAATTCAATGCTGATGGAAGCATTGAAAGGCACAAGGCAAGATTAGTAGCTAAGGGTTTTACTCAGAAATATGGAATAGATTATGAGGAAACCTTTGCTCCAGTTGCTCGACAAGAAACAATCAGAACTGTTCTTTCCTTGGCAGCCCATAAAGGATGGAACATTCAACACATGGATGTGAAAAGTGCATTTTTAAATGGATACCTGATAGAAGAGGTGTATGTTCAACAACCTCAAGGTTTCCAAGAACAAGGAAAAGAGAACCTTGTTTATAAATTGAAAAAAGCACTTTATGGCCTCAAGCAAGCACCACGAGCGTGGTACTCACGAATTGATGGCTATTTCAGCGAGTATGGTTTCACAAAAAGCAAGAGTGAACCAACTCTATACTACCCGAAGAATGGAGTAGATATCCTCATAGTTTGTTTATATGTGGATGATCTAATATTTATGGGTAGTAATAATAAAATGAATATGGAGTTCAAAAACTCCATGATGAATCGCTTTGAGATGAAGGATCTCGGATTAATGAGATACTTCCTAGGAATGGAAGTACATCAATCAAAGAATGGGATCTTCATATGTCAATAGAAATATGCTCATGACATGATCAAGAAATTTGCTATGCAAGCAGTGCAAATCAGTTGCAACACCAACAGGACATGGAATCCAGCTAAGCAAAGATGATGGAGCACCAAAAGTTGACATGACCAATTTCAGAAGCATGGTTGGGAGTTTAATGTTTCTCACCAACACTAGGCCGGATATACAAGTATGTTGTTTCTCTAGTATCAAGGTTTATGGCATGCCCATCCGAGCCGCATCTTCAAGCAACCAAACGAATTTTACGATATGTAAAAGGTACATTGGATTTTGGAATCCATTACCACAAGTCTAACTCTGTGAAGTTAGTTGGTTATAGTGACAGCGATTGGGGCAAGTAATATAGATGACAGAAAATCTACATCAGGGAACTGTTTTAGTCTAGGTTCAGGACTAATAACTTGGAGTTCCAAGAAGCAATCTGTTGTAGCATTATCATCTACAGAAGCTGAGTATATAGCCATTACCCATGCTAGTACTCAAATCCTCTGGTTGAGGAAAATCCTTGAAGAGATTGGCGAAAAACAAATTGGTCCAACCAAACTGAATTGTGATAATATTAGTGCCATACAATTGGCATATAATCCGATCCACCACAAAAGGTCAAAACATTTTGATATGAAGTATCACTTCATAAGAGATATGGTGGAACAATAGATAGTTGAGCTTCAATACTGCAGCACTTTGGATAATCTAGCAGACATCTTCACCAAAGGCATGGCTAAAGCTCAATTTATAAAGCTAAGAGACTGTATAGTCGATCCTCTCAACTTTAAGGGGGAGAATGTTGGAAAATTACCATTGGTAAAAGGTTAAAAAGAGTATTTTACCTTGGGTAAGTTTACTTACCTTTTACCTTACCTGGACGGCAGTTGGACGACAACATCTTTGGGCGGCAAGAGAGTTTTAATTTAATTTCTTCTCCCTTCCCTTAACTTCTCCTATTCCCCCTTTTCTCTAGTATGGTTATTTTGTGTTTATTTAAATCATTTGTAACCTAATTTCAAGTGAATGGTTAATGCATATTTTACCTTTGCATCGAATAGCTCACCTCTCACACATGTTTAAATTTTTTGTTTCTTGTCTATATTTTTTTCATGAACATGTGTGTCTATGGAAGTGTGCCAGCACAATCCCCATTATCACCTTAACCACTTGAACAAATCCACTTGTCATGGTGTTGTGTGGCACACCTCTAATTAATCAATAGTTTATGGTTATCACTTTCGTACAATCGGGCACATGCTCGAAGGAAATTTACTATAGATAACCATAATCACTGTTGATTATGGTAATTAACCGTCTGCGTGCTGAACGTAGTTTTAAATTTTTTTTTACCAGCTACTATGCAGCCAACTTCAGTAAGAAAACATAGAGCAGTGAGGCATAGTGGTAATTTTAAGGGGAGGTAGTAACATTATTGAGTGAATTGTGAACTAGAGGTAAAGCATGGGGAAAGGTCAAAAAATCATGACCTTAAGAAGAGTGAGCCAATCGATTGCTTAGGCATTTATACAGATGTCCAAAAATAGTTGGATACTATAGAATGGATGGACTACTATCAACTAGTTAGTCAGGGCTAGGATGCGGTAATAGAAAATGAATTTGTGGCATCGATGAGTGATGGGGTCATGCACATTTGAGGGCTGGAGATCCTAGTCATTGAGGACTACATCACCAGAGTTACGGGTGTACCTCTTATAGGGGAGCACACATACAAGGAGGATAATATTACCCTCTGTGCACAAATATTTTTTGGAGCACCAATTGAGTACTTGATGTGCACTGGCTTACCGAAACAACACATTCCCAAGATTTAGAGGGTTATTTTCAAATAGATCACTCGTTTCTTCACATGCTCTGGTAGGTACTCCCACTTAAATTCCAACCACTTCTATTTAATCAATAATATTCTACATGGGGATAAAATCAACATCCCCCACTACCTTACATGAGCCTTGAAAGATGAGGTCAGACGATACCAGGCAAGTACCATCTCTGTCTTGGGTCACCATGGCCTAATTTTTGCCTTGGTGAGATATGTGGAGTCACATAGAAATGTGATAATTGAGGAAGCCATGGGTACTAGTACAATGGTAGGGGCACAAGCAGAGGAGGAGGTGACCATTCAAAATAAACATTTGGCCCAAGAGGTGACATAACGAGAAACGACAACACCTGCATCCCAGCCTATAGGAAATACAGGGGAAGGAAGACATGCCTTGTCCCCTGATTTTCCCCAATTTAGGGAGGAAGCAATGTAGTCTCTGTCCCCTTATGCACCCCAATTTTAGAATGAGGCAGAGCATGAATTTATGCCTATCTCTACCAGGACACGAAGTAGGAGAATGAGGGCATAAAGGGTGGTTTTGAGCTCATCTGATGAGGAAACACCCATCAATGAGATTATTAAGGAGGAGTATTTGACCCATATTTTATAGGACATTTCCTGTGAGCCAACTTCTCAATAGGAGGTGGCCATGGAAGATTTACCACTAGAAGACTAGGCAAAGTATTTGCAGTAGTAGCTACAAGTTTTGAAAGAGAAGGCTTCCACTTGGGAAGCAAAATTTAAATAGGAACAGGCTTTGTTTGAAGATTCCAAAAAGGAGGCCACCTTAAAAATACATGAATTATATCAAATAATTCAACAATTGTGAAGATAATTGTATTTGCAGGGCAGACCAGAAGAAATCGAGTAATCGACCAGGGTTGATGTAGCAATGTAGATCGATGGAGTAATAGAAGTTCCCCCTACTGATAATAAAATAGAATAGGGAGATGCTATTGCAATGGAAGTAGAGCAGCTCTACTTTACATCTTCAGATCAAGTAATTCAAGAGGATGAGGTTGAAGTTGGAGAACCTCAAAATGCAGAGCAACTTGCAAAGGGGGAGAAGATGGATAAAAGTATATGGAGGTCAAAGAGCCTCAATTTATAGGAAAATAGGGAGAGGTAGAGCACTCTCCAATTAATGTAGGGGTTATAAAACCTCAAGAAAAATAAGTAGTCCTTGATGTGCAACAAGTATCTACAGAGGAAAAATAAGTAGTCCCTTATGTGTAGTAAGTAACTATAGAGGACCAAGAGGCTCAGTAGCCTACATCCCTTATACACCAGGAAACAATGGTTGCACTAACATACCCTAGGGTACAGAGTATCAAGTTGAGATCAAAATAAAAAGCCATAAGGCCATCTTAGTGACAACCCAGAACCAGAGCAAGATTTGTAGAGTTAAAGACCCTAGGCATTGAATCTGACAAGGAATCAGAGTTGGATTTTGATGAGGAATGGGAGGCAGCAAAGAATATTTTTGCTGACCAAAATAAAAATTTGAGGAACTCAAGAGGAAATTAAGTTATATAAGAAGAACTAAAATGCCTCCAAGAAAGCCCTCAAGGAAGTAGAAAATGAGACCAAAAAATAATCTGGCAGACCTCACAAGAAGATTCCACTTCCTCAACTTGAGCAGTTCTGGTATTTGTATGGGTCAAAGGATGGAAAGCCTTCGAGGATGTAGGTATATTTTAATTAGATGGGATTTCTAGGCCCTATTTATAAGTAGAATCTAACATCAAGCAGCAGAACTCCCCCTGTGTCAAAAATAGAGGTTGAAGCTAAACCTAAGCTTGACCCAATAAGGGCAAGGGTTGCTAAGGAATCTATCATCCCATTTGGAGATAAGGAATCAGTGTATGTAAGTGATAATTTGCCACTTCACCATGAATACTGGAAAATTGTTGAGCCTTCATTCCATAAGGATGCCATCAACTTCTCTAGTTTTTATCTGAATGTTGATAAGGGCAAGGTGGCCTAGATCAGAGAACCACCCAAAAAGAGGGTAGGGCCAAGTGAACCACTTTGGCATAGCAAATTCCAGAATCAGCATTGACAAGAGACAACAGCTCCCATAGCATCAAAGGGGTAAAAGCCCTAGGATAAATAGAAAACCAAGGCCTCTAAGAGAAAGAGGACACAGACCAACCGGGCCTATTGGGATGAGGTGAACAAAACTGGTAATTACCAGTTCAAAGTGGCATAGGGATGTGCCACCCCTTAAGCATGGAGGGATGATGAGCCACAAAATTGCTCATTTTTTGTACTCTTTTCCCCATAATGTGTGGCATATATTCTTGTAGATATAAATGTTTTATGGAAATTATATATATAATTGACAGTCTATTTTGCATGCTCTCTAATATTTGTCTTTAAGTGTAATTTGTGTAGATTTAGTGGAAATCGTTACATTTTGGCATGTTTTCATTGAGGTCTAAATTGAACCTAGCACTTAACAATTAATTAAGGAAAAACATTTATAGAATATCGATAAAGAGGTACAAATTCAGGCACCCAAGCCCTTTGAAGCGCTTGACTTTCGTTTTGCACTTAACTATTAGGTGCATATTTTTCGTTAAGGTGCATGCTTCCTGTTGTATGGTGAAAGGTGCCTACTTCCCATTGTACGATGAAAGGTGCCTACTTTCCATTGTATAGTGAAATATGTCTACTTCCTATTATATGATGGAAGGCACATGCTTCCTAACTTTTGCATATAAGGCGCCTGCTTCCTGACTTCTTCAACTGCGGTGCCTGATTTCTGTTTACACCAAACTTCAGCATGGCTCTGTGGTTGGAAGAATAGAATGAAAACTTTGAAAACTATTGTGAAGGAATTTCTAGCACCACCACCAAACATGGGACAATGTCATAGGTGACTCATCACCTATTTTTTAGCTGATACATAAAATAATTTTGTAAATCAGGCAAATCAAATATCAGCGTATTCTGTAAATAGAATACATTGAAATATCATGATATTTTTCCCAACTCATCTAATTAAAAAAATGGTTGTAACAGGATTGGTCGCATATCTTATAAATATGTAGGTCACCCCTGAAGAAGAATCCTCAGACTTTTTATGTAAATTTTCTATGTTGTAAACTATTAATAAATCTCTACATTGTTCCTATAAAAACATATTCTAAGTGTCTAGTGATTATTATACCATGGGAAAATCTTGTTGGAAGTGTGGGCCCACTTACGACAGAGTTATTTCCTATTTCTCCTATTTTTTGTAATTGTTTTAATAGATTAATTTATTTCCAGTTATTTTCCCTATTTTTTGTAATTTCCAGCAAAGTAGTTATTTATATTTTGAATGTTTTCAATCATGTTTCTTAGACTTAGGATGAGATTATTGGTTTAAACATAAACTTAAATGAACACCAAACACCCGCAAAAACCATAATTCAAGGGGCTCATCTTTGAAGGAGAAATTACAAGCATAGATTTTGCATGGCTGCTCACAAGACTACGAGCAACCCTAGGTTGACAATTAAATGGATAAAATTAATTGAACCATAGAAAAACTAACCAATGTTTTTCCCAAAACCCCACACTGTAGGCATATACTGTGTGTGACACTCGTAAGTTTAAAGACTTACCGGATTGATAATTTATGGTAAAAGAAATGATTATTTTCTAAACATAATTTCTACTCACCAATAGGTGCAATGTATAGAATGGGTTTCAAGTCAAATAGGATTAACTTTGTAAATGGGGGAGTGGATTCTTCATCTGATCCGCCTCCTCCTAATAAAGAACCCTTGCAAGAATTTTATGCTAACTTAGAATATTTGCCCAACCCAATTTCCCCATGTGATATTTTCATTGGGTTAACTGGAAGAGATTTTGTCTTTGATGACATGAGTAGGGTTCGTGTGATATCGTTGAGCCCCACTATCAAGAATCATATGATCGCTCTGGCCTAGGATACATGCCATCATCTTCAAACTCTCCCTTTGAGCATACATTTTAGAAACTCATCCTAGAGTCCAAAGAGGAGGATGAAGAGAGTGAAGATAATGATGATAGTGAGGACTAGTATTTAGACTCAAATTTTACACCTTATTTACGTGAGGTCTTTCTAGAAATGAGACCACATATGGTTATGATCAATTACATTTCTCAATTGGGACCAAACATGGACATGATCAATCATATTTTTGATGGTCCAGAAGAATATGTGGCCCCTATAGAGCCTATTAAGAGAGAAGAGAATTACATTAGAATGTTTCCCATCCATCAATCCATATTTTACTTGCATATTACATGAGAGTGACCTGAGCCAAATCCACCACCACCACCATGGTTGCCTTAAAAATAAAAAAATAAAAAACTCATTGTATTTCATGTATTTATCATGCATTCCACCTACATTGCATACATGCGTTTGAGTCATTTATATTTGTTCATACCATTCATCATATTAGAGATCATTTGGTTAATTTGGATAATTGCTAGTCCACTATGTCTTGTTGTCTTAATCAGGGGCACCTTAGGTCAAACATTAGTCACCAATCCATCAACCGCAATAATTTACAACTTTCCTTATGATCTTTTGATGATTAAGGGGTCCGCATAAGATAGGATAGATACCGTATAGTCATCAGCAATGATGATTATATGACCACTAACTATTTTATGTACACATTTTAATTGTCAAATATCTTGTAGGGAAAGGACCACCACATCTTGCATAACACATTGTTTGCTAAACAAAATCTAGGTGTTTTCAATCACTCAACCACTCCTAGTGTTTTAAGCAACCTCCATTGAAAATCAAACAATCCTTAGGTGCCATAGGTTGTTCCTAGTCAATCAAGTTTCCTCTTGGACCACGCACATTATAACACATAAAAACATTGTGAATTTTGGGAAGGACAAACTCATGAGTTGCTATTGCCATAAAGTGAATGGTTTCCCCTGCTCATCCAATTATGTGCATGGTCTAGAAAGCTAAAGAATTGACAAAAGGACAAGCTCCCCCTTCACCCTTCCAAAAAAAAAAAAATCCCTTGCTCCTCCTCAAAATGAGCAAGTATCCCAAAAAAAATCCCTTTGCTCTTCTTCAAAATGAGCAAGCCCAAAAGAATAAAAATCCCCTTTGCTCTTCTCAAAAGCAAGCAACTCCCCAAAAAATAATAAAATCCCTTGCTCCTCCTCAAAACGAGCAAGTATCCTAAAAGCAAAAAAAAATCCCCTTGCTCTTCTCCAAAAATGAGCAAGCCCCAAAAGCAATAAAAATCCCCTTTGCTCCAATACAAAATGAGCATAGTCCCAAATAAAATCCAAAAATCCAATAAAATAAGGGAAAGGATCTTGAATCCCTAGAATTCTTAGTGTTTCAAAAATTTGGGGTGATCCTCATTACAACAATGGGTTGAATGAAACCCACCTAGCAATGGGGTATCCTTACGCGTGGCACCAAGTCTATCACATTAGCGACCTTATTTTGTATAGACCTATGGATGCTCACGGATGAGCTAGCTTGTTGGCATAAGTTACCAATGGATTAGTCTGCCCTTACTCATAATGAGAAATGAATATTCATTGCACACACAGTTGGTCCTTGAGAAATTTGAAACCACTAGGACAACCTTAGCATCATATGGATTTGTGAGATAAATAGATGAGTTTGTTTAAGATCACTAGGATGTTTGAGTCTTTGTAAAACAACTCTAGATCATTTATACCTAAGGCAAACAAAATCATACAAGAACTTACATTCCATGCCATTATCATTATTACATTTCATAATCCATTTCATATATCAACATCAAATGTTAGTGTCCCTGATCAAGCAATAAAGGTAAAGTTTTCTAAACAATGATCCAAAACTTCTTTGAATGACAATTAATAAGGCAACACCATTCATTCATTTGCATACATCACCACCAATTGCATTCATCACAATACATTCATTTCATCACACACATATAAAAAAAATAAAATAAAACAAAACAAACCATCAAATCAACCTTAAAAATCATCAAAAATCATGAAATTACCCCTTCAAGCATCCTCCCACCTCATTTCATCTTGTCACAAATCAAGTGAACCTTGTATCTAGTGATTTACTCTAGTCACCTAGCGGTTGCAGTGATTGGTTATCCATGCAAGTCGATAGGATGGGTACATCACCATAAGGATGCTTGTAAAAAAAATCTCAAATCAGGCTATAAAACTTCACAAAAACATCAAATCAACTCTGCATCCATCACATCAATCCATCATAGTTTATCATAAATCAAATCAATTTGGTAACTCAAATTTGGAATGCGACTACATTCAAGAAACTTTGCACAAAGTTATCAAAAACCCTCTCCATGGGGGCACAAAGTAAAAATCTCTCAAATCGGTATGCACCATGCCAATGTATGAGTCTGAATGCGGTGACTGCAATTAGGTGTACAAATCACCTTGAATGATTCCAGTATCACACACACACCACATTGCTTGGTCCATCTACCACATCAAAATGCTCATCATTCTACCAAGAGCAAAGTTTTGATAATGCATACCCAATCCAAACTTGGGGCAACCAACTTGATCTTAATTTTTGACATTTGCATCCATCACATCACATCACTCCATCAACCCAGTCTATCAAGCGACTCGTGGGTTTCATATGTTCCATATTTCACCCATTCATCACTTGAGGGGGTAAGCCAAAATAAAAAAAATCATTGATCACTCCATATTTGCATTGAGGCCACAAAAATCCATCTTCATCCAATAAAACTAGGTGTCTCTTTTTTTGCACCGCATTGTATTTTACACAACACGGTACAAAAAGGGGCATCTGTAGACACCAAAATATAGGCATTTGCATCCCACCCCACAATATTGCATAATAAAATTATATGCCTAAGTCTAAACTTAGGTGTATAAATCCTGCACATTAATCTATTTTCTAGATTTTAATAAATCTGGGAAATATCCCCCTAGGATACCCTGTGTCTCCTCATGACACATGTCCTAGCCACCACTACCCCTCA
This sequence comes from Wollemia nobilis, assembly GCA_028583015.1. Classification (NCBI taxonomy): domain Eukaryota; kingdom Viridiplantae; phylum Streptophyta; class Pinopsida; order Araucariales; family Araucariaceae; genus Wollemia; species Wollemia nobilis. Next base: position 10,467,796 of record JAQPPZ010003784.1, on the reverse strand, counting down.
CCTTGCCACATCTCACACACATCACTCCACTTGCACCTACCCACTTTCCACATCTCACACCTCACTCCACTTGCACCTACCCACTTGCCACATCTCCCCAGTTAAGTGAGACACTCTTGGTGACTCACTACAACTGCCCAAGATAGGTGGCTGCCCAGTCCCTGCCACTTGGCAGCCCTGGCTTGCCACCTATCCTTCCCTCCAAAATCCTCAAAAGGCCTATAAAGGCACCATCACTTCATGAAGCAAAGGGAGGAAGGGAATGCTAACGTTATGCTGCCCAAATCGTGACTCATGTATGCAATAATCATTTTCTATTTTCAATTTACATTAGTCATTTTATTAGATTAATTTTTGACAGGTGCTACTAAACCCTTTGTCTCTTTGCATGTGTGCAGGTTCAAGATTCAAAAGCTCAAATCCATCATGGTGGTCATGACAAACCCACCTCCAACATTGATTGTGGCATGAAGAAGAAGTGAATACACCATTTTTCATTGTAAAAGGGGATCACCCCCTTTGGGCATTTGTATTGTAAAACCCCCCTGCAAAGGGGTTTATTGTAATCAAAAGATCCATTTTACGATAAATAAAATGATTCATTTTTAGTGCAATGGTGTGCTTTTTCTATGTTACGGGGGGTAATTAGAGGATGATTAGGAATAATTAATGAATTGGAGGAAATTAATGGAATTAATGAGAAATTATGGAAGGTTAAGAAATATTGATGGGAATTTGGAGGAATTTGGGGATTTTTGAAGTGGTTATGTGACAATTTGATGGATTTGATAAATTTATGGGGATTGGCTTGGGCAATGATAAAATTGGCTAATTTTGGGTGTCTACACCTTGTATAGTATTTTGCAACATGCACATATTGAAGTAATATCACATGTCCAAATTCCTATTAAAGAGGGTTTCTAGGATTAATGTGCCATATTATATTTTGGTGAACCCAATGTGAACACTTGCATGGGTCACAAAGTTCCCTAAGCCTAGCTCTATTGAAGATAAAAATTAATAAAACCTTAAATAAGATCACATAATTTTTTGTGTAGTTAGCAAATATTAATGGAGATTAATAAGAATAAAACCAAAAGACTAATCCTACTAGGGGTTTTATATGACCTCTTAGAAACCACAGTACAAATACTTAGGCTACATTGGGTATATTGTGAGTCTAGGATGCTAGCCTTCCATATGGGGTCTCATGTGTATTTTAAACTATTTGAGGTGTATATGGTGGATTATTGGGAGTCATAAGGAGAAGCAATTATTACCTCTTATGTATCATCCTAAATAACATATCTATGAGCGGTCATTCTCGCATATCATTCTCTTTCATGTACCTCAAATTATCTCTCACATACGACCATGTATATAGATAGGAAAAGCTTCTTCCACATACCAATCAATATCTTGGAAGTGCAAGTATATTGGATGGTTTAGGTATATCAAAAATCTCCCCTTAGGATAAATAATACCAGGGGTTGGATATGGATCAAGGGAGCAGTGGGATCAGTGAAGGAATAGAAGGAGGTTCAAAGGTTTCAGGCAGGAACCTCAAGCATGTGGTAGGTGAGGATCCAGAGGTAGGCAGGTCGACTGTCTTTGTAAGGGGTCAGGGGCCCATCCACGAGCAAGTTGATAAGGTACGAGGACCTGAACCCCCTGACAAATACCCGAACAAATAGACCCAGTAGAGTACTACGGTCCCAGAAGAGTTTTATCCTTTGTAGAAACTCTAAAAGGCAAAAAGAGTGATTTCATTCACTCCTGCCCCTCATACCTGAGAACAATCGAATTGTGGCACCTGTGAAGTCATGTGGTTAGGCCCTTTAATATGACTTATATTCTTGTTATGTCGTGGATGGGTATTTTTTCATACCCATGATGAGTTTCTCGAAATGGTCCATCTATTGCTTGATTTCTTTTTTGACCAAGTCAACCACACTTTTTGTAGCCTCTACCATATTGACTTTTGGGACTTCTCGAGCAAAATTTTCATGAGTTTCTTGAGCTTTCAACTACACATATTTTTGGATATGTAATTTGACTCTCCAAGCTTGGAGCTTTCCTTCAAAGAGCTCCTTGATCTGAGATTCCCAAGCTATGGCAATTTCTTGAGAAATTATTTTGTGCTTGTTCACTGAATCAAAGAGAAGTTCTTGGATTGTAGGTAGTAAGACATTGGGAATGTACTCATTAGCTTGAGTAGTCATTTTTTTGTGTATTTTTTAAAATTATAGATATAAATTTTGGCCATCTCTAGGAGAAATATTTTAGTGAGTGCCTCTAACTCGTCAAAAAATTGCTTGTTAATTTCTTCATCTGGAATTTGTAAGCATGGTTTCTCCATTCGTAAACTATGAGGGAATATTCCATTACCAAGGTTCTCTTCAAACCTAGCTAGTTTGGATTGGCACTTATCCACTTTTTTACTCAATACCTTAAACTCTTCGAACCTTGTATCCAATAGTTTGTCCAAAGAGTCAGGTCATGGAGGGATGTCGTGCATCACACCAATTCCATCAATGAAAGTCCTTTGATCTTGTGAGGATGGAATTCTCTTATTTTGAGAATAGAATTTTATTTTTGCTAGACCTTTGCTCATTTTATCTGAACCAAAAACTATTTTCGTGAGCTCCCAAACTTGTTGCCATGAATCCGCTTGTCATTGATGCTTGCAAGAAAGTCAAATGAGGGAATTGGAGGGGCTATCAAGAACTATGGGAGACGATTCAAAATTTGAGAGGTCAATAAGAGGATGAGCAGAATGTGCACCATTAAAGGGTTTAAATCTCATTAATGAAAAATGAAACATGGCATAGCAGTACTAAAAAAATACAAACTAGTTTCTGATTCACCAGATCGCTTACACGCAAGTGAAGAGCATACTACTAGTGTTGGAGGCTTTCTGGTTCACCAGATCGCATTATGCGACAAGTGAAGAGCATAATACCAACAACAAAAGCGTGGCAGAAAATAGAAGGAAAATATTAAACTTTATAAAAAAACATGAGTTAGGAAAGGAACAAAAGACATGAGATTGAATTTTATTCCGATAAAAATAAGTAATACAACATAAAAACTTCGAACGTGTTTTGACCTACAGGTCTCATCAGCGGAGTATGAGCTTTGAAGAGGTACAACCCCTCATTATAAATCCTAACTCTAGGGGGGAGCCGAAGAGTAATGCATGTGGGATAAAATAATACCCAAGCATTTAATACAAGTCACAGGTTTATAGACCAAGATGGTAAAAAAATTTGAAGCCCAAGCTCAACCCCCAATAAAAAGACCCACCCCAAGAAAAGTAAAAATGCATTAAAAAATGTGAAAGTACAAGGTGGGAAAGAGAGTCCCTTAAACAATTTTATTTTTACACAGATAAGATTTGAGAGGTTTCTGATTCCTCCAACAAATGATGCCACGAGCAATGTGTTTGAGCTCCCTATATTTTCTCCATATTTCGAACATTGGTGAGATAATATCTGTGCTAATGCGGAGGTCTCTAGAAAAGCTGCAATTGTCCAATTTCAAAAGAAGTGGAACTATTTTTATTTTGGAACCATGTCTATGTGTTGCTCGCTCCAAAACTCTAGCCAACAATGAGGGCCTGCCATCAAATTTGACTTTCTCAAACAAAGGAAGGAGAAAGTTAATCTGATATCCCCTTGCCCTGAGTCTATTAAAAAATTATTTTTAACAGATATAAATCCTTCCCTGAAACTTTCTCTAACCAAGAACCTATTGAGTTCACTTAAGATGAAGGCCTTATTTTGGTGAACAGGATGATGGGAGGAAGCAGGGATATACTGGTAAGCATTCATCGATTTTTGGAATAATTTAGTGTAGAGAACTCTAGTCTGAGCAAAATTAGGCCCCTTGAAAAACATCGTGTCCAAGAGAGTCACCTCAAAGTCAGAAATAGAGGCAGTAATTTTGATGCTTGAATGGAAGGAACCATAAGTAGTAAGAAAAACATCAAGATATTTTTTGGGGCCATGCCAAACTCCAATGGCATCATCGATATATCTTTTATAAAATAAAAGACAATCCACAACAACTTTATCAAATACCTATTTTTCCAAATGATAGAGGAATAAGCAAGCGTACACCACAACAAAATTACTTCCCATGGTTGTCCCCCTTATCTACCTGTATGTTTTATCCCTGAATTCCAAATAGTGTTGGGTTAACACCATTTTTGCAAGTCTCACCACAAAATTGGTTTTAGTTGAGTCAAATTCATATTCCAAAAAATGACGAAGAGCGGCCAGTCCTTGAGAAGTGGGGATACTAGGATAGAGGCTTTCCACATCGAAGGAAAAAAGGATAATATCCTGAGGAAAAGAGCGGCCATGCAGATCTTTGATAAGGGAGATAGAATCCAGAAGATGGTTTTCCTGCTTAAGCAAAATGGGTAGGAGTAAATGGTGGAGCCATTTGGAGGTTGGTTCAAGCATAAACCCACAATAAGAGCAGATGGGTCGACCAACAAGCTTAGGCTTATGGATTTTGGGAAGCAAGTAAAAAACACAAACTTTGGCAAGGGAAGGAGTAATTTGAAGCATGAAATTTCTATGGTTTTCTGAAAGCAAACCCCACCTAACAACATGGCCAAGTAGGTTCTAGAGTTGAGAAAAAATATCCAGCCAAGGGACCTTGTCAACTTCCATGTAAACATTATGATCTGAAAGCTGGGAGAGGCCTTCAGACACATACCAATCCATAGGTAAAACACAAACACCCAAATTTTTATCTGTAGGTCTAATGACAATTGATTTGTCATTAGCAAGGGAGTGAATGGCAGACCAGATATGGGGTGAGAAAGCATTATGGTGAAAAGGGTTGGAAGAAAATAATTTCTTATTGAGAAATCTTTCTCCCATACCAATAATATCTTCCAAAGGCCTGTAAAACTATGGAGGATTGTAACCAGGGTTGGGAACACGAAAAGGGTCAATGGGCTTTGGAGGGTTAGGAAGGCCACCTTTAGGTCCAAAAAACCACTCGAGATGAAGTCATCTGCAAAAGGTAAAAAATTCTTGTTTAATAGCTTCCTTGGCCATGGGAGGTGGAACAGGGAGGAACTTTAAACCTAGGATGAGGGCCTCAATCTCATTTTGGGTAAGTTCTCTAGAAGATAAATTATGGATGACAAGATTTGTAATTTTACCGTCAACAGCCCAAACAGGACTCCTGTATAAAAATTGGTGGCCATAGTCCTAAGGGCTGAAAATTGTGGCCCAAGAGGTTATTTTTGGTTTTCACCACCATTTTGGTGATGGAAGTACCCCTATCCTTGCTGCTTCTACACAAATGGGATAAAATCTTATCTTTGATTCCTGAAACCAATTTTTTGGAAATTTCCTCCATTGCTCTATCATGATTGCTGCTGCATAGAGAAAGTGTGGTTCTGAAAGTTTCTCCTTTTCTTTTGTCTTTGTGGAGAAGGGCCTTGGTAGTTTAAATTATGACGTTGTTGTTGTTGTGGTTGCTTTTGTTTATTTCTTTGTTGTGGCTACCATGGTGGTTGTCTGTTTGTGTGTGGTTGAGGTTGGTGTTGTGTACGTTGCTTTTGCATTGATGAAGTCATGCAGTTAGACCCTCTGCTATGACTTCTATTCTTGTTACGTTGTGCAGGGGTATTTTGTTTCATACCCATGATGAGTTTCTCCAAATGGTCCATCTGTTGCTTGATTTCTTTTTTGACCAAGTCAACCACACTTTCTGTAGCCTCTACCATGTTGACTTCTAGGACTTCTTAGGCAACATTTTCATGAGTTGCTTGAGCTTTCAACTGCACATATTTTTGGATCTATAATTTGACTCTCCAAGCTTGGAGCTTTCCTTCAAAGAGCTCCTTGATCTAAGATTCCCAAGTTGTGGTAATTTCTTGAGAAATTATTTTGTGCTTGTTCACTGAATCAAAGAGAAGTTCTTGGATTGTAGGTAGTAAGACATTGGGAATGTACTCATTAGCTTGAGCAATCAATTTTTTTGTGTATTTTTGAAAATTATAGATATAAATTTTGGCCATCTCCAAGCGAAATCTTTCAGTGAGTGCCTCTGACTCATCAAAAAATTGCTTGTTAATTTCTTCATCTAGAATTTGTAAGCGTGGTTTCTCCATTCGTAAACTATGAGGGACTATTCCATTGCCAAGGTTCTCTTCAAACCTAGCTAGTCTGGATTGGCACTTATCCACTTTTTTACTCAATACCTTAAACTCTTCGAACCTTGTATCCAATAGTTTATCCAAAGAGTCGAGTCATGGAGGGATGTCGTGCATTATCAATGAAATTTCTTTGATCTTGTGAGGATGGAATTCTCCTATTTTTTCTAGACCTCTGCTCATTTTATCTGAACCAAAAAAAAAATTGTGAGCTCCCAAACCTGTTATCGTGAATTCGCTTGTCGTTGATGCTTGCAAGAAAGTCGAATGGGGGAATTGGGGGGCTATCAGGAACTATGGGAGATGATTCAAAATTTGAGAGGTCAATAAGAGGATGAGCAGTGTGCACCATTAAAGGGTTTAAATCTCATTAATGAAAAATGAAAAATACAAATTGGAATTATGATTCACCAGATCGCTTACATGCAAGTGAAGAGCATACTACTAGTGTTGGAGGCTTTTTGGTTCACCAGATCACATTACGCGACAAGTGAAGAGCATAATACCAATAACAAAAGCATGGCAAAAAATAGAAGGAAAATATTAAAATTTATAAAAAAACACGAGTTAGGAAAGGAACAAAAGACATGAGATTGAATTTTATTTCGATAAAAAGAAGTAATACAACATCAAAACTTCGAACGTGTTTCGACCTACAGGTCTCATCAGCGGAGTATGAGCTTTGAAGAGGTACAACCCCTCATTATAAATCCTAACTCTAGGGGGAGTTAAAGAGTAATGCATGTGGGATAAAATAATACCCAAGCATTTAATACAAGCCGCAAGTTTATAGACCAAGACGATAAAAACAAATTTTGAAGCCCAAGCTCAACCCCTAATAAAAAGACCCACCCCAAGAAAAATAAAAACACATTAAAAAATGGGAAAGTACAAGGAGGGAAAGAGAGTCCCTTAAACAAATTTATTTTTACAGAAATAATATTTGAGAGGTTTCTGATTCCTCCAACAAATGATGCCATAAGAAATGTGTTTGATCTCCCTATCTTTTCTCCATATTTCAAACATTGGTGAGATAATATCTGTGCTAATGCGGAGGTCTCTGGAAAAGCTACAATTTTCCAATTTCAAAAGAAGTGGAACTATTTTTATTTTGGAACCATGTTTGCGTGTTGCTCACTCCAAAACTCTAGCCAACAATGAGGGTTTGTCGTCAAATTTGACTTTCTCAAACAAAGGAAGATGGTTTTCCTGCTTAAGAAAAATGGGCTAAATGGTAGAGCCATTTGGAGGCTGGTTCAAGCATAAACCCACAATAAGAGCATATGGGTCAACCAACAAGCTTAGGCTTATGGATTTTGGAAAGCATGTAAAAAATATAGACTTTGGAAAGGGAAGGAGTAATTTGAAACATGAACTTTTTGTGGTTTTCTAAAAGCAAACCCCACCTAATAGCATGGCTAAGTAGGTTCAAGAGTTGAGAAAAAATATCTAGCCAAGGGACCTTGTCAAATTTCATGTAAATATTATGATCTAATAGTTGGGAGAGGCCTTCAAACACATGCCAATAAATAGACATAAAACAGACACCCAATTGTTTATCTATAGGTCTAATGACAATTGATTTATCATTAGAAAGGGAGGGAATGGCAGACCATATATGGGGTGAGAAAGCATTATGGTGAAAAGGATTGGAAGGAGATAATTTCTTATTGAGAAATATTTCTCTCATACCAATAATATCTTCCAAAGGCCTATAAAACTTCGAATGATTGTAACCAGGGTTGGGAACATGAAAAGGGTCAATGGGCTTTGGAGTGTTAGGAAGGCCACCTTTAGGTCCAAAAAACCACTCGAGATGAAGCCTACTGCAAAAGGCAAAAAAATCTTGTTTAATAGCTTCCTTAGCCATGGGAGGTGGAATAGGGAGGAACTTTGAACCTAGGCTAAGGGTCTCAATCTCATTCTGGGTAAGTTCTCTAGAAGATAAATTGTGGACAACAAGATTTGTAATTTTACCGTCAACATCCCAAATAGAAATCTTGTATAAAAATCAGAGGCCATAGTCTTGAGGGCTGAAAATTATAGCCCAAGAGGTTATTTTTTGTTTGCACCGCCATTTTGGTGATGGAAGTACCCCTATACTTGTTGCTTCTACACAAATGGGACAAAATCTTATCTTTGATTCTTGAAAAAAAAATTGGAAATTTCCTCCATTGCTCTGTCGTGATTTTTGTTACACAGAGAAAGTGTGGTTCTAAAAGTTTCTCCTTTTCTTTCATATTTTTTGAGAAGGGCCTTGGTAGTTTAAATTATGACATTGTTGTTGTTGTGGATGCTTTTTTTTATTTCTTTGTTGTAGTTGTCATGGTGGTTGTCTGTTTGTGTGTGGTTCAGGTTGGTGATCTGTATGCTACTTTTGCATTGATGAAATCATGCAGTTAGGGCCTCTGCTATGAAAAATATTCTTGTTACCTTGTGTAGGGGTATTTTATTTCATACCCATGATGAGTTTCTCCAAACGGTTCATCTTCTACTCGATTTCTTTTTTGACCAAGCTAGCCACACTTTCGGTAGCCTCTACCATGTCGACTTCTATGACTTCTCAGGGAGCATTTTTATGATTTTCTTGAGCTTTCAACTGTATATCTCTTTGGATCTATAATTTGACTCTCCAAGCTTGGAGCTTTCCTTAAAAGAGCTCCTTGATATGAGATTTCCAAGCTGTGGCAATTTCTTGAGAAATTATTTTATGCTTGTTCACTAAATCAAAGAGATGTTCTTGGATTATCGGTAGTAAGACATTGGGAATGTACCTATTCAATTGAGCAATCAATTTTTGTATACATTTTTGAAAATTACAAATATAAATTTTGGTCATCTCCAAGCGAAGTCTTTCAGTGAGTGCCTCTGATTCGTCAAAAAATTACTTGTTAATTTGTTCATTTGGAATTTGTAAGCATGGTTTCTCTATTCATAAACTATGAGGGACTATTCCATTGCCAAGGTTCTCTTCAAATATAGCTATTTTGTATTGGCACTTATCCACTTTTTTACTCAATACCTTAAACTATTTGAACCTTGTATCCAACAGTTTGTCAAAAGAGTCAGGTCATGGAGGGATGTCGTTCATCGCATCGATTCCATCAATGAAAGTCCTTTGATCTTGTGAGGATGGAATTATCCTATTCTAAGAAAAGAATTTTGTTTCTACTAGACCTCTACTCATTTTGTCTAAACCAAAAACTATTTCCATGAGCTCCCAAACCTTTTTTCGTGAATCTGCTTGTCGTTGACATTTGCAAGAAAGTTGAACAGGGAAATTGGGGGGGCTATCAGGAACTATGGGAGATGATTTAGAATTTGAGAGGTCAATAATATGATGAGCAGTGTGTGCTATTTAAGGGTTTAAATATCATTAATAAAAAATTAAACATGACATAACAGTACTAAAAAAATGCAAACTAGTTTCTAATTCACCAGATCACTTACATGCAAGTGAAGAGCATGATACTATTGTTGGAGGCTTTATGGTTCACTAGATTATATTACAAGGCAAGTGAAGAGAATAAACCAACATCAAAAGTGTGGCATAAAATAGAATAAAGTATTATACTTTATAAAAACACAAGTTAAAAAAGGAACAAAAGACATGAGATTGAATTTTATTTTGATAAAAAGAAGCAATACAACATCAAAACTCTGAATGCATTTTGACCTACAGGTCTCATCAACAGAGTATGAGCTTTGAATAGGTACAATCCCTCATTATAAATCCTAAATCTAAGGGGGAGCCGAATAGTAATGCATGTGGGATAAAATAATACCTAAGCAATTAATACAATATGCAGGTTTATAGACCAAGACGGTAAAAAAAATTGAAGCCCAAGCTCAACCCCCAATAAAAAGACTCACCCCAAGAAAAGTAAAAACGCACTAAAAATGTGAAAGTAATAGGAGGGAAAGATATTACCTTAAATAATTTTATTTTTACACAAATAATATTTGAGAGGTTTTTGATTCCTCCAAAAAATCATGCCACATGCAATGTGTTTGAGCTCCCTATCTTTATATTTCGAACATTGGTGAGAGAATATCTATGCTAATGTGAAGGTCTATGGCAAAGCTACAATTATCCAATTTTAAAAGAAGTGGAATTGTTTTTATTTTGGAACCATGTTCGCGTGCTGCTTGCTCCAAAACTCTAGCCAACAATGAGTGCCTACCATCAAATTTAACTTTCTCAAACATAGGAAGGAGAAAGTTAATTTGATATCCCCTTGCCCTGAGTCTATTAAAAAATATATTTTTAACAGATATAAATCTGTAGACACCAAATCCCAGCCATTAATCCTTCCTACCACCCACTTGTCCACCATCCACCTTTCCCACCATCCATTTAACCATTTCATACCTTTACTACCTTCGGCCCACTTTAGCCCTTTCCTGCCACTTTTCGACCCCTTTGGACTTAATTTATATTTATTTTATATTATTTATATTTAATATAATATTTTATTATTATATTTTAATATATTTATTATAAAATATATATATTTAAACCCAATTAACCTCATCCATTAGATTTAATCTAATCTCAGCCATCCATCTTCATAAATCCATGCCACACTCAAAGTACAATCTCAACCCTAGGATGTGATTTAATCTTAGCCACACAATCTAATGTGTTAAGCTAAAACCCCAAGAAAGCCCTAAGGTTATGTTATAAGTAAAGGTATTTGCAAATTCTCAAACCCTAGAATGTTCTCACTCTTGGAGAGATTATTGAAGAAGCCCGTGTGAAGCAGAAGGTTGCAGAGCCATTGAAGATCCAAACCCTAGCTTGCTATAGGACTTCCATCATTCCAGCCATTCTATATCCATCCTCCATTATCGTCATAATCCTCCATCCATATTCTGTCACCGTCGCCATATCCTACCCACCACTTTCCTTGCATTCCTATGATCTATTGTTGCAGATCCAACCCTAACCCGTAGGCTCGCTACATTTTGTAGGTGCCCTCTAGAGCTTGCCAAGCTCACTATAGAGCCTGCCAGGAACCCTCTAGAGCATGCCATATTACAAGCTCATTCTAGAGCCTAGCCAAGATCACACCAAAGCCTGCGACATGTACACCAAAGCCTGTTGTAGTCATAAAACACGAACCAATGTTTGTTGCATCAAGCCATCACATGTTGTTGGAGAATCCTACCATCAAATCTATAACAAATCAACAAAGCATCAAGTCCAGCAAGATCTACAGGTTTCATTCATTATTAGATAATTGTTGAAACTGGAGTGATCCAAAATCAGATACCAAAGCCCACTCAATATTTTGGGAGCAAAACACACTGAAGACACTCAAATTTTTGTAGCTAGGGTTTCGAAGAACCCTAGCATATATTTGTAATATCTGTATCAAAAATAATTTTGTTAGATAGAATAGTTGTAACAAGGAGTTTCTCAGCTCCCCCCTTTATTATTGAATAAAATAATATCTTGTGCAATTATTGTCTATCTTGAGTTATTTACTTTTATATCTGCATAGTGTCATGTTTCTAGCTCTACAAAATCCTTCCTTAAAACTTTCTCTAACCAAGAAACTATTGAGTTCACTTAATATGAAGGTCTTATTTTGGTGAACATGATGATGGGAGGAAGCAAGGATATACTGGTAAGCATTCATTGATTTTTGAAATAATTTAGTGTAGAGAACTCCAGTCTGAGCAAAATTAGGCCCCTTGAAAAACATCGTGTCCAAGAGAGTCACCTAAGAGTCAAAAACAGAGGTAGTAATTTTGATGCTTGAATGGAAGGAACCATAAGTAGTAAGAAAAACATCAAGATATTTTTTGGGGCCATGCCAAACTCCAATGGCATCATCGATATATCTTTTATAAAATAAAAGATAATCCACAACAACTTTATCAAATACCTATTTTTCCAAATGATAGAGGAATAAGCAAGCGTACACCACAACAAAATTACTTCCCATGGTTGTCCCCCTTATCTACCTATATGTTTTATCCCTGAATTCCAAATAGTGTTGGGTTAGCACCATTTTTGCAAGTCTCACCACAAAATTGGTTTTAGCTGAGTCAAATTCATATTCCAAAAAATGACGAAGAGCGGCCAATCCTTGAGAAGTGGGGATACTAGGATAGAGGCTTTCCACATCGAAGGAAAAAAGGATAATATCCTGAGGAAAAGAGCGGCCATGCAGATATTTGATAAGGGAGATAGAATCTAGAAGATGGTTTTCCTGCTTAAGAAAAATGGGCAGGAGTAAATGGTGGAGCCATTTGGAGGTTGGTTCAAGCATAAACCCACAATAAGAGCAGATGGATCAACCAACAAGCTTAGGCTTATGGATTTTGGGAAGCAAGTAAAAAACACATACTTTGGCAAGGGAAGGAGTAATTTGAAGCATGAACTTTCTGTGGTTTTTTGAAAGCAAACCCCACCTAACAGCATGGCCAAGTAGGTTCTAGAGTTGAGAAAAAATATCCAGCCAAGGGACCTTGTCAACTTCCATGTAAACATTATGATTTGAAATCTGGGAGAGGCCTTCAGACACATACCAATCCATAGGCAAAACACAGACACCCAAATTTTTATCTGCAGGTCTAATGACAATTGATTTGTCATTAGCAAGGGAGCGAATGGTAGACCAGATATGGGGTGAGAAAGCATTATGGCGAAAAGGGTTGGAAGCAGATAATTTCTTATTGAGAAATATTTCTCCCATACCAATAATATCTTCCAAAGGCTTGTAAAACTATGGAGGATTGTAACCAGGGTTGGGAACATGGAAAGGGTCAATGGGCTTTGGAGGGTTAGGAAGGCCACCTTTAGGTCCAAAAAACCACTCGAGATGAAGTCATCTGCAAAAGGTAGAAAATTCTTGTTTAATAGCTTCCTTGGCCATGGGAGGTGGAATAGGGAGGAACTTTAAACCCAGGTTGAGGGCCTCAATCTCATTCTGGGTAAGTTCTCTGGAAGATAAATTATGGATGACAAGATTTGTAATTTTACCGTCAACAGCCCAAATAAGACTCTTGTATAAAAATTGGTGGCCATAGTCCTGAGGGCTGAAAATTGTGGCCCAAGAGGTTATTTTTTGTTTTCGTCACCATTTTGGTGATGGAAGTACCCCTGTCCTTGCTGCTTCTACACAAATGGGACAAAATCCTATCTTTGATTCCTGAAACCAAATTTTTAGAAATTTCCTCCATTGCTCTGTCGTGATTGCTGCTGTATAGAGAAAGTGTGGTTCTAAAAGTTTCTCCTTTTCTTTCATCTTTGTGGAGAAGGGCCTTGGTAGTTTAAATTATGATATTGTTGTTGTTGTGGTTGCTTTTGTTTATTTCTTTGCTGCGGCTACCGTGGTGGTTGTCTGTTTGTGCATGGTTGAGGTTGGTGTTGTGTATGCTACTTTTGCATTGATGAAGTCATGTGGTTAGGCCCTCTGCTATGACTTCTATTCTTGTTACACTGTGCAGGGGTATTTTGTTTCATACCCATGATGAGTTTCTCCAAATGGTCCATCTACTGCTTGATTTATTTTTTGACCAAGTCAGCCACACTTTCTGTAGCCTCTACCATGTTGACTTCTAGGACTTCTCGAGAAGCATTTTCATGAGTTGCTTGAGCTTTCAACTGCACATATTTTTGGATCTGTAATTCGACTCTCCAAGCTTGGAGATTTCCTTCAAAGAGCTCCTTGATCTAAGATTCCCAAGTTGTGGCAATTTCTTGAGAAATTATTTTGTGCTTGTTCACTGAATCAAAGAGAAGTTCTTGGATTGCAGGTAGTAAGACATTGGGAATGTACTCATTAGCTTGAGCAGTCAATTTTTTATGTATTTTTGAAAATTACAGATATAAATTTTGGCCATCTCTAGGAAAAATCTTTTAGTGAGTGCCTCTGACTCATCAAAAAATTGCTTGTTAATTTCTTCATCTGGAATTTGTAAGCATGGTTTCTCCATTCGTAAACTATGAGGGACTATTCCATTGCCAAGGTTCTCTTCAAACCTAGCTAGTCTAGATTGGCACTTATCCACTTTTTTACTCAATACCTTAAACTCTTCGAACCTTGTATCCAACAGTTTATCCAAAGAGTCAGGTCGTGGAGGGATGTCATGCATCGCACCGATTTTATCAATGAAAGTCCTTTGATCTTGTGAGGATGGAATTCTCCTATTCTAAGAATAGACTTCTATTTCTACTAGACCTCTACTCATTTTATCTAAACCAAAAACTATTTTCATGAGCTCCCAAACCTGTTGTCATGAATCCGCTTATCATTGACGCTTGCAAGAAAGTCGAACGGGGGAATTGGGGGGCTATCAAGAACTATGGGAGATGATTCAGAATTTGAGAGGTCAATAAGAGGATGAGCAACGTGTGCCATTAAAGGGTTTAAATATCATTAATAAAAAATGAAACATGGCATAGCAGTACTCAAAAAATGTAAACTAGTTTCTGATTCACCAGATCGCTTACACGCAAGTGAAGAGCATACTACTAGTGCTGGAGGCTTTCTGGTTCACCAGATCACGTTACGTGACAAGTGAAGAGCATAATACCAACAAAAAAAGCATGGCAAAAAACAAAAGGAAAAATATTAAACTTTATAAAAAACATGAGTTAGAAAAGGAACAAAAGACATGAGATTGAATTTTATTCCGATAAAAAGAAGTAATACAACATCAAAACTTCGAACGTGTTTTGACCTACAGGTCTCATCAGCGGAGTATGAGCTTTGAAGAGGTACAACCCCTCATTATAAATCCTAACTCTAGGGGGGAGCCAAAGAGTAATGCATGTGGGATAAAATAATACCCAAGCATTTAATACAAGTCGTAGGTTTATAGACCAAGATGGTAAAAAAAAATTGAAGCCCAAGCTCAACCCCCAATAAAAAGACCCACCCCAAGAAAAGTAAAAATGCATTAAAAAATGTGAAAGTACAAGGTGGGAAAGAGAGTCCCTTAAACAATTTTATTTTTACACAGATAATATTTGAGAGGTTTTTGATTCCTCCAACAAATGATGCCATGAGCAATGTGTTTGAGCTCCCTATATTTTCTCCATATTTCGAACATTGGAGAGATAATATTTGTGCTAATGCGGAGGTCTCTGGCAAAGTTGCAATTTTCCAATTTCAAAAGAAGTGGAACTATTTTTATTTTGGAACCATGTCTGCGTGTTGCTCACTCCAAAACTCTAGCCAACAATGAGGGCCTACCATCAAATTTGACTTTCTCAAACAAAGGAAGGAGAAAGTTAATCTGATATCCCCTTGCCCTGAGTCTGTTAAAATTTTTATTTTTAATAGATATAAATCCTTCCTTGAAACTTTCTCTAACCAAGAACCTATTGAGTTCACTTAAGATGAAGGCCTTATTTTGGTGAACAGGATGATGGGAGGAAGCAGGGATATACTAGTAAGCATTCATCGATTTTTGGAATAATTTAGTGCAGAGAACTCCAGTCTGAGCAAAATTAGGCCCCTTGAAAAACATCGTGTCCAAGAGAGTCACCTCAGAGTCAGAAACAGAGGCAGTAATTTTGATGCTTGAATGGAAGGAACCATAAGTAGTAAGAAAAACATCAAGATATTTTTTGGGGCCATGCCAAACTCCAATGGCATCATCGATATATCTTTTATAAAATAAAATACAATCCACAACAACTTTATCAAATACCTATTTTTCCAAATGATAGAGGAATAAGCAAGCGTACACCACAACAAAATTACTTCCCATGGTTGTCCCCCTTATTTGCCTATATATTTTATCCCTGAATTCCAAATAGTGTTGGGTTAACACCATTTTTGCAAGTCTCACCACAAAATTGGTTTTAGCTGAGTCAAATTCATATTCTAAAAAATGATGAAGAGTGGCCAATCCTTGAGAAGTGGGGATACTAGGATAGAGGCTTTCCACATTGAAGGAAAAAAGGATAATATCCTAAGGAAAAGAGCGGCCATGCAAATATTTGATAAGGGATAGAATCCAGAAGATGGTTTTCCTGCTTAAGCAAAATGGGCAAGAGTAAATGGTGGAGCCATTTGGAGGTTGGTTCAAGCATAAACCCACAATAAGAGTAGATGGGTCGACCAACAAGCTTAGGCTTATGGATTTTGGGAAGCAAGTAAAAAACACAGACTTTGGCAAGGGAAGGAGTAATTTGAAGCATGAAATTTTTGTGGTTTTTTGAAAGCAAACCCCACCTAACAACATGGCCAAGTAGGTTCTAGAGTTGAGAAAAAATATCCAGCCAAGGGACCTTGTCAACTTCCATGTAAACATTATGATCTAAAATTTGGGAGAGGCCTTCAGACACATACCAATCCATAGGCAAAACACAGACACCCAAATTTTTATTTGCAGGTCTAATGACAATTGATTTGTCATTAGCAAGGGAGCGAATGGCAGACCAGATATGGGGTGAGAAAGCATTATGGAAAAAAGGGTTGGAAGCAGATAATTTCTTATTGAGAAATATTTCTCCCATACCAATAATATCTTCCAAAGGCCTGTAAAACTACGAAGGATTGTAACCAGGGTTGGGAACACGAAAAAGGTTCAATGGGCTTTGGAGGGTTAGGAAGGCCACCTTTAGGTCCAAAAAACCACTCGAGATGAAGTCATCTGCAAAAGGAAAAAAATTCTTGTTTAATAGCTTCCTTGGCCATGGGAGGTGGAATAGGGAGGAACTTTAAACCCAGGTTGAGGGCCTCAATCTCATTCTGGGTAAGTTCTCTGGAAGATAAATTATGGATGACAAGATTTGTAATTTTACCGTCAACATCCCAAATAGGACTCCTATATAAAAATCAGAGGCCATAGTCTTGAGGGCTGAAAATTGTGTCCCAAGAAGTTATTTTTTGTTTTTGCCACCATTTTGGTGATGGAAGTACCCTTGTCCTTGTTGTTTCTACACAAATGGGATAAAATCCTGTCTTGGATTCTCGAAACCAAATTTTTAGAAATTTTCTCCATTGCTCTGTTGTGATTACTACTGCACAGAGAAAGTGCAATTCTGAAAGTCTCTCCTTTTCTTTCATGAAAGCTTCTCCTTTTCTTTCGTCTTTGTGGAGAAGGGCCTTGGTAGTTTAAATTATGAAGATGTTGTTGATGTGGTTGATTTTGTTTATTTCTTTTTTGTGGTTGTCTTGGTGGTTGTTTTTTTGTGCATGGCTAAGGTTGGTGTTGTGTACATTGCTTTTAAGGTGAAGAAATGAAAAGACAAATCATAGCAGTACACTTGTATACAAAATGAGAGAAACTTAGCAAAACAAAAATTATCAGAACAAAAAATTTAACATAATGGCATACACAAAAAAACTTTACAAAAACGATTGCAAAAACTTGAAATTCTCTATGAGGTGAAGAAATGAAAAGACAAATCATAGCAGTACACTTGTATATGAAAGGAGAGAAACTTAGCAAAAACAAATTTTATGGGAAAATAAAGTTTAATATAATGGCATACACAATAAAACTTTACAAGAATAATTGTAAAAACTCGTAATGCTCATTTAAGGCAAATAAATTAAAAGGTAAATCACAATAGTACACTTATATATGAAAGAGGAGAAACTTAGAAAAAAATTATGAGAAAATAAATTTTAACATAATGGCATACACAAAAAACTCTACAAGCACGATTGCCAAGTCGTATGCTCCATCCTCTCCTGTGGGAGAATTTCTCGATGGTGGTGAGTGTGGAGTTCTCCCCATGTGTGGTTTTTGTTGTTTGATTTCCCTTGTGGGCCCCATGTGAGCTCTAGGGCCCATTCTTCGCTCCTCTTGTATTTCCCAATCTCGTACTTTCTCAAATAAAATATTCTAAAAATACCTTGAGCAATACTACGAGATTCTTGCACCATTATCCCACATGTATCCCATGATGGCTCTCATGGTGGTTTATAAAGTATAATACCCATATAGATCTTTACAAATTAGGAAGCAAGATTTTGGGTGAAATGCCCTAGTGGAAGCAGACCAACCATGATCCATCCCCTCAAATAAAAGAATCATGGCCAAGTCGTTTGCTCCATCCTCTCTTGTGGGAGTATTATTGGATGGTGGTAAGTGTGGAGTTCTCTCCATGTATGGTTTTCATTCGTTGAATTTCCTTGTATACCCCATGTGAGCTCTAGGGCCCATTCTTCACTCCTCTCGTACTGCCTAGTCTCATATTTTCTCAAATAAAATATTCTAAAAATACCTTGAGCAACCCTGCAAGAGTCTTGATCCATTATCCCACATGTATCCCACGATGGCTCTCATGGTATTTTATAAAGCACAACACCCATATAGAGCTTTGCATATCAAAAATTAGGCTTTTGGGTGAAATGCCCTAGTGGAAGCAGACCAACCATGACCCAGCCCCTCAAATGAGTGAATCATGGCCAAGTCATATGTTCCATCCTCTCTTGTGGGAGCATCACTCAATGGTGGTGAGTGTGGAGTTCTCACTATGTGTGGTTTTCATTGGTTTATTTCCCTTGTGGGCCCTATGTGAGCTGTAGGGTCCATTCTCAGATCCTCCCGTACTACCCTGTCTCGCACTTTCTCAAATAAAATATTCTAAAAATACCTTGACAAATGTTGTGAGAGTCTTGAGCCATTATCTCATATGTATCCCATGATGGCTCTCATGGTGGTTTATAAAGCAGAACACCCACATAGATATTTTCAAATCAGGAAGCAAGATTTTGGGTGAAATTCCCTAGTGGAAGTAGGCCAACCATGACCCAACCCCTAAAATGAGCTAATCATGGCCAAGACGTATACTCCATTCTCTTTTGTGGGAGCATCGCTTTATGGTGGTGTGCATGGAGTTCTCTCCATGTGTGGTTTTCATTGGTTTATTTCCCTTGTGGGCCCCATGTGAGCTCTAGGGCCCATTCTCCACTCCTCTTATACTATCCAGTCTCGTACTTTCTTAAATAAAATATTCTAAAATTACCTTGAGCAATGTTGCAAGAGTCTTGAGTCATTATCCCACATGTATTCCATGATGGCTCTCATATTATTTTATAAAGCACAACATCCACATAGAGCATTGCAAATCAAGAAGTAGGCTTTTGGGTGAAATGCCTTAGTGGAAGTAAGCCAACCATGACCCAACCCCTCAAATGAACAAATCATGGCCAAGTTGTATGATCCATCCTCTCCTATGGGAGCATCACTCTATGGTGGTGAGTATGGATTTATCCCCATGTGTGGTTTATATTGGTTGATTTCCCTTGTGGTCCCCATGTGAGATCTAGGGCCCATTCTTCGCTCCTCTCGTACTACTAAGTCTCATACTTTCTCAAATAAAATATTCTAAAAATACCTTGAGCAATGCTGCAAGAGTCTTGAGTCATTATCCCACATGTATCCCATGATGGATCATTATGGTTTATAAATCACAACACCCACATAGAGATTTACAAATCAAGAAGCAATATTTTGGGTGAAATTCCCTAGTGGAATCAAGTCAACCATGACCTAGCCTCGCAAACGAGTGAATCATGGCCAAGTCATATACTCCATCCTCTCCCATGAAAGCATCGCTCGATGGTGGTGAGTGTGGAGTTCTCCCCATGTGTGGTTTTTTTTGGTTGATTTCCCTTATGGGCCCCATGTGACCTCTAGGGTCCATTCTCTCCTCCTCTCACACTACCCAGTCTCGTACTTTGTTAAATAAAATATTCTAAAAATTCATTAAGCAATGTTGCGAGAGTCTTGAGACATTTTCCTACATATATCCCATGACGACTCTCATGGTGGTTTATAAAGCACAACACCCACATGGATATTTGTAAATGAGGAAACAATTTTTTGGGTGAAATGCCCTAGTGGAAGCAGGTCAACCATGATCCAGCCCCTCAAATGAGTGAATCATGGCCAAGTTGTATGCTCCATCCTCTCTTGTGGTAGCATCGCTCTATGGTGGTGAGTATGTAGTTCTCCTCATGTGTGGTTTTCATTGGTTTATTTCCCTTGTGGGCCCCATGTAAGCTTTAGGGCCCATTATCTACTCATCTTGTACTACCCAATATCATACTTTCTCAAATAAAATATTCTAAAAATACCTTGAGAAACACTGTGAGAGTCTTGAGCCATTATCCCACATGTATCTTATGATGGATCTCATGGTTTTTTATAAAGCACAACACCCACATAGAGCTTTGCAAATCAGGAAGCAGGCTTTTGGGTTAAATGCCCTAGTGGAAGCAGGTAAACCATGACCTATCCCCTCAAACGAGCGAATCATGGCTAATTTATATGCTCCATCCTCTCTTATGGGAGAATCGCTCGATAATGGTGAGTGTGAAGTTCTCCCCATTTATGGTTTCCATTGGTTTATTTCCCTTATGGATCCCGTATGAGCTCTAGGGCCCATTCTCCGATCCTCTCATAATGCCCAGTCTCATAATTTCTCAAATAAAATATTCTAAAAATACCTCGACCAACACTACGAGAGTCTTGAGTTGTTATCCCACATGTATCCCATGATGGATCTCATTGTGGTTTATAAATCACAACACCCACATAGAGCTTTGCAAATCAGGAAGCAGGATTTTGGTTGAAATGCCCTAGTGGAAGCAGGCCAACCATGACCCAACCCCTCAAATAATTGAATCATGGCCATGTCATATGCTCCATCCTCTCCTATGGGAGCATTGCTTGATGGTGGTGAGTGTGGAGTTCTCCCCATGTGTGGTTTTCATTGGTTTATTTCCCTTTTGGACCCCATGTGATCTCTATGGTTCATTCTATGCTCATCTTGTACTGCCTAGTATCGTACTTTCTCAAATAAAATATTCTAAAAATACCTTGAGCAACGCTGCAATATTCTTGAGCCATTATCCCATATGTATCCCATGATGGCTCTCATGGTGGTTTATAAAACACAACACCCACATAGAGCTTTGTAAATCAAGAAGCAAGATTTTGGGTGAAATGCCCTAGTGGAAGCATGCCAACCATGATCTAGCCCCTCAAATGAGAAAATCATGGCCAAGTCGTATGCTCCATCCTCTCCTATGAGAGAATTGCTCGATGGTGGTGAATGTGGAGTTCTCCTCATGTGTGGTTTTCAATGGTTGATTTCCCTTGTGGGCCCCATGTGAGCTTTATGGCCCATTCTCCACTCCTCTCGTACTATCCAGTCTTGTACTTTCTCAAATAAAATATTACAAAAATACCTTGAGCAAAACTACGAGAGTCTTAAGCCATTATCCCACATGTATATCATGATGGCTCTCATGGTGGTTTATAAAGCATAACACCCACATAGAGCTTTACAAATCAGGATGCAGGCTTTTGGGTGAAATACCCTAGTGGAAGCAAGCCAACCATGACTCAGCCCCTCAAACAAGTGAATCATGGCCAAGTCGTATGCTCCATCCTCTCCTATGGGAGCATCACTCGATGGTGGTGAGTTTGGAGTTCTCCCCATGTGTGGTTTTAGTTCGTTGATTTCCCTTGTGGGCCCCATGTGAGCTCTAGATTCCATTTTCCACTCCTCTCATACTACCTAGTCTCGTACTTTCTTAAATAAAATATTCTAAAAATAACTTGAGAAATGCTACAATATTCTTGAGCTATTATCCCACATGTATCCCATGATGGCTCTCATAGTGGTTTATAAATCACAACACCCACATAGAACTTTGCAAATTAGGAAGCACACTTTTGGGTGAAATGCCCTAGTGGAAGCATGTCAACCATGAACTAACCCCTCAAAAAAGTGAATCATGGTCAAGTCGTATGCTCCATCCACTCCTATGAGATCATCGCTCGATGGTGGTGAGTGTGGAGTTCTTCCCATGTGTAGTTTCTATTGGTTTATTTCCCTTGTGGATCTCATGTGAGCTCTAATGTCCATTCTGTGTTCCTCTCATACTCCCCAATCTCGTACTTTCTCAAATAAAATAATCTAAAAATACCTTGAGAAACATTGTGAGAGATCTTGATCCATTATCCCACATGTATCCCATGATGGATCTCATGGTGGTTTATAAAGCACAACACCGACATATTTGTTACAAGAGGTAAGACAAGAATTAATAATTGATTAATGTCATCAACTATAGCATAGGATAGCTATAGGATTAAGTAGGTTACAAAATAGAGTATTTAACAATAGATCCTATGTCTACGCTAACAACTAACACGCTATGAGATAAAAGCTCTTAACCTACTAACAACTAACCTATCTGTCATCCAAAGGGAAATGACGGTAAGATAGACTACTAACCAAGGTAACTGGTAATAGTAACTACTAGTGGTAAAAAGTAAGAAATTACTTTTTACCATGTGGTAAATTATATCTACCTAGGTGAAACTTAAATATTACCTAAATGAGGTAATAATCATAGTTACTAACATAGTAACTCTAACATCCCCCCTTATTACATTATTTGGGTAATACATACATATCCCTCTATACAACAATATTTGGGTAAAGTATATAGTTGTCCCAATACAGTGAAGAAGATGTTGATCTGCTGGTTCTTTGCTCTGTCACAGTGCTCTGGCTGCTTCTAAGCAAAAAGTGGGTCATTCCTCACTTTGTCTTCACGCCAACGAATGTCCTTATGGTAATCACATCATCCAACCGATTTGCATGGGTAACCAGCCACTGCAATCGCTAGGTGTAGTAGAATAGATCACTTCATACAAGGTTCATTTATTTACAATATGAATTTGCAAAAGATAAGGTAGCTAAGGTGTCGGTCACTGTCGAAAATGCACCCTTATAAGTTCCCCCCTTCTTGTTGCAAAACATAGTGTAATTAATTTCTGAAGGAAGTGTGACTAAGGTGTCGATCAAATCCGAAAATGCACCCTTATAAGTCATCTTCCCTATTTACAAAAATCAGTGAAGAAAAGAAATGGATATCCCCCCTCAATTGCAAAAAGTGTGCAACTCAAGAGTGTTGTGAAGGATTTTACAAATATTGCCTCCTAGACAATTGTACACCACAAAAAAATTGCTCCTCTTGTTACAAGTACTTCAAACACCTAGAATTTGCTATTTATGAAGCCTAAAAGAGGTACAAGCACCCCTTATTGCAAGGTCTTCAAACAAAAAACTTATGCTATTTATGAAGCCTAAAAGAAGAGTGAGAGAAAATGGTGCTTTTGCCCAAGGGACACATGTGTTTTCCCTCTACAAAACTGTTTTAGCAATTTAGCACTCCTTGTGCTATCTTTGAACCAGAAACATAATCAGAATGAGACACTTCACAAGAAAGATGGCTTCTGTGTTGTGCCTTTGCCATTTTAGTTTTGCTTGTTTTGAAACCAACACTGAATGGTGTCTTGGTTGTCATTTTTACAATTTGTGCAAAACTATGCTTTCTAGGCAATTTGATCAAAAAAGTTCACCAATTTTTCCTTTCTTATTGTAAGTACTTCAAGCATGATTGCTATTATGAAGTCTAAAAGAAAAGGTTTAATGTTGATGACTTGGACTTTTCTGATTGCCTTTACAAGTTTTATTTCCCTCTTATCAAAATCTATGTTTGAAGGAAGAAAGGAATTATCCCCCTTAGTGCAAAGGATTGCAACTTTTAAGGTTCCTTATTTTCAAAAAACTTGTTCTTTCTTTTGATTACCCTAAAAGAGTACCAAAATATAATTCACTCAAACAAATATTTAATGGCACCTGCCTTAACACCCTTCAAAAGGATGAGAAGTTGGAGGAAATTAAGCCAAACAAATAAGAGTGAATTAGGGGTTTTGTTGATTTAGGAGAGAATATCAAGTAATTTTGGCTTTAAATCTATGCAAGGATTTACACAAATTTGTGAAATTTTGGGGTTTAGTGTGTTCTTGATTCTATGACTTATAATTGCAAAAGAAATAATGCAATAATAAAACAAGAATGCCCACAAAATTCTTATCACCTAGGTGTCGGATGCAACCGAAAATGCACCTAATTTGCCAATAAAGGTGTCAAGTAAAATCGAAAATGCACCTTTTAATTTTTGCAACAAAATGTGTGTTTTGTGTTTGTGCAAAAAATGATATTTTTATGTCTCCTACTTTGTTTTCCAATTTTGCAAAAGAAGTACAATGTTGTCTTCTCCCTTGTATTTTGCAAAATTAACAATTTTGAGCACTCCTTCCAAGACAAGTCGACACACGACCCGCATTTGGAAGGCTTCCAGAACCAATCGACAAACGACTTGGTTTTTATGGACCCAAGGCCTTCAATTTCTTCTCAATTTTGCAAAAAAAATAGAATGTGCAATTTTATGTCTTATATCCCCCCTTGGAGAAAACAAATGCACACTTTGCCTTTGAATTTTACAAAAAAAATGTGTCTCCTTGTGTTACAATTTGGCAAAAAAGAATTCAAGTTTGAACCTTTATTGTATGCTAAATTAACAAGGTTTGAGAAGAATTAAGGTTCCCTAATTTTGCAATAAAAAGGTGCTCTTCTATGTCTTATATTCTATTTTATGAGAAAACAAAAGCACTCATTTGTTTGTGTTGCAAAAAATAGGTCTTTAATTTTCTATTTTAATTTAAATTTGAAAAAAATAAAAGATTGACTTAACAATTTTAATTTTAATAATAAAATAACTTTGTTTAATTTAAAAATCAATAAAATTTAAAATTTAAATTGATTTTGTGAAAAAAAACAAAGATTAAATTAAATTATTAAAAATAATTGAAAAAAAAGACAAAATTTTAAATAAATTCCAAAAAAAATAAAAATAAAAAATATGACCTTAGTTTTTTTTTTTTTTGGAGCAAAATTTTTCTTGCCCCGACGGGAGTCGAACTCCCGACCTCCCGTCGGGCAGCGCCTTAGCGCTGGCCCCTCCGTCAGTCGGGCTAGCTAGCCCGACGTGAAGGGAAGGGAATGATATTCCCTTTCCCTTCACTCCTCGCATGGGCGGGGAAAAATGTGGGATTTATCCCACATCGCCCGTGTGGGGGATGTTTAGGGGGTATAAAAGGGCTTTGAAGCCCTTAGAATATTGACTGCCTTCGGGCAGTCACCCCGCCCCCTTTTTAGTCATCGCCATGTGGCACGTCCAGGTCGAGTCAAGTGGCACGTGGCAGTTCACCACGTGTCACCTGCGTGTCAGGTTTGACGACACATGGCTTGTTTGCCATGTGTCGCATTCATCTTTGTCCTCATCCTGTTGTCGTCCAGTGGCTGTCCGCTACGTGTCGTGTCTGGTCTAGGTCAAGTCCAGTGGTTGTTCACCATGTGGTGTGTCTGGTCCAGTCCAATCAGCACCTTGGGGTGCATGCCAAGGTCAGTGGTTGTTCACCATGTGTCTGATCTCAATCGATTCCAGTGGCAGTGCCATGTCAACACCTTAGGATCTGTGCCCGAGGTCGAGTCGATCCAGGTTGAGTCCAGTGGCAGTGCCATGTTAGCACCTCGAGATCTATGCTCGAGGTTGAGTCCTTATCAGTGCCTCAGGATCTATGCTCGAGTGCACGTGGGTCCTTCTAGTCTGCATGGTCTGTTAGGTGCGTGTGCCATGTGGCACCTATTTTAATCTAGGGTGCTCTTGCCCTGGCTCCAGTCAGTGGTCGCCTTGCCGGTCATCAAAAATTGAAGGATTGCCTACCCTCTTAGATTTTGAACCTGCCCTCGTTAGGTGGTCGGTTGTTGGTTGTCAGTTCGATCGCCAGATAAGGAGGGCGTTCCTGCCCTCTCTTTTTGATTGTCGAACGGTGGGTACCGCAGTCACCGGCCCTCCTATGTCAGCCTATCAGGCCTGATAGGTAGGACAGCAGAATGCTGTCAGATCTGTCTAGGCTTGTGGACCGTCTCCCTTGGTGGCCCGATTAGGTGGGACTGCAGGCCCTCTCCCGTGGCCACTCGGTGATGTGGGCCTGCGGGCCTGCCTAGGGATCCATGTAGGTCCTGAGGGCCAACAGGGCCCTTGAAGACCGTGCCAGGTCCAGGTCATGTGGAACGAGTGAAGCTCGTATTAGGCCACCCGGCTGCGATGATACCAATGTTACAAGAGGTAAGACAAGAATTAATAATTGATTAATGTCATCAACTATAGCATAGGATAGCTATAGGATTAAGTAGGTTACAAAATAGAGTATTTAACAATAGATCCTATGTCTACGCTAACAACTAAAACGCTATGAGATAAAAGCGCTTAACCTACTAACAACTAACCTATCTATCGTCCAAAGGGAAATGACGGTAAGATAGACTACTAACCAAGCTAACTGGTAATAGTAATTACTAGTGGTAAAAAGTAAGAAATTATTTTTTACCATGTGGTAAATTATATCTACCTAGGTGAAACTTAAATATTACCTAAATGAGGTAATAATCATAGTTACTAACATAGTAACTCTAACAATATTGCTTTACAAATTAGGAAGAAGGATTTTAGGTGAAA
The DNA here is from genome assembly GCA_028583015.1 of Wollemia nobilis. Taxonomy (NCBI): domain Eukaryota; kingdom Viridiplantae; phylum Streptophyta; class Pinopsida; order Araucariales; family Araucariaceae; genus Wollemia; species Wollemia nobilis. The sequence goes on along the minus strand of JAQPPZ010003784.1, from coordinate 10,441,246 downwards.
TGCCTTAGTGGAAGCAGGCCAACCATGACCCAACCCCTCAAACGAGCGAATCATTTCCAAGTCGTATGCTCCATACTCTCTTGTGGGAGCATCACTCGATGGTGGTGAGTGTGGAGTTCTCCCCATGTGTGGTTTTTATGAAGAAATAAGTAGTATCGATTGTATTCATATGATAACAAATATATAGTAAAATGCAATGTTAACGTCTCCAACCAATTCAGTTGATAACGTAACCGCATAACTACCATGCCCTAACCATATGCTAACATATGCTTAACACAAGTTAGGGAATATTACTCTAACACCCCCCCTTATTCCCTAATTTGTAATAACATATATGACCCCCCCTTAATGTGTAGAAGAGTATAATGAAATATGCTCTTATGTTGGCTCTTGCTCTACGTGTATCTCTGTATTAGTACCTCTGGGTCTATCTCAAAATCTGCCTATGGATCTGCCTTTGGATCATTACCTCTAGATCTACCTGTAGGTCTGCCTCTGGATCATTGTCACTGGGTCTACCTTTAGGTCTATCACGGGGTCATTACCACTGGGACTTCCACTCGGTCTGTCACTGGATTTGCCTCTAGGTTTACCACAGGTTTTACCTTTTTTGTAGAAGCCAAACAATATTTCTTTCATCTTGTTCTATTGTGTGATACTTGTCCATCCATAATTAATATGAACCTTGTTGGTAATTTTCACTTTGTACCAACAATTTATAGAGGAGTGATTTGTACATCCACATGAGTCACAAGGATGTAGTTTCCAACACCTAGCTGCTACATGTCCTATTCTTCCACAATGACTACAAAAATACTTTTTAGAAGTTGAAGGAGATTTAGGTTTTCCAAACATGGTTTTACTGGTACTGGCTTGTTCAGAATAGCCAAGGCCTTCATTCTTTGGCCTGATTGTTGGCATTATAGGATTTTTAATGCCTTGTCCATGTTTACCTAATATTTCACCATTGAATCCCATTTTCTTCATCAATTTGGATCCATAGCCTTTGGTGTGTTTTTCAAAACACCCAAGTTCTTCATCTTCATCAATGCTTTTAACAATATGGCATTTGTTACTATTGATGAGATTATGAAGCTCATTTTTAGGAGGTTCAGTTGTTAAGTCACTGGTGTCGCAAGCAAAATCTGCTCTTGTGACGAGATCACCTGTGCTACAACTAATATTTGCCCTTGTAGGCAGGAGGTCGCCTGTATCACAACAAGCATTGGCCATCAAGGGCTCAAGGTCACTTGTGTCACAACAAACATTCACCACCATGGGCTGAAGATCATTGGTATCACAACAAGCATCTTCCATTAGGATTTTGACCTCTGATTCCTCATTGCTTTCCCTTTTATGTTGATGTTAGGCCATGTCTAGTGAAATCAATGTCATGTAGACTGCCCTTACAACGCCTATAGGGATTTGAGCACCATTCATCTGAAGGTCTTTTGAATCTTTAGAATATTTGAGAATGGCTTTTACACCACTGCATAGTGTAAGATATTTTCCATCTTCAAAAAATCCATTCCTTCCCATCCTACTGGAAATTAAGGATCTTTAACTGATTTTGCAACATCATCAGTTGGTTTTGTGGCATTTTTCTTCTTTGATCTGCCCATGTTTAAGGTGTCGGTCTCTACCAAAAATGCACCTTTTACAATAGAATTTTGCAAGAAGTTTGACTAAGGTGACGATGCACCCTTACAAGTCTTCCCCCCTTGTTGCAAAATATTGTGGGATTACCACCGAAAATACATCTTTGTTACAATGATTTTTGCAAAAAAAAAAAATTTATTTTGCAAAAATAATGATTTTCAAACTCACAATTTTACTTTCAAATCCACAATTTTCTTCTCAAATTCACAATTTCTGCCCCCCTTTGTCTTTGAAATTTGCAATAGAAAAATGTTGTTGATCCCACCTTTTTATTGCAAATTAAACAAGGATGAAAAAATTGTGATTTTACCCTTTCAAAATTTTGAAAAATAACTTATCCCTCAAAATATTTTTGAAAAATACCTCTTAAATATCTTTTCTGCATGCTTTGGCAGAAAACAATGCGCTAGGGTGCCCTCCTATGACAAAAAAATGCACCTTCTTTGCAAAAATAATGATTGACAAAAAAATTACCAAAAACTTGTCAGCAAAAATTTCTTGTCAAAAAAAATTTTGTCGGCAAAAAATATTTTCAAAAAACAATTGCTCGAAAAAATTGGTTGTGCAAGTGGCATGGATGGGGATTTGATCCCACGACCTCCGTGTTACCAATGACTGAGCACGGGCTCGACACACCAGGTGGGCTACAACACTGGATGGAGAGAAAGAGATAGGAAGTCCCTCTTATTTGGTTTGGCCTCACGCGTTGAGAATAAATAATGTGCTCCATGAACTTTGAACCCTCATCTCCCACTTGTTGAGCTCCTCAACAAGGGGGCATCTCCTCTACTCCAGTGGATAAGAATACCAAGGCACAATGTACCATTTAGCACAAAAACATGAAGTAAGCTTGGAACAAAAACATGGGTTTGTTCTGCCTCTCCCCCTGAGTAAACTATGATACATCACATCATAGGGCACGTTGTCATCATGACATCACAATAATTGGTTATTCGCATGCCATATACCTCCCACCATGTTGAATTGAAAATCACCATGTAAATTTTTAATAAGAAAAACTTGAGAAAAATGAAATCAGAATCAACGAATTGACAGGGTTTCAACATTCTCAAAGAAGTGATTGCCTCTGTCACTGGTGCATGGGAAGCTTCGACGGGGGAAAAATGGACGCGTGCTTCTATTTGGTCTGTAGCTTCGACAGGGGAATATGAACCCTTCTTTGCAAAAAAATATGAACTGGTTTGATGTCATAACGCAGTAGCTTGGCTTTGCCAAGCATTGATGTCAGAACGTCTGCAAACCGCATGAGTTTGGTGTTTGTCCACGTAGGTGGTCCACACGTCTGATTGCGTTTGGTGGCTGCGAGATTTTTTGGTTTTTTTTTAGCTTAGCATCAACATCGTCTTTGTCACAGGAATCAACAGCAATCATCACCGAAGGAGTTATCGACAAATTCAGTCACTATCATGTGTGCAACTCGCCTGCAAATATTATCACCTGAATCCAAAAGAGTGCAAGCAATTGTTGCCATCATTCCAAATTATAGCGAGAACATATGGATTAGTCACTTTTGTAATAGTAATTTTGTCGTCTGATACGTCCTCCCTACGATAGTACTTCTCCCTTGGCCCTGTAGCAGGTAAGCGTGCGAACACTAGTGACAATCTTCCTGTTATAGTAGAATAATGCTATCTTCACTGTTGCATGGTAGATCTTTCCCTCACCATGTGAAACTGATCTCCATTGTGTCTGCGTGTAGTGACCTTCAATCTAGTTCTACATCAAGGAATTTCCACCTCAAATTGTGCATAGGCTCCTAGAGTCATTGCCTTGCTCTGATACCATGAAGAAATGAGCAGTATCGATTGTATTCATATGATAACAAATATATAGTACAATGCAGTGTTAACATCTCCAACCAATTCAGTTGATAACATAACTACATAACTACCATACCCTATCCATATGCTAACATGTGCTTAACACAAGTTAGGGAATATTACTCTAACATTTTGTTGGTTGATTTCCCTTATGGGCCCCATGTGAGATCTAGGGTCCATTCTTTGCTCCTATTGTACTATCCAATATCGTACTTTCTTAAATAAAATATTCTAAAAATACCTCTAGCAACACTGTGATAGCTTTGAGCTATTATCTCGTATGTATCCCATAATGGCTCTCATGGTGTTTTATAAATCACAACACCCACATAGAGCTTTACAAATCAGGAAGCAGGCTTTTGGGTGAAATGACCTAGTGGAACTAGGTCAACCATGACCCAACCCCTCAAATGAGCGAATCATGGCCAAGTTGTATGCTTCATCCTCTCCTGTGGGAGCATCGCTCGATGGTGGTGAGTGTAGAGTTATCCCCATATATGTTTTCTATTGGTTGATTTCCCTTATGGGCCCCATGTGAGCTCCACGACCCATTCTTCGCTCCTCTCATACTGCCCTAGTCTTGTACTTTCTCAAAGAAAATATTCTAAAAATAACTTTAGCAATGCTACGAGAGTGTTAAGCCATTATCCTACATGTATCCCACAATGGTGCTCATGGTGGTCTATAAAGCACAACACCCACATAAATCTTTGCAAATCAAAAATTAGGATTTTGGGTGAAATGCCCTACTGGAACCAGACCAACCATGAACCAACTCCTCAAACAAGTGAATCATGACCAAGTTGTATGCTCTATCCTCTCTTGTGGGAGAATCGCTCGATGGTGGTAAGTGTGGAGTTCTCCTCATGTGTGGTTTTCATTGGTTGATTTTCCTTGTGGGCCCCATTGAGCTCTAGGGCCTATTCATCACTCCTCTCGCACTATCTAGTCTCATACTTTCTTAAATAAAATATTCTAAAAATACCTTTAGCAACGCTATGAGAGTGTTAAGCCATTATCCCACATGTATCCCATAATGTCTCTCATGGTGGTTTATAAAGCACAACACCCACATAGAGCTTTGCAAATCAGGAAGAAGGCTTTTGGGTGAAATGCCCTAGTGAAAGCAGGCCAACCATGATCCAACCCCTCAAACGAGTGAATCATGGCCAAGTTGTATGCTCCATCTTCTCCTATGGGAGCAACCCTCGATGGTGGTGATTTTGGAGTTCTCTCCATGTGTGGTTTCCATTGGTTGATTTCTCTTGTGATCCCCATGTAAGCTCTAGGGCTTGTTCTTCACTCCTCTTGTACTACCTAGTCTCATACTTTCTCAAATAAAATATTTTAAAAATACCTTGAGCAACATTGCAAGAGTCTTGAGCCATCATACCACACGTATCCCATGATGGCTCTCATGGTGGTTTATAAAGCATGTTGGGAAAAACATTGGTTAGTTTTCTATAGTTCAATTAATTACCTCGATTTAATTGTCAACCCGAGGTAGCTCGTAGACTTATGAGTATCACAGCACTTATATGCATGTAGTGCGAGGAATGAATCCCTTTATGCCTATTGGTTTGGTGGGTGTTGGTGTTTCATTGAAGATCTAAATTGATTTCCAAACCAATAATCTAATCTATGAAAACATACCTAAATTACATTCAAAAATTAAAATCACACATTGTTGGAAATTACAAAAAAGCAGGGGAAAATACAGAATTTAAATAATCTAAAAAACAATAAATAAATTAACTAAGAAAGTAAGGTAAAAGGGGAGGAGTACTATTTAGAGTGGGCCCAGGATCTAGCAGTCTTTCACCCGATCAATTCATTCACCGGACGCTAGATTGAGATTAATAAAAATACTCAAATGAATATATTGTAGCTTCAAAAAATTACACAAGTCTCACGTCTAGGATCTGAGATTATCTTTATCAGGGGTGGCCTGCATATTTATAAGATATGTATCCATCCCCTATTACAATTGAGAGTAAATAAATTCTCAATTTTTTTGTTATAACAAATACGTAGAAACATGGAGATAAAGCAAAAATATTAATTATGGACTGATTTAACGTAATCTATTTTTTATCAGAACTGAATATGTTTGTTTTTATGTTATATCTATTTGCATTGATATTTACGTATTTGCTAGAAATTAGAAAACACATGGTCTTTGATATTGTCCTTCATCTTCATCCTTGCTGAAATATCATTCACATCCATCACTGAAATATTTGTTCTATTCTATCGACCACAGGAGTCGCGTTGTCATTTTACGTCAACGAAAGTCGGGCGCCTTATTTTATATGGGAAGTAGGCACCTTATTTTATATGGGAAGCAGGCACCTTATTTTATATGGGAAGCAGGTGCCTAACGGGAAACAGGTGCTTAACGGGAAGCAAACGCTCATCAGTTAAGCACAAAATGAAAGTCAGGCGCTTCAAAGGGAATCAGGTGCTTGAATTATCATTTTTCATCGATGTACAACAGATGTTCTACCTTCATCAAATTGATAGTGCCAGGTATGAGTGGTACCTTGACGTAAACATGCTAAAAATATAGTTAAAACTACATAATTTACTATTAAATATATATAAAACTTCCATAAAACATACATTCTATAATAATAATTGATGAGGCCAAAAAATTGCCTCATTCATGGACCATTTTTGGATATTTGATAAACTATTTGATAAACCTTATGTTATGTTTTGATGCTAATTATGGTGATAGAATGCATTATGTATTAGTGTTTACATGTTTTAAATGTTGAAGAGCATATATTCTATTTTGACTATTTTTCTGTACTTTCTGACCTGTTTCAGCTGAATTCTTTAAGCAAAGTAGGATTTATTTGAAGTTGTAATAATAAGTGTTGATATGTATTTAGTTCTGAAATCATTTCATTAGCTTTCCCCACCGTCTAACCATTTCAAATGGCCAAAAAGGTGCCAAAACTTGTTCAAAATAGTTTGACTGTGCAGAAACAAGAAATTGTCCATTCAAATTCCAACCAGCTGTACATATACAACATGGCTTGGAATTGGTCCACTCCAGCTCATGCAAAGGATGGAATAAGTCTTCTGGGAAATTATGGAGACTATTCACGCCATCACAACTATTTTCCTACGCCTTTGGGTGCATGAATTAACACAAACTCTGTTATCCTGCCTGATATTTCGAGCAGCTCCAAAATGAACGCAGTAAGAACAGTTTTGGTCAAAAGTGCCTATAACAACAATAGAAGGGTGGTAAACGGTGGCTACAACTATTTAAGGGATACCCTTATTCTTTCCAACACCTGTCCCTCAATGCATGAAGCCCAGAAGAAGGAATGGATAAGGAATAACAGAACAAATCCCTGCATTCTGGGAAACAGTTCTACAACAATTGTAGCAACCCTACATAGCAGCACAAAATCCTATCAATATTGTAACCCATTAGTATAAATAATATAGCTCCCATTTGGTTGAGCATATAGGAGCTAGAGGATAGAAAAATAGCATAATTTTAAATGTTGTAGCATTGTACTATAGTAGAATAGTATTCTGCAGGTTTCCCCCATTGTTGTTATGCTACTGCAGATTTAATAAAAGGTGCAATTTCATCATCTATGTTGGCATTCTGAGTTTAGTGTAAGGTTTAGATAGTTTAGGATAGGTACTTTTCACCTTCTTCGAGCAAGGGCCACTTCCAGGCCCAGGAGAAGGGACAACATTGACAGGTTTTCTGCTCTTTTCTTGCTGCAACAAATTAGCAGAAACCTGACTCTATTTCACATTTTTAGTTGTGTTATTTTAGAATGCATGTGATAATTTGTAATATAGGAAGTGTGTGTGCATGTCAGCTGACCACTTAGCATAGATTCTTGCATCCTACAACATTTTATGAAATTCCCTATTTTTCAATAGTTGTTTCAGACTTTGACAGTTCCAGTTTGCATCAGAGAATTTCTTGATGTTTCAGTTCTGCAACATTTGATTACTATCCTTTAAATTCTGTTATTGTAATTAGGTTCTACTTCATGCAAGTGTGATTTTCAATTCTGCAAGTTTCATTTTTGCTATTTCCATTTCTGCATCCTTTCATTACTATCATTTTAAATTCTACAATTTAAGTAGTTTTCTTTTTCCTGCAAAATTTCAATTCCTGCAATTTCATTTCTGTAAAGGTAAATAGGAGTCAATTTCAGTTCATAGGATTTAAAGGTGACATCAAACCCCCAAAATTAACTACTCTACCAATAAAGCCCTCCTCTGAATGAACTGATCCTTTAACTGCTTGCCTTTCCTATCGTATACAACCATTGGACACCGCCCTGGATTGACAAGAATAATGATTAAATGATGAATAATTGATGACACTCATCATTTTTGGCATCATTGTTGAGGAAAACTTTAGGTGTTGTTAGGAGAAGTATAGCAGTTTAGGAACTATCTTGTTATAGGTAACAGTTCTTGAAAACTGAATTCTAGTTCATTTAGTGGATGAGCATGGATGAATAGGCCAAGAGATGAAAGAGGAAGGTTTATCAGAATTGGCTCTTTTCCACCAAGGCATTCTTCATGATCAGGTGAAGATCTGCCTGTGTATGAACTTCCTGAAAGACTTAAAAGAGAATCATCTTCTTCATCAACTAAAATTTTAGGATCTTTGCAAGAAGAGCTCTTAGAGGCACTTGCTTCTAGACATACCCATAGGGTTGATCCATCTGAACCAGTTGAACAAGTCAAAATTGAGGAAGCACCTATGGCAGAACAAGGAGAACGTGATAGGGAAATTGTTGGTCATGATGCTGACAATCCTGTTAGAACTTTTGAATACCCTATTCATCTGAATCCTACTCAGAATGCTCCTATGAAAACAATTTCACCCTCAGTATTGCCAATATTTAGGGGAATTGTTTTTGAAGATCTTGATCAGTTTCTGTTTGAATTCAAAGTTCTGTGTCAGACTTATGACTATGTCAATGACAACCAAAAACTGAAGTTATTTCCCTCTACACTCAAAGATGCAGCCTTACGATGGTTTATGAGCCTTGAACCAGATTCAATCCGCACTTGGGATCAAATGGAAACTGCATTTTTGGATAAGTATCAGGAGTATTGTAGAGTGAGAAATAGGAAGGATGAGTTATTTCGGATTAGACAAGAAGAGGATGAAAACTTAGAGGATTATCTTGATAGATTTACCTTTATCCAAAAGAGATGTGGTCCTGTGGAAACTGACTTATTAAAAACTATATTTCTGAGAGGTTTGCAGGATGATTCCAGAGAAGTATTGGATTTAATGGGAAAAGGAGATATAAACCAGCTTGAGATTAATGATATTGTAGAGTTATGCAGAAATTATTCCCGCACTAGGCAAAGAAGAAGGAAGCGAAATCCTGGTAATACTGATATAAAATATTTGATGGAAGAAATGGCTAACATGAAAACTGATATTCTTGTTCAATTAAATACTGCATTAGGGGAAAGGAATGCAAAATCCAATTCTTCACCACCCCTAGCTATCTATTGTCCTAGATGCAGGAATAAGCATGCCCTACATGATTGTCCTTTGGATAGAACCTCTATCTCAACTATTTGTGGCATATGTTCAAAAGAGCATAACACTGATAAGTGCCATCTCCTGCCTCACCTTAAAAATATTTTGCAAACCCAAACTGAAGAACTTAATGTTATTGGGCAGAGGCCAGGTGGCAACTTTTCACAATACCAGAATGCCCCTCGTTTTCCTACAAGTTGGGGATAAAATCCTTGGAATATGCCTTGGGGATATTCAGAACCACCTTCACAACCATGGAATCAATCTTGGTCATCCCCTCAAGACTGGTCACATTCTAGTTGGAATAAACCATGGAATCCCGTTAATCCACCTTGGACACAAAATCAACAATATGGGCAAATATGGGGGCCACAATACCCATCATATCAAGGGCAACAGAGGTATCAAGGATAGACTCAAAACCTGCTACCATCTCCTAATCAAAACTTTCAAGGAAGAATACAACCTCAACAAGCACAACCAGTTAAGCAACCCCCACTTCCAGCTCAGCCTATTGCTAACCCAAATAATACCAGACAAGCAACCCCTATTTATGGAGTTGAGTCTAAAGATTCTGCTGTAGTTCATGTACTTGATTGTAGTAATATCCAGTTGCATTCAGGGAAAGTTTTACCTGACCCTGCTCCACCCACCATTGAAGAGATTGATGGAAAGCAAGAATCTCCACATTCAGAACCAGTGCAAACAAAATAAAAAGAAGAAAAATCAAAAAATGAGCAAGAAAAACAAGAATCCCCTGTAGGAGAAGTACCATACCCTGAAAGATTTAAAAATCTTGCAACTATTCCTGAATCAGAATTAGTTACAGAACTTAAGAAAATGACAATTTCTCTTCCTTTGTTGCAAGCAATAAAGGATGTGCCCTTAATCAAGAAAACCATTCAGGATTTATGTATCAAGAAACTTGGTAGAAAGAAGAAAGCCTTTCCTAAAACTATGCAAGTAGAAGGGAAGTTGGTTGACCTGTTATCTGGAAAACTAGTGCCTCCCAAATATAGTGATCCAGGAAGTCCAGTAGTCACAATTACTATTGGGTTAGTGCAAATTCCAAATGTACTAATTGACCTTGGAGCTGCAATCAATGTAATGACTAAGGAAACAATGCAACAACTGCATCTCAATAATCTCAGTCCTACCACTACAGTTTTGGAAATGGCAGATAGGTCAGTTGCCAAGCCAGAAGGAATCCTAGAAGATATTGCCATTGAAGTTTCTTCCTGGGAGTATCCTGTAGATTTCTTGGTGTTGCAGCCTAGAAATTCAGTTAGTGGTTATCCCATCATTCTAGGGTGACCTTGGCTTGCTACTACAGCTGCTTTTATAGACTACAAGTCAGGAGAAATGACTATTTCAAATGGCATTGACCTTAAGAAGATTTCCCTGTATCCACCAACCCAACCTTCAACCAAATTTTTTGGACAAATATGGTATCCTGAGTCTGATGAAGAACAAGAAACTATTGCCACTTTGGCTACAGTAGTAGTGAAGGAACACATTGAGGAAGTCAATTCACCAGAAAGGGAAATTTTTGAAGATGAAACTGTCCTAGTTGCCACATTACAAGAAGGACTTAAAGATGATCAAATTCTTGTTCATCGCCTACTATGGAAGGATGAAGAACAAACTTCAGAACATCTGTCACCTATTCCCATATAGGAAAGCTCTTTCACACTGCCACATGGATGGCATCATCATCTTCTTACCTCTTTCACATGTCCTATGTAGGGAATGATTCCATCTGGCATCACTTATGAAATAGAATCTAGAGTATTTCATACTCTACAGCCACATCACTATCCATTAAATTCTTTAATCAGCAGATATGAAGCAGTCAATTCTGTTTATCCAGGGATTAAACAAATTGAAATACAACCAGGGAAATTTCTAAATATTAATAGTTGGCTGACTAATGAACAGGAAGCCAAACTGTTTGTTGTCCTACAAAAACATGTTCAGGATTTTGCTTGGAATTATAAGGACATGATTGGCATTCATCCTGATGTGTGTACACATAGGATATACACTGAAGATGTCAAACCAGTGAGACAACCTCAAAGGCGCCTGAATCCTGCTCTGAAAGATATTGTTAAAGAAGAAATTGAAAAACTTTTAGATGTAGGATTCATTTACCCAATTTCAGACAGTAAGTGGGTTTCTCCATTAGTCATTGTTCCAAAGAAAAATGGGAAAATGAGAGTGTGTGTGGATTATAGAGAGTTAAACAAGGTAACACATAAGGACCATTTCCCATTACCTTTCATAGACCAAGTGTTAGATACCCTTGCTGGCAAGAAATTTTTCTGTTTTCTTGATGGATTCAGTGGTTATAATCAGATACAAGTTGCACCTGAAGACCAAGAGAAAACTACTTTCACATGTCCTTGGGGAACCTTTGCTTATAGGGTTCTACCTTTTGGTTTATGTAATGCTCCAACAACATTTCAAAGAGTTATTTTGGCCATATTCTCTGATTTGACAAATGAGAGTGTAGAGATTTACATGGATGATTTCACAGTATTTGGGGATAGTTTTGAATATACTTTGGAACAACTTGAAAAAGTTTTAATACGTTGTGAAACATACCATCTGTCTCTTAATCCTGAGAAATGCTTCTTAATGATGGAGGAAGGGATTGTCCTTGGTCATCATATCTCCTCTTATGGGATCAAGGTTGATCCTAAAAAGGTGGAAGTCATAAAAAACCTTCCTCCTCCAAAAACTCAAACTGATGTAAGGAGTTTTCTGGGGCATATTGGTTTCTACCATAGATTTATTGCCAATTTCAGTACCATAGCCAATCCAATGTTTGCATTACTAATGAAGGATTCTGAATTTTCTTGGTCTACTGAGTGTCAAAAGTCTTTTGATGAATTGAAAGAAAAATTAACCACTCCCCCTGTATTGAGAGGACCTAATTGGGAATTGCCCTTCCATATTCAAACTGATGCTTCCAATACTGCTATTGGAGCTGCATTAGGACAAATTGACAATGGGGAGCATTATGCCATTTACTATATCAGTAAAAACTTGATAGGAGCTGAAAAGAACTACACTACTACTGAGAAGGAATTCTTAGTTGTAGTATATGCTATCAATAAGTTTCGACACTATATCACAGGATATCAGGTATTCATTCATACAGATCATGCTGCCATTAAATACCTGATGAATAAACCTCTGGTTAGTGCAAGAATTATTCGTTGGTTAATATTGTTGCAGGAATTTGATATCACTATAGTTAATAAACTAGGGAAAGCTAATGCAGTTGCAGATTTTCTGTCAAGATTGCAAAATGCAGATATAGGAGAGTTGGTTGAAGATGCATTTCTTGATGAGAAACTATTTGCTATTTCTGTGCAGTCTCCATGGTTTGCAGATATAGCTAATTATTTGGCTATAGGAAAAATTCCTCTTCACTTTACTCCTAAACAAAAGAAATAGTTAATCAAGCAAAGTTCTTCTTTCAAATGGATAAGAGGTTTACTTTTCAAATGCAGTCCTGACCATGTTTTGCGTAGGTGTATCCACAAGGATGAAGTATATGATATCCTACGGGCATGTCATGATGAACCATCAGGAGGACATTATTCAGTAAAGAGCACCATTCGAAATATTTTGGGTACTGGTTATTACTAGCCATATTTACATAAAGATGTGAAAAGGTATGTTGGACATTGTGATGCATGCCAAAGGATGGGAAAACCTACCTTCACTAGTGAAATGCCATTACAACCTCAAATAGGAACATAACCATTTGAGAGATGGGGGTTAGATTTTGTAGGACCCATTGACCCTCCTTCCCAAGGGAAAGTGCATATCTTGGTATGTACTGACTATGTAACCAAATGGGTAGAAGCCCATGCTTTTAAGCATGCTCGAGAAGACAAAGTTGTTGATTTCCTGTATTCATAGATTTTCCTACATTTTGGGGCCCCACAATCCATCACCACAGATCAGGGACCTCAGTTTACTTCAAGAGTTGTTGAAGCCTTCACTCAACTATATGAAATCAAGCATAGGAAATCCTCACCTTATCATCCACAAGCCAATGGTCAGGTTGAAGTAACAAATAGGGAACTAGAGAGAATCTTAACCAAAACCATAGCTTCCCATAGGAGGAATTGGATGGACAAACTACCTGAAGCAATTTGGGCTTACAACACTACTTGGAAATCCACTACTGGATTCACACCATATGAATTGGTTTATGGTAAAAAGCCTCTTTTGCCTATTGAATTTTAGTTATTAACTCTTTGAACTACTTTGGATGTAGGTATTGATTTGTCATAGGCACAAACTAATCAAATTCTGCAGCTCAATGCATTAGATGAGCTACGGAGGGATGCATTGCACCAGATTGAGATGATCCAAGCACAACAAAAATTATGGCATGATAGTCACATTCAACAGAGGAAGTTTCAACAAGGCGACTGGGCTTTGTTGTTTGACTCACGTTATGAAGACTATCCTGGAAAGTTGCAGACTAGGTGGCTTGGACCATATCATATTGAGGAAGTATTTGAAAATGGAGTTGTTCACCTTTCACCCATTGATGATTCATGATGAAAATTGGTGGTTAATGGACATCACCTTCGGATATATCATAAACCACTATCGAAGGAGGAGTTTCTCAAGCAAGTGGAGAACTTGGATGTACACATGTTGGAAGAAAACACTTCTTCCACACCAGACTCAGCAGAGTAACATGAAAGAAATTAAAAAATAAAAATAAAAAAAAGAGTAAAAAAAAAATGAATAAATTCAGAAAGTGAAAACCTCTTTGAGGCACCTCTGAATTAGGCTTGCATGAAAACCGGTCTTCCGGCATGTTTGCCTTAGTGACTCACCATTTGTACCCACCATCATTGTTCCATATTTTCTCACAATCATTGTTTCACCTATTTTTAGATTGCACCTGTCTTAGTCCATAGAGCAGCCAATTGAGAATCAACAGAAACAACCACTGTACAATTGTGGATAAATGGTTATATCAGGTATGTGCCTTTTTCATTTTAGAACAATGTTGATATCTAGTATGTAGTGTATAATATCCCTAGTTAGTATATGAGGCATACATAAGGTTAATTCAAAAAGTTATCCATCTAGTCAATGGAAGATGTGAAAAGGGCAGAAAAATTTTATCCATAACCTTCAAATGTTTCAGCATGATAATGCTCTAGAATAAATGGTACTCATAACTACTTCGGAATGATGATAACTCCGGAACCAAAACAAAGAGAAAAGACAAGAACAACTTCAGAATAAAAATAAACATATGCTTCGGAATGAAGGAATGTTCATACTTCGAGAAAGACTCTGGAATGAGTAAGAATAAGGATGAAACGACATGTGGCATCACAATCAAATTTCTATTGTTTAGAGTAAGGAAAAATTATGGCACAGATTTCAAGATGCAGGTTTCCAACACAATGATGGAAATGAGGTTGTTGGGAATCATCGCACATTTCACGATATGCAAAATCTTCGGCACACTTCACAAGGACTTCAAGAAAAAGGGAAGTTCTGTACATTGTCCATAACCCAACCAATAGATAACTGCCACATCAATGCATCGTAATAATTTAATCAAACATAGTAGATCACGTTCCTATGGGAAATAGGAGTCTGCCATGTGATATAGAAGAAGGAAATTTAATTTCCAAATGTTCCAACATGTTTCGAAGCATTTTTTTGATGCTGTAAAAATTTAATTTCGTAGCCCAAAACCATTTTGAGCCCTGCAGTTGCAAATAGTTCGATTCAGACCCAAGAACGACGTTGTCTTTCGACACTGAGAAGATATAGAACATAGGAAGATTAAAAATGGGGGTAAGAAGAATTGGATTGAGCCAAAAAACGTAGATTGCCTACAAGGAGATCCTGAATCACTACGTATTTTTATAGAAGGAGGATTTATGCCCTTTTTGCGCAAGTTCGATGGGCATTCAGAGGGATTGGCCACTGAGTTTGCACGCACCTTTCGCAACAATCAAGTTCACATCAGCGGCATGACAATCCAGGTAAGCCCCAAAATTCTTAGTCAAGTTACTGAAATGCCATTGCATGGGGTTCAAATTGGGAAATCTAGCAAGAATACTTTAAATGAATTAGTAAACCAGTTTAGGGGAGATGAGGATAGGCCCATTGAGTTTGTATTGAGTAATAATATCTGCAAGGGGGTCAAAAGAACAAGTTTACAACCTCCTTGGGATGAAGTTGTAGTATGGGTCATTAGGTTTTTGACCTGTGATGGGCAATTCCCTATCCTATCTGGACATCACATGAGAATTCTGACCCATCTACGCCATGGCAACTCAAATCCTGAGCTTAGGGTAAACCTTCCTCTGTATTTATATCAAGAGCTGGTAAATATGGCCAAAAAGTACCAAGCAGGAAGAGGGTCTCCCAAACACCATGGGCTCATCAAGATCATCTACAAACATCACTTTAGAGGAAACCCTAGGAGTTTTGAATGGTTCTTCTCTACCTGGAATGAATTGGAGAGTGAAAGCCCTGAATCTGAGGAAGAGGCAGAAGGTGAGAAGTCTGAATCTGAAGATGAAGCAGAAATTACAAGATCTGAACCTAAAATTGAAACTGAATCCTCTGAAAAAGAAATCCCCTCCTCACCACAAGGACCTCCATCCTCTAGGACTAGGAAGCAAAGGGAAAAATAATCTAAGTCTGGTCCTATGGGAAAAAGAAGGAGAGTTACATTTTCTGAGAATGTAACTATTTTTCCAACACAACCTATTGGGCAGCCTGGTAGTTCAAGAAAGGAAGGGCGACTAGAGAAAGAAACACTTGAAGTAGGTTCTGCTCCAGAATCATCAAAATTTGTTCCAGAGTCACCAAAAAGGGTTAAACAAACTCCTGTGGGGTTACGAAGGTCTTCTAGACTTCAAAAATAAAAAGTAATAGAAGAAATAGTGGATGAAGAAGTGACATCACTATTTCAATAGTTAAATACAGAGCAGGAGCAGGAAGTGCTTGTAGAACAATTTACAGAAGAAAGATCAGAGGAAGTATATATGGACATAGAAGAATTGGAGGTAGAGACAACAATCACAGATACAAAAATACCTACAGTCTCACTTGTTGACTATTCAGATTCTGAAGATTCTGATTCTAGCAAAGAATCACTAAGAGAAGAGGAAGAGCCTGATATACAAACCCAGTTACATGCTGCTAAAAGTGTCATTAAGACACAAATGGGTTGGATTGAACAACATGAAGCCTCTATCATAGAAAAAGATAAGCTTATTGCTGATTTGCAGGAAGAAGTGAACAAACTAAAGGCTCGGTTGTCCACTCTGGAGCAACAACCTATAGAATCTGATTCTGAGGATGAATTGGCTAGAATTTTGTTAGAATTGGTAGAAGATCATAGGGAGATAGCCCTACCTGAGGAAGAATCACCCATTAGAGGAGTGGAAATAGAAGAGACAACAACACAAATCTTCCAGCAGGATGTCAGCATGACAGATTCAGGAGCTTCTGCAGAACATTCTAAAAATTTACAAGGGGCACAAACATCACAAGCAGCTGAGGAGGCCAATGAACAGGGAGAAGTGCAAGAACAGGTAAATATACATTCTCCTCAATTATCTATTGAATTAATTACAGCTGAATCACCTCAAGTTGAAACAACAGAAGTTGGAGTACAAGTAGATCTACTCTCTGTTAACACATCAGAAATTGGTATACAAGTGGACTTACCTCCAAAAATACAATCAATCATAAGGCCCCCACAAATAGTTACAATGACAAAATATAATGAGGACATAGCACATTGGATGTTGCAGTGTCAACAGATGGAGGCACAAATTTCAGCCTTAAAACCTTTGAAGCAGAAGCTAGAAGCCCAAACTACAGATATAACTAAGTTACAAGAACAAATACAGGATATGTGCCAAATTGCAGAGTACTTAGTTCAGTGCAGAAGGCCTGCAAGGTTTTATACTTTGATCCTAAAATAAAAATACCTCCGCTGGCAGTTAATGAGGATTATTTCCAAACTTCCTTACAAACTGGACACTACTGAGGAATTTGTAGAAACATATCTGCATAGTCCAGAGGAACAGAGAAATCTGCTTTGTGAATTATTTCTGCATAACTTCTTCTTACCTGAGAATGGAACCTTCTTGCCACACATATTTACAGGAGATATCCAGTTGAGAGCCTTCATATCTCTAGTGCAAAATCAGATTCATTGGGAGGAGGAGAAAAAGGCAAGCAAGGAAATGGAGTTGAAAGCTGAGTTACTAATAAGACGGACCCATACTAATTATAGGGAATCCATAAACCAACATTTCACTATGATGAGGGAACAAAAAATCAGAGAAGTATATAAGAGCAATCTTACTGATTGTATCAGGAGTTTTTAGGTCTTTTGTAACCAACATTTTGGTAATGCTCTATCATCTTGTAAGAGCAGGTGGGGAGAATTACCAATATCACTTCAGAAAAGGGAACCTATCTCACCCAACAATTTGTTGTGGTCTAGAAGAAGAGCAGAAGGCATAGTGCAGGTCATCCACAAACTGCAAGATCATTGGGTAGGTTTGAGGTATAGGCTGCCAAATGTTATAACCCCTGTTCCATATTTCTTTGATAATGATCCCCAATCAGATGAGCAGTTCCAGGAGTGGCTCAAGCAAATACAGGCAATCAGAGGATATTATAAGGTTCTAGGGCCAAAACTGAGTTATGAAGAACGAAATCTGGACATAGATCTCTGTGTTGTTGTGGCTTCACAGAATGCATGAGGACATGCATTATAATAGGTTGGGGGAAAATGATGAGGCCAGAAAATTACCTCATTCATGGACCATTTTTGGATATTTGATAAACTATTTGATAAACCTTATGTTATGTTTTGATGCTAATTATGGTGATAGAATGCATTATGTATTAGTGTTTACATGTTTTAAATGTTGAAGAGCATATATTCTATTTTGACTATTTTTCTATACTTTCTGACCTATTTCAACTGAATTCTTTAAGCAAAGTAGGATTTATTTGAAGTTGTAATAATAAGTGTTGATATGTATTTAGTTCTAAAATCATTTCATTAGCTTTCCCCATCGTCTAACCATTTCAAATGGCCAAAAAGGCACCAAAACTTGTTCAAAATAGTTTGACTGTGCAGAAACAGGAAATTGTCCATTCAAATTCTAGCCAGCTGTACATATACAACATGGCTTGGAATTGGTCCACTCCAACTCATGCAAAGGATGGAATAAGTCTTCTAGGAAATTATGGAGACTATTCACGTCATCACAACTATTTTCCTGCACCTTTGGGTGCATGAATTAATACAAACTCTGTTATCCTGCCTGATATTTCGGAGCAGCTCCAGAATGAACGCAGTAAGAACAGTTTTGGTCAAAAGCGCCTATAACAGCAATAGAAGGGTGGTAAACGGTGGCTGCAGCTGTTTAAGGGATACCCTTATTCTTTCCAACACCTGTCCCTCAATGCATGAAGCTCAACAGAAGGAATGGATAAGGAATAACAGAACAAATCCCTGCATTCTGGGAAACAGTTCTACAACAGTTGTAGCAGCCCTACATAGCAGCACAAAATCCTATCAATATTGTAACCCATTAGTATAAATAATATAGCTCCCATTTGGTTGAGCATATAGGAGCTAGAGGATAGAAAAATAGCAAAAGTTTAAATGTTGTAGCATTGTACTGTAGCAGAATAGTATTCTGCAGGTTTCCCCTGCATTGTTGTTATGCTACTGCAGATTTAATAAAAGGTGCAGTTTCATCATCTATGTTGGCATTCTGAGTTTAGTGTAAGGTTTAGATAGTTTAGGATAGGTACTTTTCACCTTCTTCTGGTTCAGGGAGCAAGGGCCACTTCCAGGCCCAGGAGAAGGGACAACATTGACAGGTTTTCTGCTCTTTTCTTGCTGCAGCAAATTAGCAGAAACCTGACTCTATTTCACATTTTTAGTTGTGTTATTTTAGAATGCATGTGATAATTTGTAATATAGGAAGTGTGTGTGCATGTCAGCTGACCACTTAGCATAGATTCTTGCATCCCACAACATTTTATGAAATTCCCTATTTTTCAATAGTTGTTTCAGACTTTGACAGTTCCAGTTTGCATCAGAGAATTTCTTGATGTTTCAGTTCTGCAACATTTGATTACTATCCTTTAAATTATGTTATTGTAATTAGGTTCTACTTCATGCAAGTGTGATTTTCAATTCTGCAAGTTTCATTTCTGCTATTTCCATTTCTGCATCCTTTCATTGCTGTCATTTTAAATTCTGCAATTTAAGTAGTTTTCTTTTTCCTGCAAAATTTCAATTCCTGCAATTTCATTTCTGTAAAGGTAAATAGGAGTCAATTTCAGTTCATAGGATTTAAAGGTGACATCAAACCCCCAACATTAACTGCTCTACCAATAAAGCCCTCCTCTGAATGAACTGATCCTTTAACTGCTTACCTTTCCTATCGTATACAACCATTGGACACCGCCCTGGATTGACAAGAATAATGATTAAATGATGAATAATTGATGACACTCATAAATAATGTCGCATAATATGTTAGAAATTCATGTATAAAAATGAGAATTTTTGTGCTCATCATCCCCCCATGCTTAAAAGAGTGGTGTGTCCTCGTGACACCCCCCATGCTTAAAGAGTGGCACATATTTGTGATAGTCGGTGCTTATAATTTCCAGTTTTAGCAATGGTTGCCCAATAAGCTCTATTTTTCTTTCTCCTCTTTCTGGTTGTGGCAGCTCATTCTTTTTCAACAAATGATTTGTGGATTTCCCCATGGTCATTTTTTTTATGGGATTCAAATGCTTGTATATGGTCTGTATATGGAAAGCAGATGCCTGCATATGGAAATCAGGCCTGTATATGGGAATCAGGCTTGTATATGGGAAGCATGCACCTATATATGGCATGTATATGGGAAGCAAACACTTGTATATGGGAATCATACCTATATATGGGAAGCATACCTGTATATGAAAAGCAGACACCTCTATATTATTTTTAAGATGATGACCATGAGTGTTCTCCCAACAGAATATTTGCATGAAGATAAAATACCAAATGGGGCTAAATGGTTGGATGAACAAGTTAATGGGGATTGTGTTGACACTATTTTATAAAAATATATTTCTATGAAAACTTTATATATACAAAATAGAAAATTAAGTACACACCTATATTGTGTTTTGTGAATGTATTATGCATAGACATTCATGGTGTACTTGTATTGGTTGTTTGATGATGACCATGTGTATTAGAACAAAGAACAACATGCTTATTTCCCATGTGAAAATTTTTTCTCCATATGACTGGTTCTTGATTACTGCAATTTATTCATTTGAGGTTTCCTGCACAAATTCAAGGAAATATTAGAAAAAATATATCTTCGTGAGATGACACACATCCCCTCCTCGAAAGCTATTCATTGATGACCTTAGAACGTGCATAAATCTCTAATGGAAAAATTAAGATAATTTTATCCATGAGAGATTTTGACTTTATGCACGTGGATGAGCTGTTGATGTGGCACAGGCCACTTCCCAATGCTGAATATTATTCACACATGGCACAAACAGGACACATGCACCTTTTGCTGGCAATCAGGCATCGTACGTAAAGCAAACTTTATACAAACTTTTTTTTTTACATTTTTGGAAGGCTTGGCATCAGTTCTTTCCCATAAAACTGGAAGTCATATGCCCTCTTGGAGAGGCCAAGAATCAGGTATTGGTCTACCAAAATTTGGGAGGTGGGCACCGTCTTCTTAATATTCTTGGAGTCAAGCATCGTTTACCATCAAAAAAATGAAAAACAAGTGCTTCTCTTTATTCAATGGGTGTTGGCTTTTCCTCGGATGTGCACTATAAGGTTGATCAGGCTTGAAGAAATTTGGTTGAAGAATAGGGATAAAAAATCTGCATCTACCCCTGAATCAGTAGTTAAGTGTTTTATTGTCCATAAAGACCAGTCCAAACATTCTTGTGCATATTCAGGTTTAGTATTCCCCTTAAATGGGGACTAACTTACTCCTACTGAAAGCAAAAATCTCCTAGAAAGCTAAGAAGGTTCATGTTGCCTGTGCTTGTTAAGCCTAGGTTTCCCAAGTTGCCTAACAGTTGCACCAAGGTCATGTTTTTGCAAAATAAAAACACAAATAAAATAAAATTTATGTTAAGAAAAATAGGTCCATGTCATCTTTCCTTTTTTTTATGACGAATATGTGATCATTCGTCAAATGGCTGGTATGGATTTAAAAATATGGAGTCTCCCCCATGCTTGCGTTTGATTCAATCTTGCAAATGTGAGGTGCATGGCAAGGCTTGTAAATGGAGCCCATTGATTGTTACTCCTGTTTTTTCATTATGTGTTGTTACGAACTCCTCGTAAAAACCCCTCACTTTGTGAAATTTTCATAGCCAACTCCTTTTTTTTATGAGCAGAGATGTGCTGCTCAACAAAGTATTGTGAACCATCTGAGCTCATCTTTTGTTTGTCATAGCTGGTGTTGCCATGGCCGAGTGTTGCACATCTGCCCGTGGTGCCAAACCGTATGCAACATATGTGTTTTATTGAGCGCCTGGTAGCAGATCCCATAAAAACTCTAAAGTTAAGTATTATGGCATGGAGTAGAACTAGGATGGATGACAACCTGGAAAGTCCCATGGAACTGTGCCCTTCTTCCTTTTTTTTTTTTAAGTTCCAGATTCTAGAATTTTCTAGAATTTTCCAGATTCTAAAATTTTCCAGAATTTTTCATATTCTGGAATTTTCTAGATTTTTTCAGATTCTAGAATTTTTTTTTGGAAAATAGAATGGATCAGCACATGTTGGTAGGTCTGGTTATCGTGGATGCCTACAATATGTGATGAGCTTCACGTTGTCTGCAAAACATAAAAAAATAAAAAATAAAATCCTAAACTAATGGCGTTAAAGAAAAATCTAAATACTTTTTTTTTTAATTGAATGTTGTAATAGTGTTCATCATTATGTGGGTGATAGCGTTGAATGTGGGGTCTCCCCTATGCCTACAATCGAGAAAGCCTTTGGAATTTGGGTCTTGTGATAAGATCTTAATTTGTGTCTAAAATTTGATACAATTAAGACTTCATTTGTCCCATCCCCTTCTTTATCTAGTTTTATGATACATTACAACATGGGAAGAGAATATTCCTGGATGACCTCAAAAACAGATTTGTCCAACTCATTGGCAAATTGCGCAGGCAGGTGGATGACTATTGTTTTTACATTTTTTTAATTAATTGTCATTCTTTTTACTCTACAACTAATATCAGCATTAAAATTTACCAAAGTCTTGGAAAATGTTAAATTTACAATTTTAACCATCTGTTATGGTCTCTTGAGGCATACCTCCCTAATGGCTTTAGTATAAATAGGCACATCCCTGATAGTTTGAGGAATGATATCAGTAATATTTCTCAACTGTTTCATAATATCAAACTTAGGTGGTGTCATTTCTCTGGTTTTCCATAACCTTTCGGGATACGGTGGAAGTCCTTCATTACTTGATTGTTCAGTAGCATAATTTATTTCTACACTATTATGGCACATTGGGTTTATTCCTATAACTCCCTGATAAGCTAGTGAAATTAAACAATTATTGTTGGGATTCGACTCTGGTGATGCCAACAACTGTTTTGGCCTAGTAGAAGGTGAAATTGGTAAACTAGGATTTTTTGATAGTTGTGTCTATGGAGGTAGATCCACGAGGTAAGTTTCTACTTCCTCTAGATTTTCTTTTATAACTTGTGGACACAACCTGGTCTGATGATCTAGGTTACAATTTCCATAAGCTTTTACTGTATTCTACGAACATTTATTTTTTTCATGATTTTCTCTACACCTCGAACAGAAAAATATAGACATTGCTTCAGATTCTTGCTTCTTCTTCTAGAATGTGTTTGATTGTGAATCAAGAGATAAAATTTCACTCTTCACACCATTAAACAATGTTCCTATTTCTATTTTAATTGTGGAGGCTATTCCTTGTATTGATAGTTTTTCCTTTTTACTGAAATACTTCTGAAATAATTGCTAAATTTTCCCCATCCTAGTCACTAAATTTTGTAAAATGAATTTTTGTAATAAGATGACTCAAATGGATGGGATTTTCTCTTTAATAACTATTTTCAAAATATTCTAAGCTTGAGGTGTTTTCTATTTTTTTCAATAAATGATTTGTTGGATTTTTTTAGGCTCTTGGTGGACTCATGCTTCGTAGGTAGATGATCTACATGCAAGGAAATCTGAAATTAATTTTCAAACTAACTAACCTATGGATCATACACTACAGTTGTGACACTCCCTGGCAATGATGCCAAAATGTTGGGCAAAACATTGGTTAGTTTTCTACAGTTCAATTAATTACTTCCATTTAATTGTCAACCTGAGGTAGCTCATAGAATTATGAGTATCACATCACAATATATGCTTGTAGTGCGAGGAATGAGTCCCTCTATGCCTATTGGTTTGGGGGTGTTGGTGTTTCGTTGAAGTTTTGAATTTGATTTCCAAACCAATAATCTAACCTATGAAAATATACCTAAACTACATTCAGAAATTAAAATCTCACATTGCTGGAAATTACAAAAAGCAGGAGAAAATACAAAATTAAATAATCTAAAAAATAGTCAATAAATTAACTAAGGTAAAAGGGGAGGAGTACTATTTAGAGTGGGCCTAGGCTCCAACAGTCTTCCACTCGATCAATTCATTCACCGGACGCTAGATTGAGATTAATAAAAATACTCAAATGAATATATTGTAGCTTCAAAAAATTACATAGCAAGTCTCACGTCCAGGCTCTGGGATTATCTTTATTAGGGGTGGCCTGCATATTTATAAGATATGCAACCATCCCCTATTACAATTGAGAGCAAATAAATTCCTTATTTTTTGGTTACAACAGATACGTAGAAATAGGGATATTATGCAAAAACATTAATTATGGACTGATTTAACATATTCTAATTTTTATCAGAATAGAATACGTCTGATTTTATGTTTTATCTATTTGCATTGATATTTACGTATTTGCTAGAAAATAGAAAACACATGGTCTTTGATATTGTCCTTCGTCTTCATCCTTGCTGAAATATCATTCGCATTCATCGCTGAAATATTTGTTCTATTATGCTAACCATAGGAGTCGCGTTGTCATTTTACGTCAACAAAATTTGGGCACATTATTTTATATGGGAAGTAGGTGCCTTATTTTACATGGGAAGCAGGAGCCTTATTTTATATGGGACACAGGCACCTTATTTTATATGGGAAGTAGGTGCCTAACAAGAAGCAGGCGCTCGTCAGTTAAGCGCAAAATACAAGTCAGGCACTTCAAAAAGAATTGGGTGCTTTACTTAGCACTTTTCACCGATGTACTGCAAATGATCTGCCTTCATCAAATTGACAGTGTCAGGTCTGAGTGGGACCTTGACGTAAACATGCTAAAAATACAGTTAAAACCACTAAATCTGCACACAATTCACGTAAAAACAAATATTAGATAATATACATAATTTACTATTAAATATATATATATATATAACTTTCATAAAACATACATTCTATAATAATAATGTTGCATAATATGTTAGAAATTCATTTATAAAAATGAGCATTTTTGGTGCTCATAAAAGCACAACACCCGCATAGAGCTTTGCAAATCCATAAGCAGGCTTTTGGGTGAAATACCCTAGTGGAAGCAGGCCAACCCTGACCCAACCCCTCAAATGAGCGAATAATGTCCAAGTCGTATGCTCTATCCTCTCTTGTGGGAGCATCGCTCTATGGTGGTGAGTGTGGAGTTCTCCCCATTTGTGGTTTTCATTGGTTGATTTTCCTTGTGGGTCCCATGTTAGCTCTAGGGTCCATTCTTCGCTCCTCTCATACTGCCCACTCTCATACTTTCTCAAATAAAATATTCTAAAAATACCTTGAGTAACATTACGAGAGTCTTAAGCCATTATCCCACATGTATCCCACGATGGCTCTCATTGTGGTTTATAAAGCACAACATCCACATAGAGCTTTGCAAATCAAGAAGCAAGATTTTGGGTGAAATACCCTAGTGGAAGCAGGCCAACCATGATCCAACCCCTCAAACAAGTGAATCATGGCCAAGTCGTATGCTCCATCCTCTCTTGTGGGAGCATCACTCAATGGTGGTGAGTGTGGAGTTCTTCCTGTGTGTGGTTTCCATTAGTTGATTTCTCTTGTGATCCCCATGTGAGCTTTAGGGCCCATTCTCCACTCCTATCATACTACCCAGTCTTGTACTTTCTCAAATAAAATATTCTAAAAGTACCTTGAGCAACATTACAAGAGTATTGATCCATTATCCCACATGTATCCCACGATGGCTCTCATCATGGTTTATAAAGCACAACACCCACACAGAGCTTTGCAAATCAGGAAGAAGACTTTTGGGTGAAATGGCATAGTGGAAGCAGGCCAACCATGACCCAACACCTCAAACAAGCAAATCATGGCCAAGTCGTATGCTTCATCCTCTACCATGGGAGCATCGCTCAGTGGTGGTGAGTGTGGATTTCTCGCCATGTGTGGTTTTCGTTGGTTGATTTCCCTTGTGGGCCCCATGTGAGCTCTAGGGCCCATTCTTTGCTCCTCTTGTATTTCCCAATTTCATACTTTCTCATATAAAATATTCTAAAAATATCTTGCGCAACGTTGTGAGAGTCTTGAGCCATTATCCCACATGTATCCCACGATGGCTCTCATGGTGTTTTATAAAGCACAACACCCACATAGAGCTTTACAAATTAGAAAGCAGGCTTTTGGGTGAAATGCCCTAGTGGAAGCAGGTCAACCATGACACAACCCCTCAAATGAACGAATTATGGCAAAGTCGTATGCTCCATCCTTTCCTATGGGAGCATTGCTCGATGGTGGTGAGTGTGAAGTTCTCTCCATGTGTGGTTTTTTTTGGTTGATTTCCCTTGTGGGCCCCATGTGAGCTCTAGGGCCCATTATCTGCTCCTCTAGTACTGCCCAGTCTCATATTTTCACAAATAAAATATTCTAAAAATATGTTGATCAACACTGTAAGAGTCTTGAGCCATTATCCCATATGTATTCTATAATGTCTCTCATGGTGGTTTATAAAGCACAACACCCACATAGAGCTTTGCAAATCAAGAAGCAGGCTTTTGGATGAAATGCCCTAGTGAAAGTAGGTCAACCATGACCCAGCCCCTCAAACGAGTGAATCATGGCCAAGTCATATGCTCCATCCTCTCCTATGGAAGCATCGCTTGATGGTGGTGTGTGTGGTGTTATCTCCATGTCTGATTTCCATTGGTTGATTTCCCTTGTGGGCTCCATGTGAGCTCTAGGGCCCATTCTCCTCTCCTCTCATACAACCTAGTCTCGTACTTTCTCAAAGAAAATATTCTAAAAATACCATGAGCAACGCTATAAGAGTCTTGAGTCATTATACCACATGTATCCCATGATGACTCTCATGGTGGTTTATAAAGCACAATGACCACACAGAGCTTTGCAAATCAAGAAGTAGGCTTTTGGATGAAAATCCCTAGTGGAAGCAGACCAACAATTACCCAGCCCCTCAAATGAGCAAATCATGGCCAAGTCATATGCTCCATCCTCTCCTATAGGATCATCGCTCGATGGTGGTGAGTGTGGAGTTCTTCCCATGTGTGGTTTCCATTGGTTGATTTCCCTTGTGGGTTCCATGTGAGCTCTAGGGCCCATTCTTCGCTCCTCTCGTACTATCAAGTCTCGTACTTTCTCAAATAAAATATTGTAAAAATACCTTGAGCAACGCTGCAAGAATCTTGAATCATTATCCCACATGTATCCCATGATGGATCTCATGGTGGTTTATAAAGCATAACACCCACATAGAGCTTTGTAAATCAAGAAACAAGCTTTTGGATGAAATGCCTTAGTAGAAGCAAGTCAACCATGATCCAACGCCTCAAACGAGCGAATCATGGCCAAGTCGTATGCTCCATTCTCTGTTGTGGAAGCATCGCTTGATGGTGGTGAGCATGGACTTCTCTATATGTTTAGTTTCCAGTGGATGATTTTCCTTGTGGGCCCCATGTGAGCTCTAGGGTCCATTCTTCGCTAATCTCCTACTACCTAGTTTCATACTTTTTCAAGTAAATTATTCTAAAAATACACTGAGCAATGTTGCGAGAGTCTTGAGCCATTATCCCACATGTATCTCACTATGGCTCTCATGGTGGTTTATAAAACACAACACCCACATAGAGCTTTGCAAATCAAGAAGCAAGCTTTTGGGTGAAATGCCCTAGTTGAAGCAGACCAACCATGACCTAGCTCCTCAAACCAGTGAATCATGGCCAAGTTGTATACTCCATTCTTTATTGTGGGAGCATTGCTCGATGGTGGTGAGTGTGGAGTTCTCCCCATGTGTGTTTTCCATTGGTTGATTTCCCTTGTGGACCCCATGTGAGCTTTAGGGCCCATTCTCTGCTCCTCTTGTACTGCCTAGTCTCATACTTTCTCAAATAAAATATTCTAAAAATACCTTGAGCAACGTTGTGAGAGTCTTAAGCCATTATCCCACATGTATTTCATGATGGTTGTCATGGTGGTTTATAAAGCACAACACCCACATAGAGCTTTGCAACTTAGGAAGTAGGCTTTTGGGTGAAAGGCCCTAATGGAAGCAGGTCAACCATGACCCAACCCCTCAAACGTGCGAATCATGGCCAAGTTGTATGCTCCATTCTCTCCTGTGGGAGCATCGCTCAATGGTGGTGAGTGTGGTGTTCTCCCCATGTGTGGTTTCTATTGGTTGATTTTCCTTGTGGGCCCCATATGAGCTATAGGGCCCATTCTTCGCTCCTCTCATACTACCCAGTATCGTACTTTCTCAACTAAAATATTCTAAAAATACCTTGAGCAATGTTGTGAGAGTATTGAGCCATTATCCCACATGTATCCCACGATGGCTCTCATGGTGGTTTATAATGCACAACACCCACATAGAGATTTGCAAATCAAGAAGCAATATTCTGGGTGAAATGCCCTAGTGGAAGCAAACCAACCATGACCTAACCCCTCAAATGAGTGAATCATGACCAAGTCATATGCTCCATCCTCTCCTGTGGGAGCATCACTCTATGGTGGTGAGTGTGGAGTTCTCCCCATGTGTGGTTTTTGTTGGTTGATTTCCCTTGTGGTCCCCATGTGAGCTTTAGAGCCCATTCTTCGCTCCTCTTGTACTGCCTAGTCTCATACTTTCTCTAATAAAATATTCTAAAAATACCTTGAGCAATGCTATGAGAGTCTTAAGCCATTATCCTACATGTATCCCACAATGGCTCTCATGGTGGTTTATAAAGCACAACACCCACATAGAGCTTTGCAAATCAAGAAGTAAACTTTTGGGTGAAATGCCCTAGTGGAAGCAGGCCAACCATGACCCAACCCCTCAAACGAGTGAATCATGGCCAAGTTGTATGCTCCATCCTCTCTTGTGGGATCATCACTCGATGGTGGTGAGTGTGGAGTTCTCCCCATGTGTGGTTTTCGTTGGTTGATTTCCCTTATGGACCCCATGTGAGCTCTAGGACCTATTCTTTGCTCCTCTTGTACTATCGAGTCTTGTACTTTCTCAAACAAAATATTCTAAAAATACCTTGAGCAACGTTGTGAGAGTCTTGAGCCATTATCCCACATGTATCCCACGATGGATTTCATGGTGGTTTATAAAGCACAACATGCACATAGAGATTTACAAATCAGGAAACACACTTTTGGGTGAAATGCCCTAGTGGAAGCAGGCCAACCATGACCCAACCCCTCAAACGAGCAAATCATGGCCATGTCATATGCTCCATCCTCTCTTGTGGCAGAATCGCTCGATGGTGGTGAGTGTGGAGTTCTCCCCATGTGTGGTTTCCATTGGTTGATTTCCCTTGTGGGCCCCATGTGAGCTCTAGGGCCCATTCTCCGCTCCTCTCGTACTGCCCAATCTCGTACTTTCTCAAATAAAATATTCTAAAAAATACCTTGAGCAACATTGCGAGAGTCTTGAGCCATTATTCCACATGTATCCCATGATGACTCTCATGACGGTTTATAAAACACAACACCCACATAGAGCTTTGCAAATCAGAAAGCAGGCTTTTGGGTGAAATGCCCTAGTAGAAGTAGGCCAACCATGAAATAAACGAATCATGGCCAAGTCATATGCTTCATCTTCTCATGTGGGAGCATCGCTCGTTGGTGGTGAGTGTGGAGTTCTCCCCATGTGTGGTTCCCATTGGTTTATTTTCCTTGTGGGCCCATGTGAGCTCTAGGGCCCATTCTTCGCTCCTCTCGTACTACCCAATCTCGTACTTTCTCAAATAAAATATGTAATTATACATGTATTGTTTGGCAGCTCCTCTCGTACTGCCCAATCTCGTACTTTCTCAAATAAAATATGTAATTATACATGTATTGTTTGGCAATATTTGAACCTAGATTGTTTAGAGGAACAATGTAATAGTTCAAGCTTTGGCTCTTCTTCAAAAGATTCAAGGTTTAAACTACGATGTGGACAAGTGTACGAGGGGATAAGTGTGTATATGACTATATCTTTAGTCTTACTAATCAAATAATATATATATATATATATATATATATATATATATATATATATAATCACCATTCAGATTTTACTCTTACATTTATAAGAAAAATAATTTTTTTTATATAATAGACAAAATTTGAATTTCCTTTCTCTAGAAAGGTTTAAAACCTTTGAATGACAAATTTTATGACTATTTTTTATATGAATTGTATGTCTTTAAAAACGTTTAGAACTTCTTAAAGGTACTACATTAAATTTAAACCTGGGCAAAATCATTTTGGAAAATAATAATTTTGAATTAAAAAATAAATTTAATATAATATATATTTTTTAATATAATAAATTTATACTTTTTTATATCTTAAAAACAATTAAGGGAAAAAAATTCAAATCCTCAATCTTTCCGCAATGCATGCCCTACCCATCACTATCACTCCGCCAAAACCCTGTAATCTTATTTTTAAATTTCTATTTATAATACCACAATACCCTACAACGAAAACCGCTTAACAAGTAGCTGTAAATATTGACATGTCGTATTAGTAAAATTGTATGCAACAATAAAAGCAAAGCGGAAGATGAATTCATACTTTTTGACACAGCGGGCTTAACTTTTATAGATATATATATATATATATATTTTTTAAGACAAGGTGCACAATCTGAATATACAACACAGAACTCGGAGCTAAAACTTGTGGAAAAGCACAGTATTCTTCTTTTATTTTCTATTCATAGCTCTCTCAGATTGGAAATCCCCGAAATATAGTAGTAGCTTTTCTATTTTAAAACAAGATTTGCATGGCAAATTTCAAAATCTAAGAGGAAAAAAAAAAATTGAAGTAGAAGGATCGAGGAAGTAGACTCGCTTCCAAAAATAAAAAAGTAAAAAGTTATATCCAAACGTTATAATTACTAAAAATAAAAAATTTATATCCCAATCATTATAAATAGGGGATAACCACCTTGAAGCAATTATTTCAATTCTTTATGCTCTGGATTCTTTGTTTTAGACTCTATTCTATTCTATTTGTGTTGGAGGTTCCGCGTTTGATTGCCAAACCGGAAGAGGAGGCGAGATGGCGACGACTCTGCGATTGAAGAGCTCTGATGACCAGATCTTTGAGGTGGAGGAAGCGGTGGCGTTCGAGTCGCAGACGATTAAGAATATGATAGAGGACATTGGCATTGACACCACAGTGCCGCTGTTCAATGTTTCGGGCAAAATTTTGGCTCGTGTGGTGGAGTATTGCAAATACCACGTGGATTCGCGCAGGGACAACTCTTCCTTGTCCGAGGAGGACATCAAGCGCTGGAATGACGAGTTCGTCAACGTAGATCAAGCCACGCTTTTTGACCTCATACTGGTATGGATGAATATTTAGGCTTTCAATGCTTAGGGTTAGGGTGTTCAAAATATTAAATTATGGTTTGCGTCTTCTGATTTTTTTTTTTTTTTAATTTAGTTTTGGCTGTTGTCCTAGGGTTTTGCTTTTGTGTTTTTTTGGCCTTGGGAAAATATTTTTCAAGAATTTTCAGATACAGTCAAGAATCTTAGCAATTAATGTTGTGTAGGTAGCCATGGATGAATTTAAGGAAATTTTTGGGCTCAAGTTGTATTTGTGCTAAGTAGTCCTGTAGGGTGGGGAAATTTCATTTGTGCTAAGGCTTATTTAGTAGAGCTGTTTTTATCCTTTTTTCCAAACTAGTTTGCGCAAATTTATTTGCGGAGCCTCGATCAATTTATTTATCTTTGTACTGTGCAAAATTATTTTCAAAGTTAGGTCGAGGAATTTTCGAGTTGTGTCGCATACATTCCCCTCCTAAACAGTATGCGTCCCGAGGTTTGTGGAGAAGATTTTAGCCTTTGCGGCCAAGAGGTTACCAGCATTGTGAAAACTGAAGCAGTGGTTCCCTTTTTGGGGACCTTTCCCTTCTTTTATGGTGATTTTCATTTTTATTTTAGGGTTCTGTCTCATATTCCAGGATTTCTTGTTTCGGCTATTGTTGTAGAATTTCCCTTTTTGTGCTCTTTTGACCCTGTGAAAATATTTATTAAGAACTTGCAGATATAGCGAAAATTTTAGGAGGTGGTCTTGTGTAGGTAGTCACGGATGAATTTGAGGAACTCTTGTGGTTTCATGGAATGTAAGAATTTCATTACTGTTATGGGCTTTTTATTTTATTTTAATAAGTTATATGGGATTGAAACGGTTCCATTTGTATTACATCATGACCATATGGTGGTACTACAACAAGCTTGCCAATTATGCATGTATTTAAACTTGGCCTCCTCTTTGAAAGTTGAGGAATAATGATCTTGAACAACCAAACCAAAGCATTAATCTGTTGAGCTAATACCATTTGATTCCTGTAATGGCATTTTAGTAGAATTCTTTTTTACACTTTTTTTCAAGCAAAATTATTTGTAAACTTAGATCAATTTATTTGGAACTTCGATCCTGAATCTTTGAATTGTGTTGTGTAAGCATTCCCCTCCTAAGCAATATGTGCCCTGAAGTCTATGGAGAAGTTTCTATATTTTGCAACCAAGGGTAACCTGCATTGTGAAAACTGGAACAGTAGCCCTCTTTTTGGATACTGTCCTTGTCTGGTTATTTCCGTTTTTATTTTAGGGTTCTTTTTCATGTTTTTTCATTCGTGCACATTCCATATGGTATGCTTTTGTTCTCTGATTTGCTTTGTGCCAGCTTCATCTGATTTTAGGTTTGCAATAAGTTACTGTATTAAAGCACCATATTATGTCTATCATTAACCTCTTTGTTTCTTGCGATTTCTGTTAACATGGGTTCTTGTGGTTTCCATATGATTAGTAGATAACTGTCATGCTTGCTTACAGAAACGATTAAGAAACTTTAATATGTCATTAAAAAATAATGAAGTGCTCAACTTCAATTTCAAACTTCTTTATGCTTTTGTCCCTCTTGGGTCTTGGGTTTTGGTGGGTTTCACAGAGAATCCTATCTTTAAAAATATCAAGACAAAGGGGGAAACAAACTTATTACACGCTTCAGGTGGAAATGCCAACATCTGTGATACAGATCAATTGGTCAGTCTAGGAGACTTCTTTACCTGGTCCTGTACATTCCTTTTGGAAACAATTCGTCTTTATTTTCTGTTAGATGAATTAGAGTAGTTGCTAGCACATATAAAGTATATGGACTATATTATTATTTTGTTTGAATAAAGTTGCAAACTACTGAGACCTTTTTTATTTCTTTTCCCTTCTAATCTAGGCGGTAATCTTGCATTATTTAATTTTGCTTTTTTAATGACTGTGCAGGCTGCCAATTACCTGAACATAAAGAGTCTGTTGGACTTAACATGTCAGACTGTAGCAGATATGATTAAAGGCAAAACCCCTGAAGAGATTCGCAAGACGTTTAACATAAAGAATGACTTTACGCCTGAGGAGGAGGAAGAAATCAGGCGTGAAAATGCATGGGCATTTGAATGAATTAGGAGGCCTTGTTGCCTTGAATCTCTTAGTGGATTGTTATGACTAGTGAACTTGTTGATTTGATTTATAATTGGTAATAGTATTCTCTAGTGGGCTGTAGTTGTAGTAAATTTAGTTATGGGATGACATAATATATTTTAAACTAGTGACTATGGTAACTGTTTTGGATCCATAGTTTTGTAAAGAAATTTAATAATATCTTATAGGCTTTCTCTATTTTCTGAATGATGGTGTGTTAATTGATATGTCAAACTTTTAGTCTGTCCTGATATGTAATTTTTTTTTTATCATGATTTAGTTTAGCTTATAACACAGAATGATTTCTTTGCCATGCAGTTTGTCTATGACTATTTTTTTTTTCTCTTTTTTTTCTCTTCGTTTTTACTTTGTAATGTAATTTTTTTTATCATGTGTTTAATCCTATAACAATTGTAACATTGAAATGAAATATTTTTATAATTTATTTGTTGATCTAATCGACTTTGAGACAAGAACGGGTTATTCATTATGGTGCATGTTGGGTTATTCATTATGGTGCATGTTCACATTGGAATGAAATATTTTCATAATTTATTTGTTGATCTTATCGGCTTTGAGACACGAACGGGTTATTCATAGTGCCGGTTATGGTGCATGTTCTTTTTGTGGTGTATCGAAATTTGGGGAACGTATTCTATAGGTATGATAGTGATAATTTATCACATCTTTTATATCTTTTGAAAAAGAAAATTTGGGAAACTTATTCTATAAGTATGATAGTGATAATTTATTATATATTTTGACTTTTAAAAGGTGGATAGGGATAATTTATTATATATTTTGACTTTTAAAAGGTGGATAGGGATGACTTTGAATTGATTTACAATATTGAAATGTATGTATTAAGTTAACAAGAATTGATTTATTATCGTGTATGATTGTTCGTGACTCATAGAATTATTTATATGTTATTGTATATCGATATCATTTTGGATTATTTTTATTATCTTTGACTATTCCGTGTTATCAATAATCTATGTTTATTTTTAACATTTGCATATTTTCAGCGTTATCTTTGTGATGTGTGTTTATGTTTGTTTTCTCTTGAATCCTAAGGTGCTAGGCCATTATATTCTTTTATGATATAAAAGCTTGGGGTTTAAACATACCTAATTTTTTATTTTCTCTCAATGTACTTTAGAAATTTAAAGAGTGATTTAATTTAGTAGTAAGTTTTGCAACTTTAAACTCAGTGGTAAGACATTTAAAATGTTAGTTTTGGTTCGGACTGGTCTCTTGTCCTTTCAAAGTGCCTACAATGAAAACTAACTATCATTAATGACATCTAACATCACAAATAACATTTAAAAAGAATTAAAATTTTGTCTTTTAGGTTTAAAAAATTAACATTTTGTCTTCTAGGTTTGTTATGAAGGATAATGATAATACAACCTTCACAATTATTTTCAATATGAATTATATAAGATTTTAAGCTTTTATGTTTCACTAAAAAGCAACAGTATGATGTTGGATCAAGGGCTAGTCGAGCACATTTCATTGCGTAAATCATTGTTGGTTAGTAATAAAACTTGTTGGTTCACCTCCATCTAATCTACAATATCCCCATTCTGATCAGATTTCAACAAGTAACCAACGAGATGCTTATTTCCTTTTTTAACCAAAAAGTCAGTTGCTATTTTCTTTCCTATGCTTACATGAACCAATATGGCATCCTTAAACTATTCTCAAATGGCTTTGATCTGATTCACTATGTTCTTGATCTACCATGTATTTGGTCTGAAATTCTTTTCTTATCTAGTGACCCCACCAAAATTTGTGAGTCAGACTTCATTATGATCTTTCAAACTCCATTCTCCTTAGCATTGAGAGAGCCATGTTAGATTGCCAAAACCTTTGCTTCATTATTTGTTGCTACTTCTAGGCCTTCTGATTCCCAATGAAGGACCTCCCCTTTTTAGTCTCTTCTAAGGAAACCAATGGCCACTACCCTTGGGTAATTTTTTGCTGGTCCATCCATGTTGATTTTTTCCTAGCCTAGGGGTGGGGGTTGCCAACTAGCTCTATCGGAGTGTATTCCTCTCCAAAAATTCTGGCATTTCTTTCCAGCCATATGTGCCACCAGATAAAGCTTGGACCTAGAGACCAACCCAATTGAATTGATTTATTTTTTAACCTTCTTCATTTCCAAATCTCCCATAAGTGTTAACTGATGGTTGAGATGAGCCTTAAAGAGATCAACCCATCAACTCCACAACTCCAGAACCAAGTCACATTGGAAGAGCAAATGATCTATTGTCTCCTTTTGGGTATTACACATGATATTGTTAGAGGGGTCATGAGAGCCCCTCATCTATCTTCTATAAGTTATCATAGGCGAGGAAGTTCCAATGCATGACTTGTTAAACATAAAGAATGATTTTTGGCCAACCCTTTGCCAACTATACTCTATCCCATGCAACATCTAGCAACATGGGTGGAGGAAGGAGCAATTCATTATAACTATCCTGAATTGCTTAGATGCATAAATTCCCATCTCCAAGCTATCTTGTCTTCTTCCTTCTTTCTTGTAAGGTGAAGCTACTTTATTATCCTCTCGATTAGTGGCACCAAATTCAAAGAGATTGAGATTGACCACTCTTCCCACCACTTTAGTTGCATAAGGGAGGTGGTCCCAATATGCCTTGTATGTAGATAACATGCTATCTTGATCCAACCTCTAACCTCAAGGCTTTGTTGAAGGGGTTGTAGCTCTAGAAATTTTGAAATTAAGGTGGGTATTGGTACTAAGAATCCATCCAAAAATTCATTTTATCCCCTTTACCTACTTTTCGAAATAGTCTTGGTTTTACCACATTCTCTTTGAATTTCAGCACCTTACAAAAAATAAAACCTTCATCACTCATAGGAATGTGACTTGCTTCGTCTTAGGGAATGTTACCTAAATACTTACTAGTAATGACTTTGCTAAACAACACTTCTTGATTGGAGATCCATCTCCAATAAAGCTTACCTGCTAGAGCTTGGTTATTTACTGTTGATTTTTGAATTCCTAGTCCTCCGCTTGCTTTAGGCTGCCAAATTTTGTCCCAACTTACTAGAGCCCATCGCTTATCAATCCTTGGGCTATACCAAAGAATTTTTTGCATGAGCGAGTCCAAATCCTTCAAGATTCCAATCAGAGCAAGAGGGATAGAGAACTTGTAAACTAGCAATGCTTGAACCACTAACTGAAGAAAATTTGCTCTTCCTCCAAAATAAAGTCAAAGATGCATCCAATGATTTACCTTTGCACCAATTCTATCCACGAATGTTTCCCATTTTACCATCTTTAGCTTCTTATAGTGGAGTGGAATCCCTGCGTAGTCCAATGGGAGGGAGCCTTGAGAGAAGCTTAAGTTGCTTAGAATCTTATCTTGGATCCCCCTTTGGTATTAAAGAACAGTACCTTAGTCGTGGTCACATTCACTTACTAGCCGGTGGCTTCTAGATAGGTATTTAAGACAACTTTGAGCACTCTTGCCTCCCTGACATTGGACTCCTCAAGTAACCCTGTGTCATTCACAAATTGTAAATGGGTTAAATTCACCACTCGTACTTATACTCTTGAGATAACTCCTTGTTTGTTCCTTCGAAGAAATATATCCAATATTTCAACAAGAATAATAAAGAGGTATGTGGATATTAGATCTCCTTGTTGAATTCCTCTAGAAGTCTAAAATGGAGCCAAGGGATTACCATTGATGAGGATTGAGAAGAAGGTTGAAGAGACACAACTCATGATCCACTCTCTCTAGCCATAAAAGAAATCAAAGTTCTCTTAGAAAAGTCTAATTTGATAAACATGCCTCTTTGACTTTTGAATAGCTTCTTGTGCTAAGATTACTCCATCTAGAATTTGTTGGCCCTCTACAAATCCTCCTTGCTCTAAAGAGATAATACTATCCAGTACCTTCTTGAGCCTTTCAACCATCAGTTTGGTAATGATCTTCTAGACTACATTGCAAAGTGTGATTGGGTAAAAGTCTCCAAGGTTGGAAGCCTCTCCCACTTTAGGAATCAAAGCAAAGAAAGTGTGGTTCATAGCTCATAACACACTTTTATTTGCACAAGATTCTTCCACTACCCTGTTTACATCCTCCCTTATGTCATCCCAAAAAACTTAGAAAAATTCAATTAGGAACCTATCAGGGCCTAGGGACTTTCTAGTTCTCATGTTGAAAATTGTCTTTCACCTCCTCTAGATCCACAACTCTGAAGAGGGCCCGATTTTGTTCGACTTATATAATCAATGGAATACAATTAGGTATCTCTTGTTGCAATATAATATTAGGATGGGCGAAGCAAAGAAAAAATTCAAATAGATATTTGTAGCTTGTTGCATACCTGGGATAGTGCCCATCACATCACCGTGCAGGTCTTTTAGGCTAGGCAATGTATTGGAGTGTCTTCTTGTCAAGACCGAGCAATGAAAAAACATAGCATTTTGGTCCCTTTCTAGCAACAAAGAATTTTTGGCTCTTTGTTTTCGATAGATCTCCTCTTGTTTGTCTATACTCTTTAATACTTTATTGACCAACTCATCTTCTTGTTTCAAGTCTTTTGTGATTGTTTCAGTTTGGAAGAGTGTGGCCAACTCCTCCATCCTTGAAACCAATGAAACCCTCTAAAGTTGAAAGTTTGATTTATTATTTATTTTCTAGATTTTGAGTTGGGATTTGACATGTTGGAGTTGTTTAAAGACTCCAAACAATGTTATCCCATGGGCGAGGCGTCCCTCCTCCCACCAAACTAGGATTTTATCCTTAATTTCCTCTTTTTCTAGCCAGAAATTCTCAAATCAAAATGGTTTGGAGAAAGATTTATGGTCCATAACTCATTCCAAGAGAATTTGAAAGTGGTATGATTCTGTATGATTGAGGATTTCCAACAGGAGTGACCATCATAGAAAAGTTTCTTCGGACAACAATAATCTATCCAACTTTACTTTCCTATTTGCCAACCTTGCTTGTTTGTTTGTCCAAGTATGAGAAGGCCTTGCATATTAGACATCAATCAAATTGAGTTGATTTACTTTAGAGATCATAAATCTAACCTCTTGATCCAAATATGAGATGCCTGCTTCCTAATCCCTAGTTGAAAGCTTAGCATTGAATTCCTTGACTACTATCCAATTCACCTCTTCCTTCCCTATCCTACTTGCTTGTAAAACTACTTATTGGAGGTGTTGCTCCATAATTTTTTTGGAGCTATAGAAATTTGAAATCAACAAAGTTCTCTTGAAGAGAGATGTGAGAACTCTCTTTCAGAAACATGATCAATTGTGTCTATTTTAGAGGGTCCCATAAAGTTACTTTACCCCTAAAACACCTTAGGATGCTACAACCATATGTTCTACCTGTCTCCATATTCTCTTAATTATTCTATCCATCACCTGTATTGAATATTATCTCTTGAAAGAGAATGAAATCTGATTGATGACTTTCAATTAAATCGTGAACACCAATTTGATGAGACCTATTGTTTAAGCCTCTAATATTCCATAATTGTACAATATTGGAAACCTGAAATCTAGTAAGTGTCAATCTACTTTATTCTTCCTTGGTTTACTAGTTGATCACCCTCCATTACCAGCTTCTCTTGGTTGGATTGTATTCCAACACTCAGGTCTTGGTTATTTTAATCTTTTCTCTACTTGCTGAATTCCAAGAGTAGGCTTACCTCTATCTTTATCTCTATCTTTCATTGAGACATCCTTATCAACCAAGACCATAACAAGGTTAAAATTCTCTGAAGTTGTTATGACAATATGGTTTGGGATTGGTTGGATATTAGTCTCCAATGCTAGTTGAGTTATCCTTTGCTGGACTATTTCTTCTATATTTTTGAAGGGCAAATTTTCTCCTTGTGGTTCCTCCATTACAACTATCTTATTCTCCATGTCCATTAGAATATTAAGAATTTCATACATGTTTAGGTTTCTCTTTTTTATTTGGTTTGATCACATCGCCTTCTTTTGCTTGTTCTTCCTCTTAGGTGCTTCAAAACCCTCTTTTGATATATTTAGGTTTGAGGTTGTGGGTTGAGCTTCTGCCTTCTTCTTAGGCATCTTGTTGTCATCATATTTAGCCTTTTATGGGATGGGATCCTTTTGGATAGTCTTGGGGCATAATAAGGCAATATTTCCCTTATGACAAATCCTACACCTAAAGGGACCGCTTTATAGTCTTGAGCTTCTGCCTTCTTCTTAGGCATCTTGTTGTCATCATATTTAGCCTTTTATGGGATGGGATCCTTTTGGATAGTCTTGGGGCATAATAAGGCAATATGTCCCTTATGACAAATCCTACACCTAAAGGGACCGCTTTATAGTCTAATTGTTAGACCCAAACTAAATCCCCCATATCTATTTATATTTTAATTGGTAGTGGGTGATTAAGATCCATGTCACACATAGATCCAAGCATAAATGGTTGAAGATCCTATCATCGTATCTTTGGCTACTGTTAGATAACATCTCAAGAAATTGCCTACATCTCTCAAAAACTAATTTACAATATTCCATTGGTAGAGCATATAAGCGAACCCAAACAACCACTATAGTGGATTCTATTTGTGGATCAAATCCCAGATTCCAAGGCTACAAAAAAATACTTGTTGCTCCATGGATTCTCTTTCCTGATTTAAAATCTTTGTCCTTGTTTACTCTTGAAGAGAAACTCACTATATAGTATCCATTAATGATGAGGAATATCCCTTAAAGGATCCCAATTATTTCGAATCTAGGAGGTCATAAATCATAGAGACGATCTCATGCCAATAAATTTGCAGATTAGATCATGGTTACTCTTGTAAAAAATGTTTTCAGCCACCAAATTTTGTTCAATAACAAACTTGGGACTATGGGCAGCCTAGGGAAGGCAATCATTAACTCTAAACTAGATATTTTTATCCATTGGATTCTTAGCAACAACAAAGAAGATAGGTTTTAAGGAAACGCTTATCAAATATTCATCCTTAGGTTCTTGTATCTCCCTCATTGTGTTTGCAACGAATTTCTTGGGATAAGGGGGCAAAGGGAGAGCCCAATAAGGACCCTCACATGCCACCATGGGCAAATAGAGAGCAATTTCAAACCTTGAACCTCTCTCAAAAAACACCCAACTCAAAACCTTTCAATCATGCACCATAACTTACACCCGGATAAAGTTTGTACAAAGGAAATTTGGCCTAGAGGTTTGTCATGAAGGACATTTATACCAATTTTACAATTATTTTTAATATAAACTATATAAGTTGTCAAGGTTTTATGTTACACAACTAAGTATCAAGAGATGAAGCTCTTACCATTGGATTAAATGATGTAAGTTAATCCTACAATAGAAAGTTGGGACACCTAGATTACAAAATTAATTTCATATAATAATTTGGAAATGCTCCATGGATTATCAATAGTTTTATTTCTTATTTAGTTATATAGGTATTGCAACAAGCCTCACCTATATTACATCATGACCATATAGTGGTATTACAATAACATTGAGGTAATTATGCATATATCTCAAGGCAAGACTTGAACCTTGGTCTCTGCCATGAAAGTTGGATACTTAACCAATTAAGCTCTTTTCATTTGAAGTGGATTATTGATAGTTGCATTTAGAGATTTTGTATAAAGGACTTACTCTTGTGAAGCATCGTTCTAATAAATTTAAAAATGTTAAAGCATGACAAGAAATGAATCAACCAAAACTTATTCAGAAGGATCTATGTCAGATGAAAAATCCCTCCTTAACAAGTGCAAGATACAAATAGACCTATATTTATAATTTTCATTGGTGCATTTACTTGTATCCCCCCCCAAAAAAATGGTATTTGATAGATGAAAGGTTTATTATTTAAGGCTTGAAGCAAATGGAGAATTATGTAAAATAATGTCTTTGAAATTTCTTGTCCATAATAACATTAGCTTAGAAAAACACCTTCATATAGATCACGACAAAATAGTCAAGTTAAAAGAGAGTAATCATAACCTTAATATATATCATGACAAAATAGTTAAGTTAAAAGAGAGTGATCATAACCTTCATAGAAATAGAGTAAGT
This sequence comes from Wollemia nobilis, assembly GCA_028583015.1. NCBI lineage: Eukaryota > Viridiplantae > Streptophyta > Pinopsida > Araucariales > Araucariaceae > Wollemia > Wollemia nobilis. Next base: position 10,399,952 of record JAQPPZ010003784.1, on the reverse strand, counting down.
CTATAAATCCAATCATTAAATCCCTAGCAAACCAATAGAGCAATTAGACCATTGAACTTGTAGAGTGACATATCAAACTTGAATCTTTCTCATGGTAAAAAATCTATTGTGGTCATACCTATAATTACATACTCAACATTTGATATTCCGAGGGGTTTTTAAAATAATTTCATATAAATAACATCTACTTTTATTGACTTGATTTTCCAAGTATAAGTAACTTATGAGGTGTAAATACATAATTATAATGTGCAAGTGGCTTTTGGGGGGATCTAATAATTAATTTCCTTGTTCTTTTAATTTGACTCTTGATCTTTTAGTTTGATTAAAACATGACAAGTGGCACTTGGGGGATAGAATATTTAATTGCCTTGTTCTTGTAATTTGACTCTTGATATTTTAGTTTGATTGAAACATGACAAGTGGCACTTGGGGGGACACAAAATATTCTACAAATTGAATTTGAAATCTAAATTTTGGTTGCCTTGTTCTTGTGATTTGACTCAAACTTTTAGAAGGTATAATTTTTGCATACAAACTTCGTTTTTAAGTGTTATTGGTGTGTTGGATTTGTTTTTAGAAGATGTACATAGTGGTATAAATCGAGTTAGTTTTTTATGTTTATTGAATTTTGTTTAGAAGCTCAAAACACGAGGTTAAATCAATAGTCAATCATACTAAATGACAAACTTCATCCTCTTGAATTTGACCAAAAAATACTTATGTAAGTGTCAAATTATGTACAACAAAAATCCTAAGAATGTGAAAAAAGGATAAAAGGAAAATCCCATAGCTAATAACTATTGTTCTATACAACTAGAAGCAGGGTTATGCACAATGGTGAATATTCGCAAATAGGGCGAATATTAGGATTTTCAAAATTAGAATTTGGCAAAATTGGGGACCCTAGACGTTGGCCCATTCGCCCAAAATTTTTTGGACCAAATTTTTTTAGGGTCCATTCACCTCGCTATGATACTTATTTCATGGAGCATTCCCACCTAACATTCACCTTCAAATTATAAAAAATTTTATTTATCCTGCCAAATTCACCTCTTATACCCCCATTATATATAGCTAACATGAGAGCGATACTCATACATTTAAAACACTAATTCTCCCTGATAGTGAGCGATACACAATAAGCGACAAACAACAAGTGAGATAACGAGTAGAAGATAGAAAGCAAGTGATAGATAGAAGGCAGCTAACACCAATGATAGACAATAGGTGATCGTAGCAAATGATAACCAAGAGATAACCGTAGCAGGCGATCGTAGTAGACGACAAACATAGGTTAGTATTTCTATCTTTCATTCAGATTTTCTATAGATGTCCAATATTTCTATCATATCAGTCACCATATGTCTATCTCCATATGTCATATGTTAGTCACTATATGTCAACCGCCATATGTCAAGCACCTTATAGCTACTGTCATATGTTGGTCATCATATGGTAGGCACCATATGTCTACTGTCATATGTTAGTTGCCATATGGCAGACACCATATGTTAGACACCATATATTTGTTGCCATATATTAGGCATCATATATTAGGCACCATATGTCAATCACCATACATTATGTGCCATATGTCAAGCACCATATATTAGATGCCATATATCAGACGCCATATGTCTGTCACTATATGTCAGACATCATATATTAGGCGACATCTGCCACCATATATCATATACCATATGTCAGACACCATATATCGGTTGCCATATGTTAAGCGATATATGTCTACCACCATATGTCAGGAGCCATATGTCTACTACCATATTTCTACCACCATATATCAAGAAATATATGTCTGCCACCATATGTCATACGATATATGTGAAGCGATATATGTTAAGAGCCATATGTCATCCACCATATGTCAAGCACTATATTTCAGTCGCCATATATCTACCACCATATGTTAGGCACCATATATCAGTCGATATATGCCTACCACCATATATCAGACACCATATATCTACTACTATCTGTCAGGATTCATATGTCTATCACCAAATGTCAGGCATCATATGTCTGTCGCCATATATCAGACATCATATGTCAGATGACATATACCACCACCATATGTTAGGCACCATATGTCAAGTGATATATGTCTGGTTCCATATGTCATCTTGTTTTCTTGACTAGTAATTCTTTTTTACCAGTAATTTTTATTTTTTAAACATGATGTTCATGTTCATCTTCCATTTATACAGGTAAAATATCACATGTTGGCAATGGAAACAAGGGAGGCCAATATTTCGATAAAAAGAGTATCCTAAAATACTTTCATCATATTTCGAAATCCAGTCAACCATCAACATCTGCACAAATTCAAGGTACAAACACCTTTTACTTACTAACTAGTTAATTTTTGTATATTATTAATTTTATATATAATGTCTTTCTTCATTAAAAATGGTGGTTTTTTGGTTGATGGCTTTGTCCAGTGTTTATCTATATTTTTAATAGAATGTGTGTTTTTAAATCAAAAAATGATATGGAAAACCTTTGTTTGTAGAAAACACTATTGACCTTGGTATGCCTCCACTTCAAGATATCCCCGATAATGAAATACCCACAGATGAAATTTTTCTTAATGAAATGCAACAACAACATGAAGAGATACCTGAAACTAGCATGCCAAATGAAAAAGAAAATAATAGTTCTCATACAATCCCCACTTTCGAAGAATCTTCTTCTAAGAAACCTAAATGTAGAAAGTTAACCAAGTGGACTATTGGAAGAACATTTCAGCTTGAATGGTCATCAAAATTTCCATTTATTGAGCCAGTGCAGCCAGAGAATAGTAATGAAGAACTAAAAGAATGTAGATGCATAATTTGCAGTTGGAAACTCGGAAAGGATCATAGATTGCAACTTAAGATAGATACAATAGAAAAACATTGTGGAAAAGTTTATCTAACAATAAAAGAAAGTGATGGAAAAACAACGAAAACTATTAGGTGGAAGGATGCATCAAAATGCACACATGTCAGATATGCACAAGAATATGATAAAGAAATGAAATAACAACAAACTTTGGTTGAGAAAGGTGGAACGATTCAAGCCCAATTTCAAAAAATGAATAAGGCCACTTTAGCTTCAAAAAGTTTGCAGTTTGTTGTTGTATATACTATTCTTAAAAAGGGTAGACCTATGTCTGATTTCATTGATTATAAACATCTATTTCAACTAGCTGATGTGCAAAACCTTCCCAATGCCCATTGGTCAGATCGAAGTGGTTGGGAAATGGCAAAATGTCTCTCATTGGTTGAGAAGGAGGACCTCAAAGAGAAAGTAAAACATGCCAAATTCATTTCACTTTCAATTGATGAGGTGATTGTTGTTGACAACACATCTTGGATTTGCATGCATGTTTACACATTGGAAAATCATTTTAGGCAACCTCATTTACTTGCACTACATAAGATGGTGGAAAATTGCAATGCGAAAAACCTTTACAATGTTGTTGTAACTAGTTTAAAGGAAATAGCAAGAATGAATGATATGGAAATAGCCACTAAGTTAATATGCATTGGAGCTGATGGTGCTGCTACAATGCAAGGACATATGAATGGTCTTTGTGTTCGATTACAAACATCAATTACCCCATATTTGATCCCTATTCATTGCATGGCTCATAGAATGAATCTTGCATACAAAATTGTGAGCACATTTGAAAATGTAGCGAGAGTGGAAGAACTTGTCCATGAAATTCATGCTTATTTTTCATGCAGTCCAAAAATATTTTCAGAGTTTCAATAGTTTGCACTAGGAGTTACTGAAGGTAAAAAATTGTTAAAAGATGTAGATACTAGGTGGATTTCGATGTATCAACCGACATATAGAGTTTTCAAAGAATATCAATCCTTGGTAGGGTTTATGTATGCAAATCGTAGGGCAGTTGATAAGGCTAAAGATTTGTTATTCCGAATGAGTGACTTGGAAACACTTCTCACATTGTGTGGTATTCTTCCAATGTTGGAAGAAATGAATACTTTGATTAAACTTGCACAACAAAGATCAATTTATATTGTGGATTTCATCAGGGTGAGAAAACAAATTTGTATGCATATTGATATGATGTACACGTCTGGTGAAAGTTTTATGGATCCCATGTTTGAGAGTTGGAGAACATTAACAAACATCAATGATCCTCAAAACTTTTTGAAGTTCAACATAAATGATCATCTTTGTATTAATATCCATGGAAAGGTGATACCTTTATATTGTTTTGATAAGCGAATGGATATAGCTACAAATGAAGTTGAACAAATACCCATAACATACAATATATTTGATGTAGTTGTACATGATACAAAGATTAAATTGAGAAAAATAGCAAAAACCTTGACAAAAGAAATAAGAGACCATTTTCAAAGAGATGAATTGCTTGAGGCTATGGGTGTGGTTAACCCCATGTTTTGGGATCCTAGTATTGAATACCAAAATATAAATGGTTTGTTTCTCAAATACATGGGCACTCTTGTTAACCATTTCACTAAACGTGTGGAAGTCAATGGTATTGAAATCAATGGTGTTCTCAACAAAGATATTTTGATAAAACAATCAAACAGTTTTGGAAGGACAATGGTTGGTCAAGTTTCACGATTGACTAACCATCATGAACCAGGTTCTATTTCACGTTTGTGGAAAATATTGCATCCCAGTAGTGTCTTACAACATACGATGAGTGAATATTTTCTTTTATATGAATTATGTCAAACGATGATTTTGGGATCTATGGAAGATGAAAGGGTGTTTAGTGCATTATCGTTTGTAAAATCTAAAGTTCAAAATAGGTTGGATAAAAATTTGGAAAATTGTTTGAGAGTATATGTGTCGACCTATGAGGTGGAGAAGTATCCTTATGAAAGAGCTTTGGCATATTGGAAATCTCTAGCAGACAGAAGAGGTGTCATGAATACTCATGATGATGAGCATAATGGTAACACTGATCAGATTGTAGAGACAAAAATTTTGGGTATGAGTACAGAATATTTTGTACAATCTAAAAAGTGTTTGTTTCAGCTTCCAACATTGTAATCAATGGATGATTTAAAAATTTGAATATATTTCACATTATTTGTTATCAACTTTCTATAGGATATTGAGAATTGATTTTTCGTTTTACTAGGACATGTATTTTTTGATATTTGAAAAGTGTTTGTTTTAGCTTCCAACATTGTGAATTTGTTGTTTTTATATCATATCATTGTTATTCTATTGTGTCTATCTCCAAAAATTCTATTTTTTATATCATAGATGTGTTATTGGATTTTTTTATATCATAGCCCTATTATTTGATTATGTATATGTTGATGAAATTGTATGTTTAATATTTAAGCCTTGTTATTAGATTATTTGTCTATGATATTTAAATTATTTATTAGATTTGTATTTTATAAACCATTTATGGCAAAGCAAATATTTGTGTTGCAATTCAGTCATTTAAAAAGTTTTTATAAAATATAAGAGAACTTTTTACCTATGTCCATATTTCCTAGCAATTCATTCGTAATTGATAATTATTTATTGCATCCACATTAACTAATTAAAACATCATAATTTTTAAAACAAAATTTCAAAAATATAATACACAATTTCTGGAAATGGTCTCTTTTATTGATTTGAAAGTATTCTTTTACAATTTACAAAATTGTTGACTACTATACAACAAAAGCTACAGTCAACTAGTTGGCTTTCTCCTAGGTGCCTGAAGCATGAGTTGGATCTTCTAGAGAATGAGTTTGTGTTGATGATCCCTCATCAATATCCCTCACTTCTAGTGCACCAACTCTTACCAGACCTTGAGTCGTAGTGGTCAACCTCGCTAGCAATGATCTATCTTCTTTCGAAGGATCTTCTCTAAAAGGTGCATTAAGTTCTTTCTCATTTTGTTTTAACAAAATATCCACATCCAGGCCATTATCTTTGATGACCTTCTTGAGCCAATTGTTTTCCTTGATGGTGTATTGTAATATTTTTTCACTTCCATAGCATTAAGCACACTATTTCTTGCAATTTTAATTAACGTTCTCATATCGCTCACTTGCATCTTTAGGTATTCAAAATTAGACTGCAAAAGAGAAGAGAAAGATGTTAATATAAATAAATAAAATATATGTAAGAAAAAATAACTTTTAGTTATATGTAAAACTTACATCAATGGTAACTCTTGCAGTTTCTGCAACTGCTACTTTTTCTTATCTGTTGACCATTCATTGAAATATGCCTGGGCCTCGACATTGAGGTTTTCCAATCTGTTCAACATAATTTTTAAAATTTCATCATTGTATGTGGAGTTGGCCTCCACGTTACCGGATTCAGCTTGATGTAACAATGCATCAAGCTTTTGCGGTTCATTCTCCACCAATGAAAACATCTCATTTCTTTTTGAAAAATTCTTGTATCAGGTATTTATTTCTTTTATCAAAACCTTTGCCCGATATTCCCAAACTTTTAAGCCTTCAATATCTGAAAGTAGACTATCCTTAACTATAGCTTCACATCTATGAGCTAATAAAATATTTTCTAAAAAATTAACTTTCTCATCATCGCTTAGAGGATGTTGGATGGCGGTTTGATGGGGGGGATGAGGTAAGTGCGATGGTATCTACCCCAACTACCTCTTGTGCTTCATTACGACTTTGTGGATCCTGAAGCACATCAGTTGCCTTGAAAGGCAAATATTCAGGATTGGTATCTTGATAAAGAAAATCATCATCAAGATTACTAGAGGGTATTTGAGAAGCACTTTGCACATTTGAGAGATTCCTAAGGGAAAATGTTGGGAAGTTCAAGTTAGAATCGGTCTGTGTTTGACTTATGGCTCGTCCTGGATGCGGTGGTGTTAGGAATTGTTTTCCATGCATGCGTGATATGTGGCCTCTCATCATTGGTGGCACTTGTTGTGGGTGCATTTGTCGTGGGTGGAGGCATCAATTTTCTACGTCTTTGGAAATGAGTCGACTCCTCTACAAAATTTCACATTAAAATTTCAATGAAAACTATTGTAAAAAACAATGCCATAAAAATAGTTTTAATTAAACCACACTTACCAGAGGAAGATGTGACTTGCATAGCCGAATCTATCCTCATTGATGATGGATCCACTTGTTGCTCTGAAAACATATAAAATTTTCATTAAACTAATTATAATTTTAAATCAATAAAATACATAATTTTAAATAATAGTTTTGAATAGTAAGGTTACCTTTTGAGCCGAAGGTTACTTCTTCAACATCACCTATAACATGCCTAGAAATCAAAGGAGCCAAAGGTGTACGTTGAGGAGGTGAGGAAGCCCTCATACGTTTCACAGTTCTTATAGCACTTACTAGTGTTGATTCTGACTACATGTCGGAATCTCCAATGGCTTCATGCATGTGACCTCTTAAGGTGACATCCCTTCGAGTAGCAGATCCAGCTACTTTTTCTGCATTCAAGCAAAAATTAGAAAATTAAAAAATTATTTGGAAAGAAGAATATATAGTTTTTTCAAAATATAATTTTACCTGTAATTCTTCTTCGGTCAGACCAATAGCCATCAATGTTGGGTGCAATGCGGTTGGAGGTGGGGTATCTTTAACATTGTAGTATGCTTCATAAAAAAAAGAAATAATAAATTGGGTGGATGTTACTACACATGTAGTTTGTTGTCTTTGGGCATTGAGAAGATCTTGTTTAATGCGGTTTGAAATGTAGGTGCACCAGTCAAATCTGGTGCCCAAAAGACATCGAACCAAACAGGCCAATGCCCAAAGTGGCATGTCTGTAGGTCATCCTTGCAAAACAAGTCTTGCTTGGAAGAGTTCTATGCAAGCATGAAGAAAATTATCTGAAACGGCTGCAATGTTTAAGCCCCTTTTGGACTTATTAGAGTGAACTGAAAAAAAGGATAACATTATTAGAAAACAAAAATTAGAATACCTCAAAAATGCAGAATAATAAAAATTAAATTTTAAAAATATACCGATCAAATGTTGCAAAGCGAAACCGTATTGGGTGTCCAAGGTTAGTTTGTTGTTGTCACTCAAACCATATTGATTGGTCACTAGTTGACCATCGGTATATTGCAGGCTTGTTAGTCATTATAGATTTGAAGGTTTGACAATAAAAAAAATATTCTTGATATCGATGATCATCTGGACAACAAATGCATCATCGTTGTAGGAGTTGACTATCCTTTGCATGAGGGTAAAATTGGTGTTGTACTATGCCATTTTTATTACCCCTACAAGACCAGAGTTCTTGATCCATTGCGTATCTCTTCCAAGTGTGTTGAAAATATTGCAAATGTTAGAGCAATAAGTATTTTTGAAGGTAACCTTTAAAGGAAGAGGAGAGAAAGAGATAGCCATTTGGATGACACTTCGATTTGATTGCAGATAAACGATTCAGATTCTGGATTTTGGGTTACAAGTGGGAAAAAAGGAGAAAAAAGTTGTGGTGGGAAAAAATCTGCAGTAGGAAAAATAGGAAAAAATCCGTGTTGAAAAAAAGAAAGAAAAAATAAGTCTACATACGTATTTATAGAAGTTTGCATGCCTAAAGTCAGCACATGCGCAACACATGGTAGATGGAAGGATACGTGGCAATCGATCCCTATCCAATGCACCATGTCATCTATGGTAGGATGGTCGAGGCATGACATTTGCGCAACGACGGGTGCACCACAACGATGCATTATGATGGGTGTATCATGATATGGCGACTGTTCTGTGATGGATGTACCATGGTGAATGTGTGATGATGATCGCACAATGATGGTTGCGCTATGATGAATGAACCATGGTGATCATGTGATGATGTTTGTACCATGATGATCACACCATGACGACCATGTTATGACAGTCGCTTTAGGTTGCATGGCCACAAAAATACGAGGGAAAAAACCGACGAAAAAGAAAATAAAAAAAGAGCGATGGATGAAAAAAAGCAAGGAGAAAAGCTAAACAAAAAAGGAAAAAGAAAAAAAGAAAAGAAAAAAGCAAGGAAGGGGGAAAGAAAGGGAGAAGTAAAAAACGAAAAAGCAAGGGCGACAGGGTAAGAAAAAAAAATATCCTTTGTTTTTTTTTTAGACTTCTCACAACCACAACCAAAAATCCAAAAGAACAACATGACTTGATGTTTTTCAACCCATCAAAAAATCCATAGTTAAGCATGCTTGACTGGAGTAGTACTCATATGGGTGACCTCTTGGGAAGTCCCATTAGGACCCTGTTTTGCACTCGGTCTGCATTCAATATTTTTTTTGCACCTGGTTTACAATCTGATCCTGTTTTGCACCTGATCTAATCAAAACTATCAAAATCGCTATAATTTTATAATTTTGGGTGTAAAATTAGTAATTCACCATCTCTCCTACATGAATTTGGTTAGGATTCACCTGGATTTTGAAATTGATTCATCTTTTTTTATATTACATTTCGGATCCAACCCCTTATGCATAACCCTAACTAGAAGGATCTTATGATGTATTTAATTTCACTATTTTACTGATTAGGGTCACAATGGAGGAAGAGGCAAAAATTTCTCTTATGTCTTCTTTGCAAGTCTCATTAAAGAACATAAAATATTATATATGGTCATTATATTGGTCACTTACATGCATACTTCATAATAAGGAAAGGCCCACAATTTCCTATGAACAAACAGTATGAAAGCAAAATCAAAGAGTCAATCATCGAGGAGCATTAACTAAAAAAGGACAAACTAATTGTTTACACCACAATCAAGATAGCAGATGTAACTACTATGGAAAAGACAATTAAACAAAGGACAATGCTTTAATAAATAATGCAAGTTATAACAAATAAATGTGAAAAGAATGTTTCAGTTTATCACATCACTCACATGATGAAAATAATATTCAACTCTAATATTTTTTGTTTTTGTTTTTCATGCTTATACTTGCAAAAAATAATGCATCATGAGATCTAAGTGTTCCCATCAGCTCTTGCGCTCTCGTCATAGAACTAGAGATGGATTCATATCTTGAAAAACAAGGAAGATAAGATCTTTATTTCAAATAATTATTCTTTAGATATCAATGTCAATATGCATGTAAACATATGAGAATAGAATCATTAAGGACATGTAATGTCCCAAAATATCTCATTATCTTTTATTTATCATAGAAAAAATTGAAATAGGTTTATTACGAAGGAAAATAATGCCAACTTTAAACCCAGGTGTTGTAGGTGAGTTGGAGAGGAGAGGGCAATCCTCCAAGGGAGGTCCCAGGTTCAAATATCCACCCTACCAAAAAGCTGAATTGGGTATCTAAAATCCAATTGATAATGTTGGTGCGGGCTAGGGTCGAGTGCGACCCCCGGGTGACTTTGACGGTGTAGAACCCCCTGTTCGTGGTCTCTCAGACCAAGGCGACTCCGCAAGAGGTTTTCGCTTAAAAAAAATAAAATAGTGCCAACTTTTCAATTATTCCCGATATGAATTATTTAAGTTTTCAATTTTTTATGTTTCACAAATAAGTATCAAAAAATGAAACTCCTACTGTTGGAGTAAATAATACAAGTGAACTCTATGATTGATGATTAGGACACCTAGTTAGAAAATATGAAGTTTATGAACTCAATAATGTATTATTGATTATTTAAAATTGCAAAAAGTACCTCTTATGCATCACAACAAAAAGACTAGGTTAATTGAGAGATTTTAACCTTGGTAAAAAAATCAAATGAAAGCTATATATAAAACCCCTAAAACATAGTTAAGGACTAAAACTTTTTCTTATGCTAATTATATTTGAATCATATTCTTCGCTTCAATTGTATATAAATAATACATCAAGATTGGGTGTGGTACTCAAGTCTACATTCCTAATAAGGACCAAGAGAATTTTTGTCAAAATCATACATATATTATTGAGGGTTTTTTTTGGAATATTTTAAATTTGAATAGTTAGAATTCTTCCAAACAAGACATTGTTATTAGTAGATGTACTATTTTTTATAAAGAGGTATTAGGCTATCTTTTTTCCAATTGGTTATATGTGATTGAAACGGCTTCACCTGTACTACATTAAACATATAATGGTATTACCACAATTTGATAACTATGCATGTATCACTTGACAAGATTCAAACCTAAGTCTCCTTGAAAGTTAAGGAATATAACTAGTTGAGCGAATGTCATTCATTTTTTTATTATTTATTTTTTAATAATTTTTTTTGTATTACAAAATGCTTAATGTAGTCCCAGAGAGTTAGGTGGATTGGTGAGTGCTTGTCTAGTCAGACACTTACGAAGAAGACACCCAGGTTCAAACCTCAGGGGTAACCTATTTGCAAAAGTAATAGTTTGATTTGAATCCTTTGAGTGTGTGCCAAACTGGCAATGATGGTACGAATCTTAAAAGATCGATGGTTCCCTTCACGTCGAGTCAACAATAACAAGGTGGAATAGGTTTGGTGGGAGCAGCGCCTGTGGTTTGAACCTTGCACTTGACACTTACTAAAAATAGTGTGGTGTGACCAACTCTTCTATGTAACCAAAAATAATATTTGATGTAATACTAAATATAAATTTGAAAGGTAGTTACCGAGTCCTCTATGTTTAAAAAAAATAGTATATATAAATTATATTCGAATTTTTTTTATTTTTTATTTTTGATGAAAAAGTTTTTGTATTAAAAAATGTTTGATGCAATAGTAAATATAAATTATTTTCGACAAGGACATTGTAGTGCTTAGGTCCAAGGTTCAAACCACGATGTACCTAGACAAGGATAAGCTAAATGGTAACAACTAATTGTTTGTTGGTTTGCTACCTTAATTCGATGCCTCCAATGGGTTAGGGTTCCATTGGCTTTGTCTAACCAAGTGGAGTAGGATTTATAGTGGCAACACCCAATGGTGTTACCGATTCCCCTATCTATAAAAAAAATAGTAAATATAAATTATAAGTAATTTGGAGGGACATTTACAATCAAATATATAGTTTTAGTATATAAAAAATCCAAAGTTTCATAAACACAATGAAAAGTTCAAAATCCATGTGATTTAAGTCTATCCATATTAATTTATTTTATTTTTACTTCATGCTTTAGTTTAGTATATAGATTTTTTACTTCCAAATATGTTATTTTTGTTGATTTAAATAAAATTATTTTTAAAATATTATATCTTGTATTGTTCTAAAAATTCCAATAGAGGGTTGTGGTTATAATATTTTATCTTTATTTTTAACAATTAAAATATAAATCAGTATTACTTTTTTATGGTTTGATACAGGCAATGCAATGGTTAGGGCTTTGGCCTTTCTTTGAGGAGGTCCAAGGTTCAAACCACATCTTATCCATAAAGGGGATGCAATTCCATGCCCTGAAGGGTTGGGGGTTCTGTTGACTTCGTCTAACCCAACAAGCTAGGGTTTATAGTGGCAACACCTAATGGTATTACTGATTCCTCTATGTATTAAAACAAAAAATATTTTTCACTCTTGACTTCGTATAACCCAACAAGCTAAGGTTTATAGTGGCAACACCTAATGGTATTACCAATTCCCCTATGTATTAAAAAAAAATATATTTTTCACTCTTGACTTCGTATAACCCAACAAGCTAAGTTTTATAGTGGCAACACCTAATGGTATTACCAATTTCCCTATGTGTTAAAACAAAAAATATTTTTCACTCTTGACTTCGTCTAACCCAAAAAGCTAGGGGTTATAGTGGCAACACCTAATGGTATTATCAATTCCCCTATGTATTAAAACAAAAAATATTTTTTCACTCAAATTAAAACTTTGATGGTTAATTATTATTATTTTTTTGTATATACTAGAGGAATCGGTAACTTGTTACATTTTTCATTGCCTCTTCATGGGTTCAAATCTATTCCTTGTTGCCACTATAACCTAACCTCCAATTGTCTCGAGTAAACTTTTTAACGTAGTTGATGATGTTGGCATGATGTCCTCGGTCCTTGACGACATTAGCATGACGTCCTCAGTCCTATGAGACCTTGAGATTTGAACTGAGATTACACACATCAAACAAGGTGCTTTACCAACCAACCAACCAAACCTTTGTACCTAATGATTAATTATTAAATTCAATAATATAATTGATTAGATGCTTAAACTATTATAGATAAATGATATAACAATACTATCAAATTTATCAAATGACATTAGTTCAATTAATTAGATTCCTCAACATTAAAGGAGGAGACCCGGGTTCAAATATTTCCAAGCAATACATGGATAAAATCCAAGCCTTGTTGTAATACCACTATGTGGTGATGATGTATTACGAGCGGGGCTCGTTTCAATCTCATATAATCAATTAAAAAAATTATACTATCAAACTTACAATTTTTTTTGAATTTATAAAAAAACCCCTTGCGAGGCCGCCTTGGTCTGAGAAACCATGGCCAAGGAGTTCTACACCTTCAAAATCACCCAAAATTCATGCTCGACCCTGACCACACCAGCATAATCAACTGGATTTTGGGTACCCAATGTGCGTTTGGTAGGGTGGATATTCGAACCGGGACCTCCCTTGGAGGATTTCCCTACTCTCTCCAACTCACCTACATGACATGGGTAATCAAACTTGCACTTAACTCAAACTACTTTTAGTTAATTAATATAAACCTTCAAATATATTCCTAGGCTTATTTTATAAATAAAATTAAACTAAAATTATTGACTTAGATTTATTAAAGATATGGTAAGATGATTTTTAAATTATTTAATTTATATACTATATGAAAGTATAAAATGATCCCTATATTATTTGATAGTGATATCAGTGTGAATTCCAATGTAGTAATTTCATTTAATCTCTTTTAAGGATAAGAAAGTTAAAACCACAACAAAATTTTAAAGTGAGGCCTAATGCGATGAACCTTTCCTCATGTAAATATTTCACCTCAAAATTCTTAGTGCAGAGCTATATTGAGATAAGAAATTTAGTGCCAAAGATAATTAGGACTATGATTGCACAGATTATTGATAAAAGCAACATTAATATCATAAAACAAATTACATAAGTATTCATTAATTAAAACATGGAAACATAAATAACAATAATTATAGGAAATCGAGACAAGAAATATTACTATTTTAGGCCACTTAAAGGGGGAAAACTCTTTACAAAATATGCAAATTCTTCTCTAGCCCATGAGGGTTACATCCTTCCCATTTTATAATATTTACAAGAATATTTCTTAACATTTGATGACAATATTCCATGACATCTGGTTATTACAATATTCCTGACTTACCTAATTAATGACAGTTACATTTATGATACAAAGTGGTTACATTCATAATTCTATGACAAAAAGGATATTCTATTACAAAATGGTTATATACATGATTCTATGACACACACTCTGCTGACTTATCACGTGGCCCACATTTTTCTTGATACATGGTCCACTTTATATACAATAACATATGTCCTTATGAGTTACAAGTTTTGGGTATGTAATATGCTACCCCCCTTAAATAAATTATCCTCAAAGCTGAAATGTAGGAAACTATTGTTGAAAGTTATGCAATAGCTCCCATGTGGCATCTTATGGTGGTAGCCCTTGCCATTGCACCAAAACTTCAGTGATATCTAGAGAGCAAATATGTTGGGTTTGGTAATCCAAAATGGTTGTGGGTTGCAAAATAATTGATCCCTCTTCATCCAATTTAGGAAGGATGGTCTATACTTGAGTATGTGTACCTACCACTTTCTTAAAGCAAGATACATGAAAATTTGAGTGAATATTGGATGTTGTTGGTAGCTCCAAAATGTAAGCAACCTCCCTTATTTGTTGTAGTATCTTATAGGGTCCATAAAACTTGGGTCTCAACTTCTCTCAACCCTTTTGTTTGAGTGACATTTGTTTATAAGGTTGAAGATGAAGGAATGCCATGTCGCTCTCAATAAATTCCCACCTAGTTTTGTGTTTGTTTGCTTGTTGTTCTATATGGTTTTGCATGGTAGATTTTTTTTTCTTGAGGGCTTCTAAGACTTCTTACCTTAATAAAAGTGTCAACTACATCCACCTTCGATCTACTTGGCAAGTAAGAAGTGAGTGTTGGGGGTGGTTGACCATACACTACTTCATATGGTATCATCCTTGTGATTGTATGAAAAGGAGTATTGTACCACCCTTTGACTAAGGGAAGCCATTGACTCCATTTGGACTGATTATCTAAAATAAAACATTGAAGATAGGTCTCAAGACATTTATTCACCACCTTTATCTGGTCATTATTTTATGGGTGATAGGAAGTGTTTCTTTTCAATTGGGTTCCTTAAATGTGATGTAGCTCCTCCCAGAATTTACTAGTGAATATCTTACCATTATCATTGAATATGGAGTGTGGGATCCCATGAAGCCTAAATATCTAATCCATGAAAACATGTGCCACTATCCTAGAAGTATAGGGATGACTTACGGATAAAAAATGAGCATATTTGGTCAATTGATCTATGATTACCATTATAACTGATTTATTGCTAGACAAAGGAATTCATTCAATGAAGTCTATGGATATGTCTATCCATGGGGACTCTACAATGGGTAAAGGGTGAAGTAATACTAGCGTACTAATTATTTTCCCTTTAGGTGCTAACAAATATCACAACTATCCACAAATAGTTTGATATCCAACTTCAACTCGGGCCAGTAGAAACTATGCTTTACCCGTTCATAGGTTTGTAAGAAACCCATGTCACCCTATTGGAGATGAGTGAAGCTCTATGAGAATACAAAATTTGATATGGAACATGAGTGGAATAACATCCTGATGCTTATAATGCAACTCCCCTACTTCCATGAATAACTGGGATGATATTTTGTTGTTGTCTACAAGTCTTGAATGATCTTTGCAAGTGTGGGGTCTACCTACCATTCTAACTTAAGTGTATCTAA
Source organism: Wollemia nobilis (assembly GCA_028583015.1). Taxonomy (NCBI): domain Eukaryota; kingdom Viridiplantae; phylum Streptophyta; class Pinopsida; order Araucariales; family Araucariaceae; genus Wollemia; species Wollemia nobilis. The sequence goes on along the minus strand of JAQPPZ010003784.1, from coordinate 10,384,032 downwards.
CCAATCAACCTTAAATATGAACACTGCATATATAATATCTTGTATTTCATGCAACCTAGAAAGAGCATCAATGACAACATTCTCTTTCCCCTTGTGATAGACTATCTCGTAGTCATATCTTAAGAGATTATTGACCCATTTCTACTGGTAATGTGAAGAAATTATTTGTTCCAAGAGATGCTTAAGGTTGTGATGATTAGTCTTGATGATGAAGTATCACCCCAAAAAATATGGTCACCAATGGAGGATGACAAAAAAAAGGCCATCATCTCCTTGTAAGTTGATTTGGTAAGATTTCACCATGATAGGGTCTTGCTTATTAAAGCAAGTGGTTGACCATATTGCATCAATATTACCTCCAATTCAACCCTTGAGGCATCACTTTCAATGACATATATTTTGGAAAAATAAGAATGGCTAATACTAGTGTGCGGTATATGGCATCCTTCAAAGTCAAAAAAGCCTGCTCAATTACACTATTCCATGCAAATGCATCCTTCCTAAGTGTTAAGCAAAATTTTTTCCAATTGCAAAATCACCATCACAGTTAGGGTTTTGATTAGAAAACCCTCTCTTACAAAGAAATAAAAATTTCTCCAAGGTTCCTTTTACTTAATGTGTGCTTGTAATATTGTGAAGATGTATCAAATAAGTGCTAGGAATACCTTAGTGGTTTGCAAATAATTGTTAACAAGGGGCCTGTGTTGGTTTATTTTATTATGCTATGCTATTGATTGTTCATGAAACTTAAAAGAAATGAAAATATGATTGGCCCTCATATAACCACGATGTAAAGCCTTGATTCATTTTATCTTGGAGCGTTTTAGGTAGATTTTATCTTCTTTTGGTTAAGCATATTTTAAATAAGTTTTATCTCTTTAAACTCTACTTTGAGCATGAAACAAAAGATTAAAATCTATATTTTAATATGAACCTTAAATGATGAATGGATTCAGTCTATTGATTGGAATATAAAAGCAAAAATATCCTTTGATATAATAAATAAATTACCCCTCTTTGATGTAATTATTTTTCATAAAGAGATGTCAATTTATTGCTCTAAAAACAATGACCTTTGAAATGCCATATAAATCACTCCCCTTTAATGAAATTGTGATTTTCATAAAGGAAATTTAATTTATTGCTTGCAAAACGAATATGCAAAGCTTGAAATTTGATTTACCTTCGAAATGCAAAATTATGTAAAATCTGAAATTACAAAATGTCTATAAAAACAACTTTGAACAATTTTTATAATTTTGAAATGGCTTCAAACTGAAATTGAACTTGTTCTAAATAGAGCGTTAAAGTTTATTATTCACATCTGTGCATTTGTTTTTCGAATTTTAATTTTTTTTTTTTTTTATTTTAATTGCCGAAGTTTTAAAAAATGTGAAAAGGAAGGGTTAGAAAAATAAAAATGAAATAAAATAAGTAAAATGAATTGCTACAACCCATAAGCTTCCCACAAACCCTGCAAGAATTAGTATCCTCCATAAAACCAATATTAGTGTGACCCAAATTCACGTAATCTAACATCTAATGCGATGCAATATTCTAAGGAAAAGGGTGTAATATATAAAAAATAACAAGCAAGTCAACCATTAACATGCATAAAACTTGATGTATCTCCAATATATTGTAGAAGAAAGATCTTCAACATCAAACACAAGTGCAGAATGCCATGCCCTAAATTGGCATCATGTGATGAACTCCAGTCCAACGGTGTGGCTTTCCTCCCAAAAGATCCAGCCTTGGCCTCCAAAAAGGTCCAACCCTTTTTCTGTGTTTTCATGGCATATTTCAAGAAAAATTTGAATGTCTCTTCGCTTCCTTTTTCGGATTCGTTTACTTTTCAATGCCTTTTCATTATCTATCTGCTTGTCTTCATTTTGTCTCATTTTGATTTAAAGGCTTTGTAACAACTTCTTTGAATGTTGGCGTTTCTTACTCTTTATAACGTCGTTGTTTCTTTTCTTTAGCATGTTTACACCCTAATCATTGTTTCCTTTTTTTCTAACTATTTAAAGATAATCAAATAATTATTATTGCCTACGATTCTGATTAATACATGGCATTCATTGATGCTTCTGAGTGTGCCATGGGTCTTCGTCTCCATATGCGTAATTTCACTTTGATAATCCTAATAAGCTTCATCTTTCACTTTGCATTATAAGGAACGTAACCCTCTGTCATGCTATCCATACCCTATCCAAGGTATGTAGAGCCCCATCACTTTGTTCATCATGCCCTACTATGTCTGTGTACACAACATCATCCGAGACTGCCAAATGAATGCTCCAGATTTCTTCCTTCTACATCAATTATGGTATCTATCCGTCAACACTACATGGCTGCCATCTAATATGTGTTCAATAAGACAGTTTGAACCTCATCGAAATATATCACATAGGACTATCCATCACTGCTAAATTATCTATGTCCACACTTGTATCTCCATGTTATCTGCCTTCTCCTACTATGTCGGCTTCCTCAACCTAATCGTTGTCTGGATTGAACACCAATGCTTGTTGTGATAAACTGCTCGATAAAGCTACTAGAGTGTCTGCAGTTACACACAGTATCCTATTGGGTAGTCCCTATGTGTGCGGTCGTCTCAATCCTGACCTTTCGGTAGCATCTGCATATCAAATTCTAAATTTACCCCATCATGCATTGGTTGTTTGAAAAACCTACATAACCCATACATTCACCTAATCATTCATCGATTTTAGAATTTATTTTCATAATGTTTGTTTAATCATATACTTCCATCTGGATGTAACACAATCTCGTTCAACGGAATGCATGGTGATAACACCAATGGACGTCCTCATCATACACATTTTCAAAGGTAGTTGTGTCGACATCTATCCCAGCGATGATGGTCCTTCTACTCATACTAGTGACGCACACCCGTATGGAACCAATGCATACTTCAGCTAATGATATTGTGTGGAAAATTTACTCCCACTCCTAGTCTTGATAATGATATTGACTACTATCCCTGCATTGTTGTCATTGCTAGACACAACCATCGACCTTGAACTCTCGTAGTTACAATATTTGGCTTACTCACAGCCTATCGGACTGCACCTACTATAACCGACTCACTCAACCTGCCCATCGTCTGTAATTTTTACATTTCTAGACTGTGTTATCTAGTGAAGACCACCCAACACTACTGTCCTCTTTGATGAAATTTAAGCACTTCATTTTTCAACGTTCTTGGATCTCTTCTACGTGAAGGCTCTCTTTGTGATTTAAAAATTGGCGATTAATCCTCATAAACCTGCACAAGGGTATCCATTTTTTGCTAACAAACAGTTCCTGCATAATGCCAATGAACTATCCACCTCATTGCTAGGTCAAAATCCATGTTAGATCCCTAAGGTCTTCCATGCCCCATTCGTTTCGAGTATTCGTACCAATCCATCTACGGTCGCATCCAAGTTGTCCACATGCCACATCGGTCTCACGGTCATACGAATTCACGTTTAAACTACTCATTGGCCGTCAGGTCATGCATCCATATCACATTGCCATTACACTACATCATTCGCTTCCACGTTGATTTATCTTAGGTCTATGCTTAGTTGTCGAGGTTATCTGCCACAACCCAGGTCAAAACCTTTCAATTAGTTGACTAATTTTAATGTCTCTGCATGATGCTCTCTAAAATTTTTTGGTGGTGTCGACACATCTCCTAGGAGCTTGGACTCAACCTATGGGTCCATATGTTGCTTCGACGTTGGTCGCTCAGTGGATACATTGATAAAACTGATCCAACGCTGCCACATCATCAGTATCATTGGTCCTCTGTGTCTGTGATGTCCCTGTGTTGTTGGTCCCAGTTACACCATGATTACAGGTCCATTCTACCACAATGATCATTCGGTCATTGCCTCATGTCCACATGATCTCCCAGTAGCTACCTTTTACCTACAATATGCACAACACTCATTAAATTCATAAAACGTGCGATACTTTATTTGAATTTGAATAAGAGGAACAATATATATATATATATATATATATATATATATATATATATATATATATATATAAGAATAATTTAAAACATAACCTAATTAAACTAAATATAAAAATATACAAGGCTAAATATAGTGAAAAAACAAAAGAGATGTTATGTGGGTATAAATGAACAATCAAACCCACGCTTATTTTTTTATTTTCATTATATATATCCTACATATAGATATGTTAATATTTTATTTTATTATCTTTATTATATATATATATATATATATATATAATTTTTTTTTAATTCTTTACTATTTCAATAAAAATTTCAATTTAATTGAAATTAAATGTTTTAATTAATTTAATGTCAAAACATTAAAATTAATCAAAACAACACCAAATCAAAACCATGAAATAAAAGCCAACCAACACACCAGATACTTTCAAACGAAGACAAGAAGACACCACAAATTGAGGAACCTCGAAGTCCGCATGGTGATCTCATGGCTAGGGTCCTATCAAACATGATTGCTCAAAGACAACCAAAGTCCAAAAAATAAAAAATTTAAGGTGGGTCCCCAATTTTGGGGTATGTTGTGCAATGGCCACAACAAATGGTGACTCTATTGGGAAATGCTCTTGAGCATTTCGGGTGAAGAACCCAATCTAAAATGAGAACATAAAAGATCAACGAAATATGAATTATTTAGCGATGTCCCGAGAAGGTGGGGGTAAACAACTTCGAATAAACAACAACTAATCCATCTGCCTTTGCTCAATGTGTGAGAAGTGATTCATTTTTGTATTCTTGAAAACCATTTGGATTCCATCATCTAACTTGCATTTAGGCTATGAAGTATTGCTCATAAAGAATTTTTTATAGATAGAGCCCTACTGCCAGTCAGGCATCTATAGCCCCGGTAGAGTTTATCTAACTTACCCTTTGTGTTTGATTGATATTTTGCAAAGCTTTTCCTTTTAATCAAGTTGTGTCTAGATAGAGCCCTACTACCAGTCAGGCGTCTATAGCCCCGGTAGAGTTTATCTAGACTTGGTGATTAATTTTAGCATGTTTTCCTTTGCTTGCTTTTTTTTATAGCTTTGCAAAAATTTATGTATCACAAGGGTATTTGAAGCATAGAGATGGAGCGTATTGGATTTTTGCCTTAATTTGCAAACCAAGATGACTTCATCCCTTAGGACTTCTAGAAATACCCTTTAATATGTGAGTTACATGTGGAGCTTTAGCGAAATGTTTCATTGTTCCACTCTCCACCATTTTAGTCCCAAAATCTGAGCATGATCACAAAATAAATCCACCTCCCTTTTCTCAGGTTCACCTGCTTTCATATTAGGTATTCCAACCTACTTAACAAAGGAACACAAAAAATATACAAGAGGCCATAAATTAGCGACCACGAAACATCACCTCAAAACAAGGGAACAAACCAAATCACAAATCAAAACCTAACCTAATGCAAACCAACAATAAATCAAAACAAAATAAAAAATTAAGGACAAAGCACAAAAAAAGCAAAGCTAAAACAAAAACATGAAAACCAAAACTATATACAAAAATATACAATAATGTACAAGAGGATGCAAAAATTTGGGCTATCATTTCCCTGGATCCCAAACACGATTAGCACACTTTAAAAGACATATATCATGATATGCATGCCAAGATTTATAGGAATCCAACCAAAATAAGATTAGGCCAAACAATGCAACAATTTTCATTTTGCCTCTCTCACCCCACCATTTTAATCTAGTTCCATTAGTAATCCCATAGTGAAGTTTCAAATCATCAAATTGATAAGACAATAATTGATTTTCAATTCTTTCTTGTTTATTCCTTAAGATGTCAATTTCACAATTCGATTCATGATTTAGAATTAGGCTTTCCTTTTCAAATATGAGATCTTGCAAGTAGGAGCCTATTTCTATAAATTTCAAAGCCAATTCATTTTCCATGTTTTTAGGCCAATCATGCTTATGCAACAATTTACAAGCATCTAGGATATCTACTAAATGAGGATCATTATAAGTTTTTATCCTAGATTCAATTATTAATTGTTGATGAACTTGATTCAACAATTCAAGCACATCAACTTCTGTTTCATTCACCAAAGCAATATTATTAGTGGTGTGAGTAGAAATCAATTCTAGTTCTTCATTAACCTCCAATGGCATTTCATCATAAATAACATTTGAATCCAACAACCAATTAGGCAAACCTTCACCTGGAGTTCGAATGGTGGAACACAAAAGGTGAGATTTTACCTTTGATACATTTCCATTTACCAATACTTGGAGAGGATTTGTAACTTCTTTTTCTTCATGATCTCCATCATCATCATCATGTAGCACTTCTTCTTTATCCATGACCTGTTTATCAAAGACACCAAAATTAGGCACCCAATTAAAAATATGTCCATCCTTTTCAAACCATGAGTCTTGTTTATCTAGGGATGTGTCAAATAACACATCTCCCTGATCAACCATTTGAGTTGTTTCAAATAAAGCAACATTTTCATTTGGATCATCAATGACATCAAACCCAAACCATTTAGGTTCTGGAATTTTCTCTATCTGAGGTAGCATAGATATTATAGGATCCTTAGGTGAAACAATGCTTTCCATTTCTTGCATCTCAAATGGGAACAAAGTGAGTGAGTCCCCTCTTTCATCCACAACAAACGGATCATAGGAAACATTTATCATCCTTTTCTCTTTTAGCAAGATGTTCAATAAACTCATCTTCAAAATGATTGAATCTTGGAACCTTCTCTATTTTTGTAAATGACTTGTCATCTTCTGATTGTACAAGAATTACCAAATCTTCATGTGAGATAGAGTTTTCAACATCCTGTCTGTCAAGTGAAATAGAAATTTCATCAGTAGGAGCATGAGAAAACAATGATTCCTCATACCTTTTCCTACAATTATAATAATGGTCATCTAAACCCATGGGATGAAACTCTATTGCATCCTCCTCGTAATTTTCAAGCTCTTCAAGAAACTCTTCTTCAAATTCTTCTTGGTCATTATTTTGAGGATGTTGAAGGTTTTGATCATCAATTTTAACCATCTCATCCAAATTTATGGAAGGTCCTGATTTATCACATGTTTCAAAATTAGTCCACTCTAGGACCCCTCCATTTTCTAAAAGAATATCACTTTTAGTATCTTCGACCTTTGTCTCATGAGGATGATTTGGAGCATCATCAAGATATGCATCTTGAGGCATTTGTTCCTGTAATTGAGCGATGTTTCCTTTAATTTGTAGAACTAGCCTTTGCAACTTGTCCTGCATATCAGGTGAAGTGAGTGCTTCATTAGAAAGAGCGGCAAAGTCCTCCCATTTATTCCACCAACAATAATCATCTTCTAAAACTAAGGTGTGATGTTCAACCACTCCTTCACATTCTTTAAATTCAACCATAGGTTGCTTTTCAAACTCACCTTCATCCACCTTTGAGGGCTCAAGAGTTTCTACAAGGGGATCAATTCTTGCATTGAGCTTCCAATGATTGTCCCAATATTCCTTTGTGAATAAACATGAACCACTCCCTACATATCTTGATGGGTTTGTTCACCCCAATCCTCATTAATGGACATTGGATTTGAGACTTGCACCTCCTCTTGGATGAAATCTAAGGTGGTTGTAATATTTGGACATTCAACTTTATCCCATTGATTGCTCACATTAGACCTCATTTGATTCAAGGGTGCTATATTGGATGGTTGGTGTTGGTTGGAATCCATAGCTCCTGAAAAATAGTTCATCATGGGAGAAGGTTGCATCTCACCCTGACTCATGGGTGGTATCTGATTTTGAGCCTTAGGATTAAGTAATGATAATCTACCCACATCAACCCCTTTCGAAATCCACCATTGTTCTACTTTTATTGCCTCACTGTAGGCTCTAGGTAAGGATGAATCTTTAAGAACTCTCCCTAGAAAAGTAGAAGTAAAGGGGTCTAAGGCTCCCATGTATATTTGAATGGCTCTCTCTTCTGAAATGATGTAATGGGGCACCACTTCAGTATACAACTTATGGAACCTATCATTGAATTGACTCATGGATTCATTAGGTTCCTTATAGATAGAGATAAATTGATTTAGCATCATAACTAGGTCAACTAGTTTTCCAAAATGGCTAATAAATGTTGCTTCTAGTTGAGCCCAAGAAGTGATGGAACTTACAGGTAGGTATAGGTACCACTCAAATGCAACCTCATCCAATGTGTATGAAAACAATCTACAAGGAACATCTCCATGCCATATTTGCAAATGAATTAAAATATCCTTGTATCTCTGAATATGTTCCTCAATCGAGGCCACATCATGCTTAAACATGGGTAAATAATTTTCTACACCTTTAAGAATTTGATGAGTAGGCATGTTTAACTGGCTATAATAGTCACCTATCCAAGATGCAATTCTTGCCCTGGTTGGAATAACCAATGCCATTAGTGGACCTTAAAGAATACAACTTTAATACCAATTTTGTTAGTCAAATAAATATATCTTGCAAAGAAGCATGAAATGACTAACAAAATTTCAAATGTTTAACATATAGATCATCATGTTAGCATCAACTAAAATATATGCATCAATTAAACCATGGCATCAAAGCACATTCTCAAATTTTTAAAAAGGTTAGCATCAATACATCATCAATTAGAGAATGTTTGAATCAATAAAAATGATCACAAGTCAACAAAACCTCATTAGTCAAGACCAATACCTTTAAATAAATCTTTCAAGTAAACATGAATAATTTAGCATCTAAATAACAATAAATTAAACCAATTCATGCCCTCCTTCTAGCACCAATTCTGTTGAGTGGAAATTTTGCCCAATTGCAAAATCACCATCACAATTAGGATTTTGATTAGAAAACCCTCTCTTGCAAAGAAATAGAAATTTCTCCAAGGTTCCTTTTACTTAATGTGTGCTTGTAATATTGTGAAGATGTATCAAATAAGTGCTAGGAATACCTTAGTGATTTGCAAATAACTGTTAACAAGGGGCCTATGTTGGTTTATTTTATTATGCTATACTAGTGATTGTTCATGAAACTTAAAAGAAAAGAAAAATGTGATTGGCCCTCATATGACCACGATGTAAAGCCTTAGTTCATTTTATCTTGAAGTATTTTAGGTAGATTTTATCTTCTTTTGGTTAAGCAGATTTTAAACAAGTTTTATCTTGCATTAAACCCTACTTTGAGCATGAAACAAAAGATTAAAATCTATCTCTAAATGTGAACCTTAAATGATGATTGGATTCATTTAATGTTGCTTTGAATATGAAAGTAAAAATAGCCTTTGATATAATAAATAAATTACCCCTCTTTGATGAAATTAATTTTCATAAAGAGACGTCAATTTATTGCTCTAAAAACAATGGCCTTTGAAATGCCATATAAATCACTCCCCTTTAATGAAATTGTGATTTTCATAAAGGAAAGTTAATTTATTGCTTGCAAAACAAACATGCAAAGCTTGAAATCTGATTTACCTTCAAAATGCAAAATTATGTAAAATCTGAAATTACAAAATGCCTATAAAAACAACTTTGAATAATTTTTATAATTTCGAAATGGCTTCAAAATGAAATCGAAATTGTTCTAAATGAAGTGTTAAAGCTTGTTCTTCACATCCATGCATTTATTTTTGGAATTTTAATTTTTTCTATTTTTATTTTAATTACCGAAGTTTAAAAAAATGCAAAAGGGAAGGGTTAGAAAAAATAAAAATAAAATAAAAGAAGTAAAATGAATTGTTGCAACCTAGAAGCTTCCCACAGACCCTACAAGCATTAGTATCCTGCATAAAACCAACATTAGTGTGACCCGAATTCACGCAATCTAACATCTAATGCGGTGCAAGCTTCTAAGGAAATGGTGCAATATATCAAAAATAACAAGCAAGTCAACCATTAACATGCATAAAACTTGATGTATCTCCAATATATTGCAGAAGAAAGATCTTCAACATCAAACACAAGTGCATAATACCATGTCCTAAATTGACAATATGTGATGAACTCTAATCCAACGATATAGCTTTCCTCCCAAAAGATCCAACCTTGGCCTCCAAAAAGGTCCAACCCTTTTTTTGTGTTTTCATGGCATATTTCAAGAAAAATCTGAATGTCTCTTCGCTTCCTTTTCCGGTTTCGTTTACTTTCTAATGCCTTTTCATTATCTGTCTGCTTGTCTTCATTTCGTCTCATTTTGCTTTAGAGGCTTTGTGACAACTTCTTTGAATGCTGGCCTTTCTTACTCTTAATAACGCCTTTGTTTCTTTTCTTTAGCCTTTTTACACCCTAACCGTCGTTTTCTTTTGTTTTTGACTATTTAAAGATAATTAAATAATTATCATAGCTTGCAGTTCTTATTAATACATAGCATTCATTGATGCTTCTGAGTGTGTCACGGGTCTTCGTCTCTATATGTGTAATTTCACTTTGATAATCTCGACAAGCTTCGTCTTTCACTTTTTATTACAAGGAATGGTAACCCCCCTGCCATGCTATCCATATCTATCCAAGGTACGTGGAGTCCCATATCTCCGTTCGTGGAGCCCCATATCTCCGTTCGTCATGCCCTACCGTATCTGAGTACACAACACCATTCGGGACTACCGAATTAATGCTCTGGATTTCTTCCTTCTATGTCGATTATGATATCTATCCGTCGATGTTGCATCGCTGCCATCTAATACATGTTCAATAAGATAATTTGAACCCCATCGAAATTTGCCACAAGATTGTCCGTCACTATCGGATTATCTACGTTCGCACCTGTATCTCCATGTTATCTACCTTCTTCTACTATGTTGGCTTCCTCAACCTGATCATCATCCGGATTGAACACCAATGCTTGTTGTGATAAACTGCCTAATAAAGCTACTAGAGTGTCTTCTGTTATGCATCGTATACTATTGGGTAGTCCCTGTGTGCGCGGTCGTCTCAATCCTGGCCTTTTGATAGCATCTACATATCAAATACTGAAATTCCCTCATCATGCGTTGGTCGTTTGAAAAACATGCATAATCCATACATTCACCTAATTATTCATCGATTTTAGAATTTATTTTCATAATGTCTGTTTAGCCGTATACTTCCATTCGGATGCAACGCGACCTTGTTCAACGGAATACATGGTGATAACACCAATGGATGTCCTCATCATATGCATTTTCAAAGGCAATCGTGTCGACATTTATCCCAGCGATAGTGGTCCTTCTACCCATACTGGTGATGCACGCCCATATGAAACCAATGCATACTTCGACTAATGATATTGTGTGGAAAATTTACTCCCACCCCTAGCCTCAATGATGACATCGAATACTGTCCCTGCATTGTTGTCGCTGCTAGACGTAACCGTCGGCCTCAAACTCTTGTAGTTATAGCGTTTGGCTTGTAGTTATACCACATTGACCTCACGGTCATCTGGATTCACGTTAAAAATGCTCATTGGATATCAGGTTGTGCATCCATATCATGTTGCCATTGCACTGTATCGTCCGTTTCCACGTTGACGTATCTTAGGTCCATGCTTAGTTGTCGAGGTTATCTGCCACGACGTTCGTCATCGACAGCCCGAGTCAAAACCTTTCAAGTGGTTGCCATATCCACCGCTTAATAGGGCTTTGATCCTCTACCGGATAAGTCTAATGTCTCTGCGTGATGCTCTCTAAAAAATTATGGCAGTATCAGTGCATATCCCGGGATCTGGGACTCAACCTACGGGTTCATATGTTGCTTTGACGTCAGTCGCTCGGTGGATACATTGATAAAACTAAACCAACGCTGCCACGTCGTCAGTATCATTGGTCTTCTGCATCCGTGATGTCTCTGTGTTGTTGGTCCCTATAGAAATACAATTTCACATACTCATAATAGTTCCATTTCCACTTAAATAGTTCTATAGATCTGCAGTCATTGTAGAATAGCAATAACAAGGTACATAAATCTGCAACAACAATAGAATAGAAGATGACAATAATTACAGGCAGATTTGTATTAACAATGGTATTTACAGTACAATATTACAGTTTCAGCATTATGATCTCAGCCTATAAACCCTAGGCTGAATACCCTTCACGGTTGTATACAATATTGGACTGCATCAACCTGTACATAGACATCAATCCTCACACGTACCAATCTGGAGCAACTTCAATGAATGAGGGGGATTATTTATACACCCAAAAGTAGTTATGTCCTCCTGCATTTGCATTTCACGAAATAACTTATAACTCTAATTTGGCTGACATAATTGATTTACGTGACTTTATTATGACGCACAATATTAAATTGCACTTTACAACATTATTAAATATTCGCACATTTCGTCAAACACTTTGTATACATTTACAAAATAACACATAATAGAAAAACTGGTTCAACAAATAAGGATGTATCAATTAGCCTGTTTACAGTCCTGGTTAAACCGTGATTATAGGTCCATTCTATCGTAATGATCGTTCGGTCATCACCTCATGTCCACGTGATCTCCCGGTAGCTACCTTTTACCTACAATATGCACAACACTCATTAAATTCATAAAACGCGTGACGCTTTCTTTGAATTTGAATAAGAAGAACAAACAAAAGAGACGTTATGTGGGTATAAATGAACAATTAAACCCACACTTATTTTATTATTTTTATATTTTCATTAACATACTTATATATCCTACATATAGATATGTTAATATTTTATTTTATTATATATATATATTATTTCAATAAAAATTTCAATTTATTTTAATTTAATTAAAATTAAATGTTTTAATTAATTTAATGTCAAAACATTAAAATTAATCAAAACCATGAAATAAAAGCCAACCAACACACCGAATACTCTCAAACAAAGAAAATAACACTACAAAATGAGGAACCTTGAAGTCCGCAATGGTGATCTCATGGCTAGGGTCCTATCAAACATGATTGCTCAAACACAACCGAAGTCCCAAAAACCAAAAATTTAAGGTGGGTCCCCAAAGTTGGGGTATGTTGTGCAATGGCCACAACGTTAAGCATAGTTATCAGTGGGGTCACTATCTTCCTATAGTTGTTCACAAACTTTCAATAATATCCTATGAGGTTGAGGAATCCCCAAAGGCTCTTCAATATTTTGGGTTTGGGCCACTCCTTCATGAACTTAATCTTTGTTGGATCTACTCGAACACCATCTTTGGCCACAATGTGCCCCAAATATTACTTTGGTTACCCCAAAGGTGCATTTAGATTGCTTGACAGACAACTGGTTTTGCTACAAGAGCTTAAAAACCTTATCAACATGTTGTAGGTACTCTTTCCATGTTTTGTTGTAGATCAATATGTCATCAAAAAATGCCAATGCAAACTTTCATAGGTAAGGTTTTTGAACCCTATTCATAAAGCCTTAGAAAGTCAAGGGTGCATTGGTGAGGCCAAAGGACATGACCAAGAACTCATAATGCCCCTCATGGGTCTTGAAAGTTGTTTTGGGGATTTCATCCTCATGAAATCAAATTTGGTGATAGCTTAACCTAAGGTCCAATTTGGTAAAATACTAAGCACCATGCAACTCATCTAACAAATCAACGATCATTGGGATGAAAAACTTACGTTTATGGTGATATTATTGATTTCACCAAAGTCCACACACATTATTCGTCACCTATCTTTCTTGACTAGTAAGATAAGAGCTGAAAAAAGGACTTATGCTTTGACTAATGAGCTCTACGTCCAATAGTTTCTTTACCACTTGCTCAATATCATTCTTCTAGTGATAGGGGTGACTATATGACCAAATGTTTGGATGTTGACTCTCATATATTAAATTGATTATGTGATATTCTAGCCTACTCAACAATAGCTATTTGCGTTCAATGAAGACTTGTTGATTCTTGGTTAATATAGGCATATGCTCATTATGGATAACACACAACTATATTTGGAAAAATATTCCCACATCTATCTAATGACCTTTCTTAAGGAGTCTCTACATATGATGGAATGTTACAATATTAGGTTTCCAATTTTCATGCCCTGAATGGTGTGGGTTATGTTATTAATAGTGAACTACATTCAAAGTTTTGAAAAATTCTAGGACACAATTCCTAATATTCGTAGCCAAGGGAAACCCAATACAATGTCCAATCCACCTAATGGAACTGCATAGAGATCAGTTTGATAGTGATAATCACTAATGGATAAGCCAACATTTTGGTACCTCCTCATACAAGTCATGATATTTTCATTAGCAATTTTTAGTTGGACTTGATCATTACCATAAATGAAGCAATCTACTCTTTTGGCAACACTGGGGTCAATAAAATTATCAGTGCTATCAGAGTCCAATAGAATCAAAACTTTGTGCCCTTTGAGAAATCCTTGGACTATCATACCCTATGGTGTGGATATTCATGTAATGACATTCAAAGAAATGATGGGGATCTCTTCTTCTTGACTGTCGATTGGAGGTTCTACATACATTGAATTTAGGTGTTCTTCCACTAAATTCACAAAGTCATCCCTTGTGTCTGTAGAAGAAGTCGAAGTATTGCTCATATCCAAGAGGTAGAGGCATTGGGTTTTGTATTGTGTCCTATGGCCCACTTTTCATCACAATTATAGGAAAGTCCCTTCACTCGATGATTGGCCATCTCCTCTCGTGTTAACCTCTTAACTATTGAAGCTTTTGGAGCATTATTATTGGTGGATGCAAAAGTTCTATTTTGAAATGTGGGGGGTTTGGAAGCCTTCCTTTGAGCATTGGATGCAAAAGTTCTATTTTGAAATGTCCTAACTTATTTGATCTTTGCTTATGTTAGCAGTTGACTATCATGGTGATGAGAGAAGATATTTGATCCTGGAGTTTTATGAGGGTATATAGTTTAAATATTTGTTCCTCTAGCTTGTTCATTCTGGCCTCCATTGCTTGATAATGGGTCTTAGGTTACATTTACTAAAAATAGAAATGCCATTTAGTAAGGGTCCCAAAAAGGTGTATGGGTGCTATATACCAATATAATTAGCTCAATGAGATGATCACAATGGGATGTATCCCAAAATGATAATTTTTGGCACCCTAGATTACTATTTTTAGTAAGGGTCTTGAAAAGGTATATGGGTGCTATATACCAGAATGATCAGCTTGTGAGATGTTCGCAATGGGCTATATCCCAAAATGATGTATTTGTTTAATATAACTGGTTTTCAAGTTGCATATCTGCTTCCGAACTCTTTGAATTTCACTTTTTGTATTCTGCAAGCTTTGCTTCTCATAAGATAAGCAAGGAATAGATGGATTTTAGGTTAGGGTTTGTGTACTTTTCATAGCCCTCTATTATACTATAGTAGCGATCAATGCTTAGACCAATATTTTAGGCCACTACTTGAGGATTCTACACATACCCTTGAGTGCACTATTTGCCTCACATAGTACAAGAGGGTAATCTTCCCGAGTGATGGTGTAAAGGTGTAGATGATATATGGATGGACTTGAAGGGCGATGTTTCACTAGAAAACAAAATATAGAGGGTATAAATGAACATTCACTTGGTACCTCTCTTGTTATAGCTTCTCCTTGGCATTCTTGCTTTGCTTGCATGTGTGCGTCTACATGGCATGACCAAGAGTGTGATGTAGTAGAAAGATAAAAAAGAGGGTTACAGTTCCTATGGTATAAGAACATTGAATGAATTGGTGGGTTGTTTGGACTAGTTGCATCTATCCTTAACATTTGGATTATATTGAAGATATTTGCTATGATGAACAAATGAACACCATTCCAATTTTTCTCATCTTAGTTGTTAATTTTGAGTAGGAGATACACTAAGTAAAAGTTAAAAGAGTTTTTAAATCAAATGTCCAACTTAAGGGGGCCTAATGATAAGACTTGGAACTCTAGCTAGGAGGTCCAATGTTTTGTCCAAAAGTGGGTAGGGTTGTACACCATGCTTGGCAATCGAAGTTTAGTTGGATAAACTACATTGTTCCATATGTCTTATAGCGTCATGGATGTTAAAAACTACTTTACTAATAATGACCTTAAAAATATTAGAAAAACTAGTATTAGTTATGTAGAATAAAATCCTCGAATTGTTAGTTAAAAAGGTTTATATGGCATGATGTTGAACATTGATAAATTATCAATTTAGTAGTTATTTAAATAATGAATTTGATCATAATATTGTAAAGAATCATATGGTAAAATTCTCTAATTATTTGATGCAGAAGATCTTATCATTAATAAAAATGATGTATTCAAATAAATTAATGATGCAAAATCCAAAATAAAGAAAAAGTCTAAGATATTAAATTTAGGAATTTGTCACTACGTAGGCATTAAAGCCATTAAATCAAATGAAGGTATTTTATTGTTTGTTTTAAAATATGCTTTGAACATGTTAAAAAAATGTTTAATATTATTGTCTAGCAAGATGAACTTGCATGCAAAAAAAATATTTGGACTCCCACCTTAAAGACCCAGATTCAAGTTTCTATGGGACACATAAAAGTGTTATGAGTATTGGTGTAGTGGTTCTAGCATAGTTGTGCCTAACATATAGTCATACTCGTGTTTATTATTTTTCAATAAAGTTATATAGTCAAATTGTAGTTTTAATATTCTATAACTATCATTATACATGTTTGTTGGAATATTTCCAAATTATAAGAAGAGTTGCCCTTGATTTTACCTTCTCTGGATTCATGCTCATTAAAAATCTTAACTTCTCAAAAAAAGGTTCAATGTTTTTTTCTTATTTTGGAAATCAATGTATTTGTTTATAAAAATATACTATTTTCTTTTAATTGGTCATATGGGATTGAAACAAACCCGTTCCTAGCATATCATGACTACATAGTGGTATTCTAACAATTTGACAATTATGCATATATTGTTTGGCAAGATTCGAACTTATGTTTCATTCTTGGAGGTTGAGGAATTTAACTAGTTCAACTCATGTCATTTAACCTATCAATTTATATTAGTTATAAAAAATAATATACCAAATTTTTTTTTGACTATACTCTTATATTTTTGCCAGCTCTTCCCTTTCCTTTGAAATATTTTCTTTACGAATTTTTCATGCACCTTATTTTGCTCATGATGTACTAAACAATACAATGGTTAAATTTGACCATACAGTTTTGTTTTACAACCTTTTACCCAAGAAAGAATTGAATGTTTAAAATTACTAATGTAAATCCTTCCCTTTCCATGAGTGAACTTTTGTAATCTAAATTCCTCCCTTTGAGTGCATTAATGTTCAAAGCTATAATTATTGTTTGTAATATAAATTCCTTTTTCACTATAAAATATTGACCTCCTCAGGATCAATTCAAAAAAGGATTTTTTTTTTTAAGTTTTGTTTTCCTTTTTCCTACTTTTTCTTCATTTTTATTTTAATAGGCTGCCATAGAATTTGTTTACAATGAGCCTAGGACAACTCTTCATGTACATAGGACCTTCCTCACCATCGAGCCTTGAGCTTTCTTCATGGAAAATACGTCATCTTATACACTTGAGCTCAACACGATAAACATTTTCAAAAGGATTTAACAATTTATTTTTCCTCGTTTCTTCAAATTTTACTTTATATTTTCTAGTTGATTTTCATCCATACACTATCTTTTTTCCATAATGATATCCTTATAGACTAAACTTGGTAAGGTCCCACTCTTTATCCATTTATAACCCTTTTATTTAATATTAAAATTAAATATTTATTTATTTATTTATCACAGAACTCTATCAACTTTTATTACATCTCAAGTAACTACAAGCAACATAGGCTTATCTATATAAATTCATGTAAAACATATAGCTTAATAATTGTCTCCAAGTTGTAACAGAAATTCTTTAATTTAATCAAAATCCATAAATTTACAATCCAACCCGCTTTACACTAATAGCAACCTCTTCCAAAATTGCTTTTACGTTCCATGACTTCCTTTCTTTACAAATCCAAGGTAAATTTAGGACAAAGCTAAGCACAATAAATTAACAAAATTGCTGTTATGTTTCAAGACTGATAAGAGTGTGCATGTATATATTCTGAATCGTTGGCTTCCCATGCCAACATTTGATTGCATCCTTAAGGACACTTGCATATTTTACTTTACCACAACGTTTCAAAATTTGATAGCATCCTGAATCTGTTGTTTGCCTTCAATATTGGGATTATTCTACTATTCTCTGAAACACAACCTGAAAGCTACTGGTAAGATGTGGCCATCCATGTTGTTCACTTCTTTGTATGTGGATAAAGAGACGACAAGAAAATGGTATAATTAACTTGATGGATAAATGCTCACTTTCCTACTGAGGTGAAAGATATCAAGAGATGTGGAAATGACTACATCCATTTTTTATTGCAAAAAGTTGCTTTCAGTATAAAGTTCTTTTGGAAATGAAAATGCCCCAAATAACATAATTAATCCTAAACTTCAACAAGACTCAATTGCTAATCATTAATTCCTTTTAGAATCAGAATTGTTAAAATAACTTAGATACCTAGAGAAATGGTTATCAGGCTGACCCAATAACTCACATTTATTATTTCTTTGACTCGGTAAAAATTTGCATATTTGATAGTATGCAACTTGTAACTGTAAAATCATTTTTGTAACATTATTAAGTCAGTTCCAATGTGCTAAAATTGCTAAGAATAATGTGTAGATCTGATGCTTCACTTTTAAGAAGATATCCTATGACACTCCACAAATATAGAGCGCACGTACAATGCATGGAAATATTAGAAAAAGGTTTCAAAGAACTACATTCGAGATTTTCTATGGAAATTCATAGAGCTGCAGGCCTTCCATATAAAGATGGATTTAGGTATTTTTCAGTCTGATTCTTGCCAGTAATTTCAAGAGATGTAAAGAGAGAAGAATTATTAAATTTGTATTGTTCTGTCTTTTTTGAAAGAACAAAAGAAAAATGATTATAGTTTACAACATGAGCATTCTCTTCCTGAGATGTCAGTGGGGACAGAAAAAGCAATTAGTGTACAATTTCATCCAATAACTCTCGAACCCCAAACTGAATTCAAAAAATTGGACCATGACATTCAAAAACAACTAAACTTTACAGTAAGAATAGTGTCTCCTCATATCTCTTCCGACTCTTGGGATGCTTTACTTACATTTGGTCACATTATGTAATGATGAACAGTATTTGAAGACTATTTAATTCTCTTGGGATGCCTAATTTCCCTCTTGATTTCTGGTATGCTGTATTTACATTTTAACACCTCACATCATGATGACTGGAATATAGCAGAAAAGACAGGATAGAAACTGTCCAGTTCTAGTTCCTTCAAAATATCAGGTGCCACTGAGAGATAAGAAGAGTGCCCATTGACTACTTCTGTTACATCAACCTGTAAAAGTTCTGTTTTTTAGTAGATTCACTGCGTGTTTTGTCTATAACTATAACAAAAGAAAGGCAATTGTCATATATGCTAATAACATAGAGGAACCATGCATTACATCCTTACAACTAAAACAACAGACAGATGTAACATACATTCTCAATGCCAGGGATGTCAACTGGTTGAATTCCAGCCAAACCTTGCGTAATGAGACTGCAGACATACAAGAAAGACATTGAAACACATTTCATTATATATAAGAGACCAAGAACTATCTAATAAAACATCTCAGAATCTCTTTGATTAACTCATACCTCGCACGAAATACAACTCCAAGTATCCAATCATTTGTGGAATAGCAATTTATGAATCTTCCTGCTACAACCTGAAAAAGCGAAAAAAAGAAAAGAAAAAATAATATCAGCAAATAATATTTTTGAAATGGCCTCTAAATACAAATTAATTTCTTAGTACTGCACATTAACAGACAACTTTCTACTCTAGCAAGAACGGAATAGATAGACTGCAACATACAAAAAGAGATGCATTATGGAAATTAACACTGTATATATGAGAAATTGGTAAATACCATATTTTGATATTGAATAGAAAATATTAAAAAAACTCTATATGAACTCCAATATATCCCTACAGCTGATACGTAAAACCTATAAATCAGACACACATCCATAAAAACATTTTCCCCCAGTAAACATCCCCCAAAACATTGCCGTGTAGTCTGGTCTTCTCATACCGATCCTCCATATCTTTCACAATCCCCTAAGTATAATGTTTAGAACATAGGTTTATCCCTTTCATTGGAATAACTTTGTATTCCACTTCAATTCTATTTCTATCTTCAATAGATTCCAAATATGGGTTGCTAACTCAATGGTAGAGTACTCGGCTTTTAAGTGCGACTAAGGTCTTTTACACGTTTGGATGAAGTAAAAAATTCGTCCATATCATCGGTAAAGTTCGTAAGACTACGACTGATCCTGAAAGGGAAATGAATGGAAAAAACAGCATGTCGTTCTAACAATCTTGACTTGATGAGACTTGATTTGATCGTATTTGATCAGAACCAGATTTCATTCAAGGAATCGAATAGATGGGAAATATCTATTATATCCGTAGATGGATATATAATATGCGCATCTGTTCAAACAAATGTGATAACAGAAACAAAGATATAATGATACCCTCCTAAATCTCCCTTATAACAAAGGAAAAATTGACCAAGTACTTCTGGCCACACTAAAACAATCCCTTTACTAACCTAGCTGTACATCAACTTGAGTTCATCATTAGCGAGGTTAAAATGTTTAACAGCAGCAATTGCCATTCTCGTGAACTCCAAAGTTGTATTATGTAACAATTCTATTTACATCTAAAGGACAAATCCTGTGGCTATATGGTGGCATATTTCTACTTCAATTGCATATGCACGCTCAATACTTGCCTATGGTGTACAATAAGGCATAGCAGTTTCCTTGAATAGTTCCCATTCCTGTTCACGTATAAATCATTTTCATTATTTCACACACCAAAAGCACTTCTCTATTCTCCATTTTGAAACACCAAATCTACCACATAATGGTAGATAACCATCTATATTTTACATTCATGTATATCTCAAAGTAGGATTCTTGCTTGATTGCTGCTTTATAGGTTTCAATCCCCAGTCTGTGAATAGTGAGGTGAATGCCATGTTTTGTTAAATGTCAAGCACAATTTCAGCTCAGCTGCATACAAAACTTTCTCATAAACTCTGCCTCTCTTCTTTTTAAAAGAACGTCCAAAGCACCGTTTACAAGCCTCTGATTTCATTGTAACTCCATCCAGCATGAATCCTTCGCAAATTTCCATGTTTATTAAAGCAAACTCCTGCCAAAACATTCTTAAGAAACTCGTCCATTCAGTCCTTTTACCTCTCTTTCTTTCTCAAGTGTACATCAAGAACCAATCAAAGTACAATCACAAATACCTTCATCTAGAAACTTACCTACTGCGCAGGGATCCTCCCAATATAGCTTTGGAAATCTAAGATGTCTGCTTTACTCCCCAAATCTAAAGAGTTGACACCTTTCAAATGCAGCCACTTTAGAAGGAAATCAGGCTGATAATTCTGCATTATAGGCTTTCCACACTGCAGAGTCAACAGATCTCCATAAAAGGTCACTTTTCATCTACAATTTGAAGAAAGGAGATTCCAAAAAAATCAAATATCCTCCAATGTCCTTTCCATATTGCCGAATGATCTGTCCACTATCATACCTTCCTACTGAATAGACCTAATTTAATATTTGATATATTTGGGAATATGAAATTATATTTCTTACAGAATATAATGTTCCTGTTGCCACATTTGGCACGGGGTGCCATGTTTCCAGTTTTTGTAACCTGCTCTTTTCCTTCCTTCCTCTCTTTCCCTTTCTTCATCTCTCCCTTTCTCCCTCTTCCTTGCAGTCTCATTCCTCTTCCTTCCTCCCTTTTCTTTCCCCCAGTAAAGTTTCCAGAACAGAGGTGTTCCCTGAAACTTTCTAAGTGTCAGGGCGCAACCCGACTTCGCAGCGAAGTCGGGGTGCGCCCTCAGGCTGGAGCGCAGCAGGAAAGGCGAAGTGCGACAACAGGACAGGAGATGAGCGAAGTTTGACTAACTGCTGGGGCGCAACCCGACTTCGCAGCGAAGTCGGGGTGCGCCCTTCTTCCTGGGCGCACTTGGGGAACAGTATGGCAGAAAATGACTAAGTGTTGGGGCGCAACCCGACTTCGCAGCGAAGTCGGAGTGCGCCCGCCTCTTAGTGCGCAGTCCGAACAGCGGTAGAAGACAGCAAGTGCCGGTGCGCAACCCGACTTCGCAGCGAAGTCGGGCTGCGCCCTCTGACCGGTGCGCAGTTGGGAAAGCAAGACCAGAAAATGTCTAAGGCAAGATGACCCTCCCTACTGCGCTGTTTTCTGCCTGCGCAACCCGACAGCGCTCAGATCCTGGGCGAAGTTGGATAAACTGCCTTTCAAGGCAGCCATGTGTCACTCATCAGCATCTGACAAGTGTCCAACTTCGAGATTTGAGCCAGGGCATGACCGGGAAAAGGACAAAGCATGGGCTACACTATCTACGCCAGCTGCCACCATTTAAGTTGATGTAAAGTGCCATCTGCCGCACCTACCCGCTTTCCTGTTGACCAAGGGTTTAACCCGACATACCGCCACGTAGCTGTACAACCTTCAGGGAAACCATGCCGCGAGTACAGTCCTGCCTGACAGAAGCCAGCATCAGCATCTCCTTAGCCGCTCGTGTCAGCTATTGTCTTGTCTGGGACTTTGTACCCATGAATGTAATCGGGGGAACTTGGGCTATAAATAGCCCACTCGTTTTCATTGTAAAGGGTGGAAGGGGAATATATTGCTAGGGAACAATTGTAGTTGTGCGTTTGCCTCTAATACAAGCATATACTTGGCTCTGCTTACTGTCTTTCATCTTGTATGCTGCCTCTCCTTGTCATTTCTGCCTCATGTTTCTTGTGTCATTGCTTGTTGTTGTACTGAACTCTGGACTCTGGCATTTGGTGATCAAGTATTCTTGGAATGCATAGATAGAGGATACATAGGATGAATGATAGCTGTAGTTTCAATGTATGTTTGTAGATGAATGCTGTTAGTAGTGGTGATTGATTCGTTGCCGTGCTGCTTATTCCCCCCACCAACTCCAATCTCATTTGGATTCTCTTTCTGCACTTTTATCTCTTTCCCTGCACTCTTATCTTACACTAAAAACCCCACAGGAAGCCGGCCTTCTCCGAAGATTGGCACGGAAGGCATTCCTTCCTTCCGGCCTTTCAATCGGTGGGCGAATCTGGGCGCAATAACAACAAATCTTTTCCTCATGGCAGATTCGTAACCAACAGTTTCTGCGGCACACCCGGTGGGACATGGTAGTTTCCCACCCTCAAACAGAATCGAAGCACGAGTGCTCGCTTCATTGCTGTTAAAAATCAGAGCACCTGGCGACTCTGCACGTACCTGAATACTCTCTGAGTCCGTAAAGACCGGTCCTGACGCCTTCATGCAAACGAGAAGGTGGCGAGCAAGGAATCCGGGAAACCCACCTGACTTTTACGAAATTGACATTGACGCTCCAGGCGAGCGCGTTAGGCTGGCTGATTACCAAGCTCATGTAGAAGAAGAAGCTGAGGCTGAAATTCAAGAGGCCGAAGCTGAAATCGAAGAAGACGAGGCCGAAGAAGAATCTACATCTTCGGACAGTTTCGACACCGAGTACACTACCGGGTCAGAGGAAGACATGGCTGCTCAGCAGAACGATGATGACCTCTTCCCGGCGGTGGACTCTACGGGGCCCTTGGCCCTGGTTGGACAGCAAGCTGTGCCCCCTGCTGCCTTAAAATCTATCCCTACGTATGACGGCTACGGCAAGACGGCTTATGAACACATCCAGGACATTCTGGCCCTGGCTGCGCTACATTCCATCACTGACGAGGGTGTGAAGACCCGTCTGCTGGCCCTTTCCCTAAGGGGAAAGCTTCTCTACTGGTGGAGATCACTGCTAGAAGGATCTATCACGGGGTGGCGACAGTTAGCCGACAGGCTCGTGAAAGGATGCAACGAGTCTGCTGATCCCTCTTCTTTGCTGCATCAATTCCAAAGCATACAACACCACCCCCAAGAGGAGGTGTCAAACTTCAACATCAGGTTTGCGAGGTCTTGGAAACGAGTACCTCCCAAACTCCGACCTTCAGCAGGTCAGGCCGCTTACTACTACCTGAGGTCCTTCAACTCAGACATTTGCCTGCTGCTGAAAGTAGCCAGAATCGACACATTCCCTGCCCTGTATAAGGCTGCCCAACAAGCTGAAATGGATATCATTTCCATCGGCAGACTTCCACACAGGGTACAACCGCCTATTTACCCTGATTTCCCCCGATCTCAGTATCCATCAGCTTCCGATTCAGTGTCGTCCACCTCAGGACAACAACCCCAGCAGCAATGGAATCCGACGCCGGTCGTGAATCCTTACGGCCCGCCACAAATCCATTATCCACCTCCTCCTCCTCCGCATTTTCCAGCGCTCCCTGCTCCCCCGCAGTATGCACAATATTCAACACCTCCTCCCTTGGCTGCATTGCCTCCCCCAGCTCAGTTGTCGCCACCTCCTGACAATGATATTCAGAATAAAATCCTCCAGGAGGTACGGGCTCTGGCCTCTGGATATCACACCATGTCCAACGACATGACCATCCTGAAGAAGAAACAGGCCCAGATGGACCTTGCTCCAAGGAGGCCATATCCGCCCCCGGCATTGACAAAAGACAGGACCCCTGAGCAACAACTGCAAAGGCGGCCTCCTCCGAGGAATGCTGCCATTGAAGACCAACCTGGTACTTTTGACCAGGTCAACTGGTGCACCACGTGCAATGACCCGCATGCGGAGGATGACTGTACACTGCACCAACACTACCTCCAGACCTTGGCCGGCAACGCCATAGAAGACGAAGAACTCTACATGATCCTGGGTGATGAAAGTAACTTCGCCGTCCCAGAGCAAGATCTGTTGCC
This sequence comes from Wollemia nobilis, assembly GCA_028583015.1. Lineage (NCBI taxonomy): Eukaryota > Viridiplantae > Streptophyta > Pinopsida > Araucariales > Araucariaceae > Wollemia > Wollemia nobilis. The sequence goes on along the minus strand of JAQPPZ010003784.1, from coordinate 10,359,080 downwards.
GCCGCCTGCCAAGGAAGACAGAAGATCTACCGAAGCCGCTGCAAAGCCCTTGAAAGTATACGCTAGAAGAGATAAAGCACAACCTGTTGGGCTACCACCCGACAAGAGGCTGTGGCCCTACACAGCCAAAGATAAGACTCCTGCAGCCAAGCCTCCCGTAGTGAAAGCTCCCACGCCTAAAGCTCCCGCTGCTCAGCCTCCAGCTAAAACCAAAGAACAAGCTCAGGAGAAGCTGAGATATCCGTCTCTAACCAAGAGGCAGTGAGTTGAGGCCACTAAGCAGTACCGGACGAAGTATGAGCTGATGAGGCCAAATATTGCCTCATTTTTTATTATTTTAGACATCCTTAATAGACCTTTTTGATATGTTTTAATGTTAATTTTGCTGATGAAATGCAATATTTACTACTATTTACATGTTTGACTGTTTAGAAGCATAATATTATGTTTTTACTAATTTTTTGTATTTTCTGCATAAGTTTTGTTGATAAATAATGATTTATTGTGAAATGTGTTAAGTGCAATCACGTGTGGAATATATATCATTCATATCATGCTCTACGAAGTTGTCAAATGCAGAAAATAGCACTAAAAACAGGTCAAAGCTGCAAAGCTGTGCAAAACTGTTTTTAACTGTTTTGACTTGGACAAATTCCAGCCAGATTTGCATGGCTTGGGATTTGGTCAAATTCAACTTAGGAAAGCGTGTGACCAGGTTGTTGAAAGACTTACAAGTCTGGTCCACCCAATGCTCGGCCAAAGAACCGCAAACAGTGTTGAAAACAGTCATTCTGGCGCTGCTCTGGAAAAAACAGGGATTCTGCTCCGGAATAACAGGACTGCTCCGGAATAACCGGAAATGCACAGTTTTGACCAGAACAGCTCAGGAAAGACAGCAAATTGCAGGAGAATGATAGGGATAGCTATGTAAATCTGTTATGCATCTTTTTCAACGCAGAAGACCTCCAGCAAGTGTGCAATGAATAGATTTCATATGTAACCATATTCTGCATTTTAGGAATGCAGTTTTAACGACATTCCTAAAATGCCTGAATTTGAATCATTCCACATCTGATTTAGCTGTTTTTAATATAAATAACTGGCTCCCATATGGGTTGAGCTATGTAGGAAGAATTAGGATTGCAATTAGTGTAATTCTGAATATTGTGAAATCAGATTTTTGTAGCAATAATATGCAGAATTTTCCTGCATGTTTTTAAATCAATAAAAAGTGCAGTTTTTGTCAATTTTACTTTATGATTGAAGGAGTGATTAAGTAGAACACCAGAGCTACTTCTTCACCTTCTTATGAACCAGGGAGCAAGGGCCACTTCCAGGAGCAAAAGAAGGTTTATACCAGGTTTTCTTGTTCAATTCATGCTGCAGCGAGAATAACGGGAAACTTGTCATTTTTCCTGCACTTTCTTATTTTGCTGAAATTATTTCCAGTTTTAGAGTTTGTAGTTTCATTTTCATTTCTGAGTTTATTTTTAGATCTGTTCTTTTATTTTGCAAGATAGTTAAGTTTATTTTCTGCAATTCTAATTTCAGCAACTTTCATTTCAGCAATTTTAATTCAGTTTTTGAGTGCATTTTCAGATTCAGCAAGAGTAAATAGGTTTCTTTAACTGTTATTTCATTTCTGCAGTTTTATTTCAGCAAGCATAATTTAGTTTCCTTTCAGTTCATAGGGTTTAGAGTGACAGAAGAACCCCCAGCAAACACTAAGCTGTTCTACCAATAAAGCCATTTTCTGAATGGAGTGTCTTACACCTGCCTGAATTGACTATCGTAAACAGCCTTAGGACACCTGCCCGGATTGATAAATAATGATCAAATGATGAATTAAACGACACTCATCATTTTTGGCGCCGTTGCCGGGGATCATGGTGTTGTTAGTCAAATTTAAGTAGGTCAAGAATTGTAGGCTGGATACAGAAAACAGTTCTTGTAAATTCTACAGTCTGTTTAGTAAATGTGTATGAATGCATAGGCTGAGAGACGAAAGAGGGAGGTTTATCCGAAGTGGCTTCGAGCCACCAAAGAGACCTACTCGGTCTGATGAAGAATTGCCTTCATTTGACATCAACGAGGAAAAGCCAGACATACCTTCTTCATCAGAAGAATTGTTGGAAAAATTAGAAAAGGAGCTTTTTGAAGCACTAGCTGCTAAACACTCCCCTCCGACTAAACTATTTCCAGCATCCTTTAGAAAGAAGACAACTATGGGCTGCGACGGCGAGCGGGTGGATATGTTGATCCTGATGATGCTCCTAAAACTTTTGAATATCCTATTCGGTTGGATCCACTTCTAGATGCCCCCATGAAAACAATCTCCCCATCTATATTGCCAATCTTTAGGGGAGCTGATTGCAGAAGATCTGATCAATTTCTGTTTGAATTCAAAGTGTTATGTCGGACTTATGACTACATAAATGATAATCAGAAATTGAAGTTGTTTCCTTCTACACTTAAGGATCTTTGCTCTCCGATGGTTCATGAGCAATCTTGAACCTAACTCAATTACTACAGGATGAGATGGAGCTGCATTCTTAAATAAATATCGGGATTATTGTAGAGTAAGAAACGGGAAAGATGAGTTGTTTAGGATCAAGCAAGAAGAGGATGAGAGTTTAGAAGATTATCTTGATCGCTTTGCCTTTGTCCAAAAGAGGTGTGGTGTTGTAGAGCCTGATTTCTTAAAGCCTATTCTCTTAAGAGGATTACGGGATGAATCTAGGGAAGTGTTAGATTTAATGGGAAAAGGAGACATAGATCAACTTGACCTTGACGAGATTGTGGAGTTATGCAAAAATTATTCCCGTACTCACCATCGAAGAAAGAAAAAGAATTTTGGCAATAATGGTATGAAAGAGTTGATGGAGGAAATGGCCAATTTAAAAACTGATATCCTTGTTCAACTTAATACTGCATTAGGTGAGAAAAACACAAGAAATAATTCTACACCACCTTTAGCAATTTATTGCCCAAGGTGTAGGAGTAAGCATGCCTTGCAGGATTGCCCCCTAAACAAAACTTCTATTTGTGGAATTTGTTCCAAGGAACATTCAACGAGATAAATGCCCTTTGTTGCCTCATCTAAAATCTGTTTTGGGCACCCAAGCGAGAAGAACTCAATGCTATTGGGCAAAGACCCGGTGGTGGTTATGCACAATATCCCAATGCTCCTAGATTTCCAAACTGGGGACAATCTCCTTGGAATATGAATATGCCATGGGGACAGGCAGAAGCTTCTGCGCAACCTTGGAATCAACCTTGGACAGTTCCTCCAGACTGCTCACAATCTGGATGGATGAACCAACCTTGGTATACCATGCCTCCACAATGGACACAACAAGGACAAAGATGGGGACAGCAATATCAAGGACAGCCATTTCCACCACAACAATATCAACCTTATCAAGGCCAGCAATATCAATCCCATCAAGGACAGCAAAGATATCAAGGGCAAACTCAAAATTTGCTGCCAGCTCCTAATCCAAATTTTCAGGGAAGAACACAACATCAACAAGCACAACCGGTAAGACAACCTCCACTCCCAGCTCAGCCTGTGACTAACCCCAATAATGTCAGACAAGCAGCCCCTGTTTATGAGGCTGAGTCTGAAGATACTGCTGCAGTTCATGTACTTGGCTGTGGTAACATCCAATTACGCTCGGGGAAGGTCTTACCGACCCTGCTCCACCTACGATTGAAGAAATTCCAGAAATTTCAAGTCCAGAAAAAATACAATCGAGCAAAGGAATGCGAGAAAACTTACAAAGAAAATCCGAACATGTCACATCGGATTTACCATTTCTGAAAGGTTTGATCATCCCATCACTACCACTGAATCAGAGTTAATCACAGAATTAAAGAAAATGTCAATCTCACTTCCTCTGTTGCAGGCAATCAAGGATGTACCATTGATTAAGAAAACCATTCAGGATTTATGCATAAGGAAACCTGGCAAGAAGAAGAAAGCCTTTCCACAAACTGTACAAGTGGATGGGAAGTTGGCTGATCTTCTCTCTGGGAAATTAGTACCTCCCAAATATGGTGATCCAGGAAGTCCAGTAATCACCATTATTGTAGGATTGGTTCAAATTCCCAATGTACTTATTGATTTAGGAGCTGCAATTAATGTCATGACCAAAGATATTATGCAGAAATTGCAGCTCAGCGATTTGAGTCCTACAGCTACAGTTTTGGAAATGGCGAGATAGGTCGGTTGCCAAACCAGAAGGACTTTTGGAGGATGTTCCCATTGAAGTATCTTCTTGGGAATACCCTGTAGATTTCCTAGTATTACAACCTAGGAGTACAGCTAATGGCTATCCTATCATCCTGGGACGACCCTGGCTTGCTACTGCAGTTGCTTTCATAGACTGTAGATCAGGAGAAATGACTATTTCAAATGGAGTAGATCTTAAGAAAATTTCTTTGTATCCACCTGCTAAACCATCATCTAAATTTTCTGGACAGTTATGGTATCCTCGAGTCCGATGAAGAACAGGGAGCCTCTTGTTACCCTTGCCACCATTGTAGTACAGGAACACATTGAAGAATTGAATTCACCAGAGAGAGAAATTTTTGAACATGAAACAGTTTTGGTGAATACATTGCATGAAGAAGGCCTCAGGGATGATCAAGTTATGTTCAATCGCCTATTATGGAAAGATGATGAACAAGTTTGGAACATTTACCATCTATTCCACTTCATGAAAGTTCCTTTACATTGCCACATGGGTGGCATCATCATCTTTTGACTTCTTTCACTTGTCCTATGCCAATGCTTCCATCGGGTATTGCATTTAACTCGAGAATCAAGAGTATTCCATGATCTGCAACCACATCATTGTCCTTTAAATGCTTTGATCAGCAAATATGAACATGTTAACTCTGTTTATCCCGGAGTCAAGCAAATTGAAATTCAACCAGGAAAACCTGTAAATGTTAACGAGTTGGTTGGTGACGATCAAGAAGCCAAACTATTTGCTTGTTTTGCAGAAACATGTTCAAGCTTTTGCTTGGAATTATACGGATATGGTTGGAATCCACACTGATGTATGCACACATAGGATATACACCGAGGATGTCAAACCGGTTAGACAACCGCAGAGACGTCCGAATCCTGCTTTAAAAGACATTGTTAAAGAAGAAATTGAAAAATTGTTGGAAGTAGGATTCATTTATCCAATTTCAGATAGTCAATGGGTTTCTCCATTAGTTATTGTGCCTAAGAAGAATGGAAAGATGAGAGTGTGTGTGGATTACAGGGAATTAAACAAAGTCACACACAAGGACCACTTTCCATTACCCTTTATAGACCAAGTGCTGGACACTCTTGTTGGTAAGAAATATTTCTGTTTTCTGGATGGTTTTAGTGGGTATAACCAGATCCAAGTGGCACCAGAAGACCAGGAAAAAACAACTTTCACATGTCCTTGGGGGACATTTGCTTATAGAGTATTACCCTTTGGATTATGTAATGCACCAGCAACATTTCAACGAGCTGTCTTGGCCATTTTTTCTGATTTAACCAATGAGAGTGTAGAGATTTACATGGATGATTTCACAGTGTTTGGTGACACATTTGAGTATACATTAGAGCAACTTGAAAAGGTTCTAATACGGTCTGTGAAGCATATCATTTATCTCTTAATCCTGAAAAATGTTTCTTGATGATGGAGGAAGGAATTGTTTTAGGACATCATATCTCTGCTCACGGTATTAAGGTTGATCCTAAGAAAGTAGAGGTCATCAAGAGTCTTCCTCCTCCGAAATCTCAAAGCGATGTCCGTAGTTTCTTAGGACATATTGGCTTTTATCGCAGATTCATTGCTGATTTCGGTACCATTGCTAATCCAATGTTTGCATTATTAATGAAAGATTCTGAATTTGTATGGTCCGATGATTGCCACAAGTCCTTTGAAGCTTTGAAAGAAAAGCTAACCGGTCCGCTGATACTAAGAGGACCTAGCTGGGGCTGCCCTTTCATATTCGAGGTGATGCCTCCAATACGCTATTGGAGCCGCACTAGGGCAGATTGAAAATGGACAACACTATGCCATTTATTATATTAGCAAAAACTTGACGGGAGCTGAAAAGAATTACACTACAAGCGAGAAGGAATTCTTAGCTATAGTATATGCCATTAACAAGTTTCGACACTATATCACGGGTTACCCTGTATTCATCCATACGAGATCATCTTTGCTATCAAATATTTGATGAATAAGCCTTTGGTTAGTGCACGAATTATTCGCTGGTTGATTTTACTGCAGGAATTTGATATTACTATAGTAAATAGACGAGGAAAGGCTAATGTAGTGGCAGATTTTTTGTCAAGATTGCCAAATGCGAAGCGAAGAACTAGTTGAAGACGCATTCCCCGATGAAAAATTGTTTCTTGTCTCTGTTCAAACTCCATGGTTTGCGAGATATAGCTAATTATTTAGCTACGGGGAAGATTCCACTTCATTTTACCTCAAAACAGAAAAAACAGGTTAATCAAGCAAAGCTCTTCTTTTGAATGGATAAAAGGAATATTGTTTAAATGCAGTCCTGATCATGTTTTACGCAGGTGTGTTCATAAGGATGAGATATATGACATTTTAAGAGCTTGTCATGATGAACCTTTAGGAGGGCATTATTCAGTAAAACATACCACTCGAAATATTTTGGGTGTTGGTTACTACTGGCCATCATTGCATAAGGATGTAAAAAGGTATATTAGAAATTGTGATGCATGTCAAAGAATGGGTAAGCCTACTTTTATAAATGAAATGCCTTTACAGCCTCAATTAGGTGTAGAACCGTTTGAGAGGTGGGGGTTAGATTTTGTAGGACCTATTGATCCACCCTCCCAAGGGAAGGTGCACATCCTAGTATGTGTTGATTATGTAACCAAATGGGCAGAAGCCCGTGCCTTTAAGCATGCCCGAGAAGACAAAGTGGCTGATTTTCTGTATTCACAGATTTTTCTGCGATTTGGAGCCCCACAGTCTATTACCTCTGATCAAGGACCTCAGTTTATTTCAAAGGTTGTTGAAGCCTTTGTTAAATTATATGAAATCAAGCACAGGAAGTCCTCTCCTTATCATCCACGAGGCCAATGGTCAAGTTGAAGTGACAAATAGGGAATTAGAGAAAATATTGACCAAAGCTGTAGCGAGTTCATAGAAGGAATTGGGTAGAAAGGTTACTGAAGCAATTTGGGCTTATAACACTACTTGGAAATCCACTACGGGATTTACCCCTTTTGAATTGGTTTATGGTAAAAAACCCCTTTTGCCCATTGAATTTGAATTACTAACTCTTCGAACTGCTTTGGAAGTTGGTATTGATTTGTCACAGGCACAAACGGACCGGATCCTGCAACTCAATGCATTGGATGAAATACGAAGAGACGCTTTGCATCAGAGCGAGATGATTCAAGCACAACGTAAAATCTGGCATGATAAGCATATCCAGGAACGAAAATTCCAGCAAGGAGATTGGGCATTACTGTTTGACTCCCGTTATGAAGATTTTCTTGGGAAGTTGCAGACAAGGTGGCTTGGACCATACCAGATTGAAGAGGTTTTCTCAAATGGAGCAGTTCGCCTCTCACCAATTGATGATTCACGAAGGAAGTTAGTGGTTAATGGACATCGTCTCCGGATTTACCATAAGCCACTAACTAAGAATGAATTCTTAAAACAAATAGAGCACTTGGATGTGAACATAATGGAAGAATTCCCTTCTTCCACTGAAGCAGCAGAAGTATAGTTTTTGTTAAAAAAAAAAAAAAAAAAACATTTAGTTTACATGAAAACCAGTTATCTGGCATGTTTACTAAGTCCCATTCCATCACCATCCATTTCATCACTATCCATTCCATCACCATCAACTTCATCACTATCCATTCCATCGCCATTCATTCCATCACCATACATTTTCCGCCATTGTCATTCACCACCGTTGTCATTACCATCACCCATTTTGTTTGTGTTTTTCAGAATTACAGTACTGCACTATCAGCAGAAAAACAGCAAAGCTAATCAATTGTATGAAGTATAGAAAGATAGTCAAGACAGGTATGTGTTTCTTTACATTTCAAATATTGTAAATAGTTAAGGTATGTAGTGTATAGATTCACTTGATTAGCATTTAAAGCATTCATAAGGTTAAAATTGGGGATGTCTAAATTAGTCAACGAAAGGGGGGAATGACATATGCTCCGGAATGACATATGCTTCGGAATGAAGTTTGCTTCCGAATAACCACTGCTTCGGAACATCAAAAGCTCTATAACAGTTGTGCTCTGGAATGGGTAATGACAGTTTTGCTCCGGAATGAGAATTGACAGATATGCTCCGGAACGACAAAATAACGACATGTGCGCAGTGCGTCGGAATAAGTTGACGGTTCTTAAAAGATTCATGCAGGGACACGTGGCAAACGATTGTGGAACACGTGATTTTCGAAATTTATGATATTTAGATATCATAATTTCGCGATACGCGTAATCATGGCACACGCATCAAAGCACATCGAAAACAGATTTTGTTTGCCTTGAAAAATTCACATCAAATTAATGGATGCCAACTCAGCAAACCGTAATCGCGTAATCTGCATTGGCATTAATTTTTTCCTCATTTTTAGCATATTCCACCGGTTTTAAAACTAACGAATCAACAAGTTGGTTTTACATGCTCTGTTCTGGCGCACGAATTATTATTCCAATGCATGTACGATAGAACTGTCATTCCAGTGCATGTATGCTAAGACTGTCATTCCAGCGCTTCCGAAACATATTCACGAACAGAGCAAGGAAAAATGGGCGACAGAAAGAACAGGAGTGAACCAGAAAATGCCACCTTCATATTGGAAAATCCTACGCTGCTGCAAATTTTCACCGATCCTTGGTTTGATGCCGTTTACTGCAGAAATTTGATGGGAACTCCGAAGGGTTGGCCGCAGAATTTGCACGAACCTTCAGAAACAACAGGATCAACATCAATGGCATGACAATCCAGGTAACTCCAGATATTTTGAGCCAAATTACTGAATTTCCTTTGCAAGGAATTAATCTTGGGAAAATAGCTAGAAATACCTTAAGTGAATTGGCCAACCAATTTAGGGCAGAAAACGATAAACCTATTGAATATGTCATGAGCAAAAATGTTTGTAAAGGAGTTAAAAGGGAAAGTCTGGAATCTCCTTGGGATGAAGTAGCCGAATGGATGATTAGATTTATCACTTGTGAAGGTCAGTATGTTGTTTTATCAGGGCATCATATGAAAATTTTAATTTATTTGAGATATGGCCACACAAACCCTGAATTCCAAGTTAATTTTCCCCTGTATTTTTATGAAGATTTAAAAACTATGGCCAAGAAATATCAGGAGGGAAAAGGAACCCCTAGGCATCATGGTTTGATCAAAATAATTTGTAAACATCACTTTAGGGGTAATTTGCAGAGCTTTGACAGATTCTTTGCTCCGTGGGACGAAACTAGAAGCCCTGCATTTGCAGCTGAAGCAGAAGAAGCTGAAAGCCCTAGGTCTGTAGAACAAGTTGAAAGCCCTAGGTCTGCAGAACAAACTGGAAATCCTGGCATAGACGAGGAAGAAATAGAAACACCTGAGCCAGTGATTGAAACAGAGTCTGTCCAAGAAGAGGGTCCATCCTCTCCACAGGGACCTCCCTCTTCCAGAACTAGAAGGCAAAGACAAAAACGTGCTGGAATAGACTCTGTTAAAAAACGCAGAAGGGTATCATTTTCAGCAGATGTAACGTATGTTGCGGTCCAATAGCTACGATGAGGCGAGAACCGGGAGAAGGCTGTTCGAGAAAATTCCCAAAATGGGAAAAAGAAAATCTCTTGTTCAAACCTTATGAAGGTCTGCAAGACTTCAAAAGGATACAACATCATTTGACCAAGGAGGTCAAGAGGCGATGACGACGAGAGGCGAGAATTAGCGAGAATCAACGGAACCTGCGGAATTAGCGGAATCACCGGAACCTACGGAATTAGCGAACACTGCGGCCACAAACATAACGAGCCTACATCCCGCCCTGCGGTAGTCTTGGTGGATTATTCGATTCCGATTCTAAGGAAGAGGCGGAGGCGAGAAGAAGAGTCGGAGACGGGAGAAAAATCGAGAGACAGAAGAAGAAGCGAGAGGAAGAAGAAGATATCCAACTACAGCTATTGGCAGCAAGAAGTGTGGTAAAAACACAAACAGGATGGATAGAGAAGTGTCAAGCTTCTATTTCAGAAAAAGATCAAATGATTGCAATGTTGCAGAAAGAAGTGGCAGGTTTAAAAGCAAAAATTGCATCTTTAGAGCCACAACTTGATGAAAGTATACATGACACTCAAATGGCTGACATCTTGTTAGAATTAGCAACAGCTGCACATGTAGTAGAATCACCAATCAGGGAAGAACCTATAATGGATATTGAAGGAGAACAGGGACGGGGAACAACTTCGATCTCCTCAATTCCTGTTGCGAGATATTGAACTATATGAACCCCTCATAGTAACACGAGGACATGGGAATTCAAAGCTGAATTACCTATGACGAAACGAGAGGAACAAGAGGTACGAGGTCAACTTTGCCTTTGGCGAGAAATAGAAGAAAAGGAAACACAAAGCAGATTACGTCGGGGTTGACATGACGGACAAAGAAGTACGGAGTTCATATTGTTCCTCAAATGCGGCAACTTTGTTCGCAATCCCCTTATGGTTCCACTTGAGGAATATAATACAGATTTATCAAAGTGGATGATGAGATGCCAAAGGTTGGAAGAAAAGCTTTTAGCTTTGAAACCTTTGGAGGAAAAATGTGAGGCTAAAGAGGCGAGAAATAACAAAATTGAAGAACCAAGTGCGGGATCTCTCGTCGGGAATGCGAGTGTTTAGTCCAGTCTGAGAAGACCCGCAAGGTTTTACACCTTAATCCTTAGAGAAAGATTTATCCATTGGCAAATTATGAGAATCCACTCTAATTTGCCATACAAATTGGAAAATCTGAAGAATTTGTGGATACCTACCTGCACAGCCCAACGAACGAGAAAAATCTGCTTGTGTGAGTTATTCCTACATAATTTCTTTATGCCTGAGGATGACACATTCCTACCTCACATTTTTACAGGGGATATTCAGTTAAGAGCTTTCCTATTCACTCTGCCAAAATCGGGAATATTGGGAGCAGTGAAGCGAGATGATTAAGGATAATGAGGCAAATGCGGCACTATATACGAGGCCGATGCATGGTGATTACAGGGGTGCAGCCAATCAACATTTTACTATGATGAGGGAAGAAAAGGTGAGAAAAATTTATGAAACTAATCTTCAGAGATGCTTAGTCGATTTTCAGAATTTTACTCACCAACATTTTAATAGTGCTTTAGCAACCTGTAGAAATCGTTGGGGAGAGTTACCTCTTTCCTTGCAGAAGAAAGAACCTATCTCCCCCAATAACTTGCAGTGGTCAAAAAGAAGAGCTGAAGGTATCATGCAAGTTATTCACCAGCTACAACATCAGTGGATAGGATTAAGATACAGACTGCCCATTGTAATCACCCCTGTTCCATGGTTTTTTGATGAAGACCCCCAACCAGACGATCAGTTTCAGGCATGGCTCAAGCGGATAAAGGAAATCGAGAGGTTTTTACAAGATTCCTGGTCCAAAGTTCAGCTACCAAGAGAGAGTCATGGACAAGGATCTCTGCTCTATTGTAGCCTCACAGAATGCATGAGGACATGCATCAGAATAAGTTGGGGGGGATGATGAGGCCAAATATTGCCTCATTTTTTATTATTTTAGACATCCTTAGTAGACCTTTTTGACATGTTTTAATGTTAATTTTTGTGATGAAATGCAATATTTACTACTATTTACATGTTTGACTGTTTAGAAGCATAATATTCTGTTTTTACTAATTTTTTGTATTTTCTGCATAAGTTTTGTTGATAAATAATGATTTATTGTGAAATGTGTTAAGTGCAATCACGTGTGGAATATATATCATTCATATCATGCTCTCTGAAGTTGTCAAATGCAGAAAATAGCACTAAAAACAGGTCAAAACTGCAAGCTGTGCAAAACTGTTTTTAACTGTTTTGACTTGGACAAATTCCAGCCAGATTTGCATGGCTTGGGATTTGGTCAAATTCAACTTAGGAAAGCGTGTGACCAGGTTGTTGAAAGACTTACAAGTCTGGTCCACCCAATGCTCGGCCAAAGAACCGCAAACAGTGTTGAAAACAGTCATTACAGCGCTGCTCTCGAAAAAACAGGGATTACGCTCCGGAATAACGAGGCTGCTCGGAATAACCGGAAATGCACGGTTTGACCAGAACAGCTCGGGAAAGACAGCAAATTGCGGGAGAATGATAGGGATAGCTATGTAAATCTGTTATGCATCTTTTTCAACGAGAAGACCTCCGGCAAGTGTGCAATGAATAGATTTCATATGTAACCATATTCGCATTTTAGGAATGCGGTTTTAACAACATTCCTAAAATGCCTGAATTTGAATCATTCCACATCTGATTTAGCTGTTTTTAATATAAATAACTGGCTCCCATACGGGTTGAGCTAGGTAGGAAGAATTAGGATTGCAATTAGTGTAATTCTGAATATTGTGAAATCAGATTTCTGTAGCAGTAATATGCAGAATTTTCCTGCATGTTTTTAAATCAATAAAAAGTGCAGTTTTTGTCAGTTTTACTTTATGATTGAAGGAGTGATTAAGTAGAAAACCGAGAGCTACTTCTTCACCTTCTTACGAACCGGGGAGCAAGGGCCACTCCCGGGAGCGAGAAGAAGGTTTATACCAGGTTTTCTTGTTCAGTTCATGCTGCGACGAGAATAACGAGGAAACTTGTCATTTTTTGCATTTTCTTATTTTGCTGAATTTATTTCCAGTTTTAGAATTTGTAGTTTCTTTATCATTTCTGAGTTTATTTTTAGATCTGTTCTTTTATTTTGCAAGATATTTAAGTTTATTTTCTGCAATTCTTATTCCAGCAACTTTCATTTCAGCAGTTTTAATTCGGTTTTGAGTGCATTTTCAGATTAGCAAAAGTAAATAGGTTTCTTTGGTTGTTATTTCATTTCTGCAGTTTTATTTCAGCAAGCATAATTTAGTTTCCTTTCAGTTCATAGGGTTTAGAGTGACGGAAGAACCCCCAGCAAACACTAACTGTTCTACCAATAAAGCCATTTTTTGAATGGAGTGTCTTACACCTGCCTGAATTGACTATCGTAAACAGCCTTAGGACACCTGCCCGGATTGATAAATAATGATCAAATGATGAATTAAACGACACTCATCATGAGCCGGCAAAAGAACAAGAAGGAGCTAGCACCTCGGGCTACAGCATAGTAGACGAACTGAAGAGGACCCCCGCAAGAATCAGCATGTATGATGCTCTTCAGCTCCCAGGCCAGGTTGATCTGCTGCAGGAATCTCTGAAGATCATGAAGAATGGCAAGCAGATACAGCCCGCTGTTTTGGTGCAACCTCTGACGGTCTCAGCCACTGGGAAGAACAGACCACCTCCCTTTTATCTGTCATTACGGATGCAAGGGTACATAGTGCACAATTGTATGGTGGATTCTGGTGCTTCCACGACCGTAATGCCGAGGGCCGTCTGCGACGAGATCGGGATGGAGTACACAAGGAGCAGCCAAGGCGTGTTGCAACTAGACGGCACCCCTGTCAAGACAGTCGGTGTCATTAAAGACATCCCTATTCGGCTGCACAAAGCTCTTGACATCGTGGTCATCCAAGAAGTTGTGGTCGTCGACTTGGAACCCTACTTCGGCATGTGTCTCTCCAGGGAGTTCACTGCGAAGTTGGGAGGGTATCTGTCTCTGGACTACTCACACATGGAAGTGCCCTTCAAAGGAAGGAGACTGAAGATTTACAACGAGAAGCCTTCCACTTTCCTAGTAGAGAAGATACCCGGAGAAGAGTTGCTGGATTGCATGGTTCAGCTGACGGAGGAAGAACTGGTGGTGGTGGACATGACAGAGCAAGCTCTTGAGCTGCTCAGAGTAGAAGATGAATTCTCCTTGCGAGACTTCAACGCCGTGATTGAGCCGAGCAAGGCTGCTACATGGTAGTTCAGCCTGAGAGGCTTGACAAGTCGGCCAAAAGAGAAGTGGGACCTGCACCTGAAAAGCTGTGGAAGCTTTTCTTTGACGGCGCACGATGCAAAAATGGCGCCGGTGCTGGAGTACTTTTGGTTTCCCCAACCGGAATCCAGAAGGACTACACCTACAGGCTGGCTTGGAGCTGTACCAACAACGCGGCGGAGTATGAAGCCCTGTGCTTGGGTTTGCGAAAGGCAGAAAGGCTGGGGATTAAGCATCTACAGATCTTCGGTGATTCGGAGCTGGTGTGCCACCAGGTTACGAACAAGTGCGCCTCCAAGAAGCACTATCTCAAGGCGTACCGTAATCGGGTCTGGGATCTGATGGAGTCGTTCGACTCATTGAATGTCAAGGCTATATCGCGTGAGAAAAACAAGCATGCTGACATTCTGGCGTCTGTTGGAGCCGAGTACGTTCCGGTGATGACATCGTCCAGAAGCCGAAGCCGGTTCGTACCATTTACAGAGCCTTCGTGCCTGATAAGGACACCCACTGGAAGGTGTTTAGCTGTGACGAGGAGATCGTCACGTTTTTGGTAAACGAAGCCTGTGCGATCGAAGGTAGAGACCCTGATGACGAGCAATATGAGGGGTTGATACGGACTGAAAAATAATCATGTCCCAAAAGGACTGATTACACTTGAGAGTCTATTTGATCAGAATGACAGAGCAATATCACACCGGATCAAAGTAGACCCGAAGCGATACGCCGACCTCGAGCTCGAACCTGGAAAAACAATTAAGGTCGGGACAGATTGCACCACAGAGGAACTCGAGCGGATCAGAACATTGTGTCGAGAGTTCCACGACATAGTAACCTGGTGCTACCGGGACTTGAAGGGTATGACAGAAATATTATCCAGACATACCATTGAGCTAGAAGATGGCGCCAAGCCATTCCAGCGAGACGAGAGGGCCGTAAATCCAAAGATCGAGGCCATGATGAAAGCCGAGCTCCCGAAGATGTTGGAAGCCAAGATCATCTACCCCATCAAGCATTCATCTTGGGTTGCGAACTTGGTTCCCGTGAGGAAGAAGAACGGAGACATTCGTCTCTGTGTGGACTTCAGAAATCTGAATCGGGCCTCCCTCAAGGACCATTATCCGCTTCCCCAGATCGATCAGATCCTACATATAGTTCTTTGGAGCCCAGAGATTTTCCCTCTTAGACGGCTTTTCCGGCTATAACCAGATATGGGTCAAGGATGAGGACCAGCACAAGACGGCGTTCACCACCAAATGGGGAACGTTCGCCTATCAGCGCATGCCTTTCGGCTTATCCAATGCTGGCGCCACATTCCAGAGAGCCATGGACCTGGCCTTCCGAGAGCTGCTCAACAAAGTTATTGTCATCTACTTGGATGACATGACTGTATTCTCTCACAGGAGAGAGGATCATGTCTCCCACCTGCGGCAAATATTTGAAAGGTGTCGTGAATTCGGCATCTCCATAAACCCGAAGAAATCCGTCTTCGCGGTAAAAGAAGGTAAGCTGCTGGGGCATGTCATCTCCGAGAAAGGCCTAGCCGTGGACCCTGATAGAGCAGAGGCCCTCCTCCGTTTGCCCGCTCCAATTGACAAGAAGGGGCTGCAGTCCTTCTTCGGCCAAATAAACTTCGTGCGGAAGTTCATACCGGACTTTGCGCAGGTAATCAAGCCCATGGCCGAATTGCTGAAAAAGGATACAGAATTCTTATGGACTGATGAAAGGGGGCAGGCCTTCGAGGAAATCAAGGCCCGAATTGCGCAAGCTCCGGTGTTGATAAACCCGGACTACTCCAAGGATTTCATCCTGTACGCGGTGGGAGAACCCGAGA
This sequence comes from Wollemia nobilis, assembly GCA_028583015.1. NCBI lineage: Eukaryota > Viridiplantae > Streptophyta > Pinopsida > Araucariales > Araucariaceae > Wollemia > Wollemia nobilis. The sequence goes on along the minus strand of JAQPPZ010003784.1, from coordinate 10,343,105 downwards.
GTTACGCCGCAGTCCTGACACAGAAGGGAGACGATGGCGAGGAGCGCCCCATAGCGTTTCTGAGCCAAGTGATTCAGCCGCATGAAGAAAAGTACAACTTTATAGAGCGGCAGGTTCACGCAGTCATGAAATCTCTCCGGAAGTTCAGGCACTTTGTCTCCCAGAGCCGAACCACTTGTCTTTGTGATACACCGGACGTCCGAAGCTTCATCATACAAGGAGAGCCGGGCCACAAAAGAGCAGGATGGATTGCTAAAATCCAGGAATTCGACATTGAAGTGCGGCCAACCAAGCTCATCAGAGGCCGAGCCTTGTGCCAAGAGCTGGCCCAAAGCGCGGCAGCCCAGATATCCGCCTGCAAGTGGGAGGATCCGGCAACAAACACCAACCTAGCCAACTCCTTACCCGAGGAGTGCGACTGGACAAATGACCTGGTGAAATATTTCTGCACCGGAAGATGTCCAGACCACCTGAATGCCTCACAAAGAAGGAGGTTTCGGCTAGGTGCCTTGAAATACACTCTTCGCCCCGAGGGCTGTACTTTAAGAACATTGACGGCATCCTGTTGCGGTGCGTCAGAAAAACAGATCAACCCAGGATCCTCGGAGAATTTCACTCCGGGATGCCTGGGGTCACCATTCTGCAAGGCCTACGGCCTTGAAAATAATCAGAGTTGGGTACTACTGGCCCACTCTATTTACAGACGCGCATGCGGTCTGTACGAAATGTGATCAATGCCAGAGATTTGCTGGCAAGAACAGAAAAGCACCCCTGCCCCTTCAACCGATCCAAGCCGAGACTCCGTTCCAGCAATGGGGTCTAGACTTTATTGGGGTGATTACGCCGAACTCTGCAGCAGGACACAAGTTCATCCTTACCGCCACCGATTACTTCACGCGGTGGGCAGAGGCGATCCCCACAAAGAACGCGGACCAGGAGACGGTCATCAGGTTCCTCGAGAGCCTCATTACCCGTTTCGGGGTCCCTGAGTCAATAGTAACGGACAATGGTCCGGGGTTCGCAGGCGCTGTACTCACGGAGTACACCAGCAAATACGACATTTATCACAAAATGTCTTCCAATTACTACCCGCGGGGAACGGTCTCGCCGAGTCCACCAACAAAAATCTGCTGAAAATCATCAGAAGGACGGTAGAGAAAAACAAGAGGACTTGGCACCTTCTCCTGGATCGGGCGCTGTGGGCGGACAGGATATCTTTCAAAAAGTCAATCAAGACGTCCCCCTATGCGCTCGTATACGGCAAAGAAGCAGTTCTGCCGACGCACATAGAAATTCCCGCTCTCTGGATGCTTGATGAAAAGAGAGGCAGCGGGGATCCGGTGGATGACAGACTTTGCCAACTGCTGCAGTTAGAGGAAGACAGAGAAAAAGCGTACCAAGCCTTCACCAAGCACGCTGAAGCGACACAAGGCTGGTTCGCAAAAGGTACCATTGCCCGAATTTTCAAAGTCGGGGACCTGGTGCTAAAGTGGGACTCGCTAAAGGCGAAGCCGGAGCAACCACGGCAAATTTGACGCCCTCTGGGAGGGCCCCTATCAGATTGCCGGGTAAATCAATTTAATGCATTCGTGCTCCGGGATATGGAGGGACAGCTTCTCCCCATTCCCGTCAATGGGTTCCACTTGAAAATTTACCATCACTGAAGGCGCCCAGATGGGTCCTTCCTTGTACAAATTTCCCTTCTGCAATTTTAGTTTTCGGAATGTACATATTTCAGCATTCAGTTTCAGTTTTTTGAAGAGCCCTAGACAAACCGAGGCAAAAACCCGACTTCGCAGCGAAGTCGGGTGGCGCTCCTTGAACGGTGCGAAGTTCGGAAAGAAGCAGCTGAAGAGGGGCTAAAATGACTAAGTATGGGTGCGCAACCCGACTTCGGAGCGAAGTCGGGCTGCGCCCCCTCCAAAAGGCGCAGTTGGGTAAGAAACGGCAAGAAAATGCCAAGTCTCAGACTCCGCAGACAAACCGGGGCGAAGTCGGATGCGCCCGTTTTTCGGGCGAAGTCGGAGTGTGCCCCATTCTCGGGCGCATCCTGGATGATCCGGCGCGAGGAGCTGGAAACGGCCAAGTAAAAAAGTCGGAGTGCGCCCATTGTCCGGGCGAAGTCCGAGTGCGCCCATTGTCCGGGGCGAAGTCCGAGTGCGCCCGTTTTTCGGGCGAAGTCGGAGTGCGCCCGAATTTTGGGCGCTGCTCGAATAACCCACCGTGGAAAACGTTGAAAATCCAAAGTGTGGGCCCAGAGCGCAGGATGGCATGGAGCGAAGTTGGGTCATGGGCCAAACATTCCCCTTGTAAAGTGTGCCCAAACGGCGGCGATGACGTCAGCATTGGCACGACGTCCAAGGAGGCTTTAATGATTGCGCACCTTTCAAGAATGATGCATTAAAAGGTAGGGTGCGTTTGGACCAACGGCTAATGGGGTGCGCTTTTCAAAAATAAACCCATACCCAGCCGCCAAAAATCATAACGCCTCCACCAACTCCAAGTTAACCGCCCTAACTCCCTTCCTCGCGCCATTAATGATGCAGTCATTGTCTACAAAAAGGGCCCTGGCGCAACCAGAAAATTCAAATTGTCAAGCTGACTCCCTGACTGTAAGGAATAAAGCTGACAAACTCAGAAGCCGTAATTCCTGCCTCTGCTGTTTCGAAAAGGATGGACAAGGGTAAAGCGCCCGTACAGGCGCAATCTAGTGAAGGACGGCGCGAAGCTGAAGAATCACCAGGGTCAAGCGCTCATGAGAGCGAAGCGCCGCAGAAGGACCAGAAAAGAAAATCCCGAACAAAGAGGCGCGTAGTTGGCCAGACTCCGCCGCCACCAGTTAATCGCCTGTCCGGGTACAAGGACGGCTCTTTCTCCATCAGTCTCTCCAAGCTACGGCTGAACATTGCAAAGTGGGTAGACAAGGTCTCGCCCTCCCACCACCTCGGAGCTGCGTATAAATCGAACCTGTACTGGTTCTTGTGCCCTCCGACTCACTGGTGTCCGGAGCTGGTTGAAGCAATTGTGGAACATTACAAACCAGCTGCCCGGCAGGTCTGCGACAACAAAGGAAAGGTGTTGTTCACCCTCTTCCGGGAGAGCGTCCAGCCAGCGTTCGCCCCAGGGCTCCAGTACGAGTCCGGCGCAATTGTCAAAAGGGTGAACCTAGATGAGCAGACCGGCAGATTTACACAGACGAAGCGGATGAGAGAGTTTCTGGATTCAGAGCTGAAGACTCCGCTGGCGGCTGGACAGTGGCCAACTGGCCCCATACCGCTGGACAGATTTGAAAACAAGTATATCTACATCATCCTGGCATGGGTCCTCGGCTGCGATTCTGACAAAGTGGTACGGCCTTACCAGCTGGCGCTGGCAGAATGTATCCTGCATGGAGAGTTCTACGACTCCACGGCGCAGAAAAGTGGAAAGCGCCCTATCTTCTTCGACTGGGCGGACTGGTTGGCGTATGCAATACATTCAAGTCTGGTTAGACTGCAGCAGAAGCAGTCAACGAATTTCCGGTTTTGTTCTTTCCTCGCATGGTTGTGCCTATATCACATGCATTACCGGATGAACGTCCCAGACTTAAAGAAGGTGAATGAAAAAGGAGATCCGCTCCCCGTGTACGAATGGACAGAGATTCTGTACAGAAAAGGCTCATTCTATGAGTTTAATATCAAATTTCTGTGCCAGGTCATGGGGCTGTTCAACCGGAGTGCGTGCCGCCCACCGGAGGCCATGACAAAGTACCTGTGGAAGAATGAGTACGGGGACACCTTCCGGCTGACTCAGGGCATCATAGTTAGAATCTACGGGTTCAAGGGGAAGCCGTTCTTGCTCCCCTACTTCTGCACTGACCATCAGTTCGGGATGGAAATTGCGCGGCAGATGGACTACGTTGAAGAGGAATTTGGCCAGGGCAAAAAGAAAGGTCATATATTTCAGTATCCTATGACCTGGGCAAATACCCAAGTGTTCGAAATCGGGCAACACGTCTACCTCGAGCGGGAGCTCATTGACATGGGCCTGATAATGCTGCCGCAGCGCTGGAAGTATGACCCAATTGGGGTCAGAGGAAAATTCACGCACATCTGTCCCAGAGCTGAAATCATGCAGGAAAGAAGAAACAGGACAGGTGCAGACCTCCACTGGCGCATTGACTTGATGCAATCATGGCCACCATGGCATGATTTTTACTGCGAAGAGGTGACGTACGATCCAGATCGAAACCCGGACCACCGGATGGAGTCGGCGGGCTTCAAAAAATTCCTCGCCAAGGTGGCGCCGCTCAACTGGCATAAAGACAAAATCATGGAATGCTGGAAGATGAGGTGTCGTACACAGCACGATAAATCCAGCCGGAGGAACCTGGCTGTCGATGACGAATTTTCGGCATTATATGACCAGCACGTCGACACGTGGCGGCCCTTCGAATTTCGCAATTGCGTTCCCCGAGGCGCAAAGATAAGGTATAAAAGAGGGTCCACCTCCCATCAATCGTCAACTCCTGCGACTTCCAGCGCAACTCCAACAAGCAGCCAAGTGGGCCCGATGCAGCCTGTAGCTACTGAGGCAGTGCCCGAAAGGGCGCAAAGTTCAGAAAGGTCAACCCGTGAGGTGGCCCCTCCAGCAGAAAAGGCATCCGCGCTGTCAACTAGCAGACCAAGTGCGGCAGGCATCCTTCCAGCCAGACCCAGGTACAAGTTCACCGTGGGTACATCGGCGCCTGCCGCCCCGACATTATCTCTCTCCTCTGGATCAGCCGCTGCGCCAGAAGAGAAGAAGAAAAAGAAGGTTGAAAGGGCCAAGCGTCCTAAAGAGCCTGTACAACAGTCAGCCGCAGAACAGTCGGGAGCAGCAGCGCCGGAGGTTGTCTCTTTGGACAGCCCTGAACCAGAAGCAGGCACCCAGGCTGCAAGCGTCCCTCCAACAGCGGCTCAGGCGGAGCCCGCAGGTACGTCCACTATTTCTCTTCCCCAAGTCCAAGTCAGCCCTGCTAAAACCCTATCCCCCATCTCATCAGGGCAAGCCATAGCCGCGTCCCCCTCTTCCGAAGCTACCCAGCCATTCAGCGGCCCACATTCCTTTGACCAGTTTGCTCAGGACCCCAACGCCTTCCAGTCACTGAGCCAAACCCTAGAACCCTTACCTGCAGCTAGTGCTGAAGCTGCTCCTTCATCACCGCGCTCCTCGCCCCAGCCGTCCGAAGCCCTGCCGGCGCCATCCACTCAGACTCCTGTTTCCCCTAGGACCCGGTCGCCCTTAAAGACTGCCACCCCCTCTGGAATCCCTCCTACTTCGTTGTTCGCAGGGAAAATGCCGCAGCAGGACCAGACGTTGGAGGACCTCGACTTCATGAATATCACAGAGGACCGGCCTGCGGCGGTACAAGCCGCGGGGGTTACGCCTCCTTTCTCCCGGGCGTGAAGCGCAGAAGGGCCGAAGAGATAGCTGCTCCGGTAAAACGCACAAAGTTTGACCTAGACCAGAGAGTGCTCACAACAGAAAAGTTGATCCCAAAGGTGAAGAAGCCTCTCCGGGAGATGACCGAGGCGGACTACGAGCACCAGACAAAGGAGAAAAGCTTTGACGACATCAACGAGGAATACGAAATTCGTGGTATTCGTCGTAGGACAGACAATCTCCTTGTCAAACATCTCGAGACCCAGGAGGCGCTTTTCCAGTTGCAAAACAACACAAGGCAGCTCGAGGAGGACTTGGCTAGGGCTACTGCGCAGCTGGGGTCAGCACAACAAGAAATAGAAGAGCTTAAGGCTCAGCTGGCCGCCTCTCAGCAGGAGGCCGCAGCGCAGAAGCAGACAGCCGAACAGCTGTCAGAGGAGAGAAAAGCAGCGCTGGAGCAAGTCTCTCAGCTTCAGAATCAGCTGAAACAGGCGCAGACGCAGCTTACAGAGAAAGCATCACAAGCTGCGGCCTTTTCAAAGAGCAAGGCCAAGGAGATGCGGGCTAGTCTGCTACAAGGTTGCAAGCCCAACCTTGTCAAGTCCTTGTCAGTTCTGGACTTCACGTCTAGGATTGAAGAAGTATCTGCCCAGGGAAAGCCTGTGGTAGAGGAAGCCGAACACCAGGCGAGGCAATGGCTGGACCTGGCTATAAAACTTGAGGAGTTTGAGCGCAAAGGCTTCCAAATTGCCCCTATGTCCCAACTTGCCTCAGAGTGGGCAGATGCAAGGGTAACCTTGCATATTTATTTTGATAGGACAGAAGATTAGAACTGCCAGGGAAGGCGCTGGACGCCCTAGAACATGAAAGGAACATTCTCCTGGCCCCCTTTCACACTCTGTCCGAACACGGGTGCCCGAGCTACGTCAAAGATGGCGAGTTTCTGACCCTTGAGCAGGTTAAGAAGAATTGGCTGTCCTTCGAGACAGATACAGCAGAAATTGATAGCTGGGTAGAGCCAATTCAAGAAGCTCAGGTCACCCAGATGGTGTCGAAATACTGTAAAATCAACTCCTCCCTGAAGGAGTTGGGAAAAAGATATAACACCATCGACCTGCACGCGGTCGCTGCATTCCACGCAGCACTAAGAGAGATCAGCGACCTCGCACCTTTCCAAGCAGCAGTCTGGGACCAAGCCAAGGCTGCATACCAACGCATCAGCGAGTGGGAGGCTGACAGTGGAGAACATTCGGGTTCGAGAAGAAGAGGCGAGGAAGCAACTGCTGGAAGCGATCCTGAAGAAGAGCAGTTGCCGGAATGAAGCGGTCAGAGCAGCAGAGGGCAGAGGAAGGAAGTTCCTCTGCACCCAATGGATGAAGGCATGGTTCTTTGCGTCGAGGCGAGCTCGACACCCCGCGAGCCGCCAGAAATGTTGCCACATTTGGCACGGGGTGCCATGTTTCCAGTTTTTGTAAGTAACCTGCTCTTTTCCTTCCTTCCTCTCTTTCCCTTTCTTCATCTCTCCCTTTCTCCCTCTTCCTTGCAGTCTCATTCCTCTTCCTTCCTCCCTTTTCTTTCCCCCAGTAAAGTTTCCAGAACAGAGGTGTTCCCTGAAAGTTTCTAAGTGTCAGGGCGCAACCCGACTTCGCAGCGAAGTCGGGGTGCGCCCTCAGGCTGGAGCGCAGCAGGAAAGGCGAAGTGCGACAACAGGACAGGAGATGAGCGAAGTTTGACTAACTGTTGGGGCGCAACCCGACTTCGCAGCGAAGTCGGGGTGCGCCCTTCTTCCTGGGCGCACTTGGGGAACAGTATGGCAGAAAATAGACTAAGTGTTGGGGCGCAACCCGACTTCGCAGCGAAGTCGGAGTGCGCCCGCCTCTTAGTGCGCAGTCCGAACAGCGGTAGAAGACAGCAAGTGCCGGTGCGCAACCCGACTTCGCGGCGAAGTCGGAGTGCGCCCTCTGACCGGTGCGCGATTGGGAAAGCAAGACCGAGAAAATGACTAAGGCAAGATGACCCTCCCTACTGCGCTGTTTTCTACCTGCGCAACCCGACAGCGCTCAGATCCTGGGCGAAGTTGGATAAACTGCCTTTCAAGGCAGCCATGTGTCACTCATCAGCATCTGACAAGTGTCCAACTTCGAGATTTGAGCCAGGGCATGACCGGGAAAAGGACAAAGCATGGGCTGCACTATCTGCGCCAGCTGCCACCATTTAAGTTGATGTAAAGTGCCATCTGCCGCACCTACCCGCATTCCTGTTGACCAAGGGTTTGACCCGACATACCGCCACGTAGTTGTACAGCCTTCAGGGAGACCATGCCGCGAGTACAGTCCTGCCCGACAGAAGTCAGCATCAGCGGCTCCTCAGCCGCTCGTGTCAGCTATTGTCTTGTCTGGGACTTTGTACCCATGAATGTAATCGGGGGGAACTTGGGCTATAAATAGCCCACTCGTTTTCATTGTAAAGGGTGGAAGGGGAATATATTGCTAGGGAACAATTGTAGCTGTGCGTTTGCCTCTAATACAAGCATATACTTGGCTCTGCTTACTGTCTTTCATCTTGTATGCTGCCTCTCCTTGTCATTTCTGCCTCATGTTTCTTGTGTCATTGCTTGCTGTTGTACTGAACTCTGGACTCTGGCATTTGGTGATCAAGTATTCCTGGAATGCATAGATAGAGGATACATAGGATGAATGATAGCTGTAGTTTCAATGTATGTTTGTAGATGAATGTTGTTAGTAGTGGTGATTGATTCGTTGTCGTGCTGCTTATTCCCCCCACCAACTCCAATCTCATTTGGATTCTCTTTCCGCACTTTTATCTCTTTCCCTGCACTCTTATCTTAACACTAAAAACCCCACAGGAAGCCGGCCTTCTCCGGAGATTGGCACGGAAGGCATTCCTTCCTTCCGGCCTTTCAATTTGGTGGGCGAATCTGGGCGCAATAACAACAAATCCTTTCCTCATGGCAGATTCGTAACCAACAGTTCCATATGAAATATGTTTGCCACAATAATGTAGGATCACAAAGACAATTTAAGATTTTGATGGTAGACTTTTTTTTTTTGCAATTTATAAATGATGCTTAATTACACCCAAAGAAAATGAGCATAGATATTTTCTTTCAATGTAGAGATGATGTCTATTTCACCCAAAGCGAATGAACATTGTTGTTCTATAAGCAAAGTCAATTTACACAAAAAAATTAATTCCTAATATTTCCATCATTATTTTTTTTTTTAAATATAGGATGATATTACTCCATAGAACAAGTAGATCACATCAATAAACCAGTGAAATTGCATGGAATTTCTCTTGCTTTATAAGCAAGTAAGCGGAGCACCTAGGCCTTCATGAGCAAAAAATCAATGTCTATACATATCCAAGCAGATTGTGTAGTCAGGCAGGGGCAACTCCTGTTTAAGAAAAATCAATTTAATTAGGCAGTGCAGAGATATGTCCTCCTGAAACTTGGCTTTGCATCTCATATTCCACAAAAAGGCAAAAGCGGCAAGTTGGACTCTAGACCATCTATTTTTGCAGCCATCTAATATCGCCCAAGAGCCTCCTAATAGAAAGGTTCATCATGACAGCCAAGCAATGAAAAGAAAATTAAATTTAGCCTACGTTAGCAACAACACATCTCCAAAAGACATGCTCTCTTCCACTTATAAAGGTTAAAGGTGAATACTTTAGATCACAGCCAAGTCAACATGCCTCTTAGGCACTCCCTTGTGTACCTTTTTGGAATTTGACTCCTTGATGAAGCTTATGGTAAAATAGAATCTTTCTGATCCATCTAACAATCTGAGAGGCCACTTTTGTTAAAATGTTCCCTGCTAACCAACTCACAACTTAAAGCTTAAATGAGGATCTTCCCTTCCATATGGACTGACAAGATGTAGGTGAAAAAAAATGAAATGATATCATTTCCCCACCATGTTCAAATGAAGGGCAATCTAAATCTTAGACTTACTTGGACATACAAGTCATTAGTACCATGTAGAAACTAAAATTTTTTGCCATTGCTCCATTTTGAATCCTTCCAATAAGGTCTTGATCCTTGAAATTTCAAGAGAGAACTGTGGACAGCCAAATTTTGATTAATGAGGTTATCATTGTACATATCATAATAAAAGAAGAAATAAGTCAGTGAGGCTTAATTATAGTTATCTAGTATAGTATCTTTGTGTAGTGAGGAATGGTTAATAGACAGTTGCCAATGTAAACCAACAAATCCATTGCCATCAAACTTATAAATGAATTTGCCAACACAATGGAGACAGGATGTGTGTCTTTGACTTCAAGGGAATCTCCATACTACCTTGGGGTTCTCCACCCAAGACTTTCACACTTGACAAGCCATGTCTCATCTATAATGGCAATGCACATTGTATGACATGTTAATAATGCAATGCATTTTTCTATTCATATCATATGATTTATGTTATGTTTATTATTTGGAATCTATATTCTCCACGTTTCTTATGGTTTCTCATGTCCTTTTGATGGATATTTAAGCATATTATTCATAGTGTAGGCTTTAGTTCGACATTTTAAACTTATAGAAGAACCCAAGAAGACAACAAAGAAGTGAAAGTGATTGTTGATGTCGGTAAGGCACCATTCACAGATCCAATGATGTTGAATGGATTAAGATGAGAGGAGGTAAGGCGCTTTGTTTGGACTTTGAGATTAACAATGCATCCTTTTACTTGGAATTCTAGGGAGTCATCAATGGATAGTGGCTAACGATGACTCCAGTGGCGGTGAAGGAACTAAGATTAGGGAAGACAAGGCACCAAGCAACAACTTCAAGTTTGATGATACACTATTTTTCTTGTGTAGAGTCGAGATCACCAAACAAGTGAACCAAGTCTGATCAAAAGTATCATTATGATGTTATGTTTTCATATGTTGTTTTGCTATGTAATTGAATAAATGATGGAATAAATAGGCATGATGTATGTAGTTTGTTTAGAATTGTAATGAAGGGTGAAAATTCTTCTGTTTTGTATACTGGAGCTTGGAGCAGATATGATGATTAGCCTTTGCTACCTTCCCTTCAAAAATTTATGTAACCTAGACAACATTATCTTAGAATGAATCAGAAGTGCTATGTTGGATTCTGTGGAGATTGTACTATGTATTTGATAGAAGAATATCATGAAACTCATAACTTGATATACTCATGTATGTTATTGTGAGATGATCTTTCCATTGGATTACATAGTATATTGCATCGTTGAGAAAATCGGAATCGGATTGGAAAAGAATTGGGAAAAATCGAGAATCAGGAAAAAAATCGAGGAAAAAACCGAAGAAATGCAATTTTCCATTAAAAAAAGCTTTTTTCATGCATATCACAATTTTTTGGCAAAAAATTGGCCAGGCTGTGAATCGGGAAAAATCAGCTCGAATCGGGAGTTTTTAAATATTTTCTCAACTATGGTATATTGTATTCTATTGCATAGTATTAGTTGAGACGACATAATCTTTTCACATACTACATTTTTGGCACCATCAATTGTATGATTTTGGGTCGAATATTTGGAAAATTGATAAGTTAAATACCATATAAGTACCTTGCTAGGCAGGTGATGACAACAATGGGGAGATGATCCCATGCGAGATTCAGAAGGATCACAAGGAAGAAGCATGCTGTCAGAACATACATTGTCAATGGTAGTCATCCACCCCTTTCCCAATAGAAAGTCTAAAAGGGAAGCCTTCTACATGGCCCTGCCTTAAGATGAAGGAAGACAAATATACCTCCTCTAACGAAGTTAGAAGATGTCAGAGAATCAATACTAATTATTAAGCAACCAAGACTTAAATAATACAATATGTTCCAGGATTAGTCCGAAGAGATCGGATCTAATCAACTGTAGCAAACCTGAAATAAAAAAGACGTTCTAACAATAATTGATACGTCCCAAAATAATGGAATAACTATAGTCATGTTAATATCTCCCCTTATTACATTATTTGGGTAATAGGATAACTACTAGCTATACTAACATCCCCCCTGATTACATCATTTGGCAATACAAAGAGAGCTGCGAAACAATTCAAATTTGACACGTGCAAGTGCCTCAGTGAAAATGTCTGCAACTTGAGCATCGGTGGGAATGTACTGAAGCTGAATTCGGTGCTTCGAAACTTCGTCTCGAATGAAGTGACATTGTGTGTCAATGTGCTTGATTTTCTCATGATGCACTGGATTATTAACAAGATTCAAAACACCCTGGTTGTCGCAGAACAAATGAATCGGAGATTTTGATGGATGACCCATATTTGTCAGAATGCGACGCGACCATATCACTTCGCACACAGCTTCACGTGCGGCGCGATATTCTGCCTCTGTTGATGAGAGAGCAACCACCTGTTGCTTCTTGCTATGCCAAGAGACAGGACCGGATCCAAGATGAAAAATATATCCTGAAGTTGACTTGCGATCATCATATGACCCGACATAGTCGGAGTCCGTGTATCCTTGCAAGAAGAATTTGTTATTCCTCTTGTATTCTAGGCCATATTCCATAGTACCACGGACATAGTGAAGAACACGCTTTACTGCTTTCCAATGAGTGGTCTTAGGTTCCTGCATGAACCTCGAAAGATAGTTGACAACAAATACGATATATAGCCTAGTATTGGTCAGATATATGAGACTCCCGATCAACCGTCGATAGAGAGTACCATCTACCTAAGGTGAATCATCATATCGCGATAACTGAATTCCTGTCTCCATCGGAGTTGCCATTGGCTTGCAATCAGTCATGCGATATTTTTCCAACGATGTCTTGGCATATTTTTTCGAGACACTTTGATGTAGTGCTCCTTCTGGATGACTTCCAGACCAAGACAATAATGGAGAAGTCCGAGATATGACATCTCAAAAGATTGACACAAGTCTCTTTTGACAGTAGAGATCATAGTTTTTGAACTCCCTATAATGAGCAGATCATCAACATAGAGTACAAGCAACACTATTTCAGAACCTTGTTTCTTAAAATAGAGGTTTGCATCTGACGGACATCTCTTAAATCCATGCTTGCAGGAGGTGATTATCCATTTTTATATACCAAGCTCGAGGAGCTTGTTTCAAGCCGTATAAGGATTTGACTAATTTGCACACTTTCTGCTTTTGGACTTCCTGTACAAATCCTTCAGGCTGAGTCATGTATACTTCTTCTTGGAGATCACCATTTAGAAAAGCACTCTTGACATCCATTTGGTGAACTTTCCACCCATATTGTGCTGCCATAGCACAAATGACTCGAATTGTGGTCATCCGAGCAGTAGGTGCAAAATTTTCCTCATAGTCAATGCCTTCCTTTTGAGCATAGCCCTTTGCAACAAGACGGGCTTTATGCTTATCAATTGTTCCATCTGCCTTGTACTTGATTTTATACACCCATTTGCAGCCAATGGGCTTCTTTCCTTGTGGCAGATCAACAAGCTCCCAAGTTTTGTTCTTTTTCAGAGACTTGTATTCAGCATCCATAGCATCCTTCCTGTACAAATCCTTCAGGCTGAGTCATGTATACTTCTTCTTGGAGATCACCATTTAGAAAAGCACTCTTGACATCCATTTGGTGAACTTTCCACCCATACTGTGCTGCCATAGCATAAATGACTCGAATTGTGGTCATCCGAGCAGTAGGTGCAAAATTTTCCTCATAGTCAATGCCTTCCTTTTGAGCATAGCCCTTTGCAACAAGACGGGCTTTATGCTTATCAATTGTTCCATCTGCCTTGTACTTGATTTTATACACCCATTTGCAGCCAATGGGCTTCTTTCCTTGTGGCAGATCAACAAGCTCCCAAGTTTTGTTCTTTTTCAGAGACTTGTACTCAGCATCCATAGCATCCTTCCATTGTGGCTTGCTAAGAGCATCTTGTATCGAAGCAGGTTCATGTTCATTCATTGAAGACAAAAACACCCTGTCATCATCTATATCCATATCCTCTGTTTCTTTATGTGGAGTTACAGAAAGTTCCTCAAAAGATTGACAAAGATCATCAACCTCACTAGTCTCTGCTGCTGCTCTTTCCCTTTGAGCCATACTGCGAGTACGAGGTCTATCCAAAGTCAAATCTAGTGGAGTGGATAACTTGGCATCCCTGATTGTACTTGTATACCATTTCAGATTCTTCGTTTTTGGTGATGAAGAAGATGTGGAAGGACCTCCTGTCTGTGTTGACAAAGGTAACTTCTCTTCCTTAGATCCCACAAGATCTAGGTATACATTAGATGTGCTTTGTGATGTGAAAGCTTCATCAAAAACAACATCTCTACTGACATGAATTTTCTTGGTCAAAGGATCTATCAAACGATAACCTTTAGAGTGCTCATCATAACCAAGAAAAATGCATCTCAATGTTTTCTCATCTAGCTTCTTCCTTTTCTCTTTCGGTATGTGCATGAAAGCTTGACATCCGAAAATACGAAGATGAGATATGGAGGATTTACGACCACTCCATGCTTCCTGTGGAGTCATTCCTTTTAGGGCCTTTGTGGGTGCCCTATTCAACAGATATACTGAAGTGGTGACAGCTTCTGCCCAATATTGTTGCCCAAGAGTAGCTCCTGTGAGCATACAACGAACCATTTCCATAATAGAACGGTTCCTCCTCTCAGCAACTCCATTTTGTTGAGGAGTGTAAGCAGTAGTTAACTGTCTCGTGATTCCATGCTCAATTAAGAATGCTGAAAATTCTTTAGAGGTAAACTCCCCCCCTCGATCTGAGCGGAGGGTTTTAATAGAAGTCCCTAACTCCTCAACAGATTTCTTGAATTGCTGGAAGAAATCAAAAGCCTCAGATTTCAGTCAGAGAAAGAAAACCCACATCTTTCGCGAGTAGTCATCTACAAATAACTTAAAATACCTCTTCCCCCCACAACTGTTGGGTGTGAAAGGACCGCACAGATCGGTGTGAATCAACTCCAGAGGTTTCTGCACACTTGTTGAACTCTTCTCAAAAGGTACTCTATGCTGCTTTCCTGCCAAGCAGTCAGAGCACACTGGCAATGTGGAGGAAAGGGAAGAAAGACCCTTTACCATCTCATACTTACTAAGCTCAAGTAAGTAGCCAGAACTAAGATGCCCATATCTCTTGTGCCATAGGGAAGTTGCCTCCTTGGTAGAGACTGTCATGGCAACATGGGGAGTAGAGATAGCATCTAAGGCAAATAAGCCATGCTTATATGAAGTTGTTGCAATCTTCTTACCCTGCCTGGTAATAGAACAACACTTCTTGCCATTCTCAACACGAAAGTTGACAACCATATTTTTATCCAGGATTTGTGTGACCGACAGCAAATTGTTAGCCAATCCTGGAACATAGAGGACTTTCTCAATCTGACACTTGCCATCGGGAAGAGTCACCGAAACTGTACCCTCTCCCTTAACCTTGTAGGTTTTGTCATCAGCAATAGTGACAGGTCTGCCCTCTTTGGCCACAAATGATTCAAACCACGATCTGTCGCCAGTCATATGCTTACTAGCGCCAGAATCGACATACCATACAGGATCCCTCTCCTTGGAGGTTGTGGTAGTCATGAGCACCTTGTGTGCCCATTCGGGAATCCGAGTCGAGATTCTTCAACAACAACATTCATCTTGGGTTGCTTGTTCTTGTTTTGTGGTTTCTAACATTTTTGCTTATTCTTATGCCAACACTTGTTGGTGTCATGGTTGTCTTTATCACAAATTTTGCAATACCTCTTCTTCTGTTGAGGTTGTTTCCCTTTTCCTTTTGAATCTTGTTGAGAATTGCCTCCTTTCCGAAAATTACCTTTCTTCTTAGAACCCTGCCTGTTGGAGTATAGGGCTGTATTAGAAGAATCATCCCTGTGAAGTTGGCGTGCCTCATGTTGTTGAAGCAGATTGACCAACTCAATAAAGGTAATTTGTCGTTGTGACACCTGAATGGAGGTGATCAACGTATCAAAGGAATCAGGCAAAGCTCTCATCACGATTGAAGTGAGAAGCTTGTCGTCCATTGTATCTCCCAAAGAATTCAATTTGCCTTTCAATTAAGAAACTCTGCAAAGAAAGAGTTCAACTGTCTCACCCTGTTTCAAACTCAGATTGTGAAGTTGTTTTTGAAGATGAAGAATGGTGGAATCATTCTTTCCCTCATAAATGGTTTTAAGGGCATCCCATGCCTCTTTACCATGCTCTTTGTCAACGATATGAGGTTGAACTTCATCTGAGACAGCAAACAAAATGAGCACCTTGGCTCTATTGTCTTTCTTGTCAAATGCTATATGATCAACAGTTGGAGGTGTAGCAGGTGTGGATCCAACTGCTGGTGAAGGTCGTGTTGTTGCTCCAGAAACAACATCCCACAAATCTTCCATGATAAGGAATGCCTTCATTTTGTTTTTCCATGGTGTATAATTAGGACCTTTCAATAACTGATGAGCATCAGTCATTAACTTTGCAACAGAAGCCATAGTG
This sequence comes from Wollemia nobilis, assembly GCA_028583015.1. NCBI lineage: Eukaryota > Viridiplantae > Streptophyta > Pinopsida > Araucariales > Araucariaceae > Wollemia > Wollemia nobilis. The sequence continues at coordinate 10,327,227 of JAQPPZ010003784.1, read as the reverse complement.
AAGGTTCCTTATATCACCAATTGGCCGCCCTTTCTATATACCTTAATGCCAGGCCGTTATACCATACAAAATACCCGCCCTTACGTGAGGGAGACTATAGGTATTTTGAAAAATCAGAAAAATTACCCGCCCTTACGTGAGGGAGACTGTAGGTAATTTTAAAGATTATATGATACGTGGTACTTAGGCGGTACTGAAAGGGAATTGTCTTGTTGATGGCACCTACCATAGAAAGTCGTCAACCCTCATGCGTGGGGTGTAATTTCCCCAAAACACTTTGGATTTCAGAACTTTCGTCAGGATTTACGCCCAAACACAAGAACGATTAGGGTAGTGGATGGAGTAAAAAAAATGACAAAATGGCAAACTTATCTCTCCCCGACGATTTATAGAGAACAAGCTCAGACGTTGTTTTGGTAGCTATATTAGGCGGCGGATACAGTAGCACAATCACGACAACTTTACCTGTAAGTGCTGGCCAGAGGTATCACAAATACCGAACGCTGCAGTGCAATAAATTGCACGGATGGGTTTTAATTATTTCGAGGACTTAGGGAGTGTATTTGATGTAACTTTTAATGATGTAGTGCAAAGCAAGAAAAAATGCAACATACAACATAAAAGTGCCCACAAAAATAAACCACTAGGTGTCGGGCGCTGCCGAAAATGCACCTTTACAATAATGCCAAAAAATTGCCTTGTCAAAAAATTACTCGCAATCCCCCCTTTGATTTTTGAGAAAAATACTTCCCCCCCTTAACAAAAAAAATTTCTCCCAAATTTTGATTAAAGTATTTTTGAAAACATATTTGAATAACTAAAGTTAAAAATAAAATATAAAATTATTTAAAAAAAAAAACTTTTAAACTATATAAAACAAATCTATTTAATTGTTTAACTTTAATAAAAAAATATATTAAAAAAAAAACTTTAAAACAAAAAAAAAAAGGAAAAAAAATGTTTTACCTTGGGGGGGTTGGCGGGATTGGAACCCGCGACCTCAGGGCTCCCTGAGCCCAACCGCTCAGCCCACAACCAGGTGGGCTAGCGGGCTGATCCGAAATGATCAGGCTCGCCCTCCTCCTTATAGAGGAGGCTCGAGCGGCTAGCTCAAACTGGCCGCCGCGCCTCCGCTCGTCGGCGGAATTTTGTGGCGATGTGCTGGTGGAGGCTCGGGCCTTGGTGGCTTCGCACGAGCGGTGACTAAACAAAACATTAGACACCCTTTATCTCGGTCGTGCGTCCAAGACAGGTTTGTGCGCAGCGTGAGTTGGAAATCCGCAGGTGTGAGGGTGCAGAGATGGCAGGATACGATGAAGGTACTCGGGACGCCTTCAGTGGATCACAGTAACTACACAGGAGTCAGCAGAACGGGGAGGGAAGAGCATCTGCGGCGGTCGTCGTAGAGAAGGTGCAGAACCAGCAGCGGTCGTCGTCTCGCATATGGAACAGCACTGCACAGTTGCAGTCAATCGAGCAGACGAATCGTGATTGTCTGCCTATCAGCAGGCCTGCGAATCTTCTCCACACGATTTTGATGCGCGTCCTCTACAGCACGTCACTTCATGCGATTCCGATGCGTGTCTCTTCCATTCTCAAGACCAATTGCTAATTGATATTGATTATGCAGATTTTCTTACGAAGATGGACAACTCATAGGATTCAAGATCTCCTCACCATGCTCTGATACCATGTTAGAGAATCAATACTAATTATTAAGCAACCAAGACTTAAATAATACAATATGTGCCAGGATTAGTCCGAAGAGATCGGATCTAATCAACTGTAGCAAACCTGAAATAAAAAAGACGTTCCAACAATAATTGATACGTCCCAAAATAATGGAATAACTATAGTCATGCTAATAGAAGAGAGAGAGGATGTGCAAATGCCTTTGCCCCTTAGCTGGGGAGAAGAAACAAGTGGATGCAAGATGAGTCTGAAAACTGTTTTGTAGGGACAGTGTGGTCAAGTCCCCTTGAGATGAGGAAAATCCTCCACCACCAAGTGATTCTTCATACTTCTTTGACAAGAAGTGCAGTGCAAGTGACTCTAGAATTCCTCTCTAATGAGAAGTGTACTACAAGTGAGAGTGTAGCCTTCCTATCTGACAAGAAAACAGGTGAATATTTGAAAGAATTTGGTTCAGCTCAAGAGGTTGATGATCTCCAACAACGAGCATAAGATCAAAGAAGTGTTTTAAGAGGAAGTTGCCAGTATCACTTGAGGTGTGGAAGTGAGCACAAGGTGCAGTGCATTCGACAATGAGAAAGAGACGACTAACATGGGAGCAACTACAAGTGTATTGCTAGCAAAGGAGGGTCCCACATACAAGGAAGCATCAATTGAGGTCAACATGTTGATGGCTAGATCTTAGAAAGAGTGATACTTAACTCCACGAGTTTTTTAAAAACTTGCCTAGTCCCAAGCCAAGTGCCCCCAAACTGGGGACCACATTGATTGAAAAGACATAGAAACTCAAAATTTTCCATTTTGGCTCATTTTCAGTATTTTTTGAACCAATGAGGGCTAAAAGGAAGTTAAAGTAGTGCATTTTAAATAAACACTTGCATTCAAACACAAATCATTAGGAGTGTTCAAGAATCTATCAAGCATCCAACATTAGGTTTTGAGGTAAAAGGTGAAGTCTTCTGCTGTCTATACTCAAAATCTAGGCTTTTTTAATCATTTGAATTTCTAATTAGTTGTTTATCTCCTTGTGTAACTGCAATTAAAATGATCGGGAAGAAAGACTCGCCATGGAACCACTGCATAAAGAAGGGTAAGGCTTTTTGTAGGAATTGTGGGCTCTTCTTACATGAAATCATCACCTGCCTCAAAATCCACCTAGCAAGGATCAGTGACCATGATGCAGCATTGTGTGAAGTAGTGGACCTTGAAGTTGAGAGGGAAATGAATTCCCTTTTAGAAGATTTATAAAAAAAGGAAGCAAGGGCAGAAAATAACTGCCATAACAATGACATTTCCTATACGGCCTCTTTTTGTGGAGGCTAACAACATTGTCCCTAGACAATGGCATTGCAATTCACCGTAAGTAGGAAAGAGTGAAACCTCTTTTTTTTTTTTGTCCCCCATTCTAGTCTAGGGTCACAACCTTGCCTTGAGGGCATGACCACATAGAATCAAGAGAGGCATAATGCTGTGCAAGGACAAACTTGTGTAAATTTTTGGTATTTTTCCACCATCCCTTCCAATGTGATGAGGTTTCAATATTGGGAGGGAATGGTAGATGCCCTCACTGTTTGTGGTGTAGGCTTTAAGGCACCTACTTATGATGATTTTAAGGTCCCTCTTTTGAATGACGCTATGGAATATTCACAACTTCTGCTTGAGTGGTAGAAGAAGAAGAGGTATTAATGTGGAACAAAATTCCATCATAGGAATATGCCATGGGAAATAAACAGCTTGTATAAGAAAAATGTGGAGAAAGAGGGGTTGCAAAATCATTTCTTATAGGAGGTATTGGACATGGACTAATTTTTTTGTTCCCTTTGTGGAGTACCAGTGTTCCTCAAATTAGTAGATGCATTAACATGTCGAAATTGCCAAAATGCTTGTCAATTTGTTAAGAGGTCATTATGCGGCAAGTGGAGGAGAAGAATGTTCTCCAAGTTATTATGCATAATGAAGCAGCATATGTGATAGTAGGAAATATTTTAGAGGAGAAATTGCCCACTATTTTTAAGACTCCATGTGCAGCCCACAATATCGATTTAATTCTCAAATACATTGGGAAACCATCGTGGGTGACCAAGGTTTAAAAAACCAAGATGGATCATAAAATTTATCTACAACCATACCTCTGTCCTTCAACTGATGAATCAGTTCACCAAAAACAAGCAGCTTGTGCAACTTGGAATGACACAATCCACCACCAATATCGATTTAATTCTCAAATACTTTGGGAGACCATCGTGGGTGACCAAGGTTTAGAAAAAGTAAGATGGATCATAAAATTTATCTACAACTGTATATCTGTCGTTCAACTGATGAATCAGTTCACCAAAAACAAGCAGCTTGTGCAACCTGGAATGACACAATCCACCACCAATTTCATCACAGTGCAAAGCTTGTACAAAGCAAAGTGGTCCCTGAAGAGGATCAGTGAGAAATGAGTGTAACAAGCAGGCACAAAATACTGATCCATGAATGAGGGCAAAAAGGTCGCTGACTATGTGTTTGGGATCCCTTGTAGATGGTTGTGCATGAGGCTAATCAGGTGTGTACCTGTTTATAAGTTTTTGCCCCCTTCTTTCATTTGCAAATTTGAAAAAAAAAATTGTTAAAATTTAATCTTTATATTTTTGAATTTAATACAAGAAGCAAATGAATTAAAATCTTTCATTTAAGTTCTGGGGGACAAGCCCGCAATGAGCATTCTTCATCAGTTGATGGAGACAAATCAGCTATTGGGCATAGTTGAGAAAATCTGCAGAATATTGATTTTTTTAAATGCCGATGCAATCGGCAAACTCTCGGTGATGCAAAGATCTTTTGAAGATTTTTTGCCGTCAAAAAATCTTCAATTTTTTTTATAGGCTGCGGCCAATTTAGAGTTTTTATTATGCAAGCCCATTTTTCAGTTGTTAATGTTTGAACTTCGAAGTTTAAATTTTAAACCCGAAACCCTAGTCTAGGGTTTTGGTTTTTTTTTTCCTCCTCTTTTTAAGTAAATATTGCTGCCTGATAACTATGTATGCAAGCCAATTTTTCAGCTGTTAATGTTTTAAACTTTGAATTTTGAAGTTTAAACCCTAAACCCTAGGCTAGACTCTAGGGTTTTGGGTTATGTTTTTTTTTCCTCCTCTTTATAAGTAAATATCGTTGCCTGGTAACTATGTATACATGCTCGTTTTTCAGCTGTTCATATTTGAATTTGAAACTTAGAACTTGAAGTTTAAACCCTAAACCCTAGTCTAGGCCCTAAATTTTGGGTTTAAGGTTTTTGTTTCCTCCTCCTTTTAAGTAAATATTGCTGCCTGATAACCATGTATGCAAGCCCATTTTCAGCTGTCAATGTTTCAATTTTAAACACTAAACCCTAGCTTTTTGGTTCAAGGTTTAGGTTTTTTTTCCTTCTTGTTACTTGTAACTTTGTACCTTTTCATATTATAAGCAATACAAGATGTGTTTTGTCACTTTCATGTGTACTTAAAGCTGGAGCCTTGTATGATGTCTTGACATGAATTATTGCTTTTATTGCAATATTGATTTGCATAATGTTAATTCATTGTAATATGCATGAAAAAAAAATTAATGAAAATTTTCGTTTCCTTCGGGTTTTTTTTTTTGGCCGATTCTTTCCCCGATTTTTTGCCAATTCCTGATTTTTAAAAATGCTGATTCCCATTTTCTCAACTATGGTATTGGGTATCCTCTTTGTTACAGAGGATGGGCATTTTCGATGTCTAGTCGATGGAGACAAATCTACGTGCGGTATCTTTGTGAGGCCATCGATGAGGCCAAAGAGGTGCCTCATTTTATATGTATATGGAGAACAAAAACTGTCCCAGTTGGGGCATAATTGCTGACCAACAGATTTCTCAGATCCATACACCTCTACATGCAACAGAATACTATTCCAACCCCAAATTCTTCTATGATGAATCCTTTTAGGCTGACGAAGAGGTGAGCACAGGCCTTAATAAGTGCATTGTAAAGATGGTGCCTGATGATGAGGTTCAAGATTTTATAGTGGCAAGAATTGCAAGTTTATGAGAGGGTGGAAAGCTAATTTTTCAACACTCCATAACAAATTGGAGGGAGCACAACTCTTGGGCCATGTAACCCATACAATTGACTTCAAAATTCAATCATTTATTTTGGATTTTTCATTAACTTTTTAGGAATGATTTCAATTTACATAAACTAATTCTTTTTTTTTCTGCATTTAATATATTTATGGTGAAAGGAAAAGTTATTGCTAGTAAGTAGACAAATGAGTGGTAGTGTAACGATTAGGCATTTTGAGATTTTTTGTACCTCTTTTTGTATGATATTCATTATAAGATTATCATTTGGCACCATTTGGCATTAAATTTTATCTATTTGATGTGTATTTAATTTATTTATAGCTTAGATAATCAAATTTGGATATTTATACATGCATGAAAAAAAGGCCTTTTTAAAATGGTTCTTACCTTTTCTTTGTTGATTTTTTTCCCAACTCTCAAGCTTGAGTTAAATTTTGGCCTTTCCAAGTTTTTTTCAAGCACGGGTTTCTCAACTATGCTTAGGAAAAGCAAAAGACCCCTATAAGGCCATGGGAAAAAGACAATAAAGTATTGGCAAACTTGTATCAGAATTTCTAAGCAAAAGAGCAAGTTTATGAGGGCAATCCCTGCAACCTTGTGTAAGATTGTGGTGGATTGATACATGAAAGTGCCAAATAACAAGTATCAAACATGGAAGGACTCCAAGGAAGCCTTTGAGAAAGACTTTAACACATGGAAGTATGTAAATGAAGGGGAAAAGAGAGGGGAAGTTTGTTGCAAATTTTGTGTCTCTTATTCATGGAGACATACCGCCTCAAAATCCATTTGGCAAAGATATGAGGGAAAATGTCAAGATATGCCTAGATGTGTCGATTGAAGTTATGAGAGAATATAATGCCATCCTCTGAAACAAAGAGGAGAAAAAAGACCTCAAACAAAGACAAAACGAGGCCATGTCAAACCCCCTTCTCAACCTCGTACAAACTGTCCAGGCAGCACCTTTAGCCGATTTTACAACAAGAGTTCGAATCCATCAGTTGCACACCCAAGGAGTGGGACGAATGATTTCTATTTTGCAGAATGTTCCACGCCAAGGGCACAACTCACGCTTGAGGATATGGTCGTGTAGACCCACAAGAGCCACAGGGCACCAAGGAAGGCCATTGCCAGTTTTTGGTATTTTTCCGACCTTCCCTTCAATGTGGCAAGGTCTCCATATTGGCGGTGCATTGTAGATGCCATAACAAGTTGTTGTGCAAGATTTAAGCCACCAACTTATGACGACCTTAGGGGCCCTTTCCTTCCACAATGCGTGGACAACATTCAGGTTGTGCTTGAAGACCAACGCAGGGTGTCGAAGAAGCAAGGTTCCACAAGCCTGGGGGACGGGAGGATGGGTTTTGGGGACGACGGGGGACAGCAAGCTGATTTTAGGGGACGGCTGGTATAATAGTATGAAATTTTTTAGAAATTTAGAATAATCTACAGATTCTACACAACAAAAATGAAAAATACTAAATACTAATAGTTTACAACAAAAATATTTAGAACTTAGAAGCCATTAGATTCTTAGAATAATTTAAAAATTAAATTTTACAACAAATGTCAAAATGAAAAATAGTTGCAAAAATACTAATAGTCTCAATGCTCATTTACAAGTTACAACAAAAAGAGTGAAATACAAAGAGAACAAAAATACAACAAAATAGTGAAATCAGAAGTACTAATAGTAAATAGTCTCAATGCTCATTTACAACAAAAAGAGGTTACAAATTGCAGCAGAGGTTTTTTAATATTGAATGGACCCTTGGCATATTCTTTTAATAATGGTCACAGTTGGTTACAAATTGCAGCAGAGGTTTTTTAATATTGAATGGACCCTTGGCATATTCTTTTAATAATGGTGATGGACAATCAAAACTAGTCCTAGAAGCAGTGTTGTCCCCTTTGGAAGTTTGAGGTTGGATGGTAGAGGCAGAATCCCTAGCAGCATGAATATTTTGGTTTTGATTTTCACTTTGGTTTTCCCCCTCCATATGAATGTTAAATGAGTCTGATTCACTGCTGCTCATGTTGAATGTTGAAAGAAAAATATGAAAATTTCAAAAGAGACTTGGATGAGGTAATGAAAATTGGAAAACTTCAAAACAAACTTGGATTTTTGCTGCCTGCTGTTGCTGTCCTTGCTATCCCTGCTCTTGCTGCCTGTTGTTGCTGTCCTTACTATCCTTACTCTTGCTGCCTGTTGTTGCTGTTGTTGCCTCCAGTTGCTATCCCTGCTCTTTTTCTTCCTCACTGCTGAAAGCCTGAATGAGTGTGTTTGTTTTAAAAAAAAAATAATAATTTACTTTATAGTGTTAGTTTCTTTTAGTTTTTAGGGTTTGGGGGGTGAGACTTTCATGGGTCCCACCCCCTACTTTTTTTTTTTTAAATTTAATATGCTAATTTTTTTATGTTTTAACTTTTGCTTGAGACGCCCAGCCATGGGGGATGGTTGGGCGTCTTTGGGGACACTTGGGCCGTCCCCGAGGATAGTTGGGCATCTTTGAAGACGTCCTAAGCGTCCCCAAAGACACCCAACCATCCCCGGGGATTGTTGGCCATCCTCGGGGACGTATCCTCATAGAGGAGGTTTCGGGGAGGCCTCTGGCATCCTGGGGAAGGCTCCCTGCAGTCCCCCGCAGAGGACATTTCGGGGACGGCAAGGAAACGCCGTTGTCCCCCCATACTGGGGATGCAAGGAATTGGGGGACGCGTCCTCGTGGAACCTGGAAAGAAGGGTTGTAGTATCATGTCTGATGGGAGGGAAATAACCTTAATTAATTTTTTGGTTGCTTCTATAGGAGGAATCGTATTCCTCAAGTCAGTGGATGTATCGGCACAAGTTAAGAGTGTCAAAATGCTTCCAAGGTTGCTAGGGGAGGTTGTGTTAGAGGTTGGGGAGGAGAATGTTGTCCAAGTCATCACTGACAACACAACAACATATATAGTAGCCGGTAAGATTTTGGATGAGAAATTCCCCACTATTTTTTGGACCCCATGTGCAGCCCATTGTCTCGATTTGCTCCTCAAAGACATTGGGGAATTACCTTGGGTGTCAAAGGTTGTAAAGAAGTCCATGGCTATCACAAAATTCATCTACAACCATGCATGGGTCCTCAATCTCATGAGGCATTTTAATGGTGGAAGGGAGCTAGTGCAAGCTGGAGTTACATGCTTTGCCACAAACGTTGTGACATTGCAAAGCCTCCTTGATGCAAGAGCATCATTGATATTTGTGAGCAATGAGTGGAATTCCAAACAAGCTACTAGATATTGAATCTCCAGTGAGGGGCAAAAGGTATATGACACTTTGTTTGAGAAGCCCTCCTAGATAGCCATGAAAGAGGCCATCAAGGTACAAGACTAAGTTATTTAATTTTTTATTTTTTAAATTTGATTTACTTTTCCATTTGCAAATCTTGTATTGTGATTTATAAAGAACTTTTATTGTAATATATTTATATTTAAATTATTTTTCTTTTTTCTAGGTATCAAAGCCTTTCGTGAGGGCTCTTCGTCTTGTTGATGGAGAACAATCTGCAATGGCATATGTATATGAGGCTATGAATAGGGCAAAAGAGGCAATTGCCTCATTTTATGGACATTCCCACACCAAATATGGTCCCATTTGGGATATCATTGACAAATGATGGACATCTCAACTCCATAGCCCTCTTCATGCAACGGGGTACTACCTCAACCCCAAATTTTCATATTCTGATACATTTGATGTCGACTATGAGGTGATGGCGGACCTTCGACATTGTGTTGACCACATGTACCTTGATGAAGAAATGCACAATAAGATATAGTGTGAGATGTATTCTTATAAGGAATGTTGGGGCATCCTTTTCCCATCCTCGTAGTGCATTTGATCAAAGGTCAACTATGAGGCCAGGCAACTCTCATCGAATTATTATTTATTTTGTCTTTGATCTTGTTTTAAAAAATAAACTCAATTTACGTTTTTACATGTGAATTAAAATATTTCCTTTTTCTTGGTTGTTTCTAGATTTATGGTGGGAGGACTTTGGTGCATATACGCCCAATCTGCAATGCTTCGCCAATAAAGTCTTATCTCAAACATGAGCGCTTCAAGTTGTGAGAACAATTGGATTATGTTTGAGCACATACACTCCAAGAAGTATAATAGGCATAAACAAGAAAAGTTGAATGATCTTGTGTTTGTTCATTACAACCTTCACCTCCATCATCAACAAATTACAGAAACAAGTACCGAGACCATTGATCTAGATGAGATTGATTCGTCATCTAAATGGATGACAAAGCCACAACAGGAGCAATAGGAAGAGCCTCATGGAAGAATTATAAAACTTTGAAAACCTAGCAAAGGAGATAGCAGCCAAGGCAGAAGAAGAGGCATGGGGGCACAACATCAAAGAGAGACTAGAGCTTCTGCTAGGGCAAACGACAAAGGCATTCAAAGACATTAATGCATTGTATTTGTCATACTAATGACACATTTTGTCACTTTCATATGTAGTTTAAGGCTTTACGCTTGTATTACTTGCCACTTTCATGTGTAGTTTAAGCTTGTAAGTTGTATCACTTGCCACTTGCATGTGTAGTTTAAGCTTGTATCACTTACACTAAATAATATTTGATTTGCATAATGCATGAAAAAACGTTTTTTTCAACGAAACTTTACATTTTCGTTGTTCTTTTTTTTGCTGATTTTTTGCCAATTCCGATCCAATTCCTATTTTCTCAACTATGATCTATCCATAGTGCACTGAGCATAGCACTTGGGAATATTACCCTCCCATATTTTCAAAGAGGTGGATAGTGCGCTCAAGGGTATGTGTGGAATCCTCCTTGAGCAGTGGCCTAAAATATTGGTCCGAGAATTATCATTTATTGTTGTGGTATAATAGAGGGCTATTAACAGTGAACACACTTTGGCCTAGAGTTACCCTATTTCTATCATATGTCAAACCCTAACACCAACCATCAAACCTCAAGAACCTTAACCACGAAATTAAGCATATTGAGGAGACCACCTGTCACAGAATTGACTATATTGTAACAAATGAAGGTAACTATTGGGAGTCAGTAAAAGTCGAAACAAAATCTACCAGGGTAGTTGTCAGTTACAGTCGGGAACAGTATTAGACAGACAATTGTCAGTAACAATCAAAACAAGTTGTCAATAATAGTCAAGAACTAAGTCAAACAAGGTGGTTGTCAGCAACAAACAAGACAGAGCCTGCTAGGATAGTTGTCAAACCAACAATTGTAGACAAGACAGTTGTCGGGAACAAAGAAGAAAGTCAATTTTCTCGGTGAAAAAAGGCTTTAGGAGAAAAATAGAATAAAAACAAAGTTTGGGGTGTTGGAAAACATCATCTTAAGACCTAGTCTATTGTGATTGTCTTTCAAGGTGATTGGTTTGATATATAGCACCCAAACACTTTTTGAGACCATTACTAAAAATAGTAATTGCCAAAATAGCATTTCTATTTTTAGTAAGTATCCTTAGAAGGTTTAAAATCATAGTGTATGGCTACAGGCACTAGGGGACAACAAATGGAACAACAGATGGATCAAAAAATCACCGCACAAGTGACTCAATGGGGGGAGCATTTGGGAAAACAATTATCTGATGGTCTAAACTAGTTAAGGGCTGAAATCAAAATATTACAGGACTCCATAACCTATGTGATAGAGGAACAAAAGGAGATGGAGGGAGTAAATGAAAGATTTGTAGATTTGGGAAGTCGTTTAAGCGGTAGCACCTACACATATGGCCAATATGATTCTTTTGACCGTAAGGGCGAAGGGTCAAGTAATTTAGAATAGGAAACACACAATAATAATACATACAAACTACCCAAATTAGACTTTTCAAAATTTGATGGGAAGGATTCAAATGAATGGTTGTGTCAAGCATAACAATATTTCAGTCTTTATTATGTCCCACAACATATACGCCTCACAGTTGCATCTTTTAATCTTGAATGAAATGCCCTGCAATGGTATCAATGGATCAGAAAAGCGCACCCCAATCTTAATTGGGATGAATTTGAGAAATAACTACTCACTCGATTTGGCTCTAGTGAGTATGAGGATTTTACAGGAGCCGTTACTAAACTGAAATAAAATTCAACTGTTCGAGACTATCAAGCTCAATTTGAAAAATTGGCCGACTGTACCATTGGCTTGAATGAAGAATTTTTTCAAAGTTGTTTTGTGATGGTTTGAAGGATGGCATTAAAGCTGAAGTTAAAATGTTTAAGCCGCAAACATTACAACAAGCAATAGCATTGGCTAGATTGACAGAAGATAAATTTAAGACTCAAGGACGCACCTCCAATTTTTCACAAACCCAACCACCTTTTTCGTCCAAGACAACACAAATCCAACCAACAAATCACCTACCATCAAAAAGTTGACTTGAAAAGAGATGGAAGCTAGAAGAGCCCAAGGGCTATGTTATAACTGTGATGAGAAGTATTCCCTAGGACATAAATGTATGCAACAAAAATTGTATTTGCTTGATGTGGATGAGACGAGAACCATCAAATCTCAAGAGCTGGAAGAGGATCATCAGGAAGAGGAATAGACAGAACAACTAGAAGCCAAAGAAGAACCCCAATTGGAAATCTTGGTGCATGCCTTGGCAAGAATATCAACTCCCCAAACCATGAAGGTGATTGGGCACTTCACGGGACAACAAGTAATAATTCTCATTGACTCCAAAGGCACACAACTTTATTCACCCTAGAGTGGCAAAACAAGGAAATTGTTATATAAATACTTGTAATTCCTTTGAAGTCATGATTGCCGATGAAGGAACTTTGCCTTGTAAGGGAAAGTGTCAAAATGTCATAGGGGAATATAATCTTAAGGTTGATATGTTTACCCTAACCCCTAGGTGGGTGTGATGTGGTATTGGGAGCATAGTGGCTTATAACTTTAGGCCCAATATTTGTGGGATTTTTTGAGCTTTGGATGAAATTCAGCCAACAAGGTTCCTCTTTCGGGAATGAAGGTTGGGGCTACTCAACTTGTTTCATCTCATAGGATGAAGAAACTATTAAAAAAGTCATCCCACTGAGTTGTGGCCCAACTATTTGCTATACAAGCTCCAGTTGACGACGACAAGGACCCCCAAGAGGAATTACAACTTTTATTGCAAAGACATGCCACAATTTTTGAGGAACCCAAAGATCTACCCCCTCATCGTACTCATGACCATGCAATCCAACTTTTTTTTTTTTGCTTGAGAACAAGAGGTTGTGCTCGGGTTCCCCACCCTTGACAAATCACAACTCTCCTTTAGAGCTTAAGAGTTTAACAACAGATTTAGTTCTCATCTCAATTGAGTTGCTATAGTTAGATACCTACATCAATTTTCATAAAATGTTTGAATTCTTGTTTTTCATTTTCTAGATCTTTAATTTTTTGTGTGAATACAAATATTCCAGAATTTAGCATCCTTTTTCTTGACATTTTCCTACAACCTTCACAATATCGAGACTCCACCTATATTGTCTATGCATTGCATCTTAGTAGAGTAATATTTCTGAAACACGGCACTATCATTGTTCGCTTTACAAGATCTGGGTGTGATGTGGTATTGGGAGCATAGTGGCTTATAACTTTAGGACCAATATTTGTGGGATTTTTTGAGTTTTGGATGAAATTCAGCCAACAAGGAACTGAGTGCACTCTTTCGGGAATGAAGGTTGGGGCTACTCAACTTGTTTCATCTCATAGGATGAAGAAACTGTTAAAAAAGTCATCCCACTGAGTTGTGGCCCAACTATTTGCTATACAAGCTCCAATTGACGACGACAAGGACCCCCAAGAGGAATTACAACTTTTATTGCAAAGACATGCCACAGTTTTTGAGGAACCCAAAGATCTACCCCCTCATCGTACTCATGACCATGCAATCCAACTTTTTTTTTTTTGCTTGAGAACAAGGGGTTGTGCTCGGGTTCCCCACCCTTGACAAATCACAACTCTCCTTTAGAGCTTAAGAGTTTAACAACAGATTTAGTTCTCATCTCAATTGAGTTGCTATAGTTAGATACCTACATCAATTTTCATAAAATGTTTGAATTCTTGATTTTCATTTTCTAGATCTTCAATTTTTTGTGTGAATACAAATATTCCAGAATTTAGCATCCTTTTTCTTGACATTTTACTACAACCTTCACAATATCGAGACTCCACCTATATTGTCTATGCATTGCATCTTAGTAGAGTAATATTTCTGAAACACGGCACTATCATTGTTCGCTTTACAAGATCTGGATTGCTAATTTCCTTCCTGAAGCATAAGTACAACCACAAAAATTGTAATAAATAGTTTATATGAAAACACATTAATGTTATAAAATAAAGAAAATATTACCAATGGAAAACATTAAAGTAAATCTTAATCATTATTTGATTCATGCAGTCAACATTTTCTTGTTAGCTTCAACTAAACTTACTATTTCCTCTAACCACGGAAAAAAGAATTTAACTTCACGATCCTCAATTAAAACCCCTATATTGGCTAGCCTATCTGCACATACAATCCAACTTATTCCAAGTAGTCTTCCTCTAAATGTTCACCCTTACAAGTATCCATATGTCCAAAAATCAGAAATCGAGAAGACGGTACAAGAACTACTCGCAATACGAGATTTATTCACCCCAACGTTCGTCCTTATTCTTCCCCAGTGTTGTTGGTATGGAAAAAAGATGGCTCTTGTCATTTGTGTGTGGATTTTAGAGAACTCAATCAAATAACCATTAAGGACAAATTTCTTATTTTGATAATTGATGAGTTGATAGATGAGTTACATGGTGCCCAATTTTTCTCGAAATTGCATTTGTGGTTTGGATACCATCAGATTTGAATCAAGGACAAAGACAGTCCTAAAACTGCCTTTAGGACTCACAAAAGGCATTACAAATTTTTGGTTATGCCATTTGGTTTGACCAATGCACCTTCCACTTTTCAAAGTTTGATGAATGCCATTTTTCGGCCCTCCCTCTGCAAATTTATTCTAGTCTTCTTTGACAATGTTCTGATTTATAGTCTCACTTGGGAGGAGCATCTCCAACATTTGGATCAGGCCTTGCAACTTTTGTCTGAGAATCAGCTTAATGCTAAGCGATCAAAGTGTTATTTTGGCATGCAAGAATTAGAGTACTTGGGTCATGTTGTATCCGACGATGGAGTTAAAATTGATCCTAAAAAGATTTAGGCTGTCCAAGAAGGACCAAAGCCTCACCATTAAACCCTCAAGGGACTTCAAGGATTTTTGGGACTCACTGGGTGTTACCAAAATTTTGTGCAGAACTATGGAAGGATAGCAACCCCTTTAACAACTATGTTGAGAAATAATTCATTATTTGGACAAAACCATCAGATCAAGCTTTTAGGGAATTAGAACAAGCTATGACAACCACACCAGTGTTAGCAATGCCTGATTTTTCTAAACCTTTTGTAATTGAAAGTGATGCTTCTAGCAATGGAATTGGGGCAATTTTGATGCAAGAAGGAAGACCATTGGCTTTCACCAGTACAACACTGTCGAGCAAGAATTTGGGAAAATCCACTTATGCGGAGATGCTAGACATTTTACTTGTTGTTAATCATTGGCGGCCATATCTCTTCAAGCATCACTTTCCAATTAAAACAGACCATCAAATTTTTAAGTATTGCTTAGAACAACAACTAGCCACACCTAAACAACGATAGGGGGTATTCAAATTGTTGGGCTATGATTATGAAATCACATATAAAAAAGAAAAGAAGAATATAGTGGCGGATGCACTATCCTGATAGTATGAAGATCAAGGTATGCTAAATGCTATATCCACACCACTTCCTCAATGGACCAATTAGCTCAAAGAGGAAATGACTAAATATTCCAGTATGCAAACCCTTGATCCACAAACTCCAAGGAGAACCCAACTCATGCCTTGGATATGTTTGGGATGGACAAAACTTGAGATATCACGATTGACTTGTTGTCCCTCAAAATTCACAAATGTGGGAATTCATCTTACAGGAAATACATACATCATTGACGATGGTACATTTTGGGTTTCTTAAAACCTATGAAAGGGTCAAACGCACTTTCTTTTGAAAAGGAATGAAAAGGGATATTGAAGCTTTTGTGGCAGAATGTGATAGGTGCCAAAGGATGAAAGGCGAAACTGTTTGCACATCAGGAACAGGTGTGGACAAACATTTATATGATTTTCATTGAAGGGTTACCAAAATCTGGAGGAATATCAGTCATTCTAGTGGTAGTGGATCGTCTCACAAAGTATGCTCATTTATGTTCCTTACCTCATCCCTACACAGCCTCCGTAGTTGCTCAAATCTTTTTAGACTCCATCTTTCGCCTTCATGGAATGCCCAAATCTATTGTGTCAAATAGGGATCCTACTTTTACTAGTCACTTTTGGCAGGATTTGTTTAAGTTGCAAGGCGGTCACCTCAAAATGAGTTCGGCCTATCACCCTTAGACTGATGGCCAAATAGAAATTGTCAACAAATGCTTGGAAACATACCTTCATTGCTTTGCATCAGAACATCCTACACAATGGGCTAAATGGCAACCTTTGGCCGAATGGTGGTATAAAAATTCATATCACACCACTACCAAGGTCACACCATTTGAAGCAATATACGGTCGTCCTCCACCAACACCCTCCTCATACATTCAAGAAGCTCCAAAATTCAAGCCATAGATACCACTCTCCGTCAACATGCAACAATGCTCTAATAACATAAGGAATATCTTAAATTGGCCCAAAATAGTATGCGCCAAGAAGCTGATCAACACCGTTCTAACTTCTGAGCACAACTTTGAAGTGGGGGATATGGTCTTTCTCTATCTGCAGCCCTACAAACAATCATCACTCCAGGCCCATGTGTGCCAAAAACGTTCAAAAAAATTCAATGGTCCCTACTCAGTGTTACAACGGATTGGTTCAACCGCCTACAAATGGCCCTTCTGCCCACTTCCAAGATTCATCCAGACTTCCATGTCTCCTCCCTAAAGAAATTTGTTGGCAACAAGGTACAGTTTCAATCCAGTCCACCAAAACTGGACAAAGAAGGATCCATCATTTTGGAGCCTCAACAAATTTTGGATCGGAGATCTCGCACCCTTTGCAACCATGTCATCACTGATGTTCTTGTGCAATGGAGGGGATTACAACCTGAAGATGCCACATGGGAATCACTCCAACAACTACAACAACAGTTTCCTCATCTTTGGCTTTGAGGAAAAAACTTTTTGAAGGGGAAGGGCATGTTAGGACCAACCTCATCCTAACATTACTATGCAATGACCCCCTTTCTAACATGGAGACCCCATCCTAATGATATTATGTGGCACTTGAGGCACCTAGACAAGTGGGGCCATTTAATGTAATCATTATAAAGAATGTAACTGTTTCTTTAGTAGAAGATTCTAGCTGGGGTCTCCACTTGCATGTGAAGCCAACCCTTGAGCATTAGGGTTAGGGTTATGAAGAGTCTTTAAAAAGGCAAGGGGGCATAGATGGATGTATATCTTTTTCCATATTGTATCTAAGTTTTGTTTAGGAGGTTACCCCTTGAAGAAGCCCATGATTTTGTATTGTGATTTTGTTGTGATTAATATAGTTGTTGCATTTCCATTTAGTATTGCAATATTTTTGTTCTTTTATGATTTGTTGTCTTCATTGCAATATTTATGTGGATGTTCTTATTTTAATTGGAAGGTTCCTAACACGCTTCTTATGTACGAAGACCCTTGATCAAGCAATGGACAATGAAAGCAAATCAAAGACATCATCTAGAAGTTGGAGTTGGGAAATTTCCAGTGACTTTGACAATGGATGAACAAAATTCATAAATCCTCTCCACTAGGACATGATACATATGTTCAAGGAATTCAAAAAAGAAACAAAAAAGAAAGGAAAAATATTTGGTGCACAAACTGAGATGCACACTAATGCAAAGTGCTTTAAGAAGACATCCTACAATATTTGCAAAGTCAAAGCACACTCAATAGAGGAATCCTCGTTTAATATTACGAAAAACCAGGTATTCTTCACAAGTGTAAACATGAATAAATAATTCCACCTACAATATCAAAGGTCGGTTTCATAACTCTATGCAGGGGAACATACAGGACAAAAACTAGAAGTAGGGTGGCAAGAATTACACAATTCAAAATGGTGCATACAAAATATCTATTGTGCAATGAATGCGGCCAATCTAAGAGGCATTGCTCAAGAAATACAAACCAACATGTACTCTACAAATGTACACATAGAATGGACCAAGGACTATGATAACAACAAGTGGTCCAAGTGTACACAAGGCAATGTAAACATGCTAAAAGATAAAAATATTGCGCAAACCATGGTCATAAGACATGTAGATTTAAAATAAAAGGATTTACGACCGGCGCCGGGTTCCATTGCTGCTGGGGTTGCTGTCCTGAAGTGGACGGCTCCGAACCAAAAGCTGATGGATACTGCGATCGGGGAAAATCAAGGTAGATGGGCGGTTGCACTCTGTGCGAAAGCCTGCCAATGGAGATGATGTCCATTTCAGCTTGCTGGGCAGCTTCGTACAGAGCAGGGAACGTCTTGATTCTGGCTACCTTCAGCAGCCAGGCAAATGTCTGAGTTGAAAGATCTCAGGTAGTAGTAGGCAGCCTGACCTGCTGACGGTCTGAGTTCGCGAGGCACTCGTTTCCAAGACCTCGCAAACCGGATATTGAAGTCTGACACCTCCTCTTGAGGGTGTCTTTGAATACTTTGGAACTGATGCAGCAAAGAAGAGGGATCAGCAGACTCGTTGCATCCTTTCACGAGTCTGTCGGCTAACTGTCGCCACCCTGTGATGGATCCCTCTGGCGATGATCTCCACCAGTAGAGAAGCTTTCCCCTTAGGGAAAGGGCCAGCAGACGGGTCTTCACACTTTCGTCGGTAAGGGAGTGAAGCGCAGCCAGTGCAAGAATGTCCTGGATGTGTTCATAGGTCGTCTTGTCGTAGCCGTCGTATGTAGGGATAGACTTTAAGGCAGCAGGGGGCGCAGCTTGTTGTCCGACCAGGGCCAAGGGCCCCGTAGAATCCACCGCCGGGAAGAGGTCGTCCTCATCCAGATGATCAGCCATTTCTGCTTCTGACCCGGTAGTGTACTCGGTATCGGAACTATGCGAAGATGTAGATTCTTCTTCGGCCTCAACTTGTTCAATCTCAGCCTCGGTTTTTCGAATTTCAGCCTCGGCTTCTTCTTGGATTTCTTCTTCGCGAGCTTGATAATCAGCCAGCCTGACGCGCTCGCCTGGAGCGTCAAGGTCAAGTTCGTAAAAATCAGGCGGGTTCTCCGGATTCCTTGCTCGCCACCTTCTCGTTTGCATGAAGGCGTTAGGACCGGTCTTCACGGACTCAGAGAATGTTCAGATAATTTGCAGAGTTGCCAGGTGCTCTGATTTTGAACAGCAATGAAACGAGCACTAGTACTTCGATTCTGTTTGGGGGTGGGAAACTACCATGTCCCATCGGGCGTGCCAGAGAAACTATTGGTTACGAATCTGCCATGAGGAAAGGATTTGTTGTTATTGCGCCCAGATTCACCCGCCAGATTGAAAGGCCGGAAGGAAGGAATGCCTTCCGTGCCAATCTCCGGAGAATGTCGGCTTCCTGTGGGGCTGTGTTAAGATAAGAGTGCAGGAAAGAGATAAAAAGTACAGAAAGAGATAAAAGTGCAAAAAGAAATTCCAAAGGTGATTGGAGTTGGGTGGGGGGAATAAGCAGCACGGCAACGAATCAATCACCACTACTAACAGCATTCATCTACAAACATACATTGAAACTACAGCTATCAGCGATCCCATGTATCCTCTATCTATGCATTCCAGGAATACTTGGCCATCAAATGCTGGAGTCCAGAGTTCAGTACAACAACAAGCAATGACACAAGAAACATGAGGCAGAAATGACAAGGATGATATTCACACAATGACACTGAGAGGGGCGAGGGTGAATCAGTGTAGCTATTAATTTTAATATCTACAGCATTTAATATGAAATAAAGAGAACTTGAAAACTAGAAAAACAAATTGAACAAGAGAGCACACCACAACACTCAATATACCGAGGTTCACCAATTTGGCTACTCCTCAAAAATGACTGCTTGGACTCCAATCCAAATCCGAGTCTTTGCAAAATACCAATTTTACAAATACTTTACCAGCATCTCTGGAAGGAGCACCAACCCCTTAATTTTCTGCTGCAACAGATGGAGCACCAACCCCTAGTACCAAGCACCAACTTGGACTGCAATTCGATCAATTTAAAATGACATAAGAATGTCTTCACTTCATGCACGACCCTAACTGGTCTGCAATTAACCCAACTCTGCACACTCTCACGGCTCTGCTAATTTTTCTCTTGACTCTTTTCTAACCCTCTTTTTACAACAATTTCCCTCTTACAGCAGCAACTTTATTCTCTGTATGACTGTTCTTTTATAACCTTCCTTTTCTCATCGGGACTCTTTGACTTCTATAGCGTTTCAATCCTGCATACAGTCGGATGACATTCTCGAGCTGTTCGAATTCTTTTTCTCTTCCCAATAAGCGGCTGTTCGAATACATCAAATACGACCATTCGAATACTTTTTCTATTCTGCATATTTGGCTGTTCGAATCCATTCAATACGGTTGTTCGATTCCAAGCAATACGATGTTGAAACCTGCAATACGGCTTGAAACCCTACAAATTTGGCTTTTTGAATGCTTGCAAAAATGTCTTTTAGAAAGCTTTTCGATCCTTCATATTTGATTCTTCGAATGCTTTTCCGATCGTGCATATACAATTGTTCTAGTGCATGACTAACACTTGTCAATCATAGCTGCAGATCGACATCGATTACTTTTTACGTAGCGGTGCATGATTTTCTGTCTGCTTTTTTGACACGTGTCACCTTGCATGCTTTTTCGGCTTTTACCCGCCAACTATTACTGTCGCGATATCGCGACACTTTTTGTAGCCGTACCCTTCATGCCCTTCTATCGCGAATCGTGACCATTTTGGCTTTTGAAAGCTTTCCCCCCGTTCATGTCGCGAAATCGCGACACTTAACTTTTGACGTCATCCTTAATGTTGTCGCGAAATCATTTTCGCTTTTCTTTCTCCTTTTCTCTTTCTTGTCGATGCGACACTTTCTTCGTCATCATCATTCTTGTCGCGAAATCGCGACACTTCGTCTTTCCTTGAAAACGTGAAATCGCGACGTTCGCTTCGTACAATCTTTGCTTTATGCAATAGCGAAATCGCTACAACTTTGTGCCTTGTGCTTTCGACTTGCTACATCTTTCAGTTTTGCAATTTTGACTGGTAGCGAAATCGCTACACCTTCACGTTGTGCATTTTGGACTTGTAGCGAAATCGCTACACCTTTGTTGCCATTCATTTTATCATGCAGCGAAATCGCTACACCTTTGTTGCCATTCATTTCAACATGCAGAAAATCGCTACACCTTTTTCTCCCTTGCATTTCTCCTCTTCGGGATCGCGAAACCCCGACGTGTCGCGATATCGCCACACTTTTCGTTGCAAGCTCCTTTCCTCCATTTATGTCGCGAAATCGTGACATCTTTTCACCTTGCTTCCTTCTCTGCCAACATGTCGCGGAATCACTCTCTCTCGCCATGTCCGAAATCGCGCATTTTTCTTGCACTTTCTCTCTCCTCGGCAATGTCGCGAAATCGCGACAATTTTTCTTGCACTTTCTCTCTCCTCGGCAATGTCGCGAAATCGCGACAATTTTCTTGCATTTTCTCTCTCCTCGGCAATGTCGCGAAATCGCGACAATTTTTCTTGCATTTTCTCTCTCCTCTGTTTTGTCGCGATATCGCGACAAAAAAACTGTCGCGATTTCTTCCTTGTCTTTTTTCGCCAATTTCTGAATACGGGTCACCTCTGTTTTCCTTGAAATTCATTGCACTTGATCTGGTCGACCTACGAGCTGCATCAATTGCATCAATCTGTCTGTGTTGACAACAATGACAATACTTTTGCAATTCTTTTGCTGCACCTTGCTCAACAATCTCCCCCTTTGGAATTGTTGGCAACACACTTGCAACCTTGCTCAATTTCTTCTCCCCCTTTGCCAATAATACCAAAGGGCTACTGCAGACTCCCCCTGAGTCTATGCACAACATTCTCAGGCTTAAAAAGTTTGAATGCTCCCCATGAGAATGTGTTTCCCATAGCTAGTCAGTGCTTGGGTGGTGTGACTACTCCCAACTTCTTTCGAAGGTATTCAAATACTTCCTTTGGCAAAGGTTTTGTGAATATATCAGCTACTTGCTCTGTAGTTGGAACAAAATCCAATTTAACCTCTCCTTCCGCAACTTTATCCTTCAAGAAATGATATCGGATTGCAATATGTTTGGTTCTTGAATGCATTCTTGGATTCTTGGATATGTTGATAGCACTAGTGTTATCACATTTAATTGAAATTGGCTCTTTGAAATGAATACCAAGATCTTTCAACGTTTGTCTCATCCATAATATCCGAGTACGACATGTTGTTGCTGCAATGTATTCTGCCTCTGCGGTGGATAGAGATACTGATTCTTGTTTCTTGCTTGTGCCATGCTACCAGACTGTCTCCAAGATAAAATGCTCCTCCACTTGTGCTCTTTCTGTCATCAATACATCCTGCCCAATCTGCATCAGAATATGCAATCAAAGTGAAATCTTTACCTTTTGGGTACCACAACCCATAATCCATAGTGCCCTTGAGATATCTGAAGATCCTCTTTACAACTTGTTACATGAGTTTCTTTGGGACTGGCTCTGAAATCTTGCAACCATGCATACTTGCTTGTAATATATCTGGTCTAGTGGCTATTAAATACAACGAGGCTTCCAATCATAGACACGTACATTGTTTGATCTACATCCGGGGATTTATCATCCTTGCTCAACTTGCGGCTGTTGTCATGGGAGTGCTAACCGGTTTCTTGTCTTCCATTGTGAACTTTTTCAGCATTTCTTTTACATATTTAACTTGAGAAATAAAAATGCCTTTTTCATTTTGATTGACCTGCGAGTCCTAGGAAATAAGAAAGTTCACCAATCATAGACATCTCAAATTCTTTCTTCATTTTAGTTGATATGTCTTTGCAGTATTCATCCATGTTGCTTGCCAAATATTATATCATCTACATAAACAACAAGAACAATAAGATGGCCCTTCTCTGTTTTGACATATAAGTTGCTGTCCACCAAACCTTTCTTGAACCCTTGTTTAATTAGATAGTTATCCAGCCTTGCATACCATGCTATGGGTGCCTGTTTCAAACCATATAATGCTTTCTTTAACCTGCAAACAAAATCTGGGTTGTCACCAAGTTGGAAGCCATCTGGCTGTTCAATGTAAACCTCTTCTTCCAGTTTTCCATTCAAAAATGCTGATTTTACATCCATTTGATATACTTTGAAGTTTTTATGAACTGCTAATGCCAGAAACATTCCGATTGCCTCTAGTCTGGCTACCGGTGCAAAAGTTTCCTCAAAATCAATGCCTTCAACTTTGAGCATAGCCTTTACAGACCAATCTTGCCTTATTTATGACAACCTTGTCCATCTTCATTTAATTTATTTCGAAAAACCCATTTAGTGCCAATTATGTTTTTATTTGTTGGTCTAGGTACTAATTCCCAGGTATTGTTTTTCTCAATCTGATCTAGTTCTTCATTAATTGCCTTCAACCAACTTTCATCAGTGCTTGCTTCAGCAACATTTTTAGGTTCAATGCTAGATAACGAGAGAATAGTTCCGCACTGCTTGCTCTTCTTGTCTGAATACCATCTTTGGGATCCCCAATAATCTGTTCACTTGGATGATTTTTCTGCCAGTTGCCTGTTTTAAATTTCCTGTTTTCTTCTTCTGATTCAGTTTTTACACCATCTGGATCAATTTTCTGATTCTTATCTGTTTCCTTTTCATCATCACCTTCAATGACTTCTTCATAGATGGGGTAGTTTTCTTGATAAGTAATTTCTTGTTCTCTACCTTCATCAACTTTCACATCCGCACTCTCAACAATTTTCTTTAGCCTTTTGTTGTAACATGTGTAGGCTTTGCTTTTTGTTGAGTAACCAAGAAAGATACCTTCATCGGCTCTATTTTCAAATTTACCGAGATTATCTTCGATCCGTTTGATGTAGCACTTGCTGCCAAATACTTTGAAATGTCTTGTTGTTGCCTTTACTGCCAAACCACAGCTCATAAGGTGTTTTGCTTTCATGTGGTCTTAGCATGCAACTGTTTTGAATGTAAACTGCGGTATGTCTTGCCTCTTTCCAAAATCTGTCGGCTATTTTGTTCTCGATCGACATTGTCCGTGCCATTTCCTGCACTGTCCTATTCTTCCTTTCTACAACACCATTCTGCTGAGGTGTTCTAGCTGCTGAAAACTGTCTTCTTATCCCATATTTTTGACAGTATTCTGCAAATTCTTCTGAAATAAACTCTCCTCCTCTGTCTGATCTTAGGCATTTAATTCTTTTTCCTGATTGATTCTCAACAAGATTTTTGAAGGTTTTAAACATCTCAAAGGCTTCTGATTTAAGTTTCAGAAATAGTACCCATGTCATTCTTGAGTAGTCATCTATACACAGCATAAAATATTTGTGTCCATTTATGCTTTCAGTTCTCATGGGTCCACATAAATCAGTGTGAATTAGTTCTAATGGCTTGCTCGTGAAATATTCTTTTGCTTTGAAAGTGGCTCTGGTTTGTTTTCCCTTTTGGCATGACTCACAAATACTGTTTGAAGGTTTACCAATAGTTGGTATGTCTCTTACTGCCCCTTTTGAGCTGATTTTTACCAGATTATCAAAGCTTATGTGACCGAGTCTCTTGTGCCACAGCCAGTTTTCTTCTTCCTGACCAACCAAACAAGCTCCTTCTGAATTCTCTGAAAGAGTATACAGATTTCCAGAAGTTCTCAGTCCAGTGGCTATTAACTTTCCATTTTTTGTCTTTCTTACTTCATAGCCCTCCTTCTTGAAGATTACATCATGACCTCTGTCACAGATTTGACTTACACTCAGCAAGTTATGCTTCAGACCAATCACAAACAAGACTTCTTTTGATTTTATATTGCCATCACTGATCTTGACTGATCCCTTTCCCACAATCTTTGCTCCATCATTATTTCCAAATTTCACAGAACCACCTTCATAATTCTGTAAATTCTCAAATTTTTGCTTGTCACTGTCATGTGACTGGAGCAACCACTGTCAAGTATCCAAGGTGCAGATTTGTTCTGAGCTTTAAAGGCAGTCTGAACAATCAAAGATTCCTTTTCTTTCCATTCTGGTTTGATAGCAGATTTGTCTACTTGTTTTGCCTTTGTCCTTTCATTAGCATGTGCCTGTTTTTCAGGAAATTTCTTGTTTTGTTTCAACCCACTTGGTTGAGATTTTCTACCCTGATAATTATTTGATGCAAAAGTGCTTCTACAGTTTCTAGCAATATGTCCAAAATTATGACAATTATAACATTCAACTGCATAATTCATTAAAGGAGAAAAAACATTTCTGCTGGTGAAATTCCTTTGAGATACATTATGCCCGCAATCTGAAATCTTATGGCCATAAGCATTGCATTTAAAACAATAACCAGAAAATGAATGATTAAACACTGGGTGCCAGGTCTTTGCCAGTTTGAAGTGGGAGCCATGAATCTTTTCCTTCTTGGATGTGTGACTTTTGTGAATCCATCTTTGTCAGTACTTTTCTTGAATCTGGCATTGTTGCTTTCTTTGGCATGATTTGTTTTTTCTAGGTCAACCCTGATCTTTTCTTCTTTCTTTATGGGTTCTACATTCAAGGCCTTTGAACCCTTTGATGATTCTCCTTCATCGAAGCCTAAACCAAATTTGATGCCGGAAGGCCTTTGGTTATTTAACATTTTATCCAGCTTTACAGTACTTTCTTCAAACTTATGAAAACAGCTCAATTTTCTATTCATCTCCTCTAGCTGCATCCTTAACTTAACAATATCTTCCTCTAGCTTGTTGCATTCAACTGTCTTTACAGTTAATTGTTCATTAAGAACTTCAGACATTTTCTTGAATTCCTCTGTCTGTATTTTTAAACTGTTTATTATGTCAGTGGCATCCTCTAGTTTTCTTGAAAACTTTTTGTTCTTTTTCCTTTCAGCACTCAACTCTTCAAGTGCGGCAACCAATTCTCCTTCCAGATAAACTTCAGCCTCATCTTTAAAGTTTTCATCACCTTCCTGATTTTCTTCTGTTCTTTCCTCTTCAAGTGCCATGAACAGAGCTTCACCTTTTTCTTCTTCAGAATCCTCATCTGAGCTTTCTTCAGAAGTGCTGACATTCTTGGATATGAAGCTTTTCTTCTTGAAGTTGTTCTTTCTGAAATTTTGTTTCTTCTTCCAATCACCTTTTTCTTGGTGTGAACCTTCACCATTTTTGGTTTTCTCATGCATTGGACATTTGGCTGCAAAATGACCGACTCCTCCACAATTGAAGCACTTAAAAGGTAGCTTTCCTCTATATTTTCCTTTTCCCTTTGTGAGTTTTCGAACAAAATTAGCTTCTGTTTCATCCAGTGTCTCTTCATCCTCAGATTCATGTTCAGCTTTTATATTCTTGTGTGCTTTAAAATCTGCTTCTCTGTCTATAGACTTGGTTTGTCCTATTCTCATTTCATATGCTGTCAGGGAACCATGCATCTCATCCAAGCTGAAGTTGTTTAGATCTTTTGCCTCTTCTATTGCAGAAAATTTGGAGTTAAATCTTTTGTGCAGTGTTCCGAGAACCTTTTTCACAACAACTGCATCATCAATTTCTTCACCGAGTCCTCTGATTGCATTAATGATTCCGTTGACTCTTAGCATATAAGCCTCTATGTTCTCATCTTCATTCATTTGCGGTGCTTCGAACTGTGCTCGATGAGTTTGCGGCTTGGCTTCCTTGATCTTGCTTGTCTCCTTCATGGATGCTCTCCAGTTTATCCCACATGTCTTTTGCTGATTTACAGCTCATGACTCTTATCAGTTCATTGTCAACAAGCCCACACATTATGGCATTCTTAGCTTTGGAGTTGTTCTCAAATTTTTTCTTCTCAGTAGTATCTGTTGGAGGAGTAGTGGGTGCTTGTGTATCCACTATCTACCAGAATCCCAAATATCATATCCCAATGCACTCAGATATGTTTGCATCCTGAGTTTCCAGAAAGTGTAATTTGTTCCATCAAATAAGGGAGCTTTGTTGGATGAGAATCCTTCACCGCCTGCCATTGTTTCTTCCAAGATCTCCTTAGCTGATTAAGCTTGAACAAGGCACCTTGCTCTGATACCAATTGATATTCACACAATGACACTTAGAGGGGGGGTGAATCAGTGTAGCTATTAATTTTAATATCTACAGACATTTAATATGAAATAAAGAGAACTTGAAAACTAGAAAAACAAATTGAACAAGAGAGCACACCACAACACTCAATATACCGAGGTTCACCAATTTGGCTACTCCTCAAAAATGACTGCTTGGACTCCAATCCAAATCCAGTCTTTGCAAAATACCAATTTTACAAATACTTTACCAGCATCTACTGGAAGGAGCACCAACCCCTTAATTTTCTGCTGCAACAGATGGAGCACCAACCCCTAGTACCAAGCACCAACTTGGACTGCAATTCTATTCAATTTAAAATGACATAAGAATGTCTTCACTTCATGCACGACCACTGGTGGTCTGCAATTAACCCAACTCTGCACACTCTCACGGCTCTGCTAATTTTTCTCTTGACTCTTTTCTAACCCTCTTTTTACAGCAATTTCCCTCTTACAGTAGCAACTTTATTCTCTGTACGACTGTTCTTTTATAACCTTCCTTTTCTCATCGGGACTCTTTGACTTCTATAGCGTTTCAATCCTGCATACAGTCGGATGACATTCTCGAGCTGTTCGAATTCTTTTTCTCTTCCCAATAAGCGGTTGTTCGAATACATCAAATACGACCATTCGAATACTTTTTCTATTCTACATATTTGGCTGTTCGAATCCATTCAATACGATTGTTCGATTCCAAGCAATACGACTGTTCGAAACCCTACAAATTCGGCTTTTCGAATGCTGCAAAAATGTCTTTTAGAAAGCTTTTCGATCCTTCATATTTGATTCTTCGAATGCTTTTCCTATCGTGCATATACAGTTGTTCTAGTGCATGACTAACACTTGTCAATCTATAACTGCAGATCGACATCAGTTACTTTTTACGTAACTGGTTGCATGATTTTCCTGTCTACTTTTTCTGACACATGTCACTTTGCATGCTTTTTTGGCTTTTACCTGCCAAACTATTACTTGTCGCGATATCGCGACACTTTTTGTAGCCGTACCCTTCATGCCCTTGTTGTCGCGAAATCGCGACCATTTTGGCTTTTGAAAGCTTTCCCACCGTTCATGTCGCGAAATCGCGACACTTCGAACTTTTGCTTGACGCGTCATCCTTAATGTTGTCACGAAATCTCACTCTCTTCAGCTTCTCTTTCGTCTGCACTTTTCTTTATCACCTTCTCAATGTTGTCGCGAAATCGCGAGCTTCGGACTTTCCTTGCACCTTGTCGCGAAATCGCGACACTTTACTCGCGTCATCATCATTCTTGTCCGCAAAATCGCGACACTTGCTCGCTTTCCCTTAAATGACAAGCATGTCGGCGAAATCGCGACGCTTCTGGTTCGTACAATCTTTGCTTTATGCAGTAGCGAAATCGCTACAACTTTGTGCCTTGTGCTTTCGACTTGCTACATCTTTCAGTTTTGCAATTTTGACTGGTAGCGAAATCGCTACACCTTCACGTTGTGCATTTTGGACTTGTAGCGAAATCGCTACACCTTTGTTGCCATTCATTTTATCATGCAGCGAAATCGCTACACCTTTGTTGCCATTCATTTCAACATGCAGCGAAATCGCTACACCTTTGTTGCTGAGCATTCTCTCTCCTCTTTGGGTCGCGAAAACCCGACGTGTCGCGATATCGCGACACTTTTCGTTGCAAGCTCCTTTCCTCCATTTATGTCGCGAAATCGTGACATCTTTTCACCTTGCTTCCTTCTCTGCCAACATGTCGCGAAATCGCGACAGTTTGCCTTGCACCTTCTCTCTCCTCGGCCATGTCGCGAAATCGCGACAATTTTTCTTGCATTTTCTCTCTCCTCGGCAATGTCGCGAAATCGCGACAATTTTTCCTTTCTCTCTCCTCGCCATGTCCGAAATCGCGCAGTTTTTTTTGCATTTTCTCTCTCCTCGGCCATGTCGCGAAATCGCGACAATCTTTCTTGCATTTTCTCTCTCCTCGGCAATGTCGCGAAATCGCGACAATTTTTCTTGCATTTTCTCTCTCCTCTGTTTTGTCGCGATATCGCGATATTTTTCTTCCTTGTCTTTTTCTACCAATTTCTGAATCTGGGTCACCTCTGTTTTCCTTGAAATTCACTGCACTTGATCTGACTGACCTCGAGCTGCATCAATCTGCATCAATGCATATGTGTTGACAACAATGACAATACTTTTGCAATTCTTTTGCTGCACCTTGCTCAACAAAGGAGAGGCAGCAGACAAGATAAAAGACAGTAAGCAAAGCCAAGTGTATGGTTATTGACCACCACAGTGAGCCACAATTGGAAGGGGACCTCATAACCTTCAAGAAGTGTTGTCGAAAGTTTAATAAACTTGAAGAATCTAAAGGAAAGGAAGGTCATTGCATCCTTTGATGACTCTAAGCACTAGTCAAATGAAAAGGAAACTGACATGAGAAAGTTGATGACACAGTTCATATGGCACCCAAAAAAGATGTCAACAAATGTTTTAAGAATGAGAGGAATCTCAACAATGGCATTTCTTCAAGTATATGGAGGATTATAATTTTTTAACTTAAAGATGTCTATCTAAGGAGCAAAAGAGTGAGGGTGAAACAAGTAACCCTTTGCGAATGACAATGAGGACAAGCAAAAGAAAGAAATCCCACCCTCAACTTTGCAAAAGTAGACATTAGGAACCACTAGTTGGAGAGAAGCAAAAAGTATACATTAGGAAATCCCACAAGAATTTTAGGCAAAAAAATTGACAAATGTCAATGCAATTTAAATTCACGCTTTCATTACAATTTCTGAAATCCTATTGAAGGGAATTATGATTAACAATTAAACCCGGCCAGACCTAAGAATCGCCTCTTGTATATGGGTGGTAATGATTTTATGCTTAAACACATTGAAATGGTGATAGCGGCCTAAGAAAGAATGTTAACCCAGTGAATACAAAGCATTCTGTGTCTTTTATTCATAAACTAACTTGTATGCTACCATCTAGAAAACATCCATACTCGGCCTATTTATATTCTTGCAACTAACTAGCGCCCCCTTGCCAATTTCGCACTTCAAACAAATAAAACATAACCTTTAGGAAGTTTATACACGACTATTGTTATTTCTTTCAGCAATTTTTTTGCCCTTGAGAGAGTCCAAAGTTACTCCTATCAAAATATTGAGCAAAACTTGCCCACGGTGAAGTTCGGACTCCCTTCTACCTTCAGACTTTGGAACCTTAACATGTTAGATATGAGATTTAGGGGTTCTAGTTGGATTTTATACCCAGGTCTTGAACTTGGATATTGTCCAGACAAGCTTGCCACTTTGGTCTCCAAACTTAAGAATTTCAGGGTTCTAACTTTGGAACTTTGGATTTTTGAACTTCTAGACTTCGGACTTCATACTTGTAACAAGGTTAAAAATGATAGTTTGGACTGGATTTGTGTGCCCAAGTTCAGAACCTGGGTAACATCCGTAGTTGACACATGTTCACCCTTTAGCAATACATGTAGCAAAGTAAACTTGAAATTGAACCTTACAAGTTTAACTATTTTAAATAACATTACTTCATCTGAAATCCGAAAGTAAAACCGAAAAGTTAGCTTATGTAAAGTTGACTTCATTTTTAGTTTAAGTGGATTTAATTTCAATCAGCAATTGTGGAATGAACTTCCATTTATGTAATTTTGACCTTGATCGATTGAACTTTCCCTTAAACAAGTTTGACTTCATTCGAAGGAACCATACCTTAGGCAAGTTTTACCTTGTCCGAATGAACTTTGTCTTAAATAAGTTTTGCTTCAAATTTTAGCTGTTTTGGTTGATTTCGGTACCCAATTTCTGGTCTTGGGTAGCACTTGAATGAACCTTTCCACAAGGAGTTTCGACCTTATCCGATCAATCTACCCCGTAGATATCTAAGATGTGTTATGAGGTTGGTTCTTCAAATGTGTAAGACAATTATAGAAGACTATGCCATAGCGGTCGAGTCTATAATATAATATAATAAAATGTGGAACTTCAGGTAGTTCCAATTTTGCATCTTGCCATGCTAAAAGTGTAACTATCGAATATTCTCTTTTGGTAATAAATTTGTGTACATACATTTTAGTCGTTTTTGTTGGACATTGCACATGTTATTACTTCTTAATAATTCTTAAGGATATGATCTCCTTGCAAACTTTGTTGAATTATTAAATATATTCATTTTAAATAAAAAAATTCAGTTGAGTTTTGCTGCCCAAAGGAGGGGCTGTTAGAGTTAAAGTGCACTATGCCTCTGTTTTGACACTTGTCAGTTTATCATATAGGCCTTCTGCCTATATATGTAACCCATTTTTATCAATAATATATCCCTTCAGTTTGATTACTCCTAACATTTGGTATCAGAGCAGGCTTTCCCTGCCCTGTGAAACCCCTGAGGGGGGATTTCCCTCATGGAAATCCTCCCTCCCCCATCTCCCTCTCATATTTTTCCCCATTTTTTTTCAAGCTAGGGAGTATGCTCTCCATCCATGTGATGGATCAGAAACCAGAAGCTTTAAAAAATTAATGGCTGTCCATTTTTTTGGAGTGAGATTTTCGTGGGAGGTTTATTTTTTTTAGATCCAGTTGAAAAATGTTGTTGCTGTTCAGGTTACTCATGGTCGTATGATGTTGGCGGCAGTCAGTTTTGACTGGAGATGGTCAGCAACACATCGGCGATGGAGATCGTCTAATTTTTTTTTTAGATTGCAGTTCGACGCAGATGAAAGGGAGCGGAGGAGTTTCAAAATTGGTGGAGAACTTTAATATTTGTTCGTGATGTTCTGTTGTAAAATGGTGCAAGATCGATTTTGTTTGACTGCCGCAAGAAATCTGGGAGGCCAGAGCAATACCAGATCTTCGCCAATATTACTGCATTCCTACCGGATTCCGAAGGGTGAGGGAGCAGCATGTTTGATATGATTTTTGGGTGACGCACTACAAAACTATTTGCATGCTGGTGCTCGATGCTGGCAGAAGCAGCGAGTGTAACCAGTCTGACCAGGTGCCTGAGATGTTTTTTTCCCAACGGTGCGCTGAGTGAAAACGTCAACTATGGGTGCAGTCAGTGGATTTAATTTTTCCTGGAGATCGTCGAGCCTATGAAGAAGATGAAGCCTCTAATAGATTAAAGCCTGTTCGTCCATTTACAGTGTCGAAGGAGATACAGTCCGTTAAGATCACTACAGGCGGATTTGTGTGTGATGTCTTCCAATGCAGCAGAAGACGTCGCTCGTGTGGCCGCGGAGGGCGGCAAGGTGACCGATCAGAGTGGGACACAAAAATAGTCACTGGTATCCCGTTTAATGCTTTAGGCTTTGAAAAATCAGTGGAGAAGGAAAGGGGATCTGCCAAGCGGAGAACATGGGAGATGAGCACGGCCGTCTGGTAATCATATGTAACTGGCCCCGAAATTTTGAAAATGTCGTCGCCGTCAAAGAAGCTATGCCTCAATGATCGAAGGAGCGAAATTGAATTCCTTATCTGTAGGAGGAGAATAGATGGCGCGTGCAGCCAGAGCAGAATTGGCGGTAGAGGAAGATTGTGATTTTTTTTTTTTTATATGATTGGTGGAAGAAAGCTCGACGACAGGCTGATTCCAAGCAACGAAGCCTGCTGTTTGCAGCATAGCGACGTGGAACCGGGCGTTGGAAATGCCCCGTTTCAGAATCCAGGCGACGCTGGCATACGACCAGGCGGCATTCATAATCAGCGGCGCGGAGACGGCTGAAACCCTTGCAGAATGGAGAAAATGTAAATGAAGTTACCTGTATTTTTCCAGAGGACACTGCCTGTCATGCTTCCTGTGTTAATAACTGGATGCAATTGAACTGTAGTCATAAGGCGCACATGCAGAAAATCTCGGGCTAGAATAACTAGATGCTTGGCTGGAGCTATTCTTTGGCTCCTTATATTACGTTTCAGGTGGCATTCCAGTGGATTAGAGTCGCCTGCTACGTCAGAAAGCTGCGACATATTGGTGATAAATTACGCAGTCGGTGCCGTGATTTGTGCGATTGCGGTTGATGGGGGAGGTCAAGCTAATTTCGTGGAAGCCGTTGTGATAGATACTGGATCAGATAAATCCGTTGCGGTGTTGGTGGTCCGTTGGTTTGGAAGTAAAGCTGCTCCAGGTTTGAGAGCATTGACAGAATTGGAGGGATGACGCCGGCGAGGTAGTTGTAAGAGAGATCGAGGGTCCTGAGAGCAGTGCAGTTGGAGAGGGAATATGTCATTTATCTCAGATCGTTACCGGACTCGCCCCATGCCTGAATCAGCTGTAGAGAGTTGCTGTCAGGTGGGGCGTTTGTTGTTTGAAGATCGAGTGTTGTTCCGGTAAAGAATCACTGTATATGTGTTACTATGAGAG
The DNA here is from genome assembly GCA_028583015.1 of Wollemia nobilis. Classification (NCBI taxonomy): domain Eukaryota; kingdom Viridiplantae; phylum Streptophyta; class Pinopsida; order Araucariales; family Araucariaceae; genus Wollemia; species Wollemia nobilis. The sequence goes on along the minus strand of JAQPPZ010003784.1, from coordinate 10,293,656 downwards.
TTTTTAAGACTTCATAAGGCCAGTGAGCATATTTGTAGCAACTCTTTTAAAAACTCCCATATTAAGCATTTTGTCCTAGATTACAACTCGGAGGGGTGACCACTTGGGAAGTCTCGGGGCTGCACACATTTTTGAAGGTCATTATTTTTTGCTATTTTAAAACATCAATTTGTATCCGACTATAGCCATGTTTATAGTCGTTGGAAACGTTTTTTCGTGACGGACACAATGGTGGTGTCATATTGTAATTTTGAGGCTGTTTCAATTGAGTTTTTTAGCCTCAAAGTTTTTTCTACCTTGGAGTGCACTTTCGGTTGTACCCGACACTCCCAAGGTAATTTTATATGTGATCCTTGTACCTAGTGATCTTTTCTATACACTTGGCGAATGCAGCGGCTGGTTACCCATGCATTTCGGTGGGATGACATGGTCACCATAAGGACACTTATACTAGGGACTACAGACAAAGACACCCTAGACTCTATCCGAGGTTGTTTCCGGATCTACTTCTGAAGACTACAGACGAAGACACTTCAGAATATTCTCTTATTTTCTTCTTTCTTCTTCTCCTTCCTATTTGGATCTATGGCTCATTTTATTGTATTGAGTGCATTTTCGGCAGAGACCGACACTCTTATATGGCTCGTTTTTCCTTTGTATTAGGTGCATTTTCGGCAGAGACCAACACCTTCTAGATTGAGTTCACCATAAAGAGAGATTTGATATTTATGGTGAATCTAGTCAGTGACCTACGAGAGGCAACATCCTCTGAGGATGACCTGCAGAGGCAACAGGATCAGAAGTGGCTAACCCTGAGGCACCCATGATGACCCCGAGGCACTTAGACGGCTGACCCAGTGGCAACAGACCCGTGGAAGTGGCTGACCCTGACGCAACAGACCGAGATGTATACACAGAGAATCTAGCATTATTCACAGTTGGAGAGCCAAGCGCAAAGAGCACGAGCCTAGACCAAATCAGCAATAAAGGAGGATGTAGAATTTTCTTTTACAAGTCAACATTAAGGGGGAATGTTACCTAATGTTGACTTGTTTTTTTCTTTAGTTAGGATAGTGCACTTTAAGGGGGAATGTTAGAGTTAAAGTGCACTATGCCTCTGTTTTGACACTTGTCAGTTTATACTGACACTTGTCAGTTTATAATATAGGCCTTCTGCCTATATATGTAACCCATTTTTATCAATAATATATCCCTTCAGTTTGATTACTCCTAACAGGGGCATCATAGTATTGTTCTTTCAAATACTCGCAACTTCTCATGTATGAAAAATATACCAAGCATCAATCCCCTATCTGAAGGAGTATGACTCAAGTATCTGTTCCAACTTTGGTTTGCATGTTATGTTCCTACAAACTTTATACTCACATGGTTTTCAACTTTCCAACATATATCAAATTCTTTGAAGTTTATTGGTTTTATACCATTCTTTCTTTGATTAGAGTCCCTTGTGTCCACTCTTATTAGTCACTAGAATCCCATGACTTATTTTTTTTTCAATACATGCAACTTGGGCAATTTATATTTAACTAGCAAACAGTTAACAAAGAAAAGCTTGTCAAAGCTGAAGAAGTGCCCAATAGAATCGAGCTCATAACAAGAGGCCCCAGGTTCAAATCTAAAAGATGACAGAGTTTGTACACCAGACTCTAGTAACTGAAGCGTGGTGGCTTAACACAGAAGGTGGTTAACAACATTGTCCCACGTGCCCTATGGCCTTGCAGACATTAAAAACTACTTGAGTTTCCTAATTCCCATGGAGTGGTGTGTCCATGTACATAACAAGGCAATTAGAAAAGAGATGTAAATGCATTATTTTCCAAAAGTACAACTTGATTAATAGGACTTGTGTATAGTGCATGAAAGAAACATCACATACACAAAAGTTACAGCTAGATGTGTACAAAAACATGAGTGCAAAGCATACATCATTTAAAGTTAGATATAAGTGTTACGGATATTGTTCACCCAAATGAAACATTCAATATAATGGTGTTTTTCTAACTACTTCTGAGAGCTCCCTAGAATCTGCTAACACTGATTCATAAATTGAAGTTTTCAAACTTCATAATGACAACAGGATCTAAATCAAGCACTTCATTTTGTTGCATATGAGATCTCAAGTTGAAGGAAGGATGGTAAGAGGCAAAGACTTATTCTGACAACACATGGGTAAACTTCAGTGTGTGTGAGAGAGAGAGAGAGAGAGACCTTTCGAACAGTTTGCCAGCATTCACTATCAAGGGGAATAGGTGCTCCAAGGAATACGACCCTTTCCACTATACCAGCTGTCAAAAGAAAATTATAGGTTAGGAAATTTTATTATTATATTAGTTACAGCAAACTTGTCTATGGAATAGCATGTGTTACCCTGTGAAATCCACAATACATATCATATGCAACTTACCACTCTCCTCTTTTTTGGCCAACTCCTCCAAACATTTAAATATCATGCGTGCTCCTAGTGAGAATCCAATTAGGGTCACTGGCCTGTTTCATATGTCAATCAGACCAATAATTATATAATTTGAAAAGTACTTCAGAAACCAAGTATTGTCAGGGGTCATGAAATTTGAACAGACCTGTTACCCTGCAACCCCTTCAACAGGACTTCAGCAAGAAGTACTCCTGCTTTGTCTGACCTGAAAGACAGGCACAGCAGTTTTTCATTCTATTATACAAGATCCAAATTTTGGTTAATTACAATTGATCCAAATTATGAAGTGTAACATGCACATGCAAAAGTTGACTCTCAAACAATGTTTTGAATTTGCTGAAATTTGAAATTTCATCAACTCTATACAGAAGCTTCTAATTATTCTCTCTATATCTTATTCATAATGAGGCAAGATATGTACAAACCTATCCACAGCTATAGACCACTTGCCATCTATAAAATTTGTAGCAGAAAGCAATGTAGCAGGCAAAGCCAAGGCAGCCACAAGTGTGCCTAATACTGTTAGCATTGCTCCTTGTCTCATTAATTCAGTTGTTAAATCTGCAGTTGAAAAACAGATTTTTGTTATAACAAACTTTGTATAGCATAATAATACAAAGTTACAAACATTATAATATGTTTGTGGAAGGTAAAGATTGAATTTACTTGATGATAACCAGTCCTGTATTGCAGTGCTGAGGGTAGTCAAATTTTTTGATTCCCAACGAACAGCATATCTGTACCAAATATAATCATGTAAAAAGTTAAAAATATTTAATGAAGACATGTTCTTTCTAAATCAGAAGATACTTTAAATCCATCATCTTTGGAAAAATAATGGAAATACAACTATCATGTTATACAAAAGAAAGCAAAGCTAAATATTCCCTATAAACTAGACACATGATAGATTAGTTAATGGCATTCAAACACTGCAAGACTATCAAATGGCATGAGCTCAAGTGGTCAAACTATCGGCTTCCAGTGTGGAGACCAAGGTTCATATCTTTCCAGGCAATATATGCATGATTGCCAATTGTAATACCAATATATAGTTTGTTGAAATACCACAGTAATGTGGCCATGATATAATACAGGCGGGGCCTATTTCAGTCCCATATAACCAAAAATAAAAAATTAAATTTAAAAAAAAAAAAAACATGATACAGGATTGGTTTGGGGAATTCCTAATGCCAGAATTATTTTTGATATTTCCATAGCTTTGAGCTTATGACTTTGATCTTCATTGCCTCATTAAAAAAAAAGTCATGTCACTGTAGGTGGGCAAGGCACATGTTTTACCTTATAGAATAATTATAAACATATAAAGGATTGACTCCTTGGAACAGCTAAGGAATTATTCTAAGTGGTTTCATTCTTTAGCTCTCACAAGCAAAGACTTTCCTGTGCTTTGCATGTTTTCCATCTTGGAATAAGTATTGGAAGGTTAGAAGGTTGTTTAAAAAGCAAAAGTCCTTAGACATGTTGTACACATTACTTGAGGCATGCTGTTGAACTGTACATATATGGCATTTAGTGACTCTTACATGACATTTCCGCACTCAAGATGTTTCATAATATTAAACATAATTCACAAGAGAAATTTTATGTTGTCTTTTATGCAATTTATATAGGTGTACTTGACACAGAAATAGTGTAATAAATAACATGTCATTGTTTTTATTTTTGTGTTAAAAATTCTATTCTTTCTTGTTGAGAGAACCCTTTTGCAACTAACATACCTTTGTATTTATCCACTTCTCTTTCTGAAGTGTATTTGATCTTACAGAACCATTTAGACTTAAAAATGTTTTTGACTGTGATATGTAGAAATAAAATTTAACATTCTTAAACACAATTCCTACGAGTAGATCTTGTATTACCAATAGCCTATACGGTAAAATACATACGGCATTCACCTTAAATATACAGTATGCTGGTCAGCCTTTCCTTCCATGCCAACCACAACCACACCAAACACCAGGCAGCCACCCAACAACATCCACATTCTTCGGCTAGCCACACACTTCGGCCCTTACATTCCAACCATACAACCATCATATGAATGAATGAGGGAAGGGTCTTATTTATACAACTAAGAGGTAGTTGCATCCTCCAACTACCCGACACCTCATCATTTTCCTAAATTACATTTGACATGCATTTGACTCACATTTACATTTCATTTCATGAGTCACTTTATGACTTGTCCGTACATAAATTAACATTACACGTTATCAAATTATGACTTTATTAATTATACTTACATATATTTCGTCAAACACTTTGCGTATAAACTACAAATTAACACAAAATGGCAAAATTTATTTACTACTTTTCAATTTTCCTGCTTACATGGTAAGGGACCAGTTCCCAAGTTTGGTTTGTCATTAAGAGATTGTATTCCCTTTTTTGGTTCCCTTCACTGCAACATAATTCTATGATTCAGGGGTGCAAGTGCTCTTAGTCGTAAGCATGACTTTGCTTCTTCAATGAGTATCCCTGCCCACAAACGAATGGGTAAATTGTTGTATCTTAACTTTTATCTATTGTGGGTGTGTTGCCAAGGTTTCTAGATGACCCTCCCTCTGTATGGGCATGATCTATTTACTGGCCCCGTCTTTCTCGATGACCCTCCCTCTGTGCAGTACTCTTCTTAGATTTCCTTCCCTCCACACTGTTGAAAATTGTGATACGGAATGAGACCAAAAACAGAACAGGGCAAGAATAAGACAAAAATCAAAACAGGACAGAATTGGAATTGCAAGAAAAAAGAAAAAAAAAGAAAAAGAAATTGCAAGAAAAAATTAAAAAAAGAAAAAGAAATATTCTCATCCAGATTAGGAGAGAATGTGAAGCACCAAGAGTCTGTTGGGATAACAAAGAGGCATCCTATTTTGTATGTATATTTGAAGTAGAACGTACAGAATTGAAAGCTGATAAAGTGTTTTTTTGGAGGGTTTTTGTGCAATTTAGTTTTCTGTTCATTTTCTCCTTTTTATTCTGTGTTAATCTCTGTTTGAGAGTACCAACACATTTCACATACTGGTAACAAAGCTGGGGGATTTGAGAGCTTGAGGATTTGATTCTCTTTAACTAGAAAATTCAGAATTCAAGTTTGTGGAGGAAAACTTCATATATTATTATTGTAGCTGTCATGGCTCACAGCACATCCTAGAATTTAAATGAGAAAACTCTGATTATCGGGGCATAAAGGTAAGGACTTTGTTGATTGCCAAGGAAGTGTGGAGTGTTGTGGAAAATGGACACAAGAAACCTGCAGATTAGAGTGTTTTATCAGCTACAGAAAAAAAGAATACGGAGAAAGCACAAAGGAAAGATGCCTTGGCTTAGTATCACATACAAGCAGCTCTTGATACAAGCATTTTTCCAAGAATTGCAAGTGTCAAGACTGCTAAGGAGCTTAGGACACCTTAAAGACAACTTATTAAGGGTCTTCACTGAGTATGAGAAATTAGTGAAATTAGTGAAGTTACAGGCATTGAAGAGAGTATGAGAATCTGAGAATGAAGGACAACGAGAATGTGGGAGATTTTTGAGTAAGGATGCAAAGTTACAGCCATTGAAGAGAGTATGAGAATCTGAGAATGAAGGACAACGAGAATGTGGGAGATTTTTGAGTAAGGATGCATGACATTGTGAACAAAATGAGTATGTTGTAGGCAGGCAAATTGAATAAGTGCGTTGCAAGTCAAGTACGTGCACATTAAGATTTTTGACAAATTTGATGTCATAAAGTCGTGATGTGATTTTGTATGTGACAATGTATAATGTTAAGTGAAGTATTAGTTATTTAAGGATAAGTCACTAGTCATAAAGTGAGTCATGAAAGGAAATGTAAATATAAGTCAAGTGTATGTCAAATGTAGTTCAAGAAAATGATGAGGTGTAGGGTAGTTAGTAAGTTGGAGGATGCAACTACCTCCTTAGTTGTATAAATAAGACCCTTCCCTCATTCATTTGTGTTGTTGGCATGGAAGGAAAGGTTGGCATGGTACATGGGTATCAAGGTTGGCATGGTATTGAAGTGTTGTATCAAGTCGTCCGAATGTTGTTGTAGGCCGTCTGAACTGCTGTTTGGGCAGTTAGAGATGTTGTGGCGGGTTGTCTGAACTGTTGTGCCAAGTCGTCTGAACTGCTTTGCTGTGTCGTCTGAACTGCTATGTCGGGCCATCCAAAATGCTGCGTCAGGTAGTCTAACATATGTTGTGTGCACATTTGTATGCATTGTAATTGTAAGTTATTCACATTGTATATTTTGTTCATTTAAGTGGTAATGGAATTGTGTTGCAGTATGTTGTATTCTATTTCTACTAGTGTTCCACAGGGACGCGTCCCCCCGTTTCCCGCGTCCCCCAGCACGGGGGGACAGCAAGGGGGACGTTTCCCCCGTCCCCTTTTTGGGGGACGGCTGGGAAACGTCCCCGGGACGGCTGAGGCCTATGGCCAGCCGTCCCCGGGGACGGCTGGCCCCCATTGGGGACACTCGGGCCGTCCCTAGGGACGGGTGGGCACCAGACGGTCTGAGCATCCCCAATGGGGCCCAACCGTCCCCCACGGCTGGGCGTCCTCACCCAAACAGAAAATTAAAAAAAAAAAAAAAAAATTTAATAAAAAAAAAGGTAAGGGGTGGGACTCCAATAACCAGCAGAGTTGCAGGTTTGCCATTGTATTTAAAATTTCTTGGCAAGTTCTGGAAGATACATTACATGTTATGATTTTTAATTCTTCATTTTACATTTTTTAATCTTCACTGACTAAAACATGACTGTTTGTTTGAGTTGCTAATCACATACCTTTACATTTTTGGTGACAACTGTGATGATGGCACTTTTGGGTATTTCATTGTCAGACATGTAAGCCTAGTTATCATGTAGGCAGTTATCCTCTGGACTACCTGAAGATTCAGTTCAAATAGGAATTTTGTTCCTTCCCTGTCTTTTTAAGAACAGCCTCTACAGCCTTTTTTTCATTTTTTTTTTTTGGTTTGGATGTTGCAGTCATTGTTTTACTTTATATGTTTTATTTTGATTAAATCTTATTTCAAGTGCCTTAATTAGAAAAGGTGGGGTTCATCCATTCTGCCTTCAAGTACCAGAAGATTTCAAGTGCTTCTTTAAGTACAATAAATTAATCTGATTTCTGATTGAAAAGAACTCTCTTCTGTTTCGAAAAGTTTGTTGGAATTATTTCCCCACCTGGAGATACATTTGTTTACCTTTTTAACTTGGTTACTACTTACTACTGAGTTTGATATTATTTCTACCAAGTACTTTTTCTGATCTCCATTAAAAAGACAGAAAAAAGACAAAAAGGCATTTGCTGACTTCCTCCAATAACCAGCAGAGTTGCAGGTTTGCCATTGTATCTAAAATTTCTTGGCAAGTTCTGGAAGATACATTACATGTTATGATTTTTAATTCTTCATTTTACATTTTTGAATCTTCACTGACTAAAACATGACTGTTTGTTTGAGTTGCTAATCACATACCTTTACATTTTTGGTGATAACTGTGATGATGGCACTTTTGGGTATTTCATTGTCAGACATGTAAGCCTAGTTATCACGGTATTTATGATATGCATTTATATTTTCATTGTCATAAACCATAAGAAACTATATAATTTTGGACATTGCTTATGAGTCTTTAAACTTTTATGATGTACATTGTATACTCTTTTGAGTCTTTTTGTTGTAAATGAGCATTGATACTATGAGTATTTCAGATTTCTGATTGCTGTCATATTTGAACAGTTAGTGACTGAAAAAATTAAAAAATGACAGTCTTTGTTTGAACATTGGTGGCTGAAAAAATGATGACTGTTATTACTTAAAATGATGACTGTTTGAACATTGTTTGCACTTGATATCCTTGGCTGAACCTTCAAGTTATAGTTGTTGAACTTGAAACAATTAAATGGCTGCACTTAGTAACTAATATGAATATCCTAATACCACTTATGTGTTAGTAACTAATATGAATATGAATGGCTGCACTTACATAATTGATTACTAATATGAAATATCATTTTTGTTGGGTGTAGAATTCTGAATGTGTAGATTATTCTAAATTTCTAAAAAAATTCAATTTTTATAGTATTATACCAGCCGTCCCCTAAAATCGGTCTGCCGTCCCCCGAAACCCGTCCCCCGGCTCATGGAACCTTGATTTCTACATTCTAGCACCCTTGACTACTCGAAGTTGTGTCATCCATTTCTACATTATGGTGTCATTGCCTATTCAAAGTTTGGTCATCTATTTCTAAATTCTAACCCGTTGCCTATTCAAAGTTGCATCATCCATTTCTACATTTTGGCGTCGTTTCCTATTTGAAGTTGGCTTAACCTTGGTGACATGGAGTTATGATGAGCAAATTACTCGAGAAGGTGCACAATGACAACAATGGAATGATTATAATGTAGCCAATGAAGCAGAGGAATATGCAGACTTATTTGTTGACAATGACGAAGGGCCGATGCATGAAGCAGACGTGCAAGTAGATGCACAACCAAACACGGAAGTAGACACGCATGAAGGACATGTGCAAGGGTTTGTGCGCCAAGTGTTGTGTGAAGATGGTGGAGAGTTGCATGTCGACAACCGAGAATTACCTACTAGACACGGAGAGTTGCATGTTTGAGGTGGTGAATTACATGATGACAATGGAGAGTTGCCTAATAGCGGCGAAGAATCACATGATAGCAAGTTATGCAGTTGTGAGGAATTGCATGGTGCTGAAGAATGTATGGCGTTGGAGCAATTACAAGTTGATGTGCAAGGGTTTGTGCGCCAAGTGTTGTGTGATGATGGTGGAGAGTTGCACGTTGATGACCGAGAGTCACCTACTAGTCGTGGAGAGTTGCATGCCGGAGGTGGTGAATTACGTGATTAAAATTGAGGGTTTCCTGATAGCGGAGGACAATCACATGATAGCAAGTTACGCAGTGGTGATGAAGTGCATGGCGACGAAAAATGTATGGCACTGGAGCAATTGCAAGTTGATGTGCCTGATGGTGAGCAGGACAAGAGTTTGACATTAGTGCAAATGCAAGATGGTGTGTCCGATAGTGCGCGAGACAGGAGTCCTGCACTAGAACAACTACATGTTGTGTTCGATGGTGAGCGTGATAGAAGTCCAACATTGGAGCAACTACAAGTTGCCACAATTCATGGTGCACAAGACAAGAGTCCGACACAAGAGCAATTGCAATATGGTACGCCTGATGATGTGCATGAAGGAAAGCCACATGAACAACTACTGCTAATGTCAAGGCAACCTATCAAAACGATGACCAATTTTGGCATATCGTGTAAGTGTCCAATGTTTCATTGAGGGGAAATAGAAGACCCTATCAAGCATTGGAAAATCTGCCTCATGATGTGGAAACCAATTACGCAGAATAATGATGCAAATTGGAAGAGGTTATTCCCTCAGACATTTTGTGGAATTATAATGGACTGGTACATGAGAATGCTAGAGGGCAAGTACCAAACATGGGATGAGTTGCGTAAAGCATTCATGAAGGAATTTCAATTGTTCCACAATGGCGATGAGGTCATTACTGAAATTCATAGAATGGAACAAGATGAGAAAGAAGTTTGTTCGTTCGTACAATCGGAGGTTGAGTGGGTTGTTTACCCATTTGGAGGAAGATCCAACAGATGCATTGAAGAAGAGGTGGTTAATGGAGGGACTTCTTCCTACGTATTGAAATATCAACATGGAGCAAGACTTGAACTTGGAAAGTGATGCAAAGACATCATTAAAGTGTTGGGATCATGTTAATGCGGACAAGAGTGACCTTGAAGATGAAAGTAATTCTGATGTTGAGAGTGACTTTGACAATGAGAGTGATGATTTTGAGAATGAGAGTAGTTCATCATCCAAGTGTTGGGGTCGAGAAGTTAGTGAAGGAAGTGACTCTGAAGAGAAGAATGATGACTCTAAGGATGTGTGACTCAAAGAGTGCAAGATCATTGCTACAGGAATATGCAACACAAAGGAAGATTGTACCAAGGGGGGATGCCATTGGTGATGTGGTCTATGACAATCGCCAAAGAACTAGAAGACACAAAATTGAGTATGATACTGAGGGCAGACCCATTGTACAATGTCAACAATGTCATTTCCGGGGGCACTTCGCACGTTAATGTCAAAGTATTGCGAGTCGAGATGAACCAATGATGTATAGAGAGTTCGAAGTGAAGGAGAAAAGTCAACCCTATTTGAGAAGCAAAGGAGGTGAACTTAATAAACCTGATTGCAATTGAGATGAACTTGATTACAATTGAAGAGGCAAAGATAGAGCAAATAGTTGAAGTTGCACAAGTGGTTGATGTAGACAATGAAGTGAGTGATGTAGACGGAGTGAATGATATAGATGACAAAGAGAGAGATTGTTCATCGTCTGGCCATCTGGACTTGGGTTGTCTAGACCCAAGCCTCGATTATCAAAAATTAGGTTTTCTAATTCTAGGTCGTTTGAGTTGGGACCCTGGTCGTCTAGTGAGGATAACAAGTCCCCAGGCGACCCTTGGGTCATATGTACCAAGAAGAGGGTTTTTTGGACCCTCACTAGGTAGTTTGAGCCTTAGACTACCCTAGGCCATCGGATGAACACCCTGTGCCGTCCAAGGATAGATCGCAATTGTCTAGTACACATGCAAGGTTGTCTACAACCCAAGCTTGGGAGGAAGATGATGTCGAGCCATCTGGAGATCATGCAGAGTCGTTCATGGAAGAGGATGAAGAGACACAAAGTTTGAGAGCATGTGGTAAGGACAGTCTGGAGGATCGTCTAGGTCGTCTAAGTTGGGACCCTGGCCGTCTAGTGGGGAGAACAACGAGCAATCCTTGGGTTGTTATACCCAAGGGAGGGTCATTTGTACCCTCACTAGGTCGCCTGAGAAAGTCGTCTAAGCCTCAAACTACCTCCAAGCCGTCAGACGAACACCCTAAGCCATTTGAAGATAGATCACAATTGTCTAGCAGTCATGCAAGGCCATCTGCAACCCAAGTTTGGGAGAAGATGATTTTGAGTTGTCTAGAGATCATGCAAAGTCGTTCAAGAAAGAGGATAAAACAACACAAAGTTTGAGATAAGGAAGAATTTGTCTAATAGGAAGAGCACGTGGTACAAATAGTCTAGAGGTCATTTGATGGGAGACAATTGTATGGAAGTTTGTATGGGTTGTCTGAGTGAAAGAGTCTGTCGTATGGGTTGTCTGATTGCAAAGGCTCCAGACTGTCCATCACCAGACTGTCCATAGCAAGGCCGTCCAAAAGAAGGTTGTCTAGACTTGGGTCATATGAGGCAAGACTGTTGGAAAGCAAGTCTTCCAAAGTCAAAATGTCTTACACAAAAAGTAGATTGTCTTGCCCAAGGTCATCTAACTCAGGAGGTGGGTCGTCCAAGCCAGGAAGTTAGCCGTATAAGACCAAAGGATGTCTATCAAAGGCTAAGGCAAGGTCGTCAGAGGCTAAGAAGGAGTCATTTGTAGGTAGAGAGAAGTCATTCAAAGCTGAGGTAAATCTAGTTAAGTGGGTTGAGTGAAGGTGATGAGGACATTATTGTACTTTAAGCTTTCTTGCATTGTATTAAGCTTATCCTTAAGCCTAAGATATTTCTTGCATTGTATTTACATGAGGCATCATGCGCCCACGTTGGATATTAGCTTGTTAGTAGTTAGGATGCATTGGTTATGTTGTTGACGTTGTTTTGCTTCTAGCATGTAACTATTTTGTTTGCATCCATGTTTGTTGCAGTTTGTTATCCCTACATAGCATATTGTTACAGGTGGTTGTCCCTGCATAGCATATTGTTGCAGGTGGTTGTCCCTGCATAGCATATTGTTACAGTTGATTGTAACCCCTATAACTCCTTTAATTCCATTGTTTGTACTAAATAAGCATTGTGCATAAGGGATAATCTAACTTCACTCTTGATATCCATATCACTGGTATCAGAGCTAAAAGAGAGTTAGCAAGAAGGGTGGAGAGGTTGTCAACTTCGTTTGCAACTTGGTGCTTAGTTTGGGTCATTTCCAACTAGAGCACACGGTCCGTAGCTAGGTGTTGTGTTGGATTGGTTTGGACCAATTCGTAGCATCCCTTTAAGCTCCAAAGGTTCTAGAGGGTCTCTAACTACCCCTGCAGCAGGTACCCCTGAAAAAATCATCAAAGGGTAACCTAGACTTTGTAACATAATTGGAGAACCAGACTTGCCCTAAGGAAGGCAAGATCTTGAACAGGTCGTTGAATCAAGAACAGAGTTATGTAATAGAGGATCTAGTGTAGCTGGAAGGAGAACAAATTGCACGAAGATATTGGCCAATTTGTGGCTAGAAGAAGGCCTTGGCACTTTTTGCCGAGAGAGGAACAGATCAACCGAAGGGTGTGCATGTCTTAGCAGTGGAAAAGGACAGACAAGTAGTCTATTAATTCTAAGAATTGGGCCTGATTACCCTTATTTTTCCCCGTTCATTTCCGTCCCTTGTTTCCCCCCTTCCTTCTTCTTCTTTTGATTGGTTGGCTATCCTACTGAACTAACACCCTACCCGACCGGTTACCAGGACTGGCCAGCGAAGTGGGTCACCCTGCCCCCTCCCCTTTCCCTCCTTCCCTCCCTCCCTCCCCTTCCCCTCCCTCCCTCCCTCCCTCCCCTTCCCCTCCCTCCCTCCCTCCCTCCCCTTCCTTCCTTCCTTTATTTTCTTAAGGATGCTTCCGCCACCTGTTTCCAAATACTTCTGCGTCCTGCTCCCGAACACCCCTGCGGCCGCACCAAGCGGACGTCGAACAACATCTGGCCCGGTAACAGCCTATAAAAGCAACATAGGCAGTCGCCTCTATCGCCACCAATGAGGGAGTTGTCCCTCCCATCCCTTTCACCAACCTCGCGACCACCAAGCACCTTCGAAATAGCGATTGAATTGATCGTAAGAGCAACAAACGAAAAAATATTAGGTGGACAAGAAAATTAAACGGATTTTCTAAGGTTTTACCTAGGAGCAAACCCTAACGCGCGGCACCTCCACAACTCCTTGGTGAGAATCAACAATGTCCACTCAAATTTAGCCACGTTACAAAATAGCAGTCGGTCGTTCACGCAAGGTTCAACAGGAAAAAGCTGCGTTGAATTTTTTTACTCTCCTTAATCCTACATTGTCTACAAGGCAGCACTTGTTGTGCCTTAAAAGAAAGGCAGCCCCCATATTAAGGTGACCACCAACTGGTGGTCAAAGGAAATTTGCGCTTAGACAACAGTTGACCTTGGCAGGCTTGGACCTACGCAGTTGACTTCGCGCAAACTTTGACCTTGGTGCTATTGACCAAAACCAAATTTTACAAGGTGAAACAATTTTTTTATATATTTTTTGCAAAAAAATTCCAATTTTTGCCTCCAAGAAGTCAATTTTTGCAAATTAAGGGTAAAATTTTCAAATTTAGTGCTTATTTTTCTTTACCACTTCAAATTGAAGGGTAAATTATTGTAATTGCAAATTGTTGTAATTTTTGTAAAAGCACTAGAATTACCCCTTTTGTAATTTGGAAGGCAAATTTTGTAAATCTAGGCCAATTGTTGCATTAGGAATCCCTCAAAATCATTCCTAATAGTTGCCTAGACATTCATTGCAACCACTTTAGTACTCTCCTAGACTGGCATATACAAGATTTCAAATGGCTTCTGATCTCACAACACAAGTGGCAAATATTGCCAATGTAGTAGGAGAATTGATGGATAAAGTAAAAGACATCACAATACAGTTGTCTCCTACTAATGTCAAGATATATAACAATAAATTTTCCAATAAGGCAAAGTGTGAGATCAAGCCTTATGATGGATCGAGGAATCCAGATGTTTTGTCTAGTTGGATTCTAGATATGGAGACTTGGTTCTCCTATGCAGAAATTCCTACGGATGAACAAGTTGCCTTTGCTAAAATAAAACTCACAGGATTGGCAAAAATCTTGATCATAGAAAGACAACAAAGTCAACACCCCATCATGACTTGGAAGGAACTTGTCCAAGTCTTGAAGAACACCTTTTACCCACCTAATTACCAAAGTGATCTCAAGATCAAATGGTATAGGTGGAGGCAAGCATATAATATGTCAGTTTCAGACTACATTTTTCAATTTAATAGGCTAAGGGTTCTTCTTGGAGTCAAAGATTCAGAAGAGGAGCTAATTGATAAATTTACTAGTGGGTTGCAAGATCAAATACTTAGGGAAGTGAAATACACTCCCTTCACTACTTTGGATGTGGCATTCAAACATACCATTTTAGCGGAGGAGAAAATTGGTGCATCTTTCAAATCTCAATCTTCTTCACAGGAAAGCACTTCCAAGGGATTGAGTCAACATCAACAAAGGGTGAAGAACTCCTCTCACACTTCTTCTCCTTCTTCTACTCCTCCCACTTCATCCAAATCCCATTCTTCTTCTTCTTCTTCTCAAATTCTTCTTCATCATTGTATTGTGATTTTTGTAAAAAACATGGTCATAGCAAGTCAAGATGCTATACATTTCAAAAAATGAAGAAGAAATCCCTACTTGTAAAGTCAATAGATGAGGACCCAAAAGATGGTCCCATTGTGACTACAAGGAAAGAAGATGAATATCCTGCATTGAAGGGTAAACTCAACAAAGTTACCCTTATGTCACACATTTCTGCAAAAGGGGGCCATGATAATTTGTTTGTCACTCGAGCCCACCTTACACATGACTTCTTTGTAGATTGTATAATCGATAATGACTCGCAGAAAAATCTAATTGTGAGGTCCATTGTCAAAAAGTTGAAGCTTCCATTGAGACCACATCCTCACCCCTATGCACTTGGGTGGAAGGATATTGGGTCGACTTCCAACATCACACACACATGCACCGTGTCTTTCTCTTTTGGTGATAAATTTGTGGATAAGGTGACATGTGATGTCACTAATATGGATTGTTGTGGATTGTTGCTTGGTAAACCCTATCAATTTGATAGGAATGTTGTATATCATGCTAAAAAGAACACATACACCTTGGAGTTGCACAACAAAACATACTTGGTGGAATGCACTAAACCAACAACAAATTTAGTGCTAAGTTGTAGGTAAGCTCGCAAGGTAGTAAATCAAGCACATGAATTGGCTCTTATCTTCATAAGACCCACACAGGATGAAGACCAAGCACCTCCAAAGATCCACACCAAACAAGCTTCACTTCAAAGAATTTTGCAATCACATGAGTTTGTGTTTAAGGAACCCACCACTCTTCCTCCTGAGAGGGATATCAACCATAGCATAGAAATCATTTTGGGTGCATCTCTCCCAAATGCACCTATGTACAGACAATCAATGCTACAAATAGATGAGATCAAGAAATAAATTCATGATTTGTTGGCCAAAGGATTCATCAAGCCAAGCACTTCTCCTTGTGCATCTCCCATTCTTTTGGTGCTCAAGAAGGATGGTTCTTGGAGACTATGTATTGATTTTCGTGCCTTGAACAAAATCACAATAAAAAATAGATATCCTCTCCCATGGATTGATGATTTGTTGGATCAATTATAGGGAGCCAAATTTTTCTCCAAGATTGATCTTAAGAGTGGTTACCATCAGGTCAGGGTTCAAGTAGAAGACACTTGGAAAACAACATTCAAGACCAAATTTGGGCTTTTTGAGTGGTTGGTCATGCCCTTTGGACTCACGAATGCTCCTACAACCTTTATGAGGTTGATGAATGAAGTGTTTAGGGACAACCTGGACAAGTTTGTTATCATATACTTGGATGACATCCTTGTATATTCATCTACTTGGAAGGTACATCTAGAACATCTAGATCAGGTTCTCCACACCCTTGAGAAGAACCAAATCTTTGCTAACCTTCCAAAATGCTCTTTTGCCCAAACATCTATCTCCTATCTTGGCTTTATAATCAATCAACAAGGCATCCATGTAGATCCTGCTAAGGTAGAAGTCCTTCAAAATTGGCCAACTCCTTCCTCAGTCACTAACCTTAGGATTTTTCTTGGACTTGCAAATTTCTATCATAAGTTCATCCTTGGCTACTCTACCATAGCAGCACCCTTGCATAATCTCGCTAAAGCCAAAGTTCAATTTCATTGGACTAAGCACCATGACCATGCCTTTGATTCCTTGAAACATAAACTGTGTAATGCCCCTGTCCTTGTTCTTCCAAACCTCTCTTAGCCCTTTGAGATTGAGACGGATGCATCACAATTTTCCCTAGGAGCAATGTTGAAGCAAAATGGGCACCCTGTGGCATATCACTCTGAGACTTTTTCAGTTGCCAAAAGGAACTACTCCACCTATGATAAAGAGTTGCATGCATTGGTACAAGCAATCAAGTATTGGAGGCACTACCTTTTAGGTAAGGAAACAATTGTCCACACAAATCATATGCCTCTCAAATTTCTTCAATCCTAAAACAAAATTGAGGAAGCTAGGCATTTGAAATGGGCCACATACTTGCAACAATTCCATTTGGTAATCAAATACAAAAAGGGAGCAAGCAACACAGTGGCAGATTGTTTGAGTCATCCACCAACAACTCAAGCTTTGACAATTGTGACTGCCTCACATGTTGGATTTCAGACTTGGCCTGCACTTTATGCTCTTGATCCTAATTTTGGCAAAGTTCATCATCATCTTGTACACCCTTCCTCCTCCAACCTAACTCCTTTTTAGGATTTTCACATGAAGAAGGGACTTTTGTATAAGTTGGATAAACTTTGTGTTCCACAAGAGCATAGGGTTTCTCTTCTCAAAGAAGCCCACTCAACACTTTATGGAGGACACTTTGGGAAACAAAAAACACTTCACCACCTACAATGGTTCTTTTACTGGCCTCACATGCAAAGGGATGTCCTACAATTTTTGAGACAATGTGTCATTTGTTGTCGCTCCAAATCAACGAATAGGAAGTTGGGCCTAAGTGTTCCTTGGCCCATTCCTTAACTCCCTTGGGAGAGCATCTCCATGGACTTGGTGAGTGGTTTTCCCATGACAGTTTGGCAGCATGACTGTGTTTTTGTAATTGTGGACCGGTATAGCAAAGTAGCTAAGTTCATTCCTTGTAGAAAGACTAACACTACACCAAACTTAGCACAACTATTCTTCGAGACAGTATGGCGCTCCTTCGGTCTCCCTACTAGCATTGTTTCTGACAGAGATCCACGATTTGTGGGACATTTTTGGAGATCCTTGTGGAAAATTTGGGAGTTTTCCTCAACTTTTCCATGACTTTCCATCCACAATCAGATGGGTAGACAGAAGTGGTCAATCACACACTTGTGCAGAGTTTGAGGATCTATCACCACACTTCTCCAGAAAAGTGGGATTTGAGCCTCACACACATTGAGCATACCTACAATCGAGCAATCCATAGTTCCACAACACACTCACCTTTTGAGGTTTGTCTCGGATTTCAGCCACTTGCTCCATATGAGTTACCTCTAGCCTTGCCCTCTCCCGCCACTGCACACATGGAGAAGGAGCAAGACAAGGCAACCTCTTTCATTCAACATTTGTAGAGCCTTCAGACCAAGGTGACACAAATCTTGCAAAAGACTCAGCAACAATAGAAGAGAGCGATGGACAAACATCACGTCCCTCATCCATTTCAAGTTGGAGATAGAGTATGGCTTCATTTGGATAGACAATGTTTTTTAGAGAAGGCACATAGTAAGCTCAAGCCTCTTCGCTATGGGCCTTATACCATCATTTAATAGGTATCTGAGAATACCTTTCGCTTGGACCTTCCAGCACACCTTGGCATTCATGACGTCATTAATGTGGACCTCCTTAAGCCATATTAGGATTCTACTTTGGAGATTGAGCCTATCATCAACCATCCAATAGATGTGGTACCTAACTTCCAACTTTCGCTTGATACAGATAGAGTTTTCGACATGAAGACTCATCACACTTGACAAGGTTCTTCCACTTCATACCTTGTCGCTCGCCACGGTCAGCTTCCACACCAGGCACACTGGATCTCTCACCATCAGATGGCTCGTGACCTTCCAGATTTGTTGAGAGCATTGGGGTCCAATGCTTCTATGGTTGGGAGGAGTGATGAGGACATCATTGTACCTTAGGCTTATCCTTAAGCCTAAGATATTTCTTGCATTGTATTAGGCTTATCCTTAAGCCTAATATTTCTTGCATTGTATTCATGTGAGGCATAGTATGCTCACGTTAGATATTGGCTTGTTAGTAGTTAGGATGCATTGGTTATGTTGTTGAGGTTGTTTTGTCTCTAGCATGTGACTATTTTGTTTGCATCCATGTTTGTTGCAGGTTGTTATCCCTGCATAGCATATTGTTATAGGTGGTTGTCCCTGCATAGCATGTTGTTGCAGTTGGTTGTAACCCTTGTAACTCCTTTGATTCCATTGTTTGTACTATATAAGCATTGTGCATAATGGATAATCTAGCTTCACTCTTGATATCCATATCAGAAGGCGACCAAAATGCCCTTCGACCTCGCAAGGGACACTATGCCTTGACCCTACAAGGGGGTTCCCACCCCCTTGACCCTTGATAAAGGTGGCAATAAGCGTTGCCCATTATGTTGGTCAAGTTGATCATGTTGGACATGTTGATGATACGACTAATTGCAGAAAACAAAGTGAGCAATCATAGAACAATGCATTGTTGGAAGTAGTTTGAAGTGGTATGTTGCAGAAGATGTCTGGAATAGAAGAAAGCAAAAGCGCGACAAGAGATTCCAGTATGGTGTTCAATGCTTCTATCCTTAGTGTTCAGCTCATGTGTCATCAAGGACGTCAACAAGTTTAAAGGAGGGGATAGATGTAGGCAGGCAAATTGAATAAGTGCATTGGAAGTCAAGTACATGCACATTAAGAGTTTTGATATATTTGATGTTATAAAGTCATGATGTAATATTGTATATGATAATGTGTAATGTTTAGTGAAGTATTAGTTATGTACGAATAAGTCGTTAGTCATAAAGTGAGTCATGAAATGAAATGTAAATATAATTCAAATGCATGTCAAATGTAATTTAAAAAAATGATGAGGTGTCGGTTAGTAAGTTGGAGGATTCAACTACCTCCTTGTATAAATAAGACCCTTCCCTCATTCATTTGTGTTGTTGGCATGGAAGGAAAGGTTGGCATGGTACATGGGTATCAAGGTTGGCATGGTATTGAAGTGTTGTATCAAGCTGTTTGAATGTTGTTACAAGTCGTTTGAACTGTTGTGCTTGGCAATCTAAGATGTTGTGTCAGGCCATCTGAACTGTTTTGTCAGGTCTAAACTACTATATCGGGCCGTCCCAAGAGATGTGTCGAGCAATCTGATAAATGTTATGTGCATAGTGCATGCATTGCAATTGTAAGTTATTCACATTGTATATTTTGTTCATTTAAGTGGTAATGGAATTGTGTTGTAGTATGTTGTATTCCATTTCTACATTTTGGCATCGTTACCTATTCAAAGTTGGGTCATCCATTTCTACATTCTAGCATCGTTGCCTATTCGAAGTTGGGTCATCCATTTCTACATATTGGAGTCATTGCCTATTTGAAGTTGGGTCATCCCATTCTACATATGTATGTTGAAGAACCAGCATAGGGAGATGTTGCGAAAAAGGTGTTGAGAACATTGACACCAAAGTGGAACTATTGTGCAATGATTATTGAAAAAAGCAAAAGATTTCAAGAAGTTGGAGTTCGATGAATTGGTGGGATCACTTATGTACCAAGAAAGAATTAAAAATAGTGAAGAAGAAAACTGAGAGCAAGCTTTCCATTCCAAGCCTAGAATGTCAAACAATAATGGGGCTAGCTCAAGCTTCAATTCCCAAGGACAATGAGGGGAGTGACAAATCGACATTCTACAAGAGGAAGAGGCCATGATAGAAGAGAAGGCTATTGTGGAAGAGGTAGAGGCAGATCTGTGGATAAGAGGAATGTTTAATGTCACTATTGCAAAAGGTATGGCTGCTATGAAAGACTATGTAGAATAAAGGCAAGTAATGAAGGACGAAAAAAAGAAAACTTTATATGTAAAGAAGGTAAGAGCTCAAAAAATATGTTTTTGTCATGTAATATGGCAGAAGTTTCAACTAAAGAGTCTTGGTACTTATATACCAATTGTTCAAATCATATCAAAGTAATAAAGAGTTGTTTGTGGAGTTCGGTGACTCGTACAGATTGACACAAAAGATGGAAAGAAAAATATCCAAAATACTTACTTCATACCAGGCTTAAAGCACAATTTGTTGATTGTGGGGCGGCCTTGTAGAGAAAACTACAAAGTGGTGCTTGAGAATTAGGATTGCATAATCTGTAACAATGCAAATGGGAACAAAGCAATGGTTGTTGCACCTATGACAAAGAATAGAATGCTTCCTTTGAAGCTTCGAGGAGAAGAGAGGTATTTGTGTCATACAGTTATTTGAAGAAAACAACTAATTATGGCACCAAATATATGGTAACATAAATTTTTTTAGGCTTGTATTTGTTGAATGCTAAAGGAATGGTCCATAGATTGCCTTATGTAGAATCAAGAAGTGAAGTGTGCAAAGGTTGCACAATGGGAAAACATCATAGAGAGAGCTTTCCAAAAGGAAGAGCATGGAGAGCATTATATTCATTGCAGCTAATTCATTCAGATATTTGTGGTCCAATGCACGCACCAAGTGTTGATAAATCCTTCTACTTTATCACTTTAATTGATGATTATACTAGAAAAACTTGGGTATATTTTTTTGAAGAATAAGAGTGACACTTTTCAAGTATTCAAGAGCATCATAGTCATAGTAGAGAATGAAAGTGGATATAGAATCAAAACATTAAGGCCAGATCGTGGTAGTGAGTACTGTTCCAGGAATTTCAATCAATTTTGTGATGAGCATGGGATAAGAAAACAATTGACCGCAGCCTGTACACCTCAGCAAAATGGAGTGGTAGAAAGGAAGAATAGGACAACTATGGAGATGGCAAGAAGAATGGTAATAGCAAAAGCTTTGGGCAATCATTTGTAGGCTGAGGTAGTTGCAACAGCAATGTACATCCTCAATAGAAGTCCCACAATTGTAGTATAAAAAAATGACTGCTCATGAGGCATGGTATGGAAATAAGCCTTTGGTAAGTCAATTGATAGTATTTGGTTGTTTGGCTTATGTTCATGTTGAAGACAAGGAAATGAAGAAATCAGATCCAAAGAGTCAAGCATGCATTTTAATTAATTATTAAGTCATATAGATGCTATGAACCCAAATCTAGACATTGCATTGTGTCTAGAGATATGTTTTTTTATGACAGGGACATACATGAACGACAAATTGAAAAGACAGAGAAGACAATCATGATTGAAGATGTTGGTGTGTCACGAGGATCAAGTGGAGACACAAGCAATTCTCCAAAGACAAGCACAAAGAGGAAGAGAACATTACAAGCACATCCAAGCAGACAAATGTTAAATCATAATTTTGGTAGAAGGTCCACAAGAAGCCAAGCACAAGCACAAGATCAAAGGCAAAAGGAACAAGAAGATAATATTGTTAACTAAGCACTATTGTCCAAGATTCAAATGGAGCCCTCAAGTTATGGAGAAGCAGCCCAAAGCAATATTTTTGTGCAATCTCATTTTCTCCTTTTTATGCTGTGTTAATCTCTATTATAAAGCACCACCACATCTCACACACAAGACCTTTATTTTCCTAGATGGTCGTCTTCTCAATGACCCCCTACCCCCAACACAACCTTCGCCTTCACCTCTTGATGGTCACTCCCCCAAGTGGCCCTCTTCCTCAAATAGCCTTCTTCTCTAGACAGTTGACCCTCTACACAACCAAACAAACCTCCCTTGCATGGCCCTCTTCACAAATAGTCCACTCCAAATGATCCCCTTCTACATTCTCAATGACTGTAGAAGATCCATCCTATTAAAGATCATCTTACACTAGATCATGGTCAAATATTAGGAAGCATTGCCTTATTGATTCTTGAAGTTCAAGAGTGACAACGGATAAATATAATGAATTTGTTTCATCAAATGCAACAACTTTACAACTAATTATTTCTTTCTTGGCTAGAACAAAAATCCTATATGCTTTAGAAAATTTTGAATATCCTATCATGATGCTAGGATGACTTTTGGGATCAAACTTTCAACACCTACTAATAGGAACATTAGCCCATGTGACACAATCATAAATTCTCAGGTGCTCAAAATTAGTTGTGTGGCCAACCCACTCTTATTCAGGTATTTATTTCCAAACAACCTTGGTCAGAACTCTATTTCATTTCCACAATTGTCAGAATTCTATTTCATTTCCACAATTGTCGTCTTGTTTTTTCACTTTCCACCATTTGCATAGAGATCTGCCTTCTCCCAAAACTTATCATCCATTCCTTGTGCTTGAAGCATTACACCTATTCATTTCCACAATTGTCTTGTTTTTTCACTTTCCACAACACCATTTTTTTGAAAAGTGTACTCTGCTATCATTTATGTAGCGTATGTTTTCTTATTGGTAATTTATGCAGATGATAATGTACTACTAGCAAAACATATAGTTAGCTTACAGAGACATTGGATAGCCTTAAAGTTGCAGCTACTCTGAAATGAAAATTAATGTAAACAAAGGTAATAATTATCAGGTGTTGACATAAAGATATAACTATCACATTTAAACATGAGAAATTGGACCTAGTTTCTTCATACAATTACTTGGGATTTGAATTTTGATTCTAATGCCTGTATAAAGAATGTAACAGGAAAGATGCAAGTTGTGTATGCCAAGCTAAATAAATTTAGACAAATTCAATTATGGAATTGAAAATAAACTAAATTTATTTCCAAAATAGTTGTACAAATAGTAGTTTTATATGGTTGTCCTGTTTGGGGTCCTTGCCTATCAAAAGAAGCTTGGAAAAAAATTTGAGTTCCCCCCCCCCCCGAAAAAAGGCATTTTGCTAGAAGAACTAGCGTTTTAAGTTTCAAACTCCTTTCCTTATGATCTTAGCAGAAACAGAAATGTTACCATTAAATAAGATAAGATAATTCTATTAATGTCCATAGATGGCCAAAGTAGGCCAATGGGACTCATTGAAAAGAGCTGTTAGAAATTACAGTGCATTGCACTAAGCACAAAGTACTACAAAAATAAGTTAAACTAGAGTAAAGAATCTATTGTAAACTACTCTAAAGTGGAACAACTGTATAGCATAAAATTACAGCCTTAAGGGCTACCCAAAATGGATAAACACTAACATGCTAAAAGTAATGATTAAGAGAAACCTAGAAGTTGAGTTACCACAAATATAGAGAGGAGCTCCAATGGATCCAAGCACCAACATTAATCTATAGTGAGATGTCCTTTTTGTCACCAACCATCCCAAAAAGGCCAACAGAAGATCTAATGATTCTCCCAGGAGAATGGCCAGGATTAAGAGGGCCTGAATGGATAATCCTAGGAGGTCATGCAATTTAACCCTTCAAGACTCTTCTAGTATCCATGGTTGTGGTACCAATATAAAAGGACAAGAAACTAGTAAGATGTGCCTACCTACAAATGCTTGGTATGTGAGGAGTGGTCAAAACCCAACACCAAAAACCTGCAATCTTGTCCTATCGCAAACAAAAAGAAAGAACTAAAGCCCTAGTAGCCACTCTTGTATGCAGACAAAGGGGCACAAATCTGTCATTAACATTTTGGATAGTTATAGCTTCAAATGAGAACTTATTACTCTCGACTACATAGATAGAGTGAAAGAGTGAGTTAATAAATCGATTAGTAGTTTGTCTCCCTTGTAATAACAAACATCGATGAGTGATAGCTTCCCAGAGGTAAAGAGCCAAGCATATTTTGTCAAGATGGCTGAAATGCGTGGCAAGCGATCCACCTGAGTCTGAAAAATTCGCTTGGAAATGGCCAAACTGTACATCTGTAATTTCAAAAAATATACAAATATATAACTACTTAGGTTAATGATTATATTCCTAACATTTTATTGCCTGCAGTTAAGGAAATTCTTGCGGATTCCGTAAATAAACACAAGAATTTCTGAGGAAATTGCTTTGGAATGGGAATCCCAGATTAAAGAGCTTTATGAGGGAAAGCTCCAAGCCTGGAGAGTTGAAATGCAGATCCAAAAAGAGATACAAGAGAAAGCCAAAGTTGCTCAAGAGAATGTTGCTTCAGAAGTCCCAGAAGTTAATATGTCAAAAGCTACAGAAAGCGTAGCTGACTTGGTTAAAAGAGAAATCAAGCAACAAATCAATCATCTGGAAAAACTAATCATAGGTGCACAAAAGAACTTTCCTACACAACACAATAGGAATAGAAGTCGCAGTAGAGGGCCAAACCAGAAAGTCTCTACTACATAGAAAAAGCAATCACAGCAACAACATCCACAGCATGGAAACAAACAACGACGGCAGCCACAACAAAGGAATAAACAGCCAAAACAACAACAACAACAAAGGCAGCAACAGCAACAGAGGCATAATTTAAACTTCCAGGGCCCTTCTCCAAGAAGATGAAAGAAAGGGAGAAACTTCCATAACCACACTTCCACTGTGCAACAACAATTGCGACAAAACAATGGAAGAAATATCCGCAACTCTGGTTTCAGGAATCCAAGAAAGGTTATTGCCCCATCTATTCAGAAGCAGCAAGGGAAAGGGTTCCTCCATCGCCAAAATGGCAGCGGAAACCAAAAATAACCCCTTGGTCTGCAATTTTCAGCCCACAGGATTTTGGTCGACGGTATTTTTACAGGAGTCATGTCTGGGCTGTGGATGGCAAAATCACAAATCTTGTCGTCCATAATTTTTCCTCTAGAAAACTTACCCAAAATGAAATTGAGGCCCTCAGCCTGGGATTAAAGTTCCTCCTTTTTCCTCCTCCCATGGCCAAAGAGGTTCTAAAACAGGAGTTTTCAGCCTTTTGTAGATGTCTTCGTCTCGAATGGTTCTTTGGACCAAGAGGCGGCCCTCCAAAACCGCCTAAGCCCATTGATCCTTTCCGTGTTTCCAACCCAAGTTTTAATCCCTCACAGTTTTACAAGCCTTTGGAAGAAATTATTGGCATGGGTGAAAGATTCCTCAATAACAAATTATCTGTTGCCAATCCCACCCGCCAACGTGCCTTTCCGCCCCATATCTGGTTTGCCATTCGTTCCCTTGCCAATGACAAATCCATTGTCATTAGGCCCGCAGATAAAAACTTGGGTGTTTGTGTTTTGTCCATGGACTGGTACATTTCAGAAGGCTTTTCCCAGCTTTCAGATCAGAATGTGTACTCTGAAGTGAACAGAGTCCCCTAGCAAGATATTTTTTATCAACTCCAGGACTTGCTTGGCTGGGCTTTTAGGAGGAATCTGCTTTCAAAAAACCACAGAAAATTTATGCTCCAGGTAACACCATCCTCTGCCAGAGTGTGTCTTTTACCTGCTCCCCAAAATCCACAAGCCCAAGCTTTCTGGTCGACCCATCTGTTCCTACTGTGGTTTCATGCTCGAACCTGCCTCCAAATGGCTTCATCATCTGCTCCTGCCAATTTTGTTGAAGCAGAAAAATCATCTCTTGGATTCCATATCTCTAATTAAAGATCTGCATGGTCGTACTTTTCCTCAAGACATCATTCTTTTCTCTTTTGATGTTGAGAGCCTCTATCCCAACATCCCCACCTCTCAAGGACTAGCAGCCCTCCGTCATTTTTTGAGGAACGAATTTGATCCGGCCAAGACAAACTTTGTGGTAAGGCTTGCAGAGATAGTGTTAACACAACACTACTTGGAATTCAAAGGGAAAACATACAGGCAGATAAGAGGAACAACCATGGGAAGTAATTTTGCTGTGGTTTATGCTTGTTTATTTCTCTGTCATCTAGAGGAACAGGTATTTAATAATGTTGCTGTGGAAAATCTTTTATTTTATAAAAGATACATTGATGATGCCATTGGAGTTTGGCATGGCCCTAAGGAGGATCTTAATGGTTTTCTTGCTGCCTACGGTTCCTTCTATGACAGTATTAAAATTACTTCCTTTGTTTCTGATTTTGAAGTAACACTTCTAGATACTGTGTTTTTTAAGGGGCCTGATTTTTCTCAGACTGGAATTCTCTGCACCAAATTGTTTCAGAAGCCGATGAATGCCTATCAATACATCCCTGCTTCCTCCCATCATCCAGTTCATCAACAAAAGGCCTTTATCATGAGTGAACTCAACAGATTTCTGGTTAGAGAAAGCTCTAGGGATGGATTTATTTCTGTTAAAAATAATTTTTTTAACAGACTCAGAGCTAGGGGATATCAAATTAATTTTCTCCTACCTTTGTTTGAGAAAGTTAAATTTGATGGTAGGCCTTCACTTTTGGCTAGAGTTTTGGAGCAAGCAACACGCAGACATGGAACCAAAATAAAAACAATTCCTCTTATTTTGAAGCTGGACAACTGCAGTTTTGTCAGAGATCTTCGAATCGGCACAGATATTATTTCTCCAATGTTTGAAAAATGGAGAAAAGATAGAGAGCTCAAGCACATTGCTCGAGGCATCATTTGTTGGAGGAACCAAAAACCTCTTCGATCTTATCTTTGTAAAAATAAAATTGTTTGAGGGACTCTATTTCCCACCTTGTATTTTTGCATTTTTTAATGTGTTTCTTCTCTTTTCTAGGTGGGTGTTTTTTTTGGGGGGTTGAGCCTGGGACTTCTCTTCTTTTCACCGTCTTGGTCTATAAACCTGCGGTTTGTAACAATGCTTGGGTGTTTTTATCCCACATGCATTACTCTTCAGCTCCCCCCTAGAGTTAGGTCTTTATAAAGAGAGGTTGTACCTCTTCGAAGCTCACTCCGCTAATGAGACCTGTAGGTCGAAACGCGTTCGGAGTTTTGTAGATGTATCACTTCCTTTTTTCGGAATAAAAATTCAATCAAATGTTTTTTGTTCCTTTCCTAACTCGTCTCTTTCTTTAAGTTTATAATCCCTCTTTTTCTTCCTTTTGTTTTCTAATACGTTTTTGTTGCCGGTATTATGCTCTTCACTTGCGCGTAATGTGATCTGGTGAACCAGAAAGCTTGCAGCACTAGGAGTATGCTCTTCACTTGCGCATCTGCGATCTGGTGAATCAGAAACTAGTTTACGTTTTTAGAGTACTGCTTCGCCATGTTTCTTTTTTCATTAATAGTACCTCCCTCAAATCTCATAATAAACAGGAGACCTGAAAATGAAATGTTCATCAGTGTCCACATCCTGAATAGAGCAAAGAGAACATACCCTAATCTTCCCAAGGAATACGGTGGTCCATCTCCACCTACAACTAATGTGAGCATATACTCTGAGTTGACGAAGAGGAATCCTAAGGCTATATGTCCAGTGTCACTCGACATAATTAGGACAAGTAATAATGTCATTCTCAATCCTCATCAAATGCTTAGTGCTATTTTTTCAATATAAACAAAATAGAACATATGGATAAATACGAATTGCTATATCAAGCAATGCTTACAACTCAAGAGAAGGTTTGGTACCAAGACAACATAAATTGGATTGAAAAATGGGGAATTGCTAAGAGTTATTTATAAAAAAACTCAATGAGAACTTGAAATTTCATTAAAAAAAATAATACATATTATTTCGCAAGATCCTACTAAAAAAATGAGATTGCAAATACGAGATCAATCCAATAGTCACCTACAAAGAGCAAAATCACCTCCAAGAGAAGATCTCAATACAAAAAATATATATTATCAGTCGATTTAGACTAAGTTCTCATCATCTTGCAATTGAAACAGAAAAATGGAAAAAAATTAATCAAGAAGAACACTTCTTTTTACTCCTCAAGCAAGAAGTTGAGAATGAGAGACATGTGACGTTGCATTGTCCTGCATACCAAAATCTGAGACAAAGGTACTTGCTGCAACAAGGTGACCTATGCAGCTTATACAAGTTATTGAGTTTACCATCTCCAAGAGTGGGTGGATATCCTAAAGATGTTTTGGAACATCATAGAATGAACAATGACAAGAACTTTGTAGATTAGTGTAGCAAGAATATTGAAGTAAACTGCAGCTGAGCTCCCAAAAATTCATATTTATGTAAGCTCTTTTTTTTTCCATTCCATAGATCCTATAGGGTTTCCCATGGGCAGAATTAAAAATATCTCATTTATTCATTTGGCATTCTTCTCTATTGTGGACCAGCAAATCTTGAACTTCATTGCTTATGTACTTGCCACCTCTATCAATGTGAAGGCATGTGATGGGACAAATACTTGATTTTTAATTGAAGGCTTGAAATCAGCAAGCTTCTCAAACAACATATCCTTACTTTTGATAATATAAATCTCCATTTTTCTTTACAAGTTGTCAATGAAGATCAAGATGTACTTGCTACCAAATAAAGTAGACTATTCAATGTACAAAGGTCTTCCTGAACAAGTTCCAATTGATTTCTTGCCCTCTATGCTCCTTTTTTCAAATTTATCCCTATAATGCTTTCCATGCACATGACTTTAACATGTTT
This sequence comes from Wollemia nobilis, assembly GCA_028583015.1. Classification (NCBI taxonomy): domain Eukaryota; kingdom Viridiplantae; phylum Streptophyta; class Pinopsida; order Araucariales; family Araucariaceae; genus Wollemia; species Wollemia nobilis. The sequence goes on along the minus strand of JAQPPZ010003784.1, from coordinate 10,264,667 downwards.
CTTGTTGAATCACAAGTGGAAGTCCTCCTACAACTTGCCCTTGTAAAAATCAAATGTCTAAGTTTCACATTTGATAGTTTGCTAATATTGTCAACTCCAACCAATGTTTAAAAACTTGCCAAGAAATAGCAAGTTCTTGCGAAACTCATGAGAATTTGCGACAGGCGAGCTTTTTTTTTTCCCCTCGGCATTGAAGAACTCGTCGACTCATGGTGACGTTCTCGCCATTTTCTCATCGACTTCTCAGCCATGGGCACAAAGAAAAGAGGACAAATGCCAAATTTATTTTTAAAAGCCCATTTCTAAGCATTTTGTCTTTTTTTTCCTCCAGCACTGTGAAAAACTTGTAATATGTCAAAAGACTCAAAAAAACAATCCTAAACCACTTTTCCAGATCACATCAAAGATTGGACATCAGTTCAATGACCTTGTGTCTGTGCAAATACAATCTTAGGCTTTGCACAAGACAAGTGGAGGCTAGTGAATTCAAATGGATGAGCTAGAACCACTATGTGATTGGATTGTCGAGAGTTCTAGGACATTGAGGCACTTAAGGAAACAAAACATTTAAAGAGATTGGAGGAGATATACCATGATGATACCCTTCTTGAGCAGCCTCCAATTCACCCACCAATTCAGAGCCAAGGCCAACCATCAAGTGCAAGGGGAAGAAAGGGAAAACAAAAAGCAGTTTAAAAACTACTTTACATTTTGAAATGTTGCATTTTTATGTTGTATTTGGGCTGATTTGCTGATTCATAAATTGTAATTGTACTCTTTGTAATGAATATCTAATATAAAATCAACTTTTTGGCTCTCCAATTGTTGCTTAAAATGTTTTTCTTCTTGCTAATTGAAAACAATTCTTCATTTTCTTTTGCCAAGTTTTCCCGAGTTGTCGATAAAATGTCCAAAATTAGGCTGTTGAGTTTATCGCGAGTTGTGAATTTTAAAACTATAACTCCAACTAAAAGTGCAATGGTTCTTTACCTCTCATCAAACCATGCAAACCTATACATTTTATCCCTTGGGTTCAAGTATACCAAAATTCACAACAACACATGTTCAAAATATCCTTGATCACAAACCTATTAGGCCAAAATTCCACCTTTCTACCAAATTAAGTGATTTATGATATAGGTAACAAATTGTGAGACAACTGAGGAACATGATACAGATTGCTAATAAACCCTTTTCCACATTGGCGTCATCACAGCCTGTAATATCAACAGTGTAATTATCTACCACAAAAATCTTCAGTATCTTTCGCGTCATCAAATGAAAAGAATATTGTCCCGTATTCAGCCTCATCATGTAAGCAACTAGAATCAACAATAAATTCTTTTCTAGAGTTAAAAATATGAATAGCAATGGTAACAAAAATGGCGTGAGCACTTCTCACATAACCAATTTAAAAAATAATAAAGATAAATATAAAATGCCTTGACCACCATTACCAATGATATTGTTCCTAGTGCTTAGGGATCATGGACTTTCTTTCCATATGCAATTGCCAACATTCAATTCCTTCTTTTTTTCAACACCTAGAAATTTGCTCGATCACGTAGATTCATTAACTTTGTTGGAGTCATGAAAGCTCTTGCACCTAGTAAAATGTACTAGCTCATGTTTTTCCAATTTGCCATCTATCTCTCGTGCTTGTTGCTGAAATGTGAGAAGCATGAAAAACATCTCGCAAGTAGTTTGCTTCTTCTTCACTTGCATACAAATTATCTGTCCTACTACTGGTTTAGAATTCTTATAGGATCATTTCAATTTCCTTGTGAAAATCTTAGTTAGATGTGATATCTTCGTGACAAAGTAATTTTCTCACTTGTTTAATTTGCTTTGTGTCTTATTATCAGATAAGAAAATATTCCATCTGAACCAATCAAGGGGATCTAGTCACATAATTTCCTTCTCTAAGGAAACAACCCTATTTTGGTCCGCCTTGTCGAATAGATCTTGCAGCTTCTCCCAAATCTTCTTTGGATGAACGAAATCATTGACATGGAATCTGATTTTCTTGGGCACTTGTCAAAATATTATTCCTGCCATAATAATTGCTTGAACATTATTCTTCTCATTTTCTTTTTTCCAGTAGGAACTTCATCAAATACTTTTGTGATCCTCCTTAAGGAACTCCATCTAAGTTTAATTCCTATTTCTTCTACCCAATCTCGATAATTATGCCCATGAAATACTAGAAGATATTGAACCATAGTAACCCCTTGATCTGATGCCATATTTATCATTGTTCCAAGTCCAAGGTATAGTCTACGATAGACCTTGTAAGATATATACTTGAGTTTGACCAATGCATGCTCGGTGTCCGTAGCCTTGGCATCCCTAGGTAACTCCCTTGAGCTTTCCTATCCCAAATGTTCCTATGGGAGCTCTTAGCGTCCCTTAAATTTCATGTATGTTAATCTTTATGTCCATCAAATTTGACATCCCAAAGGTGGTTGGCCTGACATCCCTTGAACCTAGCATCCCACAAATATAAAATTCCATTGGTGCTAGGTGGCCCAAACACCCCAAAAATCTAGCATCCTCAAATATAGCATCCCATAGATCTGACGTCCCTCAAATCTAGTTTCTCAATCGTGGGTGGCCCAAATGTCCTTGCAATTTGGCATGCCTCATATCTAGCATCCCTCCAAACCTACTAAGATCCCAAAATCTAGGACACCTTCTGCCACTTCAAAAATCTCCCAAGCACATAGTAGCACTTGGAATACTACTTCATAAAAACAGCATGCTTTGTCTATTAGCTTAAACTGCAAAAATCTAGAGCTCTAGGTCACTTGAAACCATAAAAATGACCTATATCCTTACCATAAGTCCAAACAAACCCACAAACCATGGTTTCTCAATCTCTCAAGAATCCTATAAAATCCAATATTCCTTAAGAAAACCTCCTCTCTTCGATCTCAAACTCTACAACAATCTCAAGCATACAACCTTGCTACAAAACTTGTTGGCAAGGCACTTTTCACTTTAGTGGTAGACAGGTTTATCTTCAAATTTCTTCAGGAAGTCTCTTCACCATTTTAGAATAGGATTCTCGAAATTGTTCACCAAATACTAAATTAGGGATTGTCGTAGACAATGGTCACTTGCCTACATGATTTTTGTTCACCAGACTTGTATTTCATTCTCATTTATCATAGAGTTCACACACCACTTAGCCAACATGTTGGAAGTTTTAACATATTCTAAAGATGGATTAGAAGTGACTCCAAAAGCAAAGCAAGCAAAAAAAACTACTGCATTACAAAAAACACAAGCATATGAAGAAGCGTCTAAAGAAAACAATAATAAGGATTAAAAAAATACAAAGTCCAAATTACACATAAGGGTTGCATACTAATGTATTTGTACACCCCATATCATGAAATCACATATGCCAAGGACACCACAGATCAATAACTCATTGGTCCGACATACAATGACACAAGATGACATAACCCATTGGACCATCATAGTAAAATAAAACCTAAAAGGCCCCAAAAATCGAGTTTATCACTAACACACTAAAAGCTGATTTTTTAGGTCAAAACCCAACTATTGAGCTTGTTGGGTGTATGAGACCTATGTGTATGAGCAAGGGAAAGTTTTTCCTTTAACTTATAGTATTAGTTCAACTATCTACTTCTTTCAATTTCCACACTTCGACCAATCTCATAGTAACTTGAGTAATCCAAGCACAAGGTTCCTTATTGTTGAAGGATGATGGTGCTAAAATTTGCTAGGTTTTCAAAATTTTCTAGGTTTTCAAAACTGGGAAATTGACACAACTCAGGCTTTTTCCCTAGAAATAAGGCACTAATGAAAAAGTATCATCATCTCAATGGCAAATTTAAAGGACCTTTACAACATGCAAACTAAAACTTGCAAGAAAAGAGAGTTTTTGTCCTTTTGTAGACTATAGGTGTAGAGATACACTTAGCATTTGACATTTTCAAAACGTTACAAAATTTGCTCTACACCCCACACAACCCACGTACTTGTGTAAGTCCTTATGGAGAATTTTTACAAGTATGTTGCTAAACTTGCATCAATTCAATATTTGTTGTTCATGTTTATCCTTTCACTATACCCCACAAGCAAGCTTTCATGTGGGCTTCTAGGTTGCAAACATTGTCTTGTTTAGTCATGGTGGCTTGTCTAAAGTTCCAAGTCGCCTTGACGCCACATTCCGCATCTTTGCATATGTTTACCCGTTTTTGTCAACACAGCTCCCAAGACTACTGTCGTATCATGTGATAAATGCTCCACCTACCCAACTTTTTGAGCATGTGCATGCAATAATTTACCACATTTGTGTTTAATTTACCATGTACTAAGTCCATGTAAGTAGGGATTTATCTCTTGTAAAATCATCTCCACTTCTCTTATCTTGGTCAAATGTGTGCAATCTACAAGTGTTGGTGTTATCCTCACTTGAGCAATCTCTGTCAATTTCCTTCATCCTTGTCTGGTTTAGCATCATCAATGTATAGAAGTTGGTAAGGTTTTCTTCCTCAGTCAACATGCTACTAGTCTGGCATCTCTGAATTTTTTTGTTGTTGTGCAGAGTTGTACTGTTCTCTTCTCAAGATTAACATTTTCTTGTTTCGTTAAGCCATGTGTACAATTCGCCAATAATTTCCATGACAAGATGCATGGTGGGTCACACTAGCTGTTTTTCCTACTTTTTCCTTCAACTTCAGTAAGCTTGTGGGTTAATTTTGTCAAACCCTCATACTTGTTCAGAGTTCTCTAAAGTAAGTTCAATGCACTTCACATATTTTTTATTGTATCCCTCAAAGGCAAAATGTCATAAATTTATCTTCTATTTCTCTTTTGTCACAAACAATTTCCTTTGTAAATTTGTCTAAGCATTTGTGGACATTAAAAGATATTATCTCTATATATGCTCGTTTACCCACTTCGTTCCTTTTTTTGTTTGTCGTCCACTTTCCCCTATCCGCATAGGCTTTCCCCTCCACGCATTTGTCTAAGTGTTAAGTTTAAAGTTATGGACATGCTACCAACAAATTATTCCCTAAGTCCAATTACATTTGTCATTTGCTACTTATCCTTTGCTCATCCATGTCTAGCATGTTCCTTTCCATCACTTGTCATTTTCCTAAGTCCAATGCCGGAAATCATTATAGGTAGCACCTTGTGGAAAACACCCTAAGTTGCCCTTACATGGTTCACACTCACTTGTACTCTGCATGTCTCTCATTCCACAAAATAAACTTTTCCTAAGAATGAAGTGGGGAAGAAAATGCAGGCTTTGCCATGCAAAATTACACACTCATTTTGGTGACCATCATGTTTAAATTGTTTTGTTCCACATTCCCATGCCCCACATATATTTCTCCCATGACTTGAAATTTCTCAAGTGTGCCATGGGTAAATATTGCAGATTTTCCCTTGCGGACACACATGTTTGATTTTACCTCTTAAAAGTAAGGTGTTACCTTTAGTTTGTCCTCCATAGACCTCGCACTCCAAATTTCCAAAATATCCTGAGGACCTTTAATGCAAACTTATTTAAGCAGACATGCACCTTCCACCTCACATCTAAAGTTGTTCATAACCCACTTCTCGCACTTTGTGCTTTTGCATTTCAAGTATTCCAAAGCATGAACAATCAAGTCTCATTGTTGTGTGTTGACCTTCTTGTGAGGGCTTACCTCTGCTGATAAACATCTCTTCTCTGTCCTTTTAGCTCATCACCAAGCATTTGTCCACACTTACCAATCCACATAAAGAAGGCATCATTGTGGCTTTGTTGGCAAAGAGTTGTGCTGGATTCTTTTGCAGGTTCATCCATTTGAACTAATGAGCATGCCAAAATCTCCCTAAACTTTTCCATCAAAAAATATGAATTTTAAATACAATCCTAGAGAGGAGACTAAGATTGAAATAGACCTAAATGAAATCACAAACATCGATATGGCAATGGGTGACTATGTAACACTACCAAAGTAGGCCCAAACGGAAAAGTGATAAGAAAAGCTCAAGGATTTATAGATTGTCAAAATCGGAGTCTTTGAGGATACCTTTGTGTGCCCCAAATTAGCCTTCTTGTGGGTGTAGTGCATAAATAAGGATAACAGAGATATCCTCACTTCGAAAGGTGAAGTATTCGCCAATGTTCGGGTGGGGATTGTTTTTAGTATTTAAGCTTGCTGGATTTGAGAGAGATCCTATGGTGGTGTCATGACTCAAAAGGAAAGGCAGCAAAAGTGTGGGAAGGGAGAGAAGATCAATGCCTCAAATTCATTAGAATCAATTGGTTGTGAATTCCAAGAAGACAAACCTTCAATCAATTTTGAAGGCCCCCAAAGTACACTTTGTGAAGGAGATTGTTGACACGATCATGCTACTGAACAGGATCAAAGGAGAAAAAGAATCATGACATGTCAAGTCATCGATCTTTCCTTTCCTCAAGCTCAGCTTCACAAATAGCAGGCCTATAGACTAGGTCTTTATGGTTTCTCAAGAATTGCTTTATCAACTTTCAATTTTACAAGAGACAAAGACATTTTATATGTTTTCTTACCTTGCATATATTCTCATTAGATTTGTCCCTAGTAGTATTCATCTTGGAACAAAAAATTTGATCAATCAAAGACTTCAAATACCTTAGTGTTGACCCAAGTTTCACATGAAAATTGGTAGGAGTAAGGAGCCTTTATCCATGATCACTTCTTAAGGCACGTATTCAAGATTTTTTCATGGGACAATAACACAAGGTTGTTCAACGAATCAACGAGGGAAATCCATCCATAAGTTAATTGGTATGTACAAGAGGATACTTTCACCTACATTAGTGTTTGGGCATATGAGCAATCCAATGGTATTACCAATTAGGCCAACTAATGACATCATTCTTAGGGAGTTTTGTCGACTAGTGTGACCTTTTCATGAGAAGTGTACCAACAAGGGCCTCTAAGGTAGGAGATTGAGGAGATAATTGAAGGTGGTGAAGCTGTTGAAATTCATGAAATCTAATCTTGTTTAGGCCAAGGCCAAATATGTGATATGGTGCTTATGAGCTCATTTATGGCGTTCCTCACTTATGTAAACCCTACAACCCCTTTCATATTTCACCCTTAGTGGTATTAGTTAATCCACTTTTATGATTAACCTCACCTAAAGGGTAATTTATTTTTATTTTATTGTAAGGTTAACCTCAAGGTTAAGATAATGTTGGCCTGAGATTAACCTCTCATTGGGGTTCTAATATCACAATAAATATCCCTCGATGAGGATCCATTTGTATCATAAGTGTGAATAAAAATACGATATACTCGGGTGCCTACGGGCACCCACCTAATTCTTGTTGTCTCCCTTCATTTATTTTCAATCACTTACTATTGCTATCTTTTAATCGCCCTTTCTGTTTTTTTGGCATATGATTGTGGTGAATGCATGTTTTGGAAAGTTTTGGGAAAATATTGCAAATTCAAACATGGTATCAGAACTAGATCCGAAGCAACATCTCTCATCTCCAAAAAAGGAATCAACTGATCACCAATTAAAAAAAATTATTCAGGTTCACATATTTCTTTTTGGTTTGAATTTGAAATTTTATTGGTGCCATTGTTTTTTTGGCTCCATTGGCATGTCACTATTTGTGTACGATGGCTTGCGCTCGTCCACAAATCCTGATGCAAAAATGGCGCACTAGCGCGCCATGGCATGATGGCCACATCGTGCACCCTCAAGCAAGGAAGAGCAAACAAACCCTGACGACCATCAACAAAACACAACCAAGTCTTCCAGCAAATTCTCTTCCTCCACTCGCCAAGTTGGGAGTCACGTAGTGGCCAGGATTGTTCTTGTCTAAGAAGTCATTGCTAGTTCAAATCATCGACACTCTGTCTATGACTGGAAACTTACAAGATCTACCTTCTCTTTCTATAGTCATGCATAGCTATGGCACAATGGTTGGGTCACATACTCACAATGACCCTGTCTATGGTTTGATTCACCGCCAAGGCATTCTACACCATTTTTCTCTCACAGTGATGGAAAGGCTATAGGCCTTAGGGAAGGAAGTGGTGCCTTGGAGTCAACGCAATAAGTGGCATAGTGGTTGGTCCGCTTGCTTAAACATTGAAAGGTCTGCATGGACACAGTTGGTCTTTTTTGACTGCAAGGATTATGGTTCAAACTATTTCAAATGCATGAAGTTCATCACGACTCTTAACGCGCATGCATGGCGTGTCGGTTAGTGCTCTTACTCGCTTGCAAGAGTTCTTGGGTTCGAGCCCCATTAACTCCAAACCCATAAAAATTAACTTTATATATATATATGAAGTAAAAATCCTACCGATCACATTCAACAAGGTGTCAAACCCTGATTTGTAGATGAAGCACCCAATCCAATGACGACACGTTATAGTAGCTAATTCAGCAAAAATTTCTCTAAGGTTTGGCATTTAATTTTTTCCTGATTTGAGTGTTAATTTAACCAAAGCTTTTGGAGGCCATAACGCATATGGAAGCGTTTGGAACCCTTTTTTCCAGATTGAATGATTTTTCGAGCTCTACGCAGTGGTGGCATCAGTTTATGGACATGTTACAAATCTATTTAGGGTTTGTTTGTGCAAAATGAACTCCTTAAGACATGTTACCCGCCTCAACGGGAAAAATTATAGCACTTGGTCAACTCAAATGGCAAGCTTACTTAGAAGTAAAAATCTCTTGTTCATTTTCAACAATGAGTCAAAAGGAGGTCTCAATGATCATGAACTTAGTAAGAGAAAAGAGGAAGCCCTCAATTTTTCTTCATGTTAGTGGAACCATATGTACATTTCCACATTAGAGAGAAGACTAATCCTATTGATGTATGGACTACTTTGAAAAATCTCTATGGAAAACTAAGTGCTAGTAGAGTTAACAAAATAGAGATAGAGCTCTCCAATCTCAAAATTTCAAATTTCAGTACTATTTAAGACTTTGTATCTCACTTCAAAGCACTAAAAGCTTATCTACCTAAGACAGGAGGCAAGGTAAAGAGTGATGAAGAGGATGTCAAATCTATCATTTCCAATCTTTCTCCTCTATTTAATAAAGTTGGCTTGGTTCTTTATGTGAATGCTATGTGACTATTAAGGAACCACAACCCATCTCTCTTGAAGGTCTTTTCAAGCTTCTAATCTATTATGAAGTGGCAATGAAGAATTGTGGAGTTCTTTCTCATACACAAGCTCATCCAAAAGACTTCAAGTCAATGGAATCTAAGGCTCAGGTGCCTAAGGGCAAGTCTAAGGTTTCAAAGAAGTCAAACATTTGCGAGTATTGTAAAAGGGAAGGACACTCCATCAAGAATTGCATTACAAGGTTGAAGAAGATTGGGATAGAATTCTTGAGAGCTGGACACAAGCTTTCTGATGATGAAGATGACGATACAAGAGAAACAACAAAGACCCAACAGAGCATCCATTATGAAATGAAATGAAATGAAAGATTTTAATTACGTCCATGAGACCCAAATATGGTCTATGGGACCTCAAATATGGAAGTACAATTACTCAAATCATATCATATGATCTTTAATATCTTTGAGAAGGTTGTTCCTTCTCCTGCTGATTTGTGTTAGCAATTCTCCAACTTTTTTTATTTTCTTGTCTTCAAATAAATCTGCCATAAACTCGTTCCCAAGTGTTTCTTTGTATTTGTCACGGATATCCGAAAAACTCGGGCATTTATAGATGAAGTGTTCCTCTGTCTCTACTGCCCTTGTCTTTGCATAGAGTACATATCCTTTCTTCCCATTGTTCTTTGGGCGTTGTCCATCTCCCTGTTTCACATCTAAGCCTATGAGAGCTAGTCCTTATCCGAGCAATGAGTATTTTTTCCTTCCACTTGATTTCAGCGCCTATATACGCTTTTTCCTTGTGGTCATACGTTGGGTTAAAATTTGCAATATAATATTGTCTTTTCCTGCTTGCATTTTTCCACATTCCACTTCCGAACTTTTCATTCACATAATTTTTTATGTCTTTGTTGACATTTGGGCATTCATTTATGTTGATTTCCCAACGTTTCATCCATTTCTGATTTTGTTTCATCCATGTATTCTTTCGCCTATGCAACTCTTCGTCCCTAGCTGCCCTAGGCCATCTATCATTTGTCATGTTTTCTGTTTTTTTCAAGTAACATAACAGCTTGGTCATAGCAATTGCTTCTAAAGGGAACATTCCGGTTTCAGCTAGAATAATTTCATAAGGGGTTGTGGCCTTAATTTTGAGAAAGTTTGTGATTAGATATTTTTGAATCCTTTCTATTTGCCTCCATTTTGCATTTGTTGTGCCACTAGCCCACACCTCGCAACCATACAACAGAACCGGTGTAACAAGTAGGCCAAATAAGACCTTGGTGGTCTTCCGGTCCCACAACTCGGCATTCCTACACCTGTTTTGAAGTGCATATAGTGCTCTCCAACCACTTTGAGTTCTTTTCATCCTACATGTATTCCAATTAAGTTTGTCATGAAAGTCTATGCCCAGGTATTTGTATTCTACTACTACATCAAGCGGTTCTCCTGCAAACTGAAATTTGAGTTGTTGCTTCTTCTTTTTTGTTGAAAAAATCATAATTTTTGTTTTGCTCGTGTTCACTGCATCCCAACTTCTTTACAAAAGAGTTCTAGAGCTTGAAGGTGATCTTCTAGATCTTTGGCTGTTTTGGCCACAAGAATTACATCATCTGCATACATGAGGAGTTTTACCACATATTTGGCTAAATGCACACCCTCTCCCCCAAATTTGTTTATCCATTCTTCTAACTTGTCAATGTACAGCCCAAATAAGGTCGGAGATAGAGGGCAACCTTGTTTGACACCTATGTCACTACCAAAACATTCGAGATAACCCTTCCTGTGTTCTGATTCTAGCCTTTACATGCTCATATAGACTGTGAACTGCTGCCCTGTAGTGAATTGGAACCTCTAGCTCTTCCATTCTGCTCCATAATTTTTTCCTTGGCACTGTGTCAAATGCCTTTTTGAAGTCTACAAAACAACAAAAAGCCTCCTCTTTTTTGTCCCATATTTTTTCCACTATGTGTATGAGCGTGATACGGTGATCAATAGTTGAGTGCTTGGGCCTAAAACATGCTTGCCCCTTTGCTCTCTTTCCCTTTTTTTTATGCCCATATGCTGATCCTACGCTCTATCATACTCCCAAACAACTTTGCAAAGAGAGGGTTGATCATGATAGTTCGATAGTTTGAGGGATTATTTACATCTCCACTTTTAAACAAAGGAATGGTCAAGCTAGTTGTCCACTCGGTAGGGAAGCCATTTTGTATGACCTCATTGAAAATTTCTTTGATTTGCGGTGCCAAGATATCTACCCCCCATTTTATATGCTCTGCTTGAAGATTGTCTATGTCACGGGCTTTACCAGTTGCTAACTTTTTTATCCCTTGAATAATGTCTTCAATTGTGAAAAGTTCTTTCTTGACAATGATAGTAGGGGGTGTCTCCTGCTGGTTACTACGCTGATACAGTTGTTTTGAATACTCCAACCATTGATTAACTGTTATGTTATTTTCAGTTTGCATCCTTTTCACGCTTAGTTCCTTCCAAAATTTCTTTGGTTCATGCTTCCCTAAATAAATCAATTCTTTCCTCCTTGTTCTAGTGTATTCTTCTTTTTTTGCCCTTACGAGTTTCTCATATGCTTTTTTGTTTGCTCTTGTTTTACCCGTTGGTTCCTTTAGTAATCTTCGCATTTTTTTGCAATCTTCATCGAACCATGGGTTGGTTGGGAAGCTATTCCTTTCTTTCTTTTTAGGTTTAGCTCTCTTGCATTTGTTTAGAGCTTCTTGAATAACGTGCATTAACCATTCACTCTTACTGTAATCTCTACTATTGTGATGTAGTTCTTCCCTTTCTTGTAACTTATTATTTAATATTGCTCTAAAATTCTGCCGATTTTCATCTGTTAAGAGAATGTTTCCCTTGTGAGGATATTTATTTTGATTGCCTTGCAAGTGTTTTTCCCTTGGTTTGTCTCCATGCATTCGAAGTTTCATAACAATTGGGTTGTGATCTGACTTAAGTTCCATCGGAGAATCTTCCACTTCTAGCTCCTCTATGTGAGCATATTACATAGTCTATTACACTTTGTCCCTTATATGTTTTGCATGTATACTTTCCTGAATTTTTCCATTTGTTCATCCCATTGCAAATAATCAAATTGTATATGCTGCAAAGACCTAATAATCAAATTTTATATGCTGGAGGTGAAGTGTTACTTCTAATGCCTTCTCTCCTTGGCCTTCTCAACTCAGATAATGCGGGGGTGTTGAAATTTTTGTAATTTTATCTTGTTTAGGCCAAGGCCACATGTGTGACATGGTGCTTACGAGCATCATTTATGTAGCCTATGGGCATGTGACTATGTAAAGCCTACGGGCATTCCTCATTTATGTAAGCCTACCGACCCCTTTCATATTTCACCCTTAGTGGTATTGGTCAATCCACCTTTATGGATAACCTCACTTAAAGCGTAATATATTATTATTTAATTGTAAGGTTAACCTCGAGGTTAAGTTAATGTCGACCTCTCATTGGGGTTTTGGTATCACTATAAATACCCCTCAATGAGGATCTATTTGTATCATAAATGTAAATAAAATTGTGATTATTGGGGTGCCCATGGGCACCTTCTAATTTTTGTTGTCTCCCTTTGTTTATTTTTCGCTGTTTACTATTGCTATATTTTAATCGCCTTTTCTTCTTTTTGGCATACAATTGTGGTGAATGCATGTTTTGGAAGGCTTCTAGAAAATATTGTAAATTTTCCAGCCCTAGATAACTGCTGTCCTATGTTATTTTAAAATAAATCAGATCTGAGAATAATTTATTCAAACATGCAACAGTCACACAGATGGCTGGAAAAATAAACAGCGTGAACAGCAGAAGTTAAATATATTTCTGAACCTGAAATATTACAAATAAAAGAGGCTACAGCTACAGCAGAACACTTCTGCTCTCTTGCTGCTTTTCTAGCCAGCAATCACTGTTCTTCTCCTCCTAAGCTTGTAGTTTTCCTTCAACAATCTGTTCTCCTCCCATTCTTTTCTGTGTATCTAAAACACTCTTGATCTTCTCCTTTTATCCTTGAAAAAGGTAACCCTAATCTCTCTAACCCTAAGATTAGATCTCATCTCATCTTGAGATGTAAGGTTAAAAATAGAAAATCACTTAAGTGAATATCAAAATAGAATCACTTAAGTGAATTACAAAATAGAATCACTTAAGTGAACTTAAAAATAGAAAATCACTTAAGTGAACTTAAAAATAGAAAATCACTTTCAAAATAGAATTAGAAATGTCTCGAACCACTTCTAGCACGTTCATACTGAAGCCTGTGCAAGAAGTTCCTGTCCGAGCTACATTTCTCAACACTCCCTCTTAGCGAGGAAGGAATTCTGCACCAATCCAAGTTTGTCTCTGAATGCTTCAAACTTCCCTTTCACTAAGGGCTTGGTCAGAATATCAGCTACCTGCTGATCTGTGGGAATATATTGGAGCTTTACGGCTCCCTTCTGAATCCTGTCTCGTATGAAGTGATATTTGATGTCTATGTGTTTGGACTTGTCATGAAATATTGGATTCTCAGAGAGTTTGATACAACTCTGATTATCACAGTATATCACCGTGGGATCCAACTCCTGATCAATCAATACTGTAAGCAACTTGCGAAGCCAAATGGCCTCACAACTAGCAATACTGGCTGCCATGTATTCGGCCTCTGTTGAGCTAAGTGCCACAGAAGTCTGCTTCCTGCTGAACCAGGATATCATGCCTGATCCCAAGCTAAAGCAGCACCCTGAGGTGCTCTTCCTGTCTGCTACATTGCCTGCCCAATCTGAGTCTGTATACCCCTGCAACCTCACTTCACCATCTCCAAGATATCTTAGACCATACTCCACCGTGCCCCTTAAGTATCTGAGCACATGTTTTGCTGCTACCCAATGCTCCTGCCTTGGCTCCACCATGAACTGACTCAAGGTGTTCACTGCAAAACATATATCTGGTCGAGTGTTGACCAAATACATCAAGGATCCTATCAGCTGCCTGTACAACGTAGGGTCCACCAATTCTGAATCTGAAGCTGTCACCTTCTTCAGATTAGTGATCATGGGTGTGGCCATAGGTTTGCAGTCCTCCATCCGAAACCTCTTCAGGATCTCAACTGCATACTTACCTTGCCCAAGGAATATCTCCCCTGGTCTCTGCCAAACCTCCAAACCCAAGAAGTAATGCATCATGCCAATGTCCTTCATCTCAAACTCAGCTGCCATATCTGCTTTGCACCCTGCAATGAGCTTCTCTGCACCTGTAAGAAACAAGTCATCTACATATAGCACCAAAATGAGTAGATCAGTCCCAACAAATATGTAATATAGATTAGGATCTGCATCACTTTTGGCGAAGCCCACACTCTGCAAGTATCCATCTATCCTGGAATACCATGCTCTCGGTGCCTGTTTGAGTCCATATAAGGCTTTCTTCAGCCTACAAACATGGGACTCCTTCCCATTTACCTCAAAGCCCTGAGGCTGCTCTATGTACACTTCTTCCTCAATGATCCCATTAAGGAAAGTTGTCTTCACATCCATTTGATGAATCCGCCATCCCATAGATGAAGCTAAAGACATATCTGCTCTAATGGAAGTGTATCTGGCGACTGGAGCAAAAGTCTCCTCATAGTCCACTCCCTCTTTCTGGGAGAACCCTCTCGCCACAAACCTTGCCTTGAACTTCTCGATGCTGCCATCTGCAGCATGCTTAATTTTGTAGAGCCACTTGGAACTCACAACTGACTTCCCCTCCGGTCTTGGCACTATGTCCCAAACATCATTCTTCATGATGGAGGTGTACTCCTCCACCATGGCATCCCGCCAAACCTGTTGGTCTGTTGCCTCCTGAAAACTGGTAGGCTCTGAATTTATGATGTTACTCATCAATGCCATGTAGCTTGAAAACTTCCTTGGAGGTCTGCTCTCCCTAATCATGTTGCTAGGAGCCTCAACATACTCCTCAGCATCCCTCAATGTCTGTGTAAGCCATTGAGGTCTCCTGATAGAACTGG
This sequence comes from Wollemia nobilis, assembly GCA_028583015.1. Classification (NCBI taxonomy): domain Eukaryota; kingdom Viridiplantae; phylum Streptophyta; class Pinopsida; order Araucariales; family Araucariaceae; genus Wollemia; species Wollemia nobilis. The sequence continues at coordinate 10,249,548 of JAQPPZ010003784.1, read as the reverse complement.
AAGGGGCTAATGTCTCCACCTCCTCACCTGAAGGTTGTTGTTCTGAACTGGAAACCACTGGTGTCTTTGGTGACCCTGGCTCAACCTTCGGAGCTTCTTGCTCCTCATTCTCTATCACTGGAATAGGCTCATGGGACTTCCTGGATGCAACGTCCTCCTCAAACTTTACATCCCTGCTCACTATTGTCTTCCTCTTCTCTGGAATATAAACCCTGTAAGCTTTTGAAGTCTCACTGTATCCTACAAATAAACCCTTCCTACTGGAGGGCTCCAACTTGGTCCTCTTCTCTACCGGAACATGGATATAAACTGGACATCCAAAGATGCGGAAATGACTCACCTCTGGTTTCACACCAGTGAATGCCTCCTCTGGTGTCTTGTCCTCCAAGATCCTGTGAGGACACCTGTTCTGGATGTAGACTGTTGTGTTGCATGCTTCTGCCCAAAGAAACATCGGCAAGCCCTGGTCATGAATCATGGCCCTAGCAGCCCCTATGATGGATCGATTCTTTCGCTCTGCAACCCCATTCTGTTGTGGGTTGTATGGAACAGTCAACTCCCTCTTGATTCCTGCCTGCTTGCAGAAACCATCGAACTCCTTGGAGGTATATTCACCCCCATTGTCCGATCTCAAGACCTTGATCTTCTTCTCTGTCTGGTTCTCAACTAGAGCTTTGAACTCCTGAAACCTGCTAAAGACTTCATCCTTGGTCTTTAAAAAGTAGATCCATGTCTTGCGAGAGAAATCATCAATAAAGGAAACATAGTACATGCTACCTGAAATTGATGCTACTGACATCGGTCCACAAACATCCGAATGTACTAGATCTAGTATCTTCTTAGACCTATGCTCGCTGTTTGGGAAAACAGCCTTGGCATGCTTGCCAAGCGTGCACCCTCTGCATACTCCCTGTTGCTCAATGCTGAACTCTGGAAGACCTGTGACTATCTCCCTCAGAATAGGCAACGCTCTATGATGCAAGTGCCCCATCCTCTTGTGCCACAAATCACACAAGTTGTTATTGCTATGAACTAGGGCTCGAACAGGTTCACCCTGCAACCTGTATAGATTGCCTTCTCTAACCCCTATTACTTGTGTTGTTTCCGGGCTAGATTCTTTTGGTCTAATAAGGACATGTTGGTTCTTGAACTCCATTGCATAACCCTTATCCTCCATAACCGAAACTGAAAGCAAGTTCTTCCTGAGACCTAGAACAAACAAAACATCATCAAAGTCTAAAGAGTTCCCCGATCTGGAGTCGAAAAGGAATGGTACCAATTCCTACAACTGGATATTTGGTATCATCACCAAGCTCAACCTGAACCCCTGAGTCCTGCTCTTGTAGATTGGTAAAACATTGTCGGGCTGATGTCATGTGCCGAGATGCCCCACTATCCACATACCAAGCATTCCTTGGAACCGTGTTGGTAGAAAGGCAAGAGACCAATGAGAAATCCTTCTCGAATTTGGCAGCAAACTCACTCATCTGAGTTTCTGCAGAGGCTGCTACCTGCATCTGTTGTTGCTTCCCTTTGCCCTTCTTGTCTGGACACTGTGATGCATAATGGCCGTGCTTATGACAAATGAAGCACTTGATCTTGCTCAAGTCCTTCTTCCCTGACTGTGAGGTTGACTCCTCATTCTTTACCTTACCCTTGTTGGGTCCTTTACCTTTGCCCTTCTTGGTTTGCCCAAAAAGAGCTAGGTTATCGTCACCACCTTTCTTGTTGGCCTTTGACTCCATCCGAGTCTCCTCCTGGATGAAATCATCCCACAGTTTCTCAAATTTGGGAAGGTTCTCACGAGCACAAATGCCTTTGACAAATGGTTCCCATGAAGCTGAGAAACCATTAAGTGCCACGTTCACCAACTCTGTGTCTTCAACCGTCTCCCCAACTGTTGCCAGTTGATCACGAATCTGCGTGATCTTCATCAAGTAACTGGTAACGGTGTCAGATCTGGTCATCTCCATAGATCTGAGTTTGTTCCGCAATATCATCTTCTTGTTTATGTTCTCGCTCTGGTAGAGGCTAACCAGGGCATCGAACATCTCCTTTGCCTTAGTCTTCTCGGATATGTGAGGAATCAGGTGATCCTTCACTGCATCCAAGATCATCCGCTTGGCCTTCACTTCCTTCTTTTTGTGAGCTGCCAATTGTTGCGGATCTGTAGGCAAAGTCACATCATCCTTGACAATATCCCAGAGATCATTCTCTTCCAATAAGAACATTACCCTAACTTTCCAGGGCAAAAAATTTGAGGCACCTTCCAATCTATCCTCAAATCTGAGGCTAGCTGCTGCCATCTTTGAGATCTGCTGAAATATTAATGACTAAAAAAACAGTCCTGCAAATAAGCTTAGTCCTTCAAGCCAAAAAAAAATATGAAACCCTAACTGCTGTTTTTTTTTTTGCTTGAAACCCTAACTGCTGTTTTTTTTTTAATATCCAGCAGTGATCTACTGCTGTAAACCCTTGAGGATCTCAATCACAGAACCTAGCTCTGATACCATGTAAATTTTCCAGCCCTAGATAACTGCTGTCCTATGTTATTTTAAAATAAATCAGATCTGAGAATAATTTATTCAAACATGCAACAGTCACACAGATGGCTGGAAAAATAAACAGCGTGAACAACAGAAGTTAAATATATTTCTGAACCTGAAATATTACAAATAAAAGAGGCTACAACTACAGCAGAACACTTCTGCTCTCTTGCTGCTTTTCTAGCCAGCAATCACTGTTCTTCTCCTCCTAAGCTTGTAGTTTTCCTTCAACAATCTGTTCTCCTCCCATTCTTTTCTGTGTGTCTAAAACACTCTTGATCTTCTCCTTTTATCCTTGAAAAAGGTAACCCTAATCTCTCTAACCCTAAGATTAGATCTCATCTCATCTTGAGATGTAAGGTTAAAAATAGAAAATCACTTAAGTGAATATCAAAATAGAATCACTTAAGTGAACTTAAAAATAGAAAATCACTTAAGTGAATTTCAAAATAGAATCACTTAAGTGAATTACAAAATAGAATCACTTAAGTGAACTTAAAAATAGAAAATCACTTAAGTGAATTTCAAAATAGAATTAGAAATGTCTCGAACCACTTCTAGCACGTTCATACTGAAGCCTGTGCAAGAAGTTCCTGTCCGAGCGACATTTCTCAACAAATATTGCAAACTCGCACAGAAGCCCCAATTGATTTCCCTAAAAGACAAAAGTCATCACATCAGTCATCCTCTAAGGGAGATTCAAAGAAGACCCTTGTCACCATCTGTTCAAAACAAAGAAAGTTGTGAGCTTTGGTGGAGTTATTGCAGGAGACGATGACAGTAATAGAGATGTCCAAAAGAAGAAGAAAAGAAAGCCATCCTCAACTGAGAGGACGAAAAAGAAGAAACAAATAAAAGATGAAGACAAGAAAGAAACTCTCAATGAAGCTGCAAAACCCATGGGGAATATGGAAGTAGAGAGCGATGGCCAACAGATTAGACTTTGGCATTGACAGGAAGGACTTAGAGCGACAAGGATGATTTTCTCATTCAAGTCTTGAAGGAGGATCAACACCTAGAAAAGATAAGTAGGCAAACTGACTCGTCCAGTTTGTTTGATGATGTGGTGATTGACACCCAAAGGAAAGCAGTGAGGTTGATCATTGGGTACAACAAAACAAAGAGGGGCTTAGCCATAAAAAACGATATCATTAAGTTGGGTACCTATATTTTGATGTCACAACCATTGATCTGCCCACTCTTGATGTACAAGGAAACATACGGCTTCTCAAATCTGCTCCTGAATTGACTGGAGACAATATAAATGACTTGGTGAGCAAAACTACAAAGCTCAAGGCTGAGAAAGAATACTTGAAGAACCTTATTGTAAAGTTGGGCATATGGAAAGGAAAATAACAGAAGATGTGACATCCAAAAAAGAAAAGCCAAGGCCGAAAGTCGATGAAAAACTCACAATTCTTACTAAGCAAATTTCAGAGGCAATTCAAAAAAATAAAAATAAGCGCCTAAGGTTTAAGATCCTGCCAAAGACCGTGTAGATTTTGTAAAGATGAATAATGTCACCTCAATCAAAAACACTCATGAATATGATGGAGAAATTATGTGAAGAGTTCAAGACAATGGTAGAGGATCCATGTGTAGCATGGTAGTGAGTATCCCAATGGTGGAGGAACATAATAACAAGTTTAGAGGCCAAACAAGACTGCAGTTAATGAAATTTCACAATGACTCATCATGCACTTGTACGGCAATCAACTAACATGCTTTTGTACAGCAATCAAGTGACAATGCATGTGTACAGCAGTCAAGTGTTCCAATTGTATGACAGGTATGGTCTTCACTTGTACGATAAGTGCTTGAACAACAACTTCCACAACTCACTTATACGGCATCCAACAAGTGACTTGTACGGCAATTCACCACTTGAATGGCACACTGCAATCTGCTTGAACGGCGCTTTCCACATCTCCACTTGTGCGGTGCTCTGGACTGCAACTTCCTTGTACAACAATCTGGCTACAACCTTCCACACTTGCACATAGAACTTGATACACACACAACCTACTAGACTACCAACAGCAACAATATCACACAGATGAAGGATGAATCATCACTGTATTACTCAACCTGTATGGTCTCAACAGTATGGAACACCTGCTATGGTATTACAATGCACAATAGATACACAAGTTATATAGAATGAATGCACTCTCTGGTACACAGTGTAGTCTCTCCCAATTTATGGTACTGCACAAATAAGTGGGGTCCTATTTAACTTTGGGGCCCAACAGTTGCCAACAACTGCCGCCTAGGACACCTCACCCATAACTGTTTCCCCATTTGCATGTGTATTACATACATTACTGCACATTACATTATATTTGCAATTAATTAACAATGATGTCACACACTACAAAATTGCATTTACATTTCATGTGCATTTCACACTTATTACTACTACTATGTACATTATTTCTTCAGCTGGTCAGATCTGGCTCCTACACCATGGCCTATCTATCTCAAGCATCTACCTCATGACCAAATTACAATAAGAAGATGATGCCATCCATAAGAAGATTGAAAGATATAAGCCTTACTTAAAATCATTCATGAAGCTGTCAAAAGTTAAGGCAGAAGAATGGGGAAAGGCTGCTGATCATATGGGAAGGCATAGCAATCTAATCTTGTAGAGAGCTCAGACTGAAGATAGATGTGGAGCCCTGAGACAAGCTACGGATGAATATACCAAGCTCAGTGACAGGGCTAATCATCAACTCCTGAAGATAGAGGAACCTCTGAAAACCATTGGTATTGTGGTGGATATGAAAGAAGAAAAACTCTGAAGAAAACAACTGAGTTTGTGCTCAAATAGATGGAAAATTAATGGAGAAATTTCTTCTTGAAGTTCAATGCTTATGATGAAGAGACTCTAGTCAAATTCACAGAGCTTGTTCCAGCCAAAGTCAAATGCCAGAATTGACCAATCTCATGATTGAGGAGGCAACATAATACAAGAGGAAAAGGACCTGATCAATGCCAAACTGCTTAGCATAGATAAACCTGACCTCAAGTACTTCGATCAACAGCTGCAGATTTGGGCAAATTACTAGAAGAAAACCACCAAATGAAAAGAGAGAGATGGAGCCACTTCTTAGCGTACATGCGGCCTACCCTTCTCCCCTAGCAGGAAAAACTTGGTAAAATTTGTGTTAGCCTTGCAGACTTTAGGTTCCCCAAAGTAAATTTTTGTTAGATGAAGATGGTAATTAGTTAAGTCTTGTAACTAATTAGTTAGGAATGATAAGTTGTAAGGTAGTTATAGGGTAGTTATTATTGGCAACAAACAATTTTTTGTATTTAAGCAATGAACATGAAAAAGAATGGGTTCCAAAACAAATTTTAAGCAGAATATACTGAATACATATTTCATGTACAATTATTGAAATATTAATCCAAGCACCTTCTAGTTGTTCATGACATTTCTGCAATATTGGTATTTATTTCCTCTAAAATTTGTTGTTGCCATTGAGGGAACTTCAATTCTGTGCTGATGTGTGGTGTGATCTTTCATTAACTTCTTACTTTAATCTGAATGGCATTCTATGGGTCCTAGGGGTTTAAGTGACAAATCAGTCATAGATCATTTGTTCATTTATGTGTTGTGAGAATTTGATTCGAGTTTTGTCAAAACCCAAAAAAACTAACAAAAATAATATTAAAGAAGAAGCCACCATTCTATAAACTTGTGGAGAACTTAAAAGTTTTAATTTGTTTTCTTGAAGTTCAATCTACTGTTTGAACGAATAAAGGCTCATATATTTTAAGGGATGTGGTTATTGGAATATTGTTGAAAAATGTATGTGTCAACTGTCAACAAATATCACACCAGATTCATTCATATTGAAGGGATAAATTAAGCAGTGTGAAAATATTAATATTTAAAAAACTCTTATGGTTAGAGAACCACAGGAATTAGTTAAAGGAGGTAAAGACACAACCAGAAGTTGATGTGGTTGAAAGCATATAGAGACAGAGGTACTGGCCACTTTTGACATAGCTGTGTCAGATGAAATCATCTTACAAATTCAAAATACAGGTCATCAACAAAAGCATGGACAATTTTAGACATGGTTGGTGCCCAATTTTGAAAACGTTCCATGAATATTTCTAGAACATGGTCAGTGCCTTATACAGGACTCCTTCAAGAACATGATACATAAACACTAACTTCCCTGCACAGTAGGAGGCTTCTTTGGGTTTTGGTTCATTTTCTACATCCTCTTCATGACCTCTCCTTTTGTCTTCCCTGTATGTGTCCTGATTCCCTCTTATAATTCAATTAATGCTACTGAGTACAATTCACACTTCTGTGTACATTCTTAAAGACCAGCAAACTTAGAACCTAGCATTTCACCATCCACCAACATCACATGCCACCATCTGAATTCATCTAGCCTTTGCAAAATTGCTCCAACATAAAGACTCCACCTAGTCATTTGAACATCCATTCGAATCATACCGTGGATTTATGCCAATCAACTTTTGAACTTGCCTCAAAGAACCCATGTCTTCAGTCACTATGTTTGTATACACAAACATGGAATGTTTTCCGCCTCCTTCCTTGATTCTTATCTTGTCATCACCCAAACTCACATCACCTGCACTTGCCTCAGCATGGCCTGCTTTCTAATCTTATGATACAAACAATCAACAAGAACTTCCTGATTTTATATCAGGATCTCCTTGACCATGATTATAACCTTGGATTCCATCCAGCTTTATATTTGCAATTTTCACTACTAAACAAGGCCACAAGGTAGGTTTCCCTGGCTTCTCCCAGACTTGCATACATAACAAGCCTATGATTGAGCCACTATCATGGATGGTCCTCTGATTTTCGCCTTCCCTTCAGATGGTAATTTCTGCATCCAATAATTACTTATTCCATTCATATGGAGGCTACCAAAATCCTGCTCAAGTCTCATCATAAATGTCACCAGATAAACACCATGAGCATCATAGTGGAAATGTCCATTCATCTGCTCCTAACTAGAGTACATCGGAATGGCATTCCGGTGTGTCCCACTGGAAACAAGAATGACAGCACTGTGTTGTGTATTCTCAACAGAAATATTTATGACATTGAAAGTCGGCATTTATTTTTGAAGAATATCACAAACTTGCATCAATCAGAATATAAAGGGTTAGCGCCACTGAAAAACAAGAAGTAAATAATCTAACATGTAAAGATGTGAGAGACGCAAATAACAGGGCTTCCAAACACATTGCATGATTATTCATTTAAAAACATTATGTGATAACAATAGCATTCGACATTCTCAGATTTTATAGATGTTTTTAGTTTTTTTAAATCTGTGTGTCTGCAATCCATTGCTGTCATCCTGCAAGCCTTATATCCCAAAGCATTTTCAGATAAATAGTAGGATTCAATCTCAATAAAAAATAATGCTCTTTAGCATTAACAATTTTTCAGGAGGAAAAAAAATAAAAAGCATCTATATTTAAATAATGCACACAATTACAGCAAAAATGGCATTCTCTTTTCTAGCAAAGTCTTGTAAAAATCAAATGAAAATGATAACTACAAACATAAAATTAGCTAGAAAATAAAACCATTCCATATACTCATCTCAAAAAAATCATCTCATATCATATTGTTTTCCTGCTAGCACAAAAACCCCATACCTCTCCAGATCCCCATCATCTCCTTCCCATGGCCTTGTAAAATCCTCAACTTCAAAGACAAAGCCAGAAACCAAGATGCAAACTGCTAGACGCTGTAAGACAGGTTGAGGTCATTGCATTAATCCATATGTATTTTCATCGAATCCAAATTAACTGGCAAAGAAGTCCAAAACTCTAGAATAGACCATGGCCAAAGAAACTCCAACTTTTTGAAGAAGCTTATGAAGTATCTTATTTCTTTTCAGCTCAAAAGATGTCCTTGAAAAGGAAACCATAAGATTAAATAAACTATCTTACTCCTTGTTGATGGTTTTCTCCAATGGGTTCAAATTCAAATTCTTCGACACCACCTGTTCTCCTTGCCATTTTGACCCCCGAAAGGCCAGCTCCAGCAGCTGAAAAAAAGTTATTTCATATCAAAATGTAGACAACATGTTAAGAATGTGTAGCCATTCACAAAAATGAACAGTACATGCCTCTCACATAAGTCATGTTTCTCAAACACATTTCAAGTTTGTGTTTGTCCACTTCACACCATTATTTAATATAGAAGCACTTTAGATTTGCTCATTGCTGCTTAAATAATATTGATAAATTAAATCAATCAAATTTTATTAGTGCATTTATTTCTAATACCACAAATATCTACCAAACTTTTTAACTTTTCTTTTCTACGCACAGCATTTATTCAGTATGATGTTTGGCAGCCTTAGCTGCTAAATGTTCCTTAAACAAGTATGTGGAATGTAATCATCCTTAGCAGGAAAATCCGAACACCAGCTAGTGCATCAGCAACAAACTTGTTAGGATAGAGGCTTTTCTTGCCACTTTCAGGTCCACACAAATTGCGGACATCATATTAATGCTGTCAATATGCAAGGTGTCAGTCTATGAGATGTTTAATGTGGTTTTCATTCAACCCCTCATAGTTTGCCTTCATCAAGAAGGTTCCCACTGTTGTCATTGAAGGTCTAGCTAGTCTGATCAATTTATAAAGATCTCTGATGTTTTCTTAAGGTTTAAACAGATCTTATGATTGATCCATATAAATAATTGTGTATTTATTTAGCAACTTTATAAGAGAATGCTTTACAGCATGAAGTGGTGTATTAAAAGAGGTTTTCCGGATCAATATTTGATCTTAGCACAATGGATGACATTGAGTGTATTGGATATATCAATTGATTTTAAAATGAGTTCCCAATGGATTGTATGTGGATTACTTAAAGGACAAAGATAATAGTGTTTCCTGCCCAAAGGAGAAGACTTGCTAGTATCTGATTTTACTTGTGGACATTCTTTAGGACTTCTACACGTTCATTTTCTGAAGATAACGTATAGGCCCATAGGGTACAAGGTTACTGTTGGTTACGAATCTGCCATGAGGAAAGGATTTTTGGTTAATGCGCCCAGATTCGCCCACCAGCATGAAAGGCCGGAAGGAAGAGATGCCTTCCGAGCCAATCTCCGGAGAAGGCCGGCTCCTTTTAGGGGGCTTGATTTAAGCTAAAGGGAACAGGAAAGAAATAAAGGAACGGAAAGAGACAAATGTACGAAAAGAGATACAAATATGTCCAAATGTTGGTGGGGGGAACTAACATTACGGGAACACACCAATCACCGCTACTTACTGCATACAAACACAGAGCATGACAAGGAACTGCAAAACCTAGGCGTACTTCCGATACACCAGCAGCGTATGCACAGCTTCAATAGCTCCCTAGCAAACATTCCCTACAAGGAACTAACAGCAGGGGATCGTATCAATCACCAGATACGTACACTGACAGGGGTAGAAAGTAAACCTAGAGATGTCAGAGCCAGGTATATGTGTTAGGTAGAGAGTTTAACCGCACAACTTCAATGGCTCCCTAGCAAACATTCCCTACAAGGAACTAACAGCAGGGGATCGCATCAATCACCAGATACGGGCCAACAACGTCACACACAACTGATGGAACTGCTACCAAATTTATAATGAATGCTTTAAATAATGAAGTACAGAAGGTGCTTTAAGCAAGCAATGCTAGAGGAACCCGATCGCCAAATGCCAAAGTGAATTAACGAGCAACGACACAAGTGGGCCTAAGGCATATAATGAAAGACAAGGATAAAAGAATAAAGACAGTAGAGAACGTAACCAGGCATACAGATTGTATTCATAAGCAGAAGCAAGGTTACAGTAAGCACAGTAGTTCCCTAACAAACATTCCCCTTCCACACTTTACAATGAATTTCAGATGGGCTTTTATAGCCCGAGTCCCACCCGTTACATTAATGGGCACAGAGTCCCAGTCAAACATGAGCTGATAGAAGCGGCGAAAGAGCTGCAAATGCTGACCTTTTGTCGGACTGGGCTGTACCCGCAAGCATGGTCTTCCCGGAAGGCGGACAGCTACGTGGCGGAGTGCTCGGGTAAATCTTCAAGTCGGCAGGCTTGCTAGTAGTCGGGAGCAGGTGAAACCTCGGATCAGCTTTGAATGAGGCTATTAACGCAGCGGTGCGAGCAACCCATGCTTATCCCTTTTGGTCGGCAGCCTTGGTTCAAATCCCGAGTCGGACACTTGTCCGATGATGGGTTATGTCATGTGACACATGCCTGCCTTAGAGGGCAGTCTATCCATCTTTGCTTGGGATCGGGGCTCCTTGGGATGCGTGCAGAAATCAGTGCAGTCGGGGAGGGCCTTCAAGCCTTGGTCAAATTCCGGGTTTGTTCTCCTACTGCACACCTGTCAAGGGCGCATTCCGGCTCTGTTGAGAAGTCAAACTGCGCACAGGCGAACACTGGTGTCTGCCGCCATATGGACCTGCTCCGACGTTTTACCCTTTTTCTGCATTGACTCGCCGACGCCGCGATGCAAGGTGCGCCCGTAAAGTGGGGCGGAGTCGGACTTCGCACCAGAACTGGGCGAAGTGCGCACTTCGCACCAAAACTGGGCGAAGTGCGCACTCGCACCAAAATCGGGGCGAAGTGCGAACTTCGCACCTAGACTTAGCCAATTTCAGATAGACCTGCTGGAAAGCTGGAAAATCAACTGGGGAACTCCAAGGAAAAAAAGGGGGAAGAGAGAAAATGGGAAAGAAAAGGAAAGGGAGAGAAGGGAGAAAAACGGAAGGAGGAAAAGAAGAGCAGCACTGTTACAAAACAATATTGAAGACATTGCACCCCGTGCAAAATGTGACAACATTTCTGGCGGCTCGTGGGGTGTCGAGCTCGCCTCGGCGCAAAGAATCCATGCCTTCATCCTTTGGGTGCAGAGGAACTTGCCTCCCCTGCCTTTTTCTGCTCTAACTGTTCTCCTTGCGGCAACTGTTCTTCAGATTCATCTTTGTCAGTCGCCTCATCAGTATCTCCTTCTGAAAGGTCTCCATTTCCTGCTTCTGCCTCGCACATGCGAGTGTACGCCTCTTGGGCTGAGCGCCAGGCTTCCGCTTCGAATGGCTTGCGGTCAGCTATGTCTTCTAATGCTCCGTGAAAAGCAGCGACCGCGTGCAGTGTCGATGGCGAGGTATCTTTTCTCTAACTCCCGAAAATAGGAGCGGATCCTCGGAATATCCGGACACCATCCGAGTGACTCGACTGTCTTGAATTGGCTCGACCCAGCTATCAATTTCAGTCAGTATCCGCTTCAAAGGATTGCCAATTCTTCTTTACCCGATCTAGGGTGAGGAGCTCGCCATTCTCAACAAAACCTGGACACCCAAGTTCTGAAAGAGCGTGAAAGGGGGCCAGACAGATATCTTTTTCATGTCCGAATGCGTCAAGCATTCGTCTGGCCACTCTCACCTCTTCAACTTTTCTAAAATATTTGTGCAAGGTCACCCTTGCACCTGCCCATTCTGCAGCGAATGAGGACACGGGGGAAAAAAGGACGCCGTCGCGCTCGCGCTCCTGAAGGTTTATCGCTATGTCCAGCCATTGCTTTGCTTGGCGCTCGGCCTCCTCTACCACAGGCTTTCCCTGGGCAGAAACTTCTTGAATCCTGGATGCGAAGTCCAGGACCGTCATTGCCTTAAAGGTATGGGGCTTGCATTCCCTAAGCAAACCAGCCCTCATTTCCTTAACTTTTGTCTTTGAAAAGACAACCGCTTGAGATGTTTTTTCTGCAAGTCGCGATCGTGCCTCGCTTCAAAGACTCCCGGAGCCGAGAAATCTGCTCCGAGGCTGATTTCTTTTCGGTTGCGGCTCGTTGTCGAGAAGCGGCTAGTCGGGCTTTGAATTCATCTCGCTTCTCGCCGCGCCGCTTCCAGCTGCTCGGTGGACCTAGATAGGTCCTCTTCAAGTTGCCTTACTTTGTCCCGCAACGCGAAAGTTCTTCCCCGCTCCTCCAGACTCTTGACAAAGAGATTGTCAGCTTTGCGCATGATCGTCTGAATCTCATACTGTTTATCAATGTCGTCAAAGCTTTTCTCCTTTGTCTGGAGCACGTAGTCCGCCTTAGTCATTTCTCGGAGAGGCTTCTTCACTATTGGGATTATTTTCTCCGTTGTAATCACTCTCCTTCCGAAATCATACTTTGCGCGTTTTGCCGGGGCGGCTATCTCTTCATGTCTCCTCCGCTTCGTGTCTTGGCGGAAAGAGACGAATACTCTACGGCTCTTGTTGCCAGGGGCAAGTCATCTGAGTTCTGGAGGTCGTCCATAAAATCTGGTTCCCCCAGCCTAGGGATCTGCTGAGACGTCTCTCCTGCGAGGATGGGATCAGGAGGAACCGGACAGACCTTGGAAGAATCGGTCGCTTGTGGGGGCGACCGGGAAATGGAAATGGGAGAGGCTGACACTGTGAGGGTTTGAAGCGGCTGAGGCGGAGGATGTGATGGTGAACGGACAGCCTCAGCACTAACCTCGGGCGAAGGGTTTGGAGTTGTGCTCAGAGAAAGAGAGACGTTAGGGTTCTGAGCAAACTGGTCGAAAGAGTGGGGGCCGCTAGAAGGACGCGGAGACGGGGAGGAGGATGTGGTCATGGCTCGCCCAGATTGAGCGGGGGACTGAGTGGAAGTAGAACCGGGTGAGACTAGAGAGACAGGGACAGCAAACGTACCTGCGGGCTCCGCCTGAGCCGATGCCGGGTGAATGTCTTCGCTTATTGTCTCGGCGGCTGGCTTGGGACTGCCCAAAGGAATTGCCTCTGCGGCGGCAGGACGCGGGCCGCGGCTCGCGACCGGTCGTTGCACTATCAGGCTAGGTCGCCTGATTTTCTCAACTCTCCTCCGCTTCTTTTCTTCTGGAACAACTGTCGGATCAGGGGAAGGAGACGAAGCAGGTGCAGCAGGCGCTGATGCTCCCACGGTAAACTTGTACCGGTCTGCTTTCTGGCTGTGTTGGCGCTTTTCTTGCCTGAGGAAGTGCCTCGGGCGCTGCCTCGGCTAACTTTTTCGCCTTTTCAGGCGCCGCCTTAGGAGCCACGAACCGCATTGGATCGGCTCGGGTACTTGCTGGGCCGGCGCTGGCAGTTGCCAAAGTGTACAACTGTTTGGGAGGAGACCCACTTTTATAATCCTCAAAGGGGCCTCGGGGAACGTAACCTTGATATGCGAACGGCCGCCAGCTGTCATGATGCTGGTCATAGAGAACCGAGAAGTCGTCATCTACGGCCAGGTTTCTCCTTGTGGATTTATCGTGCTGCGTGCGGCATCTCATTTTCCAGCATTCAATAATCTTTTCTTTAGACCAGTTAAGGCCTGCAATCTTGGACAGAAATTTTTTGAACCCTGGAGATGAGAAGTGATGGTCCCGGTTTCTCTTGGGGTCATATGTCACCTCCTCGCAGAGAAATCCCGCCAAGGGGGAGAAGCTTCCATTAATTCAATCTCCCGACCAAGGTCCACATGGACCACGTCGCATCTATCTTCGGTTATGTCCCGGGGCACAGATGTGCAAACTTTCCCCTTATCCCATGAGGGTCATACTTCCAGTCACGCGGCAGCAAAACCAGGCCAATCCGGGACAGCGCTTGCTCTAGGTAGACATGTTGTCCTACCTCGATAATCTCAACATTGGCCCAGGAAAGAGGATATTGAAAAATCTGTCCTCTTTTCTTCCCTAGGCCAAACTCTTCTTCCACATAGTCCATCTGTCGGGCAACCTCCATCCCGAACAGATGCTCTGAGCACCAATAGGGCAGCAAATAGGGTTTGCCCTTGAATCCGAAAATTCTGATCACAATCCCCTGCGTCAGTCTAAAAACGTCCCCGAGCTTCTGATTTATCAAAGCACTCGTCATTTCTCTCGGGGGACGGGGGATTTCACTTTCGGTGAAGACTGACATGACGAATCCCAGAAAGTTGAAGTTGAACTTGTAGTAGGACCCTTTCCGGTATAAGTCATCCGTCCGAGTATAGACGGGCTGGGGTTCTCCCTTCTCGTTAACCTTCTTCAAGTTCAGGATCGGCATTTGGGGGTGCAGATGGTACAAACAAAGCCAGACCAGAACGGAACTGAAACGAAAATTGGTTGACTGGCGCTTCTGGATTTTCAGCAGACTGGAATGAATGGCGTAAGCCAGCCGGTCGCCCGACCGAAAGAGATGGGGCGTTTTCCGCTCCATCGCGCCGCTGGTTCGTAAGATTCTCCACACAGGAGGCATTCTGCCAGCGCCAGCTGGTACGGGTGCACCAGCTCATCGGAGTCGCAGCCGAGGATCCACGCCAAGATGGTATATAGATACTTGCTCTGAAATTTTACCAAAGGCATGGGGCCAGTCGGCCATTGTCTGGCTGGAAGCGGGGCGCTCAGCTCTGAATTGAGGAAATCCTTCATTCGCTTGGTGTGCGTGAAACGTCCCGCTTGTTCGCCCAAACTGATTTTTTTGAGGATGGTGCCGGAGTCATACTCCAGCCCCGGGCGAAAGCCGGTCGCACAGGTCTCCTCGCGCAGTGCGAACAAGGGTTTGCCGCTGGAACCGCAGATTTGCCGGGAAGTCTGGTTTATAGTGTCTGACAATTAAGTCTATCAGCTCCGGGCATTGGTGGACAGGAGGGCACATGAATCTGAAGAGGTTTGATTTGTACGCCGCTCCAAAATGATGGGAGGGCGAAACCTTGTCAGCCCAGCTCTCCACATTCGCTCTCAGCTGAGTTAGGCTCATGGAAAACGAGCCGTCCACATATCCTGCCTGGTAATTCACCGGAGGTGGTGGGGATTGCCCACGCTGTACCTTCTTCGTCCGGGCCTTTGACTTTTCTCTCGGCGGAGGATCGCCTTTGAAAACTCCCCGGCCGCGGCAAATCCCCCGGTTCATTGCTTCACTGGATCTGCGCTGACACAGGCATTTTTCCCTTGTCCATCTCTCCGAGTCAGCAATAATGACAGGTTCAGGCTGTCTGCAACAAATTTCACTATCAGAGGAATAATTAGCACTGTCCGAGGAATAATCTCTGCAATCTGGAATGTTGGCATGATTCTGACCCCCTTTTCTAGATAAAAACAGCGCCATTAATGCAACGCAGGAGGGGTAGGTCGGCTGAGTTAAAACCCTTTGTGGCCGCGCAGGAGAACGTTTAGGAAAAGACGCGCCCCGGCAGCCGTGCCTTGCTTTTTTAGTTGCGTTTTCGGTTGAAAAACGCGCAATCATTAACTCAGCGTTGGGGACTGCACCATGGCTGACGTTGCTGCCACCACTTGGGCACACTGATCAAGACAAAACCTTCGGTGCGGAAACCCACATTAAAACAAGTGCAAACGCGCCTTGGGCCCAGCTTGGGGTTTTTGAATTTTTTTTTTTTTATTATTCTTTAAACCGCGTCCCAATACTGGCCCGAAGTTGGGCACGGCCCGACCTCGACGGCGAAGTCGGACTTCGCCCGAATTTCGGGCGAAGTACGAACTTCGCACCAAAACTGGGCAAAGTACGAACTTCGCGCGAAGCGCGTTCTTGAACTGTTCTACCTCTGTTTTAGCTGCGCCCAAGGTTTGGGCGCGATCTGGGTTTTTGCCGCCTTTCATCTTTAGATGGACTTCGCACGGGCGCTGGCCGCTTTGTTCGGACTTCGGCCGAAGCTTGATGCGAAGTGCGAACTTCGCGCGAAGTTCGCACTTCGCCCAAGCGTTGAGCGCAGCGCGCACTTCGCACGGGCGCTGGCCGGAGTCGGACTTCGGTGCGAAGTTCGCACTTCGCACAAACTTTGCGCGCAGTGCGTACTTCGCACGAAGGGTTGCGCAGTGCGGACTTTAGTCTGCTTCAGCTTTTCTCGGACAAACTTCGCAATTCGGCTGGGCCGAAGTCAGGCTTCGCTGCGAAGTCGGACTTCGGTCAACACTTAGTCGATTTTTTGCTCTTTTTTCTCCTTTCTTTCTTTGCATAGCCGAACTTCGCCCAAACTGCGGGGCAACGACAGACTTCGTTGCGAAGTCTGTCTTTCTCTCCCATGCCGCATTTAAGCTCAAAGAAGGAAAAATAAACTGAATGCTAAAACTGGAAACTATACATGCGGGGAAAAATAAAAACACAAGGCAAAATTTTTACAGGGAAGGGCCCCTCAGGCACCTTCAACAGCGATAAAGCTTCAAGTGGAACCCGTTGACGGGGATGGGGAGGAGCTGACCCTCCATATCCGAAAGTATGTAGGCATTGAACTGATTCACCCGGCAATCTGATAAGGGCCCTCCCAGAGAGCGTCAAATTTTCCGTGATTACCCGGTTTTGCCTTGTATGAGTCCCACTTCAGCACCAGGTCCCCGACTTCGAAAACTCGGGCAGTGGTGCCTTTGGCAAACCAGCCTTTAGTGGCTGCAATGTGATCGGCGAAGGCCTGGTATGCACTTTCTCTGTCTTCTTCCAACTGCAGGAGTTGGCACAACCTGTCGTCTACCGGGTCTCCGCTGCTCCTGTCTTCGTCAATCATCCACAGGGCGGGGATTTCAATGTGTGATGGCATAACAGCTTGCTTGCCATAGACGAGCGCATAGGGGGACGTCTTGAGGGATTTCTTGAACGCAACTCGTCCGCCCATAGCGCCCGGTTCAAGAGCAAGTGCCAAGTCCGCTTATTTTTTTCAATGGTCCTCCGGAGAATTTTCAGGAGGTTCTTGTTAGTAGACTCGGCAAGGCCATTCCCCTGCGGGTAGTAATTAGAAGACATCTTGTGATAGATGCCAAGGCCGCTGGTGTACTCCGTGAGTACAGCGCCTACAAATCCCGGACCGTTGTCTGTCACAATCGACTCTGGAACCCCGAAGCGGGTAATCAGGCTCTCAATGAACCTGATGACCGTTTCTTGGTCGACGTTCTTGGTCGGGATCGCCTCCGTCCACCGTGTGAAATAGTCAGTAGCTGTGAGAATAAACTTGTGGCCGGCGGAGGAGTTAGGAGAAATCACCCCAATGAAGTCCAGACCCCATTGCTGGAACGGAGCTTCGGCTTGAATCGATTGAAGGGGCAGGGGTGCTTTTCTGTTTCGGCCAGCATACCTCTGGCATTGATCACACTTGGCGCAGACCGCATACGCGTCTGCGAACAGAGTGGGCCAATAGTATCCAGCCCTTATTATTTTTAAGGCCGTTGGCCTTGAAGAATGGTGACCCCCAGGCATCCCGGAATGAAAATCTCCGAGGATCCTAGGCTGGTCAGATTTTATGACGCACCGCAACAGGATGTCGTCAATATTTTTGAAGTAAAGCCCCTCGGGGCGAAGAGTGTACCTTAATGCACCTAACCGAAATCTCCTTCGTTGTGAGGCGTTCAGGTGATCGGGACATCTTCCGGTGCAGAAGTATCTCACCAGTTCATCTGTCCAATCACTCCCCTCCGATAAGGAGTTGGCTAGGTAGACGCGTGTCGCTGTGTCCTCCCACTTACAGGCGGAGATGCCGGCTACAGCGCTTCGGGCCAATTCCTGACACAAGGCTCGGCCTCTGATAAGCTTGGTGGGCCGTACTTCGATGTCAAACTCCTGGATCTTGGCAATCCATCCCGCTCTCTTGTGACCCGGTTCCCCTTGCAAGATGAAACTGCGAACATCGGGGTGAATCACAAAGACAGTGGTCTTACTCTGGGAGACAAAGTGCCTGAGCTTTCGAAGGGACTTCATGACCGCATGGACTTGCCGCTCTATAAAATTGTACTTCTCTTCGTGTGGCAGAATCACTTGGCTTAGGAACGCAATGGGGCGCTCCTCACCGTCGTCTCCCTTCTGAGTCAGGACTGCAGCGTAACTTTCGGGTTCTCCCACTGCATACAGGATGAAGTCCTTGGAGTAGTCCGGGTTTGTCAACACCGGAGCTTGCGCAATTCGAGCCTTGATTTCCTCGAAAGCTTGCTCTCTCTCATCAATCCATTCGTAAGGTGTATCTTTCTTCAACGGTTCGGCCATAGGCTTGATCACTCGTGCGAAATCCGGAATGAACTTCCGCACGAAGTTAATCTGACCGAAGAAGGACTGTAGACCTTTTTTATCGGTGGGGGCTGGCAAGCGAACGAGGGCTTTTGCTCTGTCAGGGTCAATGGCGAGGCCTTCCTCGGAGATGACATGTCCCAGCAGCTTTCCTTCCTTTACCGCGAAGACAGACTTCTTCGGGTTTATAGAGATGCCGAATTCTCGACAACTTTCAAATATCTGCCGCAGGTGCGAAACATGATCTTCTCGTCGGTGAGAGAAAACAATCATGTCATCAAGATAGATGACAATAATCTTGTTGAGCAGCTCTCGGAAGGCCAGGTCCATGGCCCTTTGGAACGTGGCACCGGCATTGGATAAGCCAAACGGCATGCGCTGATAGGCGAACGTCCCCCACTTCGTGGTAAACGCCGTCTTATGCTGGTCTTCGTCTTTGACCCAAATCTGGTTGTAGCCGGAAAATCCATCTAAAAGTGAAAATCTCTAGGCTCCAGCAACGATATGCAAAATTTGGTCGATTTGGGGAAGCGGATAGTGGTCCCGGAGGGAAGCCTGATTTAGGTTTCTGAAGTCGACACAGAGACGTATGTCGCCATTCTTTTTCCTCACGGGCACCGGATTCGCGACCCAGGATGAATGTTTGATGGGGTAGATGATCTTGGCCTCCAAGCATCTTCAAGAGCTCGGTCTTCATCATGGCCTCAACCTTTGGATTTACGGCCCTTTGCTTTTGTCGGAACGGCTTGGCGCCATCCTCTAGCTCGATGGTATGCTGGATGACAGATCTGTCATACCCCTCAAATCCTCGTAGCACCAGGCCACGATGTCGGGGAACTCCTGGCACAGTGATCTAATCTGCACCAGCTCCTCCGACGTGCAGTCTGTTCCGACCTTGATGGTTTTACCAGGTTCGAGCTCCATGTCAGCATACTGCCTCGGGTCTACTTTGATCCTGTGGGATATTGCTCTGTCATTTCGATCAAAGAGACTTTCTAATGTAATCAGTCCTTTTGGGACGTGATTATTCCGTAACTGTATCAACCCCTCATATTGCTCGTCATTAGGGTCTCTACCTTCGATTACACACACTTCGTTAACCAGGAATGTGACGATCTCCTCGTCACGACTGAATACCTGCCAGAAGGTATCCCTATCAGGCACGAAGGCCTGTAAATGGTGCGGACCGGCTTCAGTTTCTGGACGACGTCTTCAGCCGGAACGTACCTGGCTCCAACAGACGCCAGAATATCCGCGTGCTTGTTTCTCTCACGCGATATTGCCTTAACGTTCAATGAGTCAAACGATTCCATCAGGTCCCAGACCCGATTGCGGTACGCTCTAAGATAGTGGTGCTTAGACGCGCATTTATTCGTAACTTGATGACACACTAACTCTGAATCTCCGAAAATTTGGAGATGCTTGATTCCTAGCCTTTCCGCCTTTCGCAGACCCAAGCACAGGGCTTCGTATTCCGCCGAATTGTTAGTACAGCTCCAGGCCAGCCTGTAGGCATAGTCCCTCTGGACTCCGGTTGGAGAAACCAGGAGGACCCCTGCACCGGCGCCATTCTTGCAACGCGCGCCATCAAAGAAAAGCTTCCACAGCTCTTCGGGTGCAGGTCCTACTTCCTTCGCAACGGACACGTCAAGCTCCTCGGGCTGCTTAATGGAATAACAGCCCTGCTCTGTCCCGATTACGGCATTAAAATCCCGCAACGAGAACTCGTCTTCTAGCTGTAGCACTTCGAGAGCTTGCTCGGTCAGTTCTACTGTCACCAGTTCTTCTTCTGACAACTGGACCATGCAGTCCATCTCTCCGCCGGGTATCTTGTCTACTAGAAAAGGGGAAGGCTTCTCATTGAAAATTTTCAGTCTCCTTCCTTTGAAGGGCACTTCCATGTGCGAGTAGTCTAGAGACAGGTACCCGCCCAACTTCGGAGTGAACTCCCGAGAGAGACACATGCCGAAGTAAGGCTCCGAGTCAACAATCACGACCTCTTGGATGACCACAATGTCGAGAGCTTTGTGCAGACGGATAGGGATGTTCTTTATGACACCAACCTGTCTTGACAGGGGTGCCGTCTAATTGCAAGCACACCTTGGCTGCTCCGTGTGTATTCCATCCCGATCTCATCGCGGACGGCCTTCGGCATCACGATCGAGGAAGCACCAAAATCCACCATGCAGTTGTGAACTATGTGCCCTTGCATCCGCAAAGAGAGATAAAAGGGTGGCGGTCTGTTCTTCCCGGTGGTGGAGACTCGTCAAAGGTTGAACCAGGACAGCAGGCTGCATCTGCTTGCCGTTCTTCATGTTTTTCAGTGATTCTTGCAACAGATCTACCTGGTCTGGAAGCAGAAGTGCATCGTACATGCTGATTCTGGCAAGAGTCTTCTTTAACTCGTCTACAATGCTGTAGCCCGAGGTACTAGCTCCTTCTGCTGGTTTAGCCGGTTCATACTTGGTCCGGTACTGTTGGGTGGCCTCAACTCGCTGTCTCTTGGTCAGAGACGGGTACTTCAGCTTCTCCTGGGCTTGTTCTTTGGTTTCGGCTGGGGGCTGAAGTACAGGAAGCTTAGCGGGAGTTGGGGCCTTTGCTGGAGGCTTAGCTGGAACAGCAGCGGTCTTTGCTAGAGAAGGTTTAGCGGGAGCTTTATCTTTGGATGCCTTCTCCTGGGCTGTGTAAGGCCACAGCCGCTTGTACGGTGGCAGCCCATTGGGCTGCGGTCTTTCTCTTCTCGCATATACCTGCAAAGGTTTAGCCGCGTCCGCAGCTTTCTTTTCTTCCTTGGCGGGCGTCACTGGGTTCTCTTCTGGCAAGGCAAAATTGGCCTCGCCGTCCAAGATCATGTACAGCTCATCATCTTCTATAGTGCTGCCGGCCAAGGTCTGGATGTAGTGGTTGGTGCAAAGTGCAATCTTCCTCCGAATGCGGGTCATTGCACGTAGTGCACCGGTTGACTCGGTCGGGGAGGACCGAGTGGGTCATCTATAGCAGCATTTCTCGGAGGCGGACGCCTCTGCGGTTGGTTTTCTGGGGCTTTATCTTTTGTCAGTGCCGGTGGCGCATACGGCCTTCTAGGAGCAAAGTCCATTTGGGCCTGCTTCTTTTTCATAGCTGTCATGTCATTGGACATGGCATGATATCCGGAGGCCAAAGCCCGCACTTCTTGTAGAATCGTGTTCTGGATGCTGCTGTCGGGAGGCGGCAACTGTGCCGGTGGAGGCAAAGCGGCCAATGGAGGGTTAGAATAAGACGCATACTGCGGGGGAGCAGGAAGCGCTGGAAAATGCGGAGCGGGAGGAGGCAGATGAAGGTAATGCAACTGAGGCGGGCCGTATTGAGTTACGACCGGCGCCGGATTCCACTGCGGCTGGGGCTGCTGCCCTGAAGTAGACGGCACACCACCAGAAGCAGAAGGATACTGCGATCTTGGAAAGTCGGGATGAATCGGCTCCTGCACTCTGGACGGAAGCCTGCCGATGGAGATAATGTCAGCTTCAGCTTGCTGGGCAGCTTCGTACAGTGCAGAGAACTCGTCAATTCGGGCGATCTTCAGCAGCGAGGCATATGTCCGAGTTGAAAGACCTCGGATAGTAGTGAGCAGCCATGCCGGTCGAAGGCCGAAGTTCGCGAGGTACCCGTTTCCGGGATCTCGCAAACCTAATGTTAAAATCGGACACCTCCTCTTGAGGATGCCTCCGGATTGCTTGGAACCGATGCGATAGAGAGGTAGGATCAGCAGACTCGTTGCATCCTTTTACGAGCCTCCTGGCAAGTCGGGGCCACCCAGTGATGGATCCCTCTGGCAACGATCTCCACCAGTAGAGAAGCTTTCCCCTCAGGGAAAGGGCCAGCAGACGGGTCTTCACACTTTCATCGGTGATGGTATGCAGTGCGGCCAGGGCAAGGATGTCCTGGATGTGCTCGTACGCCGTCTTACCGTAGCCGTCGTATGTGGGAATAGACTTTAAAGCAACAGGGGGCACAGCTTGCTGACCGATCAGGGCCAAAGGCCCTGTAGAGTCCACCGCCGAGAAGAGATCATCGTCATTCGGTTGTTGATCAGCCATTTCTTCTTCTTCTCCGCCGTCGGTTGTGTACTCGGTATCGGTACTTTCCGAGGATACAGGATTTTCCTCTTCCTCGGCCTCTTCTACTTCGTACTCGGCTCTTCCGACCTCAGCTTCGGCCTCTTCTTGGATCTCAGCCTCGGCTTCGTCGAAACGAGCTCGCGGATCAGCCAGACTGGGTATCTCGCCTCGAGCGTGGATGTCTAGTTCGTAGAACTCAGGCGGGCTTCTCGGATTTCTTGTTCGCCACCTTCTCGTGCGCATGAAGGTGACCGGACCGGTCTTCTAGACTCAGAGGATTTGTTCGTGCAGAGTCGCCAGGTGTTCAGATTTGGAACAGCAATGAAGCGAACACCGTTGCTTCGATTCTGTCGAGGGTGAGAAACTTCCTTATCTCACCAAGAGCTCAGGAACTGTCAGCGCCAGGTGGAGACTGATCAGAAAATCTCTCGTCAGATGTAGGACCCGTGTTCCGCCGAGCGGGTCAGAAGAACTGTTGCGCTAGGTGGAAACTAGATGGGTACTCTTTCTTTAAATCGTGGGACAAGCGTCCCACCGGGCGTGCTGAGAAACCGTTGGTTACGAATCTGCCATGAGGAAAGGATTTTTGGTTAATGCGCCCAGATTCGCCCACCAGCATGAAAGGCCGGAAGGAAGAGATGCCTTCCGAGCCAATCTCCGGAGAAGGCCGGCTTCTTTTAGGGGGCTTGATTTAAGCTAAAGGGAACAAGAAAGAAATAAAGGAACGGAAAGAGACAAATGTACAGAAAGAGATACAAATATGTCCAAAGGTTGGTGGGGGGAACTAACAGTACGGGAACACACCAATCACCACTACTTACTGCATACAAACACAGAGCATGACAAGGAACTGCAAAACCTAGGCGTACTTCCGATACACCAGCAGCGTATGCACAGCTTCAATAGCTCCCTAGCAAACATTCCCTACAAGGAACTAACAGCAGGGGATCGTATCAATCACCAGATACGTACACTGACAAGGGTAGAAAGTAAACCTAGAGATGTCAGAGCCAGGTATATGTGTTAGGTAGAGAGTTTAACCGCACATCTTCAATGGCTCCCTAGCAAACATTCCCTACAAGGAACTAACAGCAGGGGATCGCATCAATCACCAGATACGGGCCAGCAACGTCACACATAACTGATGGAACTGCTACCAAATTTATAATGAATGCTTTAAATAATGAAGTACAGAAGGTGCTTTAAGCAAGCAATGCTAGAGGAACTCGATCGTCAAATGCCAAAGTGAATTAACGAGCAGCGACACGGGTGGGCCTAAGGCATATAATGAAAGACAGCATAAAAGAATAAAGACAGTAGAACAGAACCAGGCATACAGATTGTATTCATAAGCAGAAGCACGGTTACAGTAAGCACGGTAGTTCCCTAACAAACATTCCCCTTCCACACTTTACAATGAATTTCAGATGGGCTTTTATAGCCCGAGTCCCACCCGTTACATTAATGGGCACAGAGTCCCAGTCAAACATGAGCTGACAGAAGCGGCGAAAGAGCTGCAAATGCTGACCTTTTGTCGGACTGGGCTGTACCCGCAGCATGGTCTTCCTGGAAGCTGGACAGCTACGTGGCGGAGTGCTGGGTAAATCTTCAAGTCGACAGGCTTGCTAGTAGCTGGAGCAAGTGAAACCTCATATCAGCTTTGAACGAGGCTATTAACGCAGGCGGTGCAGGCAGCCCATGCTTATCCCTTTTGGTCGGCAGTCTTGGTTCAAATCCCTAGGCTGGACACTTGTCTGATGATGGGTTATGCTGTGTGACACATGCCTGCCTTAGAGGGCAGTCTATCCATCTTTGCTTGGGATCGGGGCTCCTTGGGATGCGTGCAGAAATCAGTGCAGTCGGGGAGGGCCTTCAAGCCTTGGTCAAATTCCGGGTTTGTTCTCCTACTGCACACCTGTCAAGGGCGCATTCCGGCTCTGTTGATAAGTCAAACTGCGCACAGGCGAACACTGGTGTCTGCCGCCATATGGACCTGCTCCGACGTTTTACCCTTTTTCTGCATTGACCTGCCAGTCTGCCAGTGCAAGGTGCGCCCAGAAAGTGGGGCGGAGTCGGACTTCGCACCAAAACTGGGCGAAGTGCGAACTTCGCACCCAGACTTAGCCAATTTCAGATAGACCTGCTGGAAAGCTGGAAAATCAACTGGGGAACTCCAAGGAAAAAAAGGGGGGAGAGAAAGAAAATGGGAAAGAAAAGGAAAGGGAGAGAAGGGAGAAAAACGGAAGGAGGAAAAGAAGAGCAGCACTGTTACAAAACAATATTGAAGACATTGCACCCCGTGCAAAATGTGACAACAGTTACTTGCCCTTATTTTTTATAATTTTTGGTACACTTTGCAAGGTAAAGGGTACGGAGCTTAGAATTTTGCTTTCTAATGTTTTCTCCCTTTCTTGTCTTGTGGTCATATCTTGGGCCTTTTCATATCTCCAAGGTTTTTTCTTGTGCCTTTTCAAATCACACAAATTTGCATTACTTGTGTAATTTTAAATCCCATACCTCCGCAACTCTTATCCCTTTTCACACATTTTTTCACAAGTGGTAGGGAGATGCAATCAATTTCAGTAAGCATTGATACGTGTCCCATATCAGGCACAAAGGCCAGTGGCCAAAAGGGGTATGCCACAAGCCACAAGCCACAAACAACCACAACAGGCCCAAAATTCAAGTGTAGAAAATACCATAAGCTCTAGTACCACCAGGGCACCGTCTTGGTAATTCCATTTACCCCCTAGCACAACTAGAAGAAAAAATTGCACATCACAAAAGCAGCATGAAGCAAGTTCAAATGAATAACAAGAAATAGATTGATTTGAAATGATATGAAATTATATTAGCATCCATAAGTGACAAAATTCAGGACTTTTTTGAAGTTTTAAAGTGCTTGGATAGGGGGAACCTTAGGAGCAGAAAACCTTATAAAGACTAAGCCTAAAACTGTGTAAAGCATAAAGCAAGAATAGGTAAACTCAATGGGATAAACCCTAAAACAAATGGTTGAATACAAGTTAAAAAAGGCAGGCAAGTTCTGACAATGATCTAGGGCTAGAAAAGACCAGAGTTAGAGACCAAATAAGAAAGGTGTCACACAGTTGCAAATGAACTTGGTGACAAAGAGCCCATGGTATCATCATCTACCATATCAAAGGGGTGAATGCAAGATTTGATAATACCCATTCAAGAGTCTAGGGCTACGAGGGCGGTTGGATCATCCTAAGATCCACAGTCAGGTCAATCAACAGATAGAAAATAGAAAACTTCAAACTAGTGATGTGATCATCCTCATCACTCAGGGTGCAGGACAAAACATCAAAAGAACCCTTTACACTAGAGCAAAATACAGTTGCATCACGAAACAAGGGTATGGAGAAGGGATGGTATGCTAGTCACAACTCCCAAAAAAAAGTATTATCTCACTAACTTGTCTTCATCAACGTGTAAAATGACAATCTCCATAGTATGATTAACTCCTTAAATGTCTAAAATGGGCTCAAAGAAGGGTGCAATCAGCCCAAGAGTCTAGATATCCCTTGCAAAATCTTGCACTTGAAAGTAACCAACTCATGAAGCAAGAGTGGCAAGTACCATTGAAAGAGGTACCAAAGAAGGAGAAAAGCAGAGCACTAGAATCTATACAAACAAGGGCAGCTCCAAGGGATTTCAAAATAAATAGCACCTAAAAATAACATGCTCCTCATTCTCCATCTTTTGGAAAGAGCAAATCATTTCACCACATGGAATATGACAATTAGTCTCAATGCAAAGCTAGTAAGAACAAACCCTCAGCTAGCCAAGGGAAATCCATAGACCATGTGAATAGTGATGTTGAAGATAGTCAAGCCATAAGATGACACTATCTACAATCAACAACAGAAGTGCTCCACAAGGAAAGGGGTTGAAAGGATACAAGGAAAAACCCAACTAATGTGAATTTACTGTTCATAAATGTCATCTACAACAGCTTTGTTGATCACCTTTGATTCAAGAACTAATTGTATGGAAGGAAGTAATTCTACAGAGATGCCACTAGAGTAAAGAAGAAAATCACTTTAATAGTATACTGACCATGCTAGCACCTAATAGAGCCCAAAAAGCAACTATTCTCGAACAAAAAAGGAGCTCAATATGGTTATCTCTTTCAACTAATTGAAAAAGCACCCATATATAGATCATGTATATGAAAGAAAAGTCTCTAGATACTCTCAAGTGGAACAAATGTATGGCATTGGGTTGGACATAAAATGGGTAAACCCTAACATGTTAAAAAGAATGATGAAGAAAGAGCCAACACTCAATGTAAGAAAGATACTGAAAAGAGTTGCAATGGATCCAAACGCCAACCCTAATTTCTAGCAACATGCCAATTAGAAGCACAAATCATCATCACCAACCATCCCAAAACGGCCAACATAGGATCTAATGATGGTCCCAATAGAATGGCCAAGACAACGGAAGCCTAGTTGGATAATCTTGGGAGGGTAATCTTGGGAGGGCATGGAGTTTAACACACCAAGAATTTTCTGTCATCCATGATTGTGGAACCAATAGAAGAAGATAGGAAACTGATAAGTTGTGATTGTTTGCAACTAGAAGGGGTAGCCAAAACCTGACGTTGGAGAACTATAGTCCTGTCCACCATATGGAAGAAGAAGAGAGCACGAAAGCCCTAGTAGCCACTCTTGTATCAAAACAAGGGTGAACAGATCTTCATTAATATTTTAGAGAGTTGTAGCTTCAAATGAATGTTTGTTATTCTTGAAAATAGAGATAGGGTGAAAGAACAAAATTACTCATCGAGTAGTAGTCCATCTCCCCTATAATAACTAACGTTGAAGAGTGATAGCTTCCCAATAGAGCCAAGCATCTTTGGTCAGGATAGCTGAAAAATGTGGCAAGCAATACATTTGAGTCTCTATACAAGTAATAGTACCTTTTGAATGTTGTAATATCACATTAGTGGTATTCCACAATTGAATGAACAAAGAATGAAGAATGACAGGAAAAATCAGCAAAACAGCATCTCCAGCATTCCACATCAACATGCAGGTATGGAAATGGAAAAATAGCAGCAACTATCTTGGAAAAACACCCTCAGACAGCTTTGCACAAAGACAACACAAACCGAAAATATGCCTAGATAACCCTCCAAACACAACATATATGAGACAGCCTTGCACAAGAGTTCAGACAGCCTAGCACAGTAGTTCAGACAGACTTGCACAAGTATCTACAGCAAGAACAATTCATAAGCACATACACAACATTATCATAAGTTTGCACAACAATGGCTAAATGGAAGTATTTTTATTATCTGTACTTCCACTCACAAATACATGTCTGATTACATCTTATGTCCCTTTCATTTGAATGGGTGGGAGGTTTATTTATACAACTCTCTACAAACGGGGAGGCAGTTGCATCGTCAACTCCCTCCAACTAACTACCCCGGACACCTCATGACTTCATGAATTTGTTAGAATATTTTGTATTACATTAACTATGTTAACAGCATTATGTTAGAGCATAAAGGAGTTGTACGTAGGGTTCTTTATTCAGTTTATAAACCACCCAGCTTGGTTCAAACTGCCTCAACGGAATTTATGTAACCTTATAAATCTTCCAGGAATATCAAGAGCAAACTAATGATTCAGTTTTCAATATGGCATCAGAGCTTATTTTCGTTTCTTGGGCAAAGTGATATGTTTTTTGGGTAAGGTGGTGATCAACCATTCCATAAACTTGCAAGACCTGCAACTTTCGCAGGCAGCACACTCCAAGCTTCGCAGCGATTCTTCCCTGGCCATAACCGCGAACAAAGGATTCAAGCAGCTAATTCCTGAAGCATCAACGCCGCGTTTTTTTTTTCATGAGGGAAGGAAGGGCAGGCGGAGACGAAAGCAATATCGCCCGGGCCTTGTCGTCGCTAGCGTAGCCAACGCGTCCTCGGAAACGTCCACCGACTCCCGTGATTTGTCGGTCGCTGTCGGTGCGTAAGCAGTAAACGCGCACGCTACCACGGTTGCTGCATTTGCGGAGGCAATCCTGCTCGTGATTTCAGCGCTTCAGAGCTGCCGCGAAGGCCTGCGCATGCTGAGAGCTGCAGCAATGGGAAGTATATAAAAAAAAATCGATTCGATTTATGCTATATTAGGGTTATATATTTAAAAAATCATTGATTGGTATTTTAACTGCCAATTGGAGTCTTCGAAGGCTGGGAAGACGTTTTTTTTTCAAAAGCTAACTCACAGAAAGGTTTATGAGTAGGCGACGTCATCTTCTCTCTCGACGCGCCGCCTAGAGCAGTCGGCTCACGAGGTTCTTTGTGTGGACGAGGTCCACAGTTCGAATCCCGTCGACAAAAGGTTTTTTCAAACGAAGCCCCGCAGTTTTTTTTATGCCTCGGCCAAGAATTGACGGCTCGGACAAAAGTTGACGCCCCGAGGGCCCGATGACGCCCGAGGAGGGCATTTTGACGCCCCGAGGGTCCTGTTGACGCCCCGAGGGCCCAGTGACGCCTGAATAGGGCATTTTGCTGCCCCAAGAAGGTTTGGTGATGCAAATTTTTTTTTTTGTTGTCATTGCTTTTAAGACATGTAAATTGCTTATTCTCTTTTCAAAAGCAATTGTTAAAAGGCATATTGGGAAACTTTGGAGATATACTCTATTTATTTTGCACTCACTTCTTACAAGATAGAGGGGGGAATTCAAATTTTAAAACTCTCAGAAAAAGACATAGAGAGCAACTCAAAGGTGCATTTTCGATTTTACTCGACACCTTCTTTTGACAATTTGGGTGCATTTTCGGTTGAACCCGACACCTATGTGAGAAGCACTTTGTGAGCATGCTTGTTTGATTATTGCATTTTTTTTCTGCAATTAAAAATCATCTACATCAAAGCATCCACTACTTCTCTCAGCACATGTTGCACAGGTTCTCCAAAGCATTTATCTCTTTGCACAGGGATCTTCATAGATCATCTACTTGATGTTCTCTCACCAACACTAATTTTCTCCTAGTTTTGTATTTTGACTTAATTACCTCCAACTGATTATTCTTCTTCCGAAGATTCTTAGGCAGGTGTCATTAACATCTCTTTGAGTGAATTTTTTACCCCCATTGCTATTGTGTTTAGGCGTAAATCCTGACGAAAGTCCTGGACTCCAAAGTGTTTAGGGGAAGTTACGCCCCACGCATGCGGATTCATGACTTTCTAAGGTAGGTGCCATCAACAAAGCAATCCTTTTCAGTACTGCCTATGTTCCACGTACCGTTCTGATCTTAATAATACCTATAGTCTCCCTCACGTAAGGGCGGGTATTGTTTTGTTTCAGTTCAGGTATAACTGGCCTGGCAACGGAATATCGAAAAGGGGACCATTTGGCGCTATAAGGAACCCTAAACAATGGCTACAGTGCACAAGTATCTTTTAGATGCCCAATTGCTCAAAGGCACCAATTTTGTGCCATGGAAGCATAAAATGAAATCCATTCAAGTAGAAAAATTATGGGATGTAGTAAGTGGCACTACCTCACGTCCCACCACAGCAGGGACAGATCAAGATACATTTGACAATCAAGTACAGAAAGATGAGGAACCTGCCACTGCTCTTTCCACCCATCAAAAGGGTCAAAAGCAAGGACAGTTGCAGAAGGGAGGGTCTTCTTCCAAAGGCAAAGGAAAGCCCAATCTCCAGAGAGATAAGTATTGCAAGATCTGTGATATGAACAATCATGATACCAACAGGTGTTGGTTCAAAAACAAACAACAGAATGATCCCTCACAAAAGAAGAAAGGCCAAGGGAAGCAGAAATATCCCCAGCATCGCAAACAACAAAAGGGTCATGTTGCTTATGCAGATTCCCATTCAGATGATTCTGATTCATCTTCAGATAATGACTCAGAAAGAGCACACAAGGTGCTCATGACCCATACTGCCTCTTCCAAATCAGATGTTGTATGGTATATTGATTCTGGAGCAAGCAAACATATGACTGGGGACAAGTCCTGGTTTCAAACCTTTCAAGCAAGAGAAGGCAAACCTGTCACTATTGCAGACAATCAGGTCTATCAAGTACAAGGTGAAGGGGATGTTACGGTAACTCTCCCTGATGGTGACTGTGACATAGAGAAAGTTCTCTATGTTCCTGGCCTTGCCAACAATCTATTATCTGTTCCACAGATGCTAGATAGAAATATGGATGTTGTTTTTCAAGTCGAAAAAGGAAAAAAGAGATGTTTCATCAGTCACCAAGGTAAAAACATTGCCACTGGCTCCTACAAACATGGATTATTCATCTTGGATACAGTTTCTACATCCCATACTGCCCTCATTGCCACTACAACAGAAGCTACTTCCTTATGGCATAAAAGATACGGGCACCTCAGTTCCGGGTATTTACTCGAATTAAGCAAATATGACATGGTCAAAGGGCTTCCTCAACTTTCATCAATTCTCCCAGTATGCTCAGATTGTCTAGCAAGGAAACAACATCGAGTTCCATTTGAGACAAGTTCTTCTCGCTCTAAGAAACCCTTGGAGTTAATCCACGCAGATCTGTGCGGTCCTTTCCCAACCAGTCATGGTGGAAAAAGGTATTTTCAGCTATTTGTTGATGACTACTCCCGCAAAATATGGGTCTCCTTCCTTGCACTCAAGTCAGAAGCTCTTCTCTACTTTCGTCAGTTCAAGAGACAAGTTGAGAAGGAAACAGGTTGTTCCATCAAAACCCTCCACTCAGATCGAGGGGGGGAATACACTTCCAAGGAATTTTCAGCATTTTTGGAAAAACATGGGATCAAGAGACAACTCACTACAGCATATACACCGCAGCAAAATGGAGTTGCAGAAAGGAAAAATCGCTCCATAGTAGAAATGAGTCGGTGTATGTTAAAAGGAGCAAACTTAGACAGACAATACTGGGCAGAAGCAGTAAACACAACATCTTACCTACTAAATAGAGCACCTACAAGGGCTCTACAAGGAAAAACTCCACAAGAAGACTGGAGTGGTAAGAAACCCTCAATTTCTCATCTAAAAGTTTTTGGATGCCAAGCTTTCATGCATATTCCTAAACGAGAAAAGAAGGAAACTAGATGAGAAAACTCAAAAATGTATATTTCTTGGTTATGATGAGTATTCAAAAGGATATCGGTTGATTGATCCTATAACCAAGAAAACACATATCAGCGAGAGATGTAGTATTTGATGAAACTTTCACATCAAATAACACATTTGTATACCTTAAGGAAGATGAACCTAAGAAAGAAGCAGCACCTCCTCAGAAGAAGGTTCCTAAATGGTATACTAGTACATTGCAGGATTCAAAACTGACATCACTTCCAAATCTAACTCTAGATCGACCCTCTACTCGCGAGTATGACTCAACACAAAAGAGCGAGATGATGCAACATCGATACGAGATGTTGATGACCTTTGTCAACATTTTGATGATTTATCCGTGAATGTAGAAGAAGATGAGGATATAGATATGGGAGATGAAAAAGTCTATCTGACAATACTAGATGAAAAAGAACCCACATCAGTCTCAGATGCACTCAGTAAAGATCAATGGAAAATTGCTATGGATGCAGAACATACATCTCTAATGAAAAATCAAACTTGGAAGTTAGTGAATTTCCCTTCAGGAAAGAAACCCATTGGTTGCAAATGGGTATTCAAGATCAAATATAAGGCAAATGGTGCAATAGATAAACATAAAGCCCAACTTGTTGCAAAGGGCTATGCACAAAGAAAAGGCATAGACTATGAAGAGACATTTGCTCCTACTTGCTAAAATGACCACTATTCGAGTTCTGTGTGCAATGGCAGCTCAATTTGGTTGGCAGCTACATCAAATGGATGTAAAGAGTGCTTTCTTAAATGGTGACCTACAAGAAGAAGTCTACATGACTCAACCTGAAGGTTTTGTAGTTGAAGGGCAAGAACAGAAAGTCTGTAAGCTGATCAAATCTCTATATGGACTTAAACAAGCTCCTCGAGCTTGGTATATCAAAATTGATAGTCACCTAGTGCAACATGGGTTTAGAAGAAGTCCTGCAGATCCTAATCTATATATCAAGAACAATGGTTCTAACATAGTAATTCTAGTACTATATGTGGACAATCTGATCATAACAGGCAGTTCAGAGAGTATGATCAAAACAGTAAAGAAAGATCTCAATACCTCTTTTGAAATGACAGATCTTGGACTTCTCCACTATTGTCTTGGTCTAGAAGTAACTCAATACAAGCATTGCATACAAGTTACTCAAAAGAAATATGCCAAGACCCTGATTGATAAGTATCGGATGACTGTCTGCAAGCCCAAAGCCACACCAATGGAAGCAGGACTTAAGTTATCCCGATTCGATGAATCTCCTAAAATAGATAGTACTCTCTATCGTCAGCTGATTGGGAGTCTCATCTATCTCACAAACACCAGGCCAGATCTTAGTTTTTTTGTGGGTTATCTTTCACGATTCATGCAAGATCCTAAAGTTAGCCACTGGAAAGCAGCAAAGAGAGTTCTTCACTATGTCCGTGGTACAACATATATCGGCCTGGAATACAAAAAGAACAACAAGTTCTATCTTCAAGGGTACACGGACTCTGATTATGCTGGATCCATAGACGATCGAAAATCAACTGCAGGTTACATTTTTCACCTTGGATCTGGTCCTGTCTCTTGGCATAGCAAGAAGCAACATGTTGTTGCTATCTCTTCTACTGAGGCAGAATATCGAGCAGCTAGTGGAGCAGTCTGCGAGATCATATGGTTACGTCGCATCCTCACAAATATGGGCCTTCCAAAGAAACTTCCTTTACATTTATTCTGCGACAATCAAGGTGTTATGAATCTTGTCAAGAATCCTATCTTTCATGATCGCACCAAACACATTGACACTAGGTGTCATTTCATTCGAGATGAGGTTCCAAAGCATCATATCCAGCTCCACTACATTCCCACAAATGAGCAAATAGCGGACATCTTCACCAAAGCGCTTGCTCGAGTCAAATTTGAATTGTTCCGCAATGCTATGTGTAGTCAACATTAATGTAATAAGGGGGGATGTTAGAATATTTTGTATTACATTAACTATGTTAACAGCATTATGTTAGAGCATAAAGGAGTTGTATGTAGGGTTCTTTATTCAGTTTTAAACCACCCAGCTTGGTTCAAACTGCCTCAACGGAATTTATGTAACCTTATAAATCTTCCAGGAATATCAAGAGCAAACTAATGATTCAGTTTTCAATAGAATTGCATTTCAAAATCATTTATCTTACATTTGCATTTAATGAGCTTTATTAATTACACATACAGCATTTTGTCAAACACTTTACGTATGTGTAACAAAACAACTCAAAATAACAAAATTATTACATGAGAAAATCTTTTGTGCATACTTGACTCCGTATGCATTCCATTAACTGTGAGGTGGCACCATGTCCAAACTGGAGCCTACATCTTCATTCTCCAACTCCAGAGAGAGCAAAGACAACATACCCTATTCTCCTAAGGAAGATGATGGTCTGTCTCCACACACAACGATATGAACACACTCTACGCTGACTAAGAGGAATCTTGAGGCTGTGTCCAATTCAACAAGATATAATCAAGACAAATAATAATGTCATTTTCAATCCTCATGAAATATTTAGTTTAGACTAAGCCC
This sequence comes from Wollemia nobilis, assembly GCA_028583015.1. Classification (NCBI taxonomy): domain Eukaryota; kingdom Viridiplantae; phylum Streptophyta; class Pinopsida; order Araucariales; family Araucariaceae; genus Wollemia; species Wollemia nobilis. Next base: position 10,215,213 of record JAQPPZ010003784.1, on the reverse strand, counting down.
CCAAGTATGTATAAGCAATGGTGATCTCAATCGATTCTCCCTAATAGGAGAATTGAAACATAGAAACCATACTCGTTGATGTAGTGAAGATCATCACCTTACCATTTCTAAGGTTGACTGCCAGTGGTTTTAAGTCACAGAAGCCAGAAAGAGCATCCTCCTGTCTTTGCAGGCCCTCAGGAATACAAGCAAGAAGAACCATGTCATCTAGCTATCAAGACATCATGTAGAATGCAACCATTGTCAACATGTGTGTTTTGACCAAAGTTACTAGGTTTGGGTGGTTCAGTTCAAATGGACAGCCAAAAAAGTTCTAGAGTTTGGTTTTTCCGCAAAGGTTCAGTTCATTCAAAAAATAAATTATATACATAATAATAAAATATTCATGTAAAATATAGAAAAAAGTTCATAGTTTTAAAATTCAATGCAATCAACATGGAAGTCCAAAGTAGATGATCCTTCAATGTTGGAATGGGCAATGTTTCACACCACAAATGCCTCTAGTAGACTTCCAAAAATTAGTTAATTTGCAGCAAATGTTCGATATTTTTGAAATGCAACTATCTTTAACTATACTTCATTGGCAATAGGAGCAGCTGAGGAATGAAGACATGCTTTTCAGCTATGGCTGAGAAAAGGTTTGGAGCAAAACAATCCGTATCACTTTGGATTGGATTAGGTTCGGCTGAACATGGTAACTATGATTTTGAAAAATAAATTCTTCAAGCACATTAATCTAAATCCCAAAGAGTGAAGAAGAAATAGCACATCCTTGTTTGACACCAATGATCCTCCAAACATCGTGTGAGAAACCAAAATTTGTTCAAAAATGACCAACAACTACCTCATAAAGTCTCTTGATGGCAATGATAAAGATTTGCAAGATGCTAACATCATGTAGTATTTGAAACATAAGATGATTGGAAATAGTGTCAAAAGCCTTTCTAAAGTCCACAAAACCACAGAAGTCTTTAGAAGATTGTTGAGTGGCCTCTTCCATAATAGCCCTAACACTGAAACATGATCATAGTTTGATCACTTTTAAAACCAACTTGGCCTTTCACTCTAAGCTTGCCTTGGTCTAGTAGTTCTGAGATTCAAAACTATGGCATGAAGCTTAGCAAATGTGTGCCCAATCATGCTAGTTCTGTAGTTACTTGAATCTGAATATTCCCTAGATTTGTGGATGGGGTGGATAATATGCTGTGACCAAGTGGAAGGGAAGCCCAAGCAAACAACCTCATTGAATAATTCTGCAATGGGATAACCAATAGCTTCAACACTATTTTTCAAAACTCTGCCTGAAATCCCTCAAAATCAGCAACCTTGCTAGTGCATAATTTATGTATAGCTCTTTTGATTTTCCCTAAAAAGAAGAGGTGACATGATATAGAGAGGAAGACATATGAATGGTGAACTTCCTTAGGATATTATATAAAAAATTACCATGGGAAACTCAAGACTGGATACCGATTCACATGAGCAAGGGATTCCGAGGAAAAAGTGTTCCAAAAGGCTTTTGTACAGTGATGAAGAGCATCCAAAAGCTCACAACGCATACTGCCAAGAAACAATCATTTCTTACAACCAATGAGGAATTTGTATTCCTTCTAGATGCCGGATGGAAGATATAGTTGTAGGCTCATACGTAAGAGTAAAATGGAGCTTCTTATGCCTGGACTTACATTCTTCATCATCCCAATAATTCACAGAGAAAGAACCAATACGACGGATAGCCTTTGGTCAAGGATACGTATGGGGAAAGGAGTCAAGGGCTGCATCCCATAACTTACGAGACAAAAATTCATATTTCGTTCACTATGGTGAAATTAAGAAATTAGTATTCAAACATCAATTAGGATACACAAATAACGTAATCATCAACAAAAGAAAATAAATCATATGATGGCTAGTAGGACTAGGTGATGTAGAAGGAGAAGATAGAAACGTAAAAGAGGAAGAACCCAAGAGCATTGCATGCAAGGGAAACTGACTAGAAACCTGAAAGCACAAAATATCAAAAAGCAAGGTCCTGTTGCTGATGACATAGTCAATCATATAGATAAAACCCAAAGAGAGAAGATGTGATCACTAGTGTCCAAGTTTGTTCCAAACCCCAAGTATCCCCTCTCTCTGAGATTACTGTATTCTAAGCAATTGGACAGCTTCATGTCCAAAACTACAATACAAAGCTTGGAAAATGTATGCCCGATAACAATAATTTCATAGTTGCTCGAACTCCAATTGTTCCCTAAGTATGAATGCAATCAATGATATGTTGCAATGTTGGAAAACTTGTGGAGACTTGCAAGAAATCACAAAAACCAAAAGTTTTTTTTTCCACACAAGAAAATCCCCAAAAAATTCGCCAACAATGTATATTAAGTAACCGCGAATTTACTCACCAAAAAATTCACAAGTACTCCTAGTGAAACAGACAGAGATGGGACAGAAACAGCATAGAAGGGTGAAAATGTTTATTTTTTTGCTCTTTCCACCTCCTGGTTGCATAATACTGAAGATGAACTTGACATTGTACAACACATTTTAAGGAGCATTTGACAAATTCAATCGTGTTTCTTAGATATTTCACAAATTGGAAAAAGAATTGAGAGGTAGGGTTTTTAGTATTTTAAACAAATTTCTAGGTTTTTTCCCATTTCTTTTGTCTATTCCTTTCAATTCATAATGCCTCTAAGGCTACTCTTACGTTAGTTTTTTAATAGATGGCCACTTTAGGTAAAGGAACCAGTGATGACAATAGCACTAATACTCCAAGTCTAGGGAGGGACAGGGCTTGGGTAATGGCATAAAGGGCTCTTTATTGAATCAGGTTTTTTGCAAATATTACGACAAACATATGAGGAGAGACATCAATCGCCCCAAACTCCATTTTGCAAGGATCACAAGCCACGATATAGAGGTGTTCCATGCTAGGGATGAAGATGCTCAAGTAAAGTATAGGCCATGCTTGCCAACAAAGATAAGAATATAGAAGAAAGGAAATAGGGTTGCAGATGGAATGGGGTTTGGGCATATGGACAACAATTATAACAATAACCCTCCCACTAAATCAAAGTCTATCCTTAGCCCGTGTATTGGCATTCTTCTAGGAAGAGTCACAGCACAACAAGAAAATGGCTTGGGGAAAGGAAAAGCTCAAGGAAGCCCACATGGCTGCAGCAATTTTTTCGTACTACTGCAACATTCCTCTCAATGCTGTGGACAGCCCTTTTTGGGATGCTTTGGTGAGGGAAACTGACACGGTTGGTAGAGGGATGAAGCCTCCTACTATAAAATATTTTAGTAGCCCCTTGTTGGAGTGTGTTGCAAACACACATACTCTTGTCGAAGAGAAATATATTTATATGGACCAAAAGAGGAGTAGCATTTTATCTCATGGGTGGAAAAATGCATGGAATCACACCCTTTTCAATTTTTTATTGGTTTCAAGGGGATCGAAGCTTTCTTGAAGTCAATTGATGCCTTTTTAGAGGTGAAGAGCATGCAGCTTTTGTTTACTTTGTTGGAGGAAGTGGTGGGCAAAGTGGGAGTGAAGAACATTGTCCAAATAGTGGTGAGCAACGAAGTAGTTTATTTAGTTGCAGGTAGACTTCTCAAGGAGAAGAAACCCCCTATTGTTTGGTGCTCACGTACCACCCATTACATCGACTGTAGACAATGGTTCCAAGAAGAAATAATATCGGCAAGATGTCTACATTGTATCACACAATTTTGTAATAAAATCCCAATTTTTGGTATATGTATTCAGCCGTCATGAGATAAACGCGGATCGAAAGATTTTAATAAGCTAGACGTGTAAGTTAGACATCTAAGCTATGTGTTAGACGTCTTGACTATGTATTAGACTATAAGCTAGACGTGTGCGTTAGATGTCTAAGCTGTGCGTTAGACGTCTAAGCTGTGTGTTAGACGTCTAAGCTATGTGTTAGATGTCTGGACAGAGTGTTAGACGTCCAAACTGTTTAGTTACATGCTCCGACTAATTAGTTAGCGCCCCAGACTAGTTAATGACGTCTGGCTAATGGCTGATTAGTTAGATGGAGTTCAAGTTGTAACTGGAAGGTAGTTGGGGAAATTGGAGCCTGGTTAGTTTCAATAACCACCAAGGCTACCTATAAATCAGCCCTCCTCTCATTCATTCATTCAATCATTTAGGAGGAGTAGTTCAGTCATGCAGATTGATGGATTGATGCAGTCCAGTCTTGTATACAGCCATGAAGAACATTCTGCATAGGGTTTGCAGACTGAAGATTGTAATGCAAAAACTGTAAATGCCATTGATAACATAAAACTTCCTCTATTTATCGTCATCTTCTATTGTTGCTGCTGCCATTGTTGTGGCTGTTGCTGGTTATGTGCATTGTTTCTGTACTGTTGTTGCTGTTTCCTGTATATTGTACTACAATGACTGCAGATCTGTAAAATTATTTAAGTAGAAATGGAATTGTGTGTAAGCATGTTAAATTTCATTTCTACATGCTGGCGTCGTTGCTTGTACGAAGTTGGGTCTAATCTGGTGACATGGAGTTCTGAGAAGCAAAACCCTAGGGAAGATGTGCAACGAGAACAATGGAATCCAGTCAAAGAAGAGGTCGATTTGTTTGTTGATGCAGATGAAGGGCCATCTAATGGGACATGCACGCCAACGGGATGCAAAAATGCAAATGAAGACTTTGCAGATCGAGGATTCTTAGACACAAAAGCTTTAGTCATGGATACAGACATTTCAGTCACTGAAGCAAAAACCCGTCCAAGAGATGGCAGAACCCATATGGGTGACATTTGCCCAGAGTTGACCCGTCTGGAAGATGGAAGGAATCGTCTGAATGACATCTGCCCAAAGTTAACTCGTCTGGATATCGAAAAAACAAGTCTAGAGGTCGACAGGACTGATGGAACCAATCTGGACGTCTGCAGGACTGGTGGAACCAGTCTAGACGTATGCAGGACTGGTGGAACCAATCTAGACGCTAGAAATACTGATGGCAAACACGCAATTAGACGTCCCGGATGATGGCGAAAGCACAATCAACGCTTAGAATGATAGCAAAATAAGTAGACCAATCAGTCGTCTAGAAGACGACCGAACAAAAAGAGCACTCAATGCGAAGTTGCATGCTGATGAAGCTTGTTTGATGTTGAAGCAATTGTCAGTTGTGGTGCATGATGGTGAGCGGGACACGAGTTCGACATTGGTGCAAACGAAAAAACGACATGTCCAACAATGCGCGAGATGGGAGTCCGACACTAGGCAAACTGCAAATGAGTGTGCTCAATGGGGAGCGGAATGGGAGTCCGACATTGGAGCACCTACAGGTTGTAATGTTTCATGGTACGAATGAAAGTACAACAGAAGAGCAATTGTCAGGTGATGCGTGTCACGCTTCGCATAAGGGAGCAATATACCAAGAATCATTGTCGAGGTTAAGTCAACCTATGAAACCGAAGGCCAATTTGGGCATATACCATGTAAGTGTCCACTATTTCATGGTGAATCAAGAGAAGACCCAGTAAGGCATTGGAGAATCTGTTGCATGATGTGGGTAGCGATTGGACAAAATAATGAAGCAGATTGGAGGAGGTGGTTTCCTGCAACGTTTCGTGGATTCGCAATGGATTGGTACATGAAATTCCTTGCAAACAAGTACCAGACATGGGAAGAGTTGCGTGATGCATTTGTGCAAGAATTTCAGTTGTTTGACAATGATGATGCAGTCATTGCTGAAATCTATAGCCTAAAACAAGGTGAGAATGAGTCTGTTTGTTCCTATAACAGGAAGTTGAGTGGGCTATTTGACCATTTTGAGGAAGACCAATCAGATGCATTGAAGAGAAGATGGTTCATAGATGGACTTCTTCCTACATACCGGGAGAAGATGACAAGGATCCCTCCGACGTCATACCAAGAGGCTCTGAAATACGCCTTGATTTGGGAAAGTGATGCAAAAATATCGAAGTATTGGCATCATATCGATGCGAGTGATTCTGAGGATAAAAGCAAAATTGATATTGAGTCTGATTTAGACATTGCGAGTGATGATTTTGGGGAGGAGAGTAGTTCATCACTAAAGTATTGGGATTGAGAAGTCCAAGAAGGAAGCGACTCCCAAGCGACGACCGATGACTCTGAGGACGAGTATGACTCAAAGAGTGCTAGATCATCACTACAAGTACATGTAGCACCAAGGGAGATTGTCCAAAGAAGAGATACCACTAATGAACTAGTCTATAACAACCGTCAGAGAATTCATAGACGGAGACTTTAGTATGATAGTGAGGGTAGACCTATTGTGCAATGTTGACAATGCCAATTGTGGGGGCATTTTGCACGTGATATTCAAAGTACTGCAAAGCAAGATGAACCAGTGATTCATCAATAGTTGGAAGAGTCAGAGGAAAGTTATAGCCCTTGCCAGGAAGCAGAGGTGGTGAAGCCAATTGCATTAGAAAAAGTGAACTTGCTTGAGATGATTAACTTGATGAGCTTGATTCAAATTGAGCACGTGAATCTGATTTCAATTGAGGATGGAGACTTCCCGCCAAAGTTGAAACATTTCAAGAAGTTGCCAAGTGTTGTCAAGAAGGTGATAGGACAACAAAATTGTCATAAATAGAGCATATTACATTATATGGGTCATGTAAATGTACCTTCCTTGGTACATACTTAGGCCGTTAGGTTACTTTAGGGGGACGTTATCTAGTTACTTCATGCAATGTAATAAATGCACAAGTGTCAATGTGCAAGGTGTCCACTTGTACAACTAGATAGAGTGTTGGCCAAGGAAATTATCTTCCTATATAATGGCCATAGATATAGAAGTCAGAGAATCACAGTCAGTGTGTGGTAGATAGGCAGTAGGGTAGTGTGTGTGTGAGCTATAAGCTCAGAGTTCTTTCATGGAGCAGTAGCATATAGTATGGAGTGCCCATTTCCTCCATAGCTACTATTGTAATATTTTCGCCATTTCTATTTATAGCATATTTCAGTCATCTCGCAGATTTACTTTATTTCTTTTTGCATCTTGTGATTGGTATCTCCCATTGTATGTGGCATCAAAAGCTAACAATGGTATCAAAGCTACGGTAGATCAAGCCACAGTAGGTCTATAGGGAAACCACCATTATTATTTGATCCCGAGTTTTTCGAGAACCTGATGTGCCATTGGACCAATCACTGTCAAAAAATTTCATAAGAGTCTACGTGGTAGAATTAGGGAGAGTTACAAGTGAGGATTGAAATCTCAGTTTCAAAAATACTGAGATTGCATAGGGCTAGTCTTTCCACAAAGTTGAAGGAAAACTCGTGAAGACTAGGACTCAACATTTGATCCACTAGGTTGATGAATCAACTAGTGAAGCTAAGAGATCTGGAAATACTTACCTGAAAGTTTCTTTTATTGCAGGGAATTAATACTCACATGATTGGGATACCTCCTACAACAAAAAGCTAGGATACCTCAACTTCATTGCCCGAAGGTCGGAGTGCCTTCATAGTGTAGAGATTAGTTGTTGCAGAGAGGAGAATACTTCAGAAGAATATTCTGGAAAAGAATCGTGGTGAAGTCTGGAGACAGGAGATCTCCATTGATAGATTGAAGAACTTTACCGAATAAAAGGCCATAGAAGCCTTGATCCAGAAGAAAATTCCATAGAAGCCTTGATCCAGAAGAAAAGGCCATAGAAGCCTTGATATTGAAGAACAGGCCATAGAAGCCTTGATATTGAAGAACAGGCCATAGAAGCCTTGATATTGAAGAACAGACCACATAAGCCTTGATACTGAAACAGGCCTTAGATGTCTTTTATCCTGAAGAAGATTCTAGAGGAAAGGATCTAATTCAGAAGAAGATTTCAGTACTAATATTCTTTGTTGCAGGTAAAGGTGATCCAGTAAGTCGGGAAAGCTTCCTACAAGAAAGTTAGGAAGAAAAGCCTCTTCAAAATCAATCCAGTACCTGAAGCAAAAGAGATCAGGAGGAGATCTCATTGAAGAACTTCCAGGCTAGGAAGAAGAAGAAGGACTAGGAGAGTCTTGCTTGTATCCAGAAGCCGCAGAATTAGAGATCTAGGAGAAGATCTCAACGCCAACACTTCACAAAGCAAAAGGTTGAAGATAAGGTCTCTAGGAAGACCAAAAGAAGTTGCAAGATCAAAGACCTTGACAAGGTCTCGACGAGCATCCAGTAAAAGGCTAGGAGAGCCTTGCTGAAGAAATCCTCAAAGGAGAACTCACTAGAGAAATCCACTACCAAGGAGAAGCCCCTGATAGTGAAGGACTTGGGACAATTATCGCCATCCGAAAACAAGCCCAAGAGGAGGATAATTTGGCAAGGAGTGCCAAATCTGAGCAGAAGAAGAATCCAGTGAAGACCTCAAGACATTTAGAATCTTGAGAAGAAGATCCTACTTGAAGTCAGAATTCGACAAGAAGACTTGAAGGCAGAAGACGCTTATCAAATCCAAGAGATTTGAAGATTGCCTCCTACAACAAGAGGTCACTGCTTCAGAGATGCAAACTTCTCCAAATCTACAGCAGAAGGAGGCAATTACAAGACGAGATCAAAATCACCAAATCCTAGCCTCGTGAAAGAAAGTTCGAGACCATCAAATTGGTGAAGGAGCTGTTCAAAACAGTCTACAAAGAGCTGCAAGATCCTATTCCAGGCAGAAACTTGGTGATCTTAGGCACCAAGATCTACATCCTCTACGGAAGCAGAAAAGGAGATACAAAAGCGTTCAGAAAAAGGTAAGCAACTATCGGTGCAAGTAGATTCATTAGTTGGATTACTTATCAGATTTATTAAAGCACCTTCATCCTGATTAAAGTTGCAAAAAGGAGATTTGTATTACAATCTTCAAGTGTGCAAAAAGAAAGGTTCTTTTTAAGGTTCATTTGCACATTAGGAGTTGATAAGATTTCAGAATTTTAACAATCTATCAACTAGCCTATTATCTACTTTGGAAAGCAAAAGAAGACTATCTCCTAATATCTTGCTTGTAAGAAATTTACGTAAGCCAAAGGAAATCTATCACAAATATTTACGTAAACCATAGCAAGGAGAAGAAGCTATCTATGTAAAATAAAAGGATAGAGCACATTCAGCATTCGGACACATCAAGCTTCACCTCCATCATCATGAACAGGGAGCACAGCGAAGGTATAAGCGTACTAAAGGAAGGTGGATGCTACGTTGGAAGTAGCATCAACAAAGGGTAGCAAGAGAGCTACCTCATCCTCGTCCAAAGCTCCAAGGCGGCTCACAAATTACCTACAAAAGAAAATACGTTGCTTGCTATTCAAGAAATCAAAGCAAGCTAAGGAGGAAGACATTCGAAGGAGTTATAATCTCATTCTTGGAGGCGTTACATAGAAAACTCCATGCAAAAGGGCTGAGTGCCACTTGGCACATTATTCCCTCACGGCTATCATTTCTCTAACGCTCAAGAGACAAACATTGAGAGCACTCAAAGCAAGAAGAAAATGTTACAAAGGAGTAACGATTGGCGCAACAACGTTACAAGAAGTGGCAGCGCTCCCAAGAAACGAAAGTGCCACTTGTCCGTCAAAGACTACCCATATATGCAGCATAGAGAGCGAAAGGATAGAATTCACGTCGTCCGCAGAGTGTGTGAAGAGCAAGCGCAGTCCAGTCAATCCGTTTCTAAGCGCAGCGTGGAAGGAGAGCATAGGAGCATTTAAGACTCCATTAAAAGATCAGCATCTACTCTCCAAGCGTCGAAGAGGAAGCCCGACAGCCATACCACACTTGGTCATACAGACTCGTCAAGTCAAGCGCCGCAGAAAGGGTACGTAGAGGACTGTCATATTTCAGTCAAAACCAGCACCATTCAAGTGTGAAGTCAAGGGGGCTAAGGTAAGAAAAATATCTCATTAATATTGCTTTCAAACATAGGAGATATAAGGTTATAATTTTAAGGATTATTTTTAAGGTTGAGAAAGCAAAAGACATAGGAGATAACTTACCAAAAATCAGAATACTATTTGCAAACTAACCTAGGAGATATAAGGCCTTCTACTTAGGTTGAATCATTTAAATACTTTGCAAATATTATTATCTTTTCTAATTTTCCAAAGTTGGGAGTCATAAGGTCTACTACTACAAATTGATTTATTGGAAATTAAAAAAATTAAATTAAAAATCAAATATCAAATATCAAAGGGCCATTATAAGAGGTTTATCAAAATCATATAAAGGTTGGAAATTATAATATTTACTTGTCTCAAATCCTCTCAAATAGAGACAAAAGATCCAACATTAAAACCTCTTGAAATCTAGAAAAAGTGCTTAGTACAATAGGAGCAATAAGGACAATAAAAGTTTAGCATTTACATAACTTTACAAAATCAACCAAGATTGAACTATATCTTACAAAAGCACTTCATATCTTGTCCAAAACATACTAGGGAGTCATAAGGCGTTCTACTAAACTTGGTAATATCAATATCTATTGTTTATCAAGTTGCAAATCCATTAGCAATATATAAGCTATCTACACCTAAAAATCCTTATGAGTACTCATTCTCATTACTAGGGAGACATAAGGAAGCCCACAAGAATCAAGGATTAATATAGGTTTTATCAAATCAAGCTCATATATTTCTATCAAAGATCGTATAGGAGCCATAAGGATGTCTACATTCCAAAATACTGCAAATATCAATAAAGAGAAAGTCAGTGCCATAAAGCTTGGGATCATGAATCTTCTCTTGAAATCAGAAAGAATGATAGATCTAACTTCTAAAATAATCCATAGTGAAGCCCTAGAAGACAACTTTGACACTATGGAATGCTATCTTCAAACTCATCTCAATGAAGCTATTGGCAATGGAGAAAATGCTGTTACATTCTCCTTAGATCTTGTGAACATATTATATATGGCTTTACTCAGATATAAGCACTTCAGGAATGAAAATTTAGAACAAAAGGGATTGATAGAACCACTCAAAAAGAAGGCAGAACTAAGTGAATCATATCTAAAAAAGATTTTTCAATCCTCGTGCAGAATTAATACTTCAAGTTCTACTAACTCAAAATCTTATCCTGATGCCCTAAGTGATTGTTCAGAAGCATTTGTACAGACTAAATACAAGAAAGGAGAATCATCCTGTTGGTCACGAATCCGCCACGAGGAAAGGATTTGCTGCTATTGCGCCCTGGACCCGCGAACCAACATTGAAAGGCCGGAAGGAAGGGATGCCTTCCGAGCCAATCTCCGGAGAAGGCCGGCTCCTTTTGGGGAGGGGGCTTGATTTAAGCTAAAGGGAACAGGAAAGAAATAAATGAACTGAAAGAGACAAATGTACAGAAAGAGATACAAATATGTCCAAAGGTTGGTGGGGGGGAACTAACAGAACGGGAACACACCAATCACCGCTACTTACTGCATACAAACACAGAGCATGACAAGGAACTGCAAAACCTAGGCGTACTTCCGATACACCAGCAGCGTATGCACAGCTTCAATAGCTCCCTAGCAAACATTCCCTACAAGGAACTAACAGCAGGGGATCGTATCAATCACCAGATACGTACACTGACAGGGGTAGAAAGTAAACCTAGAGATGTCAGAACTAGGTATATGTGTTAGGTAGAGAGTTTAACCGCACAGCTTCAATGGCTCCCTAGCAAACATTCCCTACAAGGAACTAACAGCAGGGGATCGCATCAATCACCAGATACGGGCCAGCAACGTCACACATAACTGATGGAACTGCTACCAAATTTATTATGAATGCTTTAAAATAATGAAGTACAGAAGGTGCTTTAAACAAGCAATGCTAGAGGAACCTGATCGCCAAATGCCGAAGTGAATCAACGAGCCGCGACACAGGTGGGCCTAAGGCATATAATGAAAGACAGCATAAAAGAATAAAGACAGTAGAACAGAACCAGGCATACAGATTGTATTCATAAGCAGAAGCACGGTTACAATAAGCACAGTAGTTCCCTAACAAACATTCCCCTTCCACCCCTTACAATGAAAACGTGGTGGCTATTTATAGCCCAAAGTTCCCTCCGTTACATTAATGGGCACAACGTCCCGATCAAACATTAGTCGACAAAAGCAGCCGCGGAAGCGCTCGATGCTTGACCTCTGTCGAGTTGGATTGTACCCTCGGCATGGTCTCCCTGAAGGTTGAACAGCCACGTGGCAGCGCGTTGGGTAGAACTTTATATTGACAGAAATGTGGGTAGCTGAGGCAGGTGGAAACTCTCATCAGTCTTAAATGAGGCAGCTGACACAGGCGGTGCAGCCCATACTTATCCCTTTTGGTCGGCAGTCTTGGTTCAAATCCCGAAGCTGGACACTTGTCGTATGATGGGTTATGCTGTGTGACACATGTCTGCCTTGAAGGGCAGTCTATCTATCTTCGCTTGGGATCGGAGCTCCTTGGGATGCGTAGGCGAAAACAATGCAGCTTGGGAAGGCCTTCATGCCTTGGTCAAATTCTGGGTTTGTCTCCCTACGTACACTCGTCAAGGGCGCATTCCGGTTTTGCTGAAAAGTCGGGCTGCGCACGAGTGAACACCGGTGTCTCGCCGCTATACGGACCTGCTCCGGCAGTTATCATTCTTCTTTGTCAGCCTGCCAGCCTGCCAGTTACAAGGTGCGCCCAGAAAGAGGGGCGAAGTGCGCACTTCGCACCAAAACTGGGCGAAGTGCGCACTTCGCACCAAAACTGGGCGAAGTGCGCACTTCGCACAAAAAAATGGGTTTCCTAGTTCAGCTTCCCGGGGCCATAACTTTTGATCCGTCGACCCGATCGCCTATTATAATATATCGTTGGAAAGCTTGCGAGAAGATCTGCAATAATAAAATATCCAGGGCTCATTTTGTCCATTTTATCGCCCCCGTTTATGGCCCGCAAAAAACCCGAACACCTAAGCATACCCTGACACTTAGCCATTTTTCAGGGCAAGTGTTGTCAATTTTGAGAAGAATGAGAATGTAGGGAAGAGAGAGAAAGGGGGAGAAGGAAGAGCAGCTCTTTTACAAAAATTGAAAACATTGCACCCCGTGCAAAATGTGACAACACATCCATGCAAGAACCAAGTAGCAGCACAACCACCTATGAAAAGGCAAAGACCGAGTTCAAAGACAAAGCTAAGGAAGAAGAAGGAGATGAACCCAATGAAGGAGGAATACACTGCAAGGTGAACTAAAAGAAGGGTCTACAGCTTCAGCCTATTTTTGCATCATTTGAAGACTGAAGCAACTACTGAAGAAGCCGAAGATGAAGATCCAATTCAAAGCCATCAGATGGAAGAAGATCCACATTGAAGACTAAAGTCTTCAATACCCAAATATTGTAATACAGGGGGTGTTAGAAATAGAGCAAATTACATTATTTGGGTCATGTAAATGTACCTTCCTTGGTACATACTTAGGACATTAGGTTACTTTAGGGGGAAATTATCTAGTTACTTCATGCAATGTAATAAATGCACAAGTGTCAATGTGCAAGGTGTCCACTTGTACAACTAGATAGAGTGTTGGCCAAGGAACTTATCTTCCTATATAATGGCCATATAATAGAAGTCAGAGAATCATAGTCAATGTGTGGTAGATAGGCAATAGGGTAGTGTGTGTGAGCTATAAGCTCAGAGCTCTTTCATGGAGTAGTAGCATATAGTATGGAGTGCCCATTTCCTCCATAGCTACTATTGTAATATTTTCGCCATTTCTATTTATAGCATATTTCAGTCATCTCGCAAATCTACTTTATTTCTTTCTACATCTTGTGATTGGCATCTCCCATTGTCTATGGCATCAAAAGCTAACAAGAATGCAGTCAGATAGGCCAAGAATGCAGTCAGATAGGCCACGATATGGATGAATGCAATCAGTCAAGTCACCAGACGAATAACTACAGTCAGCAAGGAGAGGGCCAACTGACAGAGTGCAGTCAGCAAGGCCTACAGATGATAGCATGCAGTCAGTACGAAGGCGAGATGACAGGGTGCTATCAGGAAGAAAGCCAGACGACAGGGCTTTGTCAGGAGACTGGTCAGACGGATGAGGCTAGGACGGCTAAACAATGTAGTCAGATGGCAAAGGAGGAGTCGTCATGCCTAGACCCGTCTGAGGTGAAGACGTCTGAACATGAGTCGTCTGAGGTGAAGACGTCTGAACATGATCCGTCTAAGGAGAACCCCTCTACGGCAAACCCGTTTGAGGATAACCCCTCTATGGCAAAGTCGTCTGAGAAGGAAATGTCTGAGGAGAATCTGTTTGAGAAAGACCCGTTTGAGGAGGTTACCCGTCTGACGAAATTACCCGTCTGGTAGGTTACACGTCTAAGGAAGTTACCCGTCTGAGACGTCTACCCGTCTACAGTTACCAGTCTGAGACGTCTACCCATCTACAGTTACCCATCTGAGATGTCAACTCGTCTAGCAGTCTACACGTCTAAGTTGTCTACACGTCTGGCGGGTTACACGTCTGGGCAGGTTACACATCTGGGCAGGATATCCATCTGGAGTCCAACCCGTCTAGCCCGTACACGACGACTGGCAACCCGTCTAGCCCGTACACGTTGACTGGCAACCCGTCTAAGTTCGTATCCGTCTAGCCTAATCCGTCAGAGACTAAGCCATCATGGATATTGTCGTCAAAGATGTCGTCTAAGGCAGTGCAGTCTAAAGAGTTGCTGTCAGAAGCACAACCCGACAAGGGAGATGTTTGTCAAAGGTTGACAAGTAGGTAGTTGGATCAAGAAAATAGTGCATTGGAGCTAAGAGGAAGTTGTTTCAATAGGTTGAGTGAAGGCTTTCAAAAGGTTGATGAGGCCCAAAATTTAGTTCAGTCAGTGATGGGTACTGTTGGCAATTTTGACATATTAAAGTTTTTGATAAACTTTGGCCTAAGTATGGAGCTTTAAAGCGGCAAAGAGCATGCAGAGGTGTTCGGGTTTTCGCGGGCCATAAACGGGGCGATAAAAGGGATGAAATAAGCTTTGGATATTTTATCATTGCAGATATTTTCGCTAGCTTTCCGACGATATATTATAATAGGCGATTGGGTCAGCGGATCAAAAGTTATGGCCCCGGGAAGCAGAACCAGGAAGCTCAATTTCAGGCCAGAAATTTGGCTAAGTGTTTGCTGCGCCGCCCGACTTCGCTATGCCGCCCGACTTCGCTACGGCGCCCGACTTCGAAAGAAGAAAAGTGCAAAATTTGGCTAAGTGTTGGCTGCCCGACTTCGCTGCGTCGTCCGACTTCGAAAGAAGAAAAGTGCAAAATTTGGCTAAGTGTTGGCTGCCCGACTTTGCTACATCGCCCGACTTCGCTGCGTCGTCGGACTTCGAAAGAAGAAAAGTGCAAAATTTGGCTAAGTGTTGGCTGCCCGACTTCGATGCGCCGCCCGAATCCGCTGCGCCGCCGCCCGACTTCGCTGCGTCGTCCGACTTCGGAAGAAGAAAAGTGCAAAATTTGGCCAAGTGTTGGCTGCCCGACTTCGCTGCGTCGCCCGACTTCGCTGCGCCGCCGGACTTCGGAAGAAGAAAAGTGCAAAATTTGGCTAAGTGTTGGCCGCCCGACTTCGCTGGCCACCTGACTTCGTTGTCTTACTTAAGCGCCATTCGTCATTTCCCCCTTCATCAATGGACTTCAGATCATGGACAAGTGTGCAGTTTCGGGATTTGTGCCTGCCATGATATGACATATAATGTGCTGTCAAGGTACGGGGTAGATGAACATTGAAAAACAAACTGTACCGCATCTACCACATTTAACCGGACCTGACTTTCTCGCCCACCAGACCTATCCGAAGATGTACGGTTTCAGAACAGCCATATCCAAAGTACAAGTACAGCCGACAAGGGTCTCATCAGAGCAACTTTTTACAGCTTTTGCCGGTTCTTGGGATCTGTGTATGATTGTATTTTGGGGGAAAATTCCTACTATAAAAGGAAGTTCATTTCATTGTAAAAGGGGGGGGCCATATTGCTAGAGGACTCTGCTGTGACGGACCACCTTCTAATTAATTCAAAGCATCCTTGGCTCTGCTTCTTGTCTCTGTCTTTTATGCTGCCTTCTGCTAGTATCTCTACTTCATGTCCATTTATATTTCTGTCTATTTAAATTCTGAATCCTGGATTTGAGCATTGGTGATTATTTGGATCTGGAATACTAAACAGAAGGATACATAGGATAGAATCGCAGTTGCCTTTTATGCTGCCTTCCGCTAGTATTTCCGCTTCATGTCCATTTATATTTCTGTCTGTCTGAATTTTGAATTCTGGATTTGGGCATTGGTGATTATTTGGATCTGGAATACTAAACAGAAGGATACATAGGGTAAAATAGCAGCTGCAGTTTCTGTTACATGCTTTGTTTTTATATTTTGTTGGTTTGGATGCAAATTTGCGATCGTGCTGCTTGTTCTCCCCCCCACCCGAAACGCATGATATTTACATCTCTTTCCTGTTCCCTTATCATTTTCAATCTCTTTCCAGTTCCCTTTACCACCTTTTTAAATCTCTTTCCTGCACCCTTATCTAAAACCCCCAAGTAGGTTAGGAAAGGAGTCGGCCTTCTCCGGAGATCGGTATGGGGGGCATACCTTCCTCCCAGCCTTTGTCTGCGGGTCAAGGGCGCATTGACACACCAAGTCCTTCCCAGGTGGCGGATCCGTGGCCAACAGTTTTTGGCACGCCCGGTGGGACCAACAGTCTCCATATTTTCAGGAAGCCCGAGTTTGGTGAATCTCTGGCTTGCCTTCATCTAGCAAAATCACCTGGTGACTCTGACTGAGCTAAAGATCCAGATTTCTTGATCGTAGGCGCCCTTTTTTAAGCTAATAGAAGACACCCCGGAGGAATCAAGGTTTGGTGAGCAGCCTTGACCTCACAAGCGGAGAAATGAATGTTCACCTACAGTCTCCATATTTTCAGGAAGCCCAAGTTTGGTGGATCTCTGGCTTGCCTTCATCTGGAAAAATCACCTGGCGACTCTGACTGAGCTGAAATATGGAAGCCCGAGTTCGGTGAATCTCTAGCTTGCCTTCATCTGGCAAAATCACCGTGGAAAATCCCTCATACTATGCAAATCCCTAGAATGCAGTTGTGTGGAGCTCGAGAGGCAGATCTCGTCCAAAGTCACCGGTGGGAATATGCAAACACCACCCAAATGATGAATAATATGGTTGCTTGCAGTTTCCATCGAGAAACGGGCCAAGAGGAGGAACAAAATCCAGTGGAAAATTCTAAACACAAAGAGGGCACATTTTTGCACCCTTTTTGTGTCCCAGGGCATAGCACGCAAGCATTCAACCAAAGCCCAATAAGCATGCCTCACCAGGAGGCTGATCCTGAGGAGACCCCGGCTAAAGGCCTATCGCCGGAAAGCTCCTGCTATCGCATCAAGGAGTTGGAAGAACTCGTGTTCGAGAGCCCACAGGTGGTGGACTCTCTAGAGTGGTGGTATTGGCTCCAACCATCACCGCAACCGATACCCGAAGAGGGCTCCCGTCTGACAAATCTCCTTGCCACATGGTTCATCAATTGTATGGGTACCGGCATGAATGATAACCTGCCACGTTGCACCATGTTCGCGACCTGGCAAACTTTGGGAGGTCAGTCGGACTTCAAATATCAACTGAAGTACAATCAGATCTGGTCCGGACACTGCAGGTTCATCGGATAGGCAAACAAAGCTAGATTTGTGTTGGCGGCATGCCAATCATGCCGCAAAATTTTGTGTAAATGATATAAATAAGTCGGCTAGTATGCAAAGTTTCAGTTGTTTTCTTAGTTTAGTTTGTGCAGTGTTTTTTTTTTTTAGTGTTCCAAGAGGGCCATGGGTGCCAAGGGTATGAGAAAGAGGTTGCTGCCGGCAGTGAGTATCAGGAGGACGGCGAGGGTGACTCTGTTGCCCAATGGATAAAGGCCTGGGTCATCACATTGAGGCGAGCTCAATGCCCCGCGAGCCGCCAGGAATGTTGGCAATTTTGCCACATTAAATTTTTTGATAAACTTTGGCCTAAGTATGGAGCTTTAAAGCGGCAAAGAGCATGCGAAGGTGTTCAGGTTTTCGCGGGCCATAAACGGGGGCGATAAAAGGGATGAAATAAGCTTTGGATATTTTATCATTGCAGATCTTTTCGCTAGCTTTCCGACGATATATTATAATAGGCGATCGGGTCAGCGGATCAAAAGTTATGGCCCCGGGAAGCAGAACCAGGAAGCTCAAATTCAGGCCAAAATTTTGGCTAAGTGTTTGCTGCGCCGCCCGACTTCGCTGCGCCGCCCGACTTCGAAAGAAGAAAAGTGCAAAATTTGGCTGAGTGTTGGCTGCCCGACTTCGCTGCGCCGCCACCCGACTTCGGAAGAAGAAAAGTGCAAAATTTGGCTAAGTTTTGGCTGCCCGACTTCGCTACGTCGCCCGACTGCGCCGTCGGACATTGGAAGAAGAAAAGTGCAAAATTTGATTAAGTGTTGGATGCCCGACTTCGCTGCGCCGCCCGACTTCGCTGCGCCGCCGCCCGACTTCGGAAGAAGAAAAGTGCAAAATTTGGCCAAGTGTTGGCTGCCCGACTTGGTTGCGTCGCCCGACTTCGCTGCGCCGCCGGACTTCGGAAGAAGAAAAGTGCAAAATTTGGCTAAGTGTTGGCCGTCCGACTTCGCTGGCCGCCTGACTTCGCTGTCTTCTTTAAGCGCCATTCGTCATTTCCCCCTTCATCAACGGACTTCAGGTCGTTAATCATTCATCATTTAATCATTATGTGTGTCAATCCAGGGCGGTGTCCAGAGGCTATATACGATAGGAAGTGTCACAGTTGCAGGTTCAATTATCCAAGAACAGGTTTTATTGATGGATCAGTTAGAATTTGGGGGTTTTGTTGTGACCTCTAACTCCTAAGAATTGAAATTAACTCCTATTTACTTTTGCAGAAATAAAATTGCAGGAAATGAAATTGTAGAATCTGAAAATGACAGAAAAGGAAATGTTGCTAAATTGAAGTGACAGAGAAGTAAAGTGCAGAATTGAAAAAACACACACTCTTGCATGAAAGTAAATCAACTGGAGAATGTCAAAATAGAATTTCAACTACTGCAAAACTGAATCAACAAAAACTGCCAAAGTGCAAAATGACAAGATATCTGGAAATTGCGGTGAAATGCAAAATTAAATCAACAATTGCAAAACGACAAAATATCTGGAAATTGCTGTAAATACAGAAAATGTTGTCAACGGCTGAAAACTGTGTTGAAAACTACTAAAGAAATGAAAACTGACGAATTCTGCTAACTCTGCTACGATAAGAAATTACAGTCGGAATCGCCTTCCTCCGGCTCTGCAAGTGGCCCTTGCTTCCGAACCGGAAGAAGGTGAGGAGTTATGCTAAGAGAATCTAGCTGTTAATCATCAACATCAACATGCCAATTGAAAACTGAAGATTGCAACTTTTTATTCAATCTGAAACTGCATTACGATAATGCAGGAAAAACACCGCAAATTATCGTTACGCTACAAGAAAACTTCACTCTATGCTAATTTTGGTATTCTATTGCCTATCTATCTATATATCTATATACTCAACCATCTGGGAGCTTTATTATTTATAATATAATGCCGATATGCTTGGTTACTGCTTTGTAGGGATTTACAACTGATTACATAATTGTTTCCTAGACTGCAGGAATTTGCTTTGTCAAAACTTTATCCATTCATTACAGTAGGGCTGCATTTGTTGAGGAAATCACGTTAAGATGAGTTGGGACAACCTCCTGGTCAATTTCCAATAATTTCCTCCACCGATTTATCGCTTTTTGACCACCTTCAGTTGTTCCTGCGCTATTCCCTATTCCTGCGCCGCTTATTCCTGCACTGCTCCGAACAACAAGCAGGTGACCATTTCTTACTGATCTATGCTCCAAACGCGTAGGGAGTAACGTGTTGACTTTTCCTCTCTTGCACACCCTTCTGCATTGGTGGCATGTCTTGGAGTGGTCGATTCCAAGCCTGCTTCGTATATGTACAATGGCTGGAGCTGTCACGATTCTGACTGTTTTTCTGCACAGTCAGCTACAGTGGACGAATTCTTGGCGCCTTTTTCATTTGAATTAGTTTAAAAAGAGGAACACAATATTACCAAGCATCAGATATTCAACAAGGTCTGAATTGCTATAATACTACTGATTAATTAACTGAAAAACAGGTGAAATTGCAGATCAATACCTACTTCCACAGCAGTTCGAAGAGTTAGTAATTCAAACTCAATAGGCAAAAGCGGTTTTTTTCCATAAACCAATTCATAGGGCGTAAATCCAGTGGTAGATTTCCAAGTGGTATTATAAGCCCAAATAGCTTCTAGTAACTTGTCCAGCCAATTTCTTTTATGGACTGCTACGGTTTTGGTCGAATTCATTCTAATTCCCTATTGGTCACTTCAACTTGGCCATTGGCTTGTGGATGATAAGGTGAGGATTTTCTGTGTTTGACTTGATAAAGGTGAGTAAAGGCTTCAATAACCTTGGAAGTAAATTGGGGTCCGTGATCTATGGTGATGGATTGTGGGGCTCCAAAACGCAGAAAAATCTGTGAATACAGAAAATCAACAACTTTTTCTTCTCTAGCATGTTTAAAGGCACGAGCTTCTACCCATTTGGTAACATAATCAATACATACCAAGATATGCACTTTGCCTTGAGAAGGGGGATTAATGGGTCCTACGAAATCTAAACCCCATCTTTCAAATGGTTCCTTCCTATTTGAGGTTGTAATGGCATTTCATTAGTAAAGGTAGGTTTTCCCATTCTCTGGCAAGCATCACAATGTCTAATTGACCTCTTTACATCTTTATGCAAAGATGACCAATAATATCCGGTTCCCAAGATTTTGCAAAATGATACCTAGTGGAATCAGAGGACGTTTGAAGGTGTTAAGGAGATGATGATGCCATCCATGTGGTAGAATGAATGATCTTTCCTGATAAGGCATGGATGACAGAAGTTCTGAATTTTGTTCCTCCTCTTGCCACAACAACCGATGAACAAGAGTTTGATCATCAGTTAGTCCTTCCGATTGTAATGTTTCAATTAGGACAGTTTCATTCTCGAATATTTCTCTCTCAGGTGTAGTGATTTCCTCAATAAGTTCTTTTACTACAACTCGTAGCCAAAGTGGCAATGGTTTCCTGTTCTTCATCGGATTCGGGATACCAAATTTGTCCAGAAAATTTAGTTGAAGGTTGAGCCGGTGGATACAAATAAATTTTCTTTAGGTCAACACCATTAGAAATGGTCATTTCCCCTGACCTGCAGTCTATAAAAGCAGTTGTAGTAGCCAACCAAGGTCGTCCTAGAATAATAGGGTATCCATTGACTGATTTTCTAGGCTGCAACACTAAGAAGTCTACAGGATATTCCCAAGAAGAGACTTCAATGGCTACATCTTCTAGGATACCTTCAGGTTTAGCAACGGACCTATCTGCCATTTCCAAAACTGTGGTGGTAGGATTGAGATTCTTGAGCTGCAATTTTTGCATTGTGTCCTTAGTCATAACATTAATTGCAGCTCCAAGATCAATTAGCACATTAGGAATTTGCATTAATCCAATAGTAATTGTAACTATTGGACTATCGGGGTCACTATATTTGGGAGGAACTAGTTTCCCGGACAATAAATCAGCTAATTTGCCTTCTACCTGAACAGTTTTAGGAAAGGCCTTTTTACCAGGTTTCTTGATACATAACTCCTGAATAGTCTTTTTGATTGAAGGCACATCCCTTATTGCCTGCAACAAAGGTAGAGAAATTGACATCTTTTTAAGTTCTGTCACTAATTCTGATTCAGGGGCAGTATCAATATGATCAAACCTTTCGAGGTATGGTAATGCTACTGGAGAAGATTCCTGCATTTTTTTTGTTATTTATTTTTGTTTTTGTTGCACTGTCTCCTGATTTGGAGGTTCTTGTTTCTCACTTATTTCTTCAATGGTGCGTGGAACAGGTTCAGGTAAAATCTTCCCTGAACGAAGTTGGATGTTACTACAGTCAAGTACATGAACTGCAGCAAAATCTTCAGACTCAGCCTCATAAACAGGGGCTGTTTGTCTGGTATTATTTGGGTTAGTCACAGGCTGAGCTGGGAGTGGAGGTTGTTTCACTGGTTGCGTTTGTTGATGTTGTGTTCTTCCCTGAAAATTTGGATTAGGAGCTGGCAACAAGTTTTGAGCTTGCCCTTGATACCTTTGTTGTCCTTGATATGGTGGATATTGTTGTCCCCATCTTTGTCCTTGCTGTGTCCACTGTGGATGAGTTGCATTCCAAGGTGGGTTCATCCATCCAGGATGTGACCAATCTGGAGGAGCTGTCCAAGGTTGGTTCCAAGGTTGTGCAGGGAATTCTGCATGTCCCCATGGCATGTTCATATTCCAAGGAGATTGTCCCCAATTTGGAAACCGAGGAGCATTGGGATATTGTGTATAGCCACCACCGGATCTCTGCCCAATAGCATTAAGTTCTTCTGTTTGGGTGCCTAAGACAGATTTTAGATGAGGCAACAAAGGACATCTATCTGTTGAATGTTCCTTGGAACAAATTCCACAAATAGAAGTTTTGTTTAAAGGGCAATCCTGCAAGGCATGCTTATTCCTGCATCTCGGGCAATAAATTGCCAAAGGTGGTGTAGAATTGGGTTTTGTGTTTCTCTCACCTAATGCAGAATTGAGTTGAACAAGGATATCAGTTTTTAAATTAGCCATTTCCTCCATCAACTCCTTTATGTCATTATTGCCAGAATTCCGTTTCTTTCTCCGTTGGTGAGTGCGGGAATAGTTTCTACATAACTCCACAATATCTTCAAGGTCAAGTTGATCTATGTCTCCTTTTCCCATTAAATCTAACACTTCCCTAGATTCATCCTGCAATCCTCTTAAGAAGATAGGTTTTTAAGAAATCAGGTTCTACAGGACCACATCTCTTTTGGACAAAGGCAAAGCGATCAAGGTAATCCTCTAAACTCTCATCTTCTTCTTGCTTGATCCGAAACAACTCATCTTTTCTGTTTCGTACTCGACAGTAATCCTGATATTTATGTAAGAATGCAGTCTCCATGTCATCCCAAGTATGGATTGAATTAGGTTCAAGATTACTCATAAACCATCGGAGAGCAACATCCTTAAGCGTAGAAGGAAACAATTTCAATTTATGATTATCATTTATGTAGTCATAAGTCTGACATAACACTTTGAATTCAAACAAAAATTGATCAAGATCTTCTGAAACAGTTCCCCTAAAAATTGGCAATATGGATGGAGAAATAGTTTTCATGGGAGCATCTAGAGCTGGATCCAACCGTATGGGATATTCAAAAGTCCTAGGAGGATCATCAGCATACCCACCTGGTGGTGCTGCTGCTGCTGCCATAGTTATTTTCTTTGAGTTTGATGTGGATGGTTCAGTCTTAAGGGAATGTTTAGCAGAAAGTGCTGCCAAAAGTTCTTGTTCTAATCTGTCCAAAGCTTCAGTTGGTGAAGAAGGTATTTTTGGCAATTCTTCATCTGATCGTGAAGAACGCCTTGGTGGTTCAGAACTAGTTCGATAAACCTCCCTCTTTCGTCTCTTGGCCTATGCATTCATGCCTATTCAGTAAATAAACTGAAATACAATATTTCAAAAATTGTAACACAATTCTTGACCCGTGTCACTTTTCCTAACAACACCGTTTGTTCCCCAGCAACGGCGCCAAAAAAGATGAGGGTCGTTAATCATTCATCATTTAATCATTATGTGTGTCAATCCAGGGCGGTGTCCAGAGGCTGTATACGATAGGAAGTGTCACAGTTGCAGGTTCAGTTTATCCAAGAACAGATTTTATTGGTGAATCAGTTAGCATTTGGGGGTTTTGTTGTGACCTCTAACTCCTAAGAATTGAAATTAACTCCTATTTACTTTTGCAGAAATAAAATTGCAGGAAATGAAATTGCAGAATCTGAAAATGACAGAAAAGGAAATGTTGCTAAATTGAAGTGACAGAAAAGTAAAGTGCAGAATTGAAAACACACTCTTGCATGAAAGTAAATCAACTAGAGAATGTCAAAATGGAATTTCAACTACTGCAAAACTGAATCAACAAAAACTGCCAAAGTGCAAAATGACAAGATATCTGGAAATTGCGGTGAAATGCAAAATTAAATCAACAATTGCAAAATGACAAAATATCTGGAAATTGTTGTAAATACAGAAAATGCTGTCAACGGCTGAAAACTGTGTTGAAAACTACTAAAGAAATGAAAACTGGCAGAATTCTGCTAACTTGCTGCAGCAAGAAATCAACAAGAAATTCTGTCAGAAACTGCCTTCCTCTGGCCTGCAAGTGGCCCTTGCTTCCAGAACCAGAAGAAGGTGAAGAGTTATGCTAAGAGAATCTAGTTGTTAATCATCAACCTCAACATGCCAATTGAAAACTGAAGATTGCAACTTTTTATTCAATCTGAAACTGCATTACAGTAATGCAGGAAAAACCTGCAAATTACTGTTCTGCTACAAGAAAACTTCACTCTATGCTAATTTTGGTATTCTATTGCCTATCTATCTATATATCTATATACTCAACCATCTGGGAGCTTTATTATTTATAATATAATGTTGATATGCTTGGTTACTGCTTTGTAGGGATTTACAACTGATTACATAATTGTTTCCTAGACTGCAGGAATTTGCTTTGTCAAAACTTTATCCATTCATCATTGTTGGGTTGCATTTTTTGAGGAAATCACGTTAAGATGAGTTGAGACAACCTCCTGGTCAATTTCCAATAATTTCCTCCACCGGTTTATCGCTTTTTGACCACCTTCAGTTGTTCCTGCGCTATTCCCTATTCCTGCGCCGCTTATTCCTGCACTGCTCCAGAACAACAGGCAGGTGACCATTTCTTGCTGATCTGTGCTCCAAACGCGTAGGGAGTAACGTGTTGACTTTTCCTCTCTCTTGCACACCCTTCTGCATTGGTGGCATGTGCTGGAGTGACTGATTCCAAGCCCTGCTGTATATGTACAGCTGGCTGGAACTGTCACAGTTACAGCCTGTTTTTCTGCACAGTCAGCTACAGTGGACGAATTCTTGGCGCCTTTTTCATTTGAATTAGTTTAAACAGAGGAACACAATATTACCAAGCATCAGATATTCAACAAGGTCTGAATTGCTATAATACTACTGATTAATTAACTGAAAAACAGGTGAAATTGCAGAAAAAACAGTAAAACAGAGTATATGCACTTTGTCATTTCAGAATTTGCAAACATCATTATATAATGCATTTTTTCCATAATTAACATAAAATCATAGTAAAAAGGGTAAGTCAAATAGTTTAAAATGTATCAAAGAGTGTTCATGGATGAGGCAATTCCTAGCCTCATCATTCCCCCCCAACTTATGGTAATGCATGTCCTCATGCATTTTGTACAGCGACAGCGGCACACAGATCCAGGTCTAGCCATCTTTCATGAAATTTGAGTAATGCACCACCAATTTTATAGAATCCACCGATGGTGAAACCACTTGTTGGAAGTGCATATCGAGTCGTGGGTCGAGTATCAAAGAAGTAGGGGACAGGAGTAATAATTATGGGCATCCTATATCTCGGACCTATCCAAAGCTCCTTGATTTCTCGATATAATTTGGACAATGCCTTCCGCCCTTCTCCTTGACCACAGCAAATTAGTGAGAGAAATTGGCTCTCTTTTCTGTAGAGAGATAGATAACTCACCCCATCTGTTTTTACAGGCTGCCACAGCATCATCAAAGAAATCTGCACAAAAATTCTGAAACTGGATTATACATTTCTCAAGGTTCGCAAGATAGAGTTGTTTCATTCTGATATCCCTCATGAAGGTATAATGAACATTTGTACAATCCTTGTGATTCAGGGGAGCAGGTCTAATAAGTAAAACATCTTGTGATTCCAATTCCTTAGTTAACTTCTTTTCTATGTCCCAATAAATCTGATTTTGCAGAGTGGACATGAAGGCTCTAAGCTGTAAGTCACCTGTATAAATGTGAGGCGAAACATACTTTCGTTGGCAAAAAGAAATTATGCAAAAATAACTCACATAACAGGTTTTGTTGCTCTGCTGGACTCTGCATAAATGCCTCTATGAATTCTTCAAGAGTGTTCAACTAATGAGGCGACTCGAAGCAAGTCTCATGATTTGCCGGCGAAGGTATCTCTCCTTGAGTAGGAAGCTATAAAACCTAGGTGGTCTTCTGCACTGTATTGCATATTCTGCAATCTGACATACATCCTGCACCTGTGTTTTTAACCTATTAACCTTTGTTTCCTTCTCTGCTAATTTAGTTGTTTCAGAGTTTAAAGTGGCAACCTTGCCCTCTAACTAATGACACTGAGTCATCCAATATGCCAGGTCTTCATTGTACCTAGTTAAAGGCACTGGATTGAGGATACGAAGGCGTGGGCCAGATACAACAGGAAATTGGCCGTCACAAGTGATGTATCTCATAACCCACATTGCAACTTCGTTCCAAGGGAATGGTAAACTAGGTCTTTTTACCCCCTTACAAACATTTTTATGCATTAAGAATTCAATTTCTCCATCCCCTTCTTCCTTAAACCGATTAACTAGGTCAACTAAAATATTTCTCCTAGTTTTTACAATCTGCAAACCCCGAAGAGGTAATTCAATGATTTGGTTGAGTATTTCAAGAGTTACCTAGATGGTCATCCCGTTAATGTGCACTCGATTGTTGTGGAAGGTGCGTGCGAATTCTGCTGCCAAGCCCTCGGAATAGCCATCAAATTTTTTTAGGAATGGCAGAAATCCTCCATCAGTGAATATTTGCAGAGATGCAGGGTCACTTTCCAGGTAGCTAATATTTTCAGGTTCAGCTCTGATTTTCTTTCCCCCCATGGCGTAATTTCCTGCCTTCTGTTCTGTAGTTTCTGTAAATTGGTGGACAGTACGAGCGTACGTCTGGTTTAGGGTTTCAATCGCCGTAGCAGGAATAATAGCAGCGCAGGAACTGCTTCAGAACTTGCAGCGTAATGACGTGGCAGCGCATGTGAAGTTACCACCCGTAACTTCGCTCATTTTTGTTATGGACGCCAACTGTCACATGCAACCGTGAGTCGGTGACCTGTCTTTTTCCTTCTAAACCAATTAACTCACCGCAGGCCACGTGTCGTAAACAGTTTTTACACATAATTTCATTCCTGCGCTTTAATCAATCATTCCTGCGCTCTGGGATATAAACAGTTTATTCCTGGGCTTGTTAAATCATTCCTGCGCTCTGGGATATAAACAGTTTATTCCTGCGCTTTATGGATTATTCCTGCGCTTTGAAATATAACAGGTTATTCCTGCGCTTCCCTATTTCAGCGCACTTCTGTTTTTTTCATTCTAGAGCAGAATTAGGCAGAGGCATTACTGACAAGGACTTTCCATTTTTTATTCCCCCTTTTTATATGCTTTTATACTAATCAAGGATATATACACTATACTAATAATTTACATTATTCAGAGAATGAAAAAGACACATACCTGTTATAACCATTTTATCTACATTTTGAGGTGCTCTTGCTGAGATTTCCAGCTAATCAATCTTTAACCTAAGGTAGGTGCAATCTGAAAACAGACGAAACAACGGTCATAAGATAAGACCGAACAATGATAGTGAAACCAACTAGGTAAACATGCCGGAAAACCGGTTTTCATGTAAACTCAACTCAGGAGTGCCTCAAAGAGGTTTTCACTTCCTGAATTTTTTTTTTTTTTTTTTTTTTTTTTTTTTTAAATCTTGTGTCAATCTGCTGAATTTGGTATGGAAGAAGTATTTTCTTCCCAAATGTGTACATCCAAATTTTCCACTTGCTTGAGAAATTCTTCCCTGTTGTATGGTTTGTGGTACATACGAAGACGATGTCCATTTACCACCAACTTGCGTTGTGAGTCATCAATAGGTGTAAGACGAACAGCTCCATTGTCAAACACTTCCTCAATTTGGTATGGTCCAAGCCATCTGGTCTGCAACTTTCCAGGGAAATCTTTGTATTGTGAATCAAACAACAAGGCCCAATCACCTTGCTGAAATTTTTGCTGCTTTATGTGACTATCATGCCACATCTTTCGCTGTGCTTGGATTATCTTTGTCTGATGTAGTGCATCAATGCGCAGTTCATCCAATGCATCAAGTTGCAGAATACGATCTTCTTGTGCCTGTGACAGATCAATACCTACTTCCAAAGCAGTTCGAAGAGTTAGTAATTCAAACTCAATAGGCAAAAGCGGTTTTTTTCCATAAACCAATTCATAGGGCGTAAATCCAGTGGTAGATTTCCAAGTGGTATTATAAGCCCAAATAGCTTCTTGTAACTTGTCCAGCCAATTTCTTTTATGGACTGCTACGGTTTTGGTCAGAATTCGTTCTAATTCCCTATTGGTCACTTCAACTTGGCCATTCGTTTGTGGATGATAAGGTGAGGATTTTCTGTGTTTGACTTGATAAAGGTGAGTGAAGGCTTCAATAACCTTGGAAGTAAATTGGGGTCCGTGATCTGTGGTGATGGATTGTGGGGCTCCAAAACGCAGAAAAATATGTGAATACGGGAAAATCAACAACTTTTTTCTTCTCTAGCATGTTTAAAGGCACGAGCTTCTACCCATTTGGTAACATAATCAGTACATACCAAGATATGCACTTTGCCTTGGGAAGGGGGATTAATGGGTCCTACGAAATCTAAACCCCATCTTTCAAATGGTTCTGTTCCTATTTGAGGTTGTAATGGCATTTCATTAGTAAAGGTAGGTTTTCCCATTCTCTGGCAAGCATCACAATGTCTAATGTACCTCTTTACATCTTTATGCAAAGATGACCAATAATATCCGGTTCCCAAGATTTTGCGAAATGATACCTGGTGGAATCAGAGGACGTTTGAAGGTGTTAAGGAGATGATGATGCCATCCATGTGGTAGAATGAATGATCTTTCCCGATTAGGCATGGATGACGAAGTTCTGAATTTTGTTCCTCCTCTTGCCACAACAACCGATGAACAAGAGTTTGATCATCGAGTTAGTCCTTCCGATTGTAATGTTTCAATTAGGACAATTTCATTCTCGAATATTTCTCTCTCAGGTGTAGTGATTTCCTCAATATGTTCTTTTACTACAACTGTAGCCAAAGTGGCAATGGTTTCCTGTTCTTCATCAGATTCAGGATACCAAATTTGTCAAGAAAATTTAGTTGAAGGTTGAGCAGGTGGATACAAATAAATTTTCTTTAGGTCAACACCATTAGAAATGGTCATTTCCCCTGACTGCAGTCTATAAAAGCAGTTGCAGTAGCCAACCAAGGTCGTCCTAGAATAATAGGGTATCCATTGACTGATTTTCTAGGCTGCAACACTAAGAAGTCTACAGGATATTCCCAAGAAGAGACTTCAATGGCTACATCTTCTAGGATACCTTCAGGTTTAGCAACGGACCTATCTGCCATTTCCAAAACTGTGGTGGTAGGACTGAGATTCTTGAGCTGCAATTTTTGCATTGTGTCCTTAGTCATAACATTAATTGCAGCTCCAAGATCAATTAGCACATTAGGAATTTGCATTAATCCAATAGTTATTGTAACTATTGGACTACCGGGGTCACTATATTTAGGAGGAACTAGTTTCCCGGACAATAAATCAGCTAATTTGCCTTCTACCTGAACAGTTTTAGGAAAGGCCTTTTTACCAGGTTTCTTGATAGATAACTCCTGAATAGTCTTTTTGATTGAAGGCACAATCCCTTATTGCCTGCAACAAAGGGAGAGAAATTGACATCTTTTTAAGTTCTGTCACTAATTCTGATTCAAGGGCGATATCAATATGATCAAACCTTTCGGGGTATGGTAATGCCTCTGGAGAAGATTCCTGCATTTTTTTTGTTACTTCTTCTTTTTGTTTTTGTTGCACTTGTCTCCTGATTTGGAGGTTCTTTTTTCTCACTTATTTCTTCAATGGTGGGTGGAACAGGTTCGGGTAAAATCTTCCCCGAACGCAGCTGGATGTTACTCCAGTCAAGTACATGAACTGCAGCGAGAATCTTCGAGACTCGAGCCTCATAAACAGGGGCTGTTTGTCCGGTATTATTTGGGTTAGTCACAGGCTGAGCTTTGGGAGTGGAGGTTGTTTCACTGGTTGCGTTTGTTGATGTTGTGTTCTTCCCTGAAAATTTGGATTAGGAGCTGGCAGCAAGTTTTGAGCTTGCCCTTGATACCTTTGTTGTCCTTGATATGGTGGATATTGCTGTCCCCATCTTTGTCCTTGCTGTGTCCACTGTGGATGAGTTGCATTCCAAGGTGGGTTCATCCATCCAGGATGTGACCAATCTGGAGGAGCTGTCCAAGGTTGGTGTTTGTCACATTTTGCACGGGGTGCAATGTCTTCAATGTTGTAAAGTAACAGTGCTGCTCTTCTTTTCCCTCTTCCCCCATCTTTCTTCCTTCTTCTCTCCCTTTCCTTTTCTTTCCCGCATTCTCTTTCTTTCCCCCCTTTTTTTCCTCGGAGTCCCCCAGTTGATTTTTCAACTTTCCAGCAGGTTACCCAAGAAATTGGCTAAGTCTGGGTGCGAAGTTCGCACTTCGCCCAGTTTTGGTGCGAAGTGCGTACTTCGCCCGTTTGGTGCGGTCGCCTCGCCCGTCTGGTGCGTCGCCGCCCGTTTTGGTGCGAAGTTCGCTCGCCCGTTGGTGCGTCCTCGGCGTCCGCCCGATTTTGGTGCGAAGTCGACTTCGCCCCACTTTCTGGGCGCACCTTGCAAGCGACTGGCAGGCTGACAAAGAAGAATGATAAGTGCCGGAGCAAGGTCCGTACGGCGGCGGACACCGGTGTTCACCGTGCGCGAGTCCGACTTCTCGGCGAAGTCGGAATGCGCCCTTGACGAGTGTACGGTAGGGAGAACAAACCCGGAATTTGACCAAGGCGTGAAGGCCTTCCCGACTACAGCTTGTTTCTGCCCGCGCATCCCAAGGAGCTCCGATCCCAAGCGAAGATGGATAGGCGCCCTCTAAGGCGGACATGTGTCAAACGACATCTTCCTTCATCCGACAAGTGTCCAGCTTCGGGATTCGAACCAAGACGTGCCGAGCAAAAGGACGAGCATGGGCTGCACTGCCTGTGCCAGTAGCCTCATTCAAAGCTGATCTGAGGTTCCACCTGCTCCAGCTACCAGCGTACCTGCCGACTTGAAGATTCTACCCAGCACTCCGTCACGTAGCTGTCCAGCTCCCAGGATGACCATGCTGCGGGTACAGTCCGGTCCGACAAAAGGTCGGCATTTGCGGCTCTTTCGCCGCTTACGTCGACTTATGTTTGGTGGGACTCTGTGCCCATTAATGTAACGGGAGGGACTCGGGCTATAAAAGCCGACCATGAATTCATTGTAAAGGGTGGAAGGGGAATGTTTGTTAGGGAACCACTTGTGCCCATTGTAACCGTGCTTACGCTTATAAATACAATCTGTATGCCTGGTTACGTTACTGCCGCTTTTATTTCTGTATGCTTATGCTTTACGCGATTCTGTGTCATGGCTTGTTGATTCATTTCAGCATTTGATGATCAGGCGCCTTTAGCATTATTTCTGTACTTTTAATTTTCGTATAATAGATGTGGTAGCAGTTCCATCAGTTATGTGTGACGTTGCTGGCCCGTATCTGGTGATTGATGCGATCCCCTGCTGTTAGTTCCTTGTAGGGAATGTTTGCTAGGGAGCCATTGAAGCTGTGCGGTTAAATTCTCTACCTTACACATATACCTGGCTCTGATATCTCTAGGTTTACTTTCTACCCCTATCAGTGTACGTATCTGGTGATTGATGCATTGCCGTGCTCTGTTAGTTCCTTGTAGGGAATGTTTGCTAGGGGATCATTGAAGCTGTGCATACACTGCTTGTGTATCGGAAGTACGCGTAGGTTTTGCAGTTCTTTGTCATGCTTTGTGTTTGTATGCAGTAAGTAGCGGTGATTGGTGTGTTCCCGTACTGTTAGTTCCCCCCCACCAACCTCTGAATATATTTGTAATTTCTTTCTGTACATTTGTCTCTTTCTGTACATTTATTTCTTTCCTGTTCCCTTTAGCTTAAATCGGAAACCCCCCCCCCAAAAGGAGCCGGCCTTCTCCGGAGATTGGCTCGGAAGGCATCTCTTCCTTCCGGCCTTTCATCTTTGGTGGGCGAATGCGGGCGCATTAACCCAAAATCCTTTCCTCATGGCAGATTCGTAACCAACAGTTTCTCTGGCACGCCCGGTGGGACCCTGGTCCCACGTTTTAAAAGAAGAGGTACCCGTTCTGTCTCCACCTAGCGCAACAGTTTTTCTGACCCGCTTGGAGGAACTCGGGTCCCACATCTGAAGAGAGATTTTCCGATCCGTCTCCACCTGGCGCTGACAGTCCCTGAGCTCTCGGTGAGACAAGGAAGTTTCTCACCCCCGACAGAATCGAAGCACCGGTGTTCGCTTCATTGCTGTTCCAAATCTGAACACCTGGCGACTCTGCACGAACAAATCCTCTGAGTCTAGAAGACCGGTCCCGTCACCTTCATGCACACGAGAAGGTGGCAAGCAAGAAATCCGAGAAGCCCGCCTGAGTTCTACGAACTGGACATCAACGCTCGAGGCGAGATCCCCAGGCTGGCTGATCCGCGAGCTCGTTTCGACGAAGCCGAGGCTGAGATCCAAGAAGAAGCCGAAGCTGAAGTCGGAGGAGCCGAGTACGAAGTAGAAGAGGCCGAGGAAGAAGAAGATCCTGTATCCTCGGAAAGTACCGACACTGAGTACACAACCGACGGCGGAGAAGAAGAAGAAGAAGAAGAAATGGCTGCCCAACAGCCAAATGACGATGACCTCTTCCCGGCGGTGGACTCTACGGGACCGTTGGCCCTGGTCGGACAACAAGCTGTGCCCCCTGCTGCTTTAAAGTCTATTCCCACATACGACGGCTACGGTAAGACGGCGTATGAGCACATCCAGGACATCCTTGCCCTGGCCGCACTGCATACTATTACCGATGAAAGTGTGAAGACCCGTCTGCTGGCCCTTTCCCTGAGGGGAAAGCTTCTCTATTGGTGGAGATCGCTGCCAGAGGGATCCATCACAGGGTGGCCCCAGCTTGCCAGGAGACTCGTAAAAGGATGCAACGAGTCCGCTGATCCTACTTCTCTCTTGCATCGGTTCCAAGCTATCCGAGAGACATCCTCAAGAGGAGGTGTCGATTTCAACATCGGGTTTGCGAGATCCTGGAAACGGGTACCTCGCGAACTTCGGCCTTCGAGTGGCATGGCTGCTCACTACTATACGAGATCATTCAACTCGGACATATGCACTGCTGCTGAAGATCGCCGAGAATTGACGAGTTTCTGTCGTTGTACGAGGCTGCCCGGCAAGCTGAAGGCGATATTATTTCCATCGGCGAGGCTTCCGTCCGAGTGCGGGAACCAATTCATCCCGACTTCCCCGGATCACGGTATCCTTACGCCACGGCGGTTCGCCGTCCACTTCCGGGCAGCAACCCCAGCAGCAGTGGAATCCGGCGCCGGTCGTAACTCCTTATGGCCCGCCTCAAATGCATTACCCTCATCCGCCTCCTCCCGCTCCGCATTTTCCAGCGCTCCCTGCTCCCCCGCAGTACGCGCCTTATTCTAACCCTCCTCCATTGGCTGCATTGCCCCCACCGGCACAATTGCCACCTCCTGACAGCAGCATCCAGAACACGATTCTACAAGAGGTGCGGGCTTTGGCCTCCGGATATCATGCCATGTCCAATGACATGACCGCTATGAAGAAGAAGCAGGCCCAAATGGACCTCGCTCCTAGAAGGCCGTATGCGCCACCAGCGTTGACAAAAGATAAAGCCCCAGAGAACCAGCCGTAGAGGCGTCCGCCTCCGAGGAATGCTGCTATAGATGACCCACCTGGTCCTCCCGACCGGGTCAAGCCGAGTGCACCACGTGCAATGACCCGCATTCGGAGGAAGATTGCACTTTGCACCGGCACTACATCCGGGACCACTGGCCGGCGGCGCTATTGAAGACGATGAGCTGTACATGATCTTGGACGGCGAGGCCAATTTTGCCACTGCCGAGAAGAGAATCTAGTGGCGCCCGCCGGGAAGAAAAGAAAGGCTGAGACGCGGCTAAGCCTTTGCAAGTCTACGCAAGAAGAGAAAAACCGCAGCCCCACGAGCTGCCACCGTACTAGCGGGCGTGGCCTTACACAGCCCAGGAGAAGGCGTCCAAAGAAAAAGCTCCAGTTAAGCCTTCTCCGGCAAAGGCTGCCCCTGTTCCCGCCAAGCCTCCAGCAAAGGCCTCAACTCCCGCTAAGCCTCCTATACCTCAGCCCCCAGCTGAAACCAAAGAACAAGCCCAGGAGAAGCTGAAGTACCCGTCTCGACCAAGAGACGGCGAGTTGAGGCCACCCAACGATGCCGGACCAAGTATGAACCGGCTAAGCCAGCGAAGGAGCTAGTACCTCGGGCTACGGCATTGTAGACGAGTTGAAGAAGACTCTGCCGGAATCGGCATGTACGACGCTCTTACGCTCCCGGGCCGGGTAGATCTGCTTGCAAGAATCACTAAAGAACATGAAGAGCGGCAAGCGGATGCGGCTGCTGTCTGGTTCAACCTTTGACGATCTCGGCCACTGGGAAGAACAGGACCGCCACCCTTTTATACTGTCTTTACGGATGCAAGGGCACATAGTTCTCAAGCTGCATGGTGGATTCTGGTGCTTCCTCGACCGTAATGCCGAAGGCCGTCTGCGATGAAATCGGGATGGAATACACACGGAGCAGCCAAGGTGTGCTGCAACTAGACGGCACCCCTGTCAAGACAGTTGGTGTCATAAAGGACATCCCTATCCGACTGCACAAGGCTCTCGACATCGTAGTCATCCAAGAGGTCGTGATTGTTGACCTGGAGCCTTACTTCGGCATGTGTCTCTCTCGGGAGTTCACTGCGAAGTTGGGCGGGTACCCGTCTCTAGACTACTCACACATGGAAGTGCCCTTCAAAGGAAGGAGGCTGAAAATTTTCAATGAGAAGCCTTCCCCCTTTCTAGTGGACAAGATACCGGAGGAGAGATGGGCTGCATGGTCCGGTTGTCGGAGGAAGAAGCGGTGACGGTGGAGCCCGGCCAGAGCAAGCTCTCGAAGTGCTACAGCTCGAAGACGAGTTCTCGTTGCGGGACTTCAATGCCGTAATCGGGACGGAGCAGGGCTGTTACTCCATTAAACAGTCCGAGAGGCTTGACGTGTCAGCCGCGAAAGAAGTAGGACCTGCACCCGAAGAGCTGTGGAAGCTTTTCTTTGACGGCGCGCGATGCAAGAATGGCGCCGGTGCAGGGGTACTCCTGGTTTCTCCAACTGGAATCCAGAAGGACTATGCCTACAGGCTGGCCTGGAGCTGTACTAATAACTCAGCGGAATACGAAGCCCTGTGCTTGGGTTTGCGAAAGGCGGAAAGGCTCGAAATCAAGCACCTCCAGATTTTCGGGGATTCAGAGCTGTTGTGTCATCAAGTTATGAATAAATGCGCGTCCAAGCATCACTATCTTAGATCGTACCGCAATCGGGTCTGGGACCTGATGGAATCGTTCGACTCATTAAATGTTAAGGCAATATCGCGTGAGAGAAACAAGCACGCAGATATTACGGCGTCTGTTGGAGCCAGGTACGTTCCGGCTGAAGACGTTGTCCAGAAACTGAAGCCGGTCCGCACCGTTTACAGGCCTTCTGTGCACGATAGGGATACCTTACGGCGGGTGTTCAGCTGTGACGAGGAGATCGTCACATTCCTGGTTAACGAAGTATGTGTAATCGAAGGTAGAGACCCTGATGACGAGCAATATGAGGGGTTGATACAGTTATGGAATAATCACGTCCCAAAGGGACTGATTACATTAGAAAGTCTCTTTGATCAGAATGACAGAGCAATATCCCACAGGATCAAAGTAGACCCGAGGCAGTATGCAGACCTGGAACTCGAACCTGGTAAAACCATCAAGGTCGGAACAGACTGCACGTCGGAGGAGGCGAGGGCGATTAGATCACTGTGCCAGGAGTTCCCCGACATCGTGGCCTGGTGCTACGAGGATTTGAAGGGGTATGACAAAACTGTCATCCAGCATACCATTGAGCTAGAGGATGGCGCCAAGCCATTCCGACAGAAGCAGAGGGCCGTAAATCCAAAGATTGAGGCCATGATGAAGACCGAGCTCTTGAAGATGTTGGAGGCTAAGATCATCTACCCCATCAAACATTCATCCTGGGTCGCGAATTTGGTGCCGTGAGGAAAAAGAATGGCGACATACGTCTCTGTGTCGACTTCAGAAACCTAAATCAGGCTTCCCTCAGGGACCACTATCCGCTTCCCCAAATTGACCAGATTCTACATATCGTTGCTGGAGCCCAGAGATTTTCACTTTTAGATGGATTTTCCGGCTACAACCAGATTTGGGTCAAAGACGAAGACCAGCATAAGACAGCGTTCACCACCAAGTGGGGGACGTTCGCCTATCAGCGCATGCCGTTTGGCTTATCCAATGCTGGTGCTACGTTCCAAAGGGCCATGGACCTCGCCTTCCGAGAGCTGCTCAACAAAATTATTGTCATCTACCTCGATGACATGACTGTTTTCTCTCACCGACGAGAAGATCATGTTTCGCACCTGCGGCAGATATTTGAAAGTTGTCGAGAATTCGGCATCTCCATAAACCCGAAGAAGTCTGTCTTCGCGGTAAAAGAAGGAAAGCTGCTGGGACATGTCATCTCCGAGGAAGGCCTCGCCATTGACCACGACAGAGCGGAAGCCCTCGTTCGCTTGCCAGCCCCCATCGACAAAAAGGGCTGCGGTCCTTCTTCGGTCGGATTAACCTCGTGCGGAAGTTCATCCCGGACTTCGCACGGGTGATCAAGCCTATGGCCGAACTGCTCAAGAAAGACACACCTTACGAATGGACTGATGAGAGAGAGCAAGCCTTCGAGGAGATCAAGGCCCGAATTGCACAAGCTCCGGTGTTGACCAACCCGGACTACTCCAAGGACTTCATCCTGTATGCAGTGGGAGAACCCGAAAGTTACGCTGCAGTCCGACTCAGAAGGGAGACGACGGTGAGGAGCGCCCCATAGCGTTCCTGAGCCAAGTCATCTTGCCGCATGAAGAAAAGTACAATTTTATAGAGCGGCAAGTTCATGCTGTCATGAAGTCCCTTCGAAAGTTCAGGCACTTTGTCTCCCAGAGCAAGACCACTGTTTTTGTGATTCACCCGGATGTTCGAAGTTTTATTTTGCAAGGAGAACCGGGTCACAAGAGAGCGGGATGGATTGCCAAGATCCAGGAGTTCGACATCGAAGTGCGGCCCACCAAGCTTATTAGAGGCC
Source organism: Wollemia nobilis (assembly GCA_028583015.1). Classification (NCBI taxonomy): domain Eukaryota; kingdom Viridiplantae; phylum Streptophyta; class Pinopsida; order Araucariales; family Araucariaceae; genus Wollemia; species Wollemia nobilis. The sequence continues at coordinate 10,177,797 of JAQPPZ010003784.1, read as the reverse complement.
GAGCCTTGTGTCAGGAATTGGCCCGAAGCGCTGTAGCCGGCATCTCCGCCTGTAAGTGGGAGGACACAGCGACACGCATCTACCTAGCCGACTCCTTATCGGAGGGGAGTGATTGGACAGATGAACTGGTGAGATTCTTACGCACCGGAAGATGTCCCGATCACTGAACGCCTCACAACGAAGGAGATTTCGGTTGGGTGCACTCAAGTACACTCTTCGCCCCGAGGGGCTTTACTTCAGAAACATTGACGGCATCCTGTTGCGGTGCGTCAGAAAATCCGACCAGCCTAGGGTCCTCGGAGAATTTCATTCCGGGATGCCTGGAGGTCACCATTCTTCAAGGCCAACGGCCTTAAAAATAATAAGGGCTGGGTACTATTGGCCCACTCTGTTCGCAGACGCGCATGCGGTCTGCGCTAAATGTGATCAATGCCGAGGTATGCCTGGCCGAAACAGAAAAGCACCCCTGCCCCTTCAACCGATTCAGGCCGAGACTCCGTTCCAGCAATGGGGTCTAGACTTCATTGGGGTGATTTCTCCTAACTCCTCCGCCGGCCACAAGTTTATTCTTACAGCTACTGACTATTTCACACGGTGGACGGAGGCAATCCCGACCAAGAACGCAGACCAAGAAACGGTCATCAGGTTCATTGAGAGCCTGATTACCCGCTTCGGGGTTCCAGAGTCGATTGTAACAGACAACGGTCCGGGATTTGTAGGCGCTGTACTCACGGAGTACACCGGCAGACTTGGCATCTATCACAAAATGTCTTCTAACTACTACCCGCAGGGGAACGGCCTTGCCGAGTCCACGAACAAGAACCTCCTGAAAATCATCCGGAGGACCATTGACAGAAACAAGCGGACTTGGCACTTGCTCCTGAACCGGGCGCTATGGGCGGACAGAGTTGCGTTCAAGAAATCCCTCAGAACGTCCCCCTATGCGCTCGTCTATGGCAAAGAGGCTGTCATGCCATCACACATCGAGATCCCTGCCCTGTGGATGATTGACGAAGACAGGAGCGGCGGAGACCCGGTGGACGACAGGCTGTGCCAACTCCTGCAGTTGGAAGAAGACAGAGAAAGTGCATACCAGGCCTTCGCGGATCACATTGCAGCCACTCAAGGCTGGTTTGCCAAAGGCACCACTGCCCGAGTTTTCGAAGTCGGGGACCTGGTGCTAAAGTGGGACTCATACAAAGCAAAGCCGGGTAATCACGGGAAGTTTGATGCTCTCTGGGAGGGCCCTTATCAGATTGCTCGGGTGAATCAGTTCAATGCTTACCTATTGCGGGATATGGAGGGTCAGCTCCTGCCTATCCCTGTTAATGGGTTCCATTTGAAGCTTTACCGCTGTTGAAGGTGCCCGAGTGGCCCTTCCTTGTAAAAATTTTCCTTGTGTTTTTTTTTATTTTTCCCGGCATGTACAGTTTCCAGTTTTAGCTTTCAATTCGTTTTTCTTCTTTTTTGAGCTTAACTGCGGCATGGGAGAGAAAGACAGACTTCGCAGCGAAGTCTGTCGTTGCCCTCGGGGAGGGCGAAGTTCGGCTATGCAAAGAAAGAAGGGAGAAAAAAAGGGCAAAAAATTGACTAAGTGTTGGCCGAAGCCCGACTTCGCAGCGAAGTCGGACTTCGGCCCAACCAAATGCGAAGTTTGATCAAGAAAAATGCTGAGGCACACTAAAGGGAAGCTCCGCTCAGCTTTGACCGAAGTACGCACTGCGCATACTTTCCGTGCGAAGTACGCACTGCGCGCAACTTTTGCGCGAAGTGCGAACTTCGCAGCGAAGTCCGACTTCGGCCAGCATCAGCGCGAAGTGCGCACTGCGCTCAATTCTCGTGCGAAGTGCGAACTTCGCGCGAAGTTCGCACTTCGCTCCAAGCTTCGGCCGAAGTCCGAACCCGCCCCAGTGTCGCAATGCGCAGTAAGACCAAAGAGCAAAGGTTGCAAAAACGTTAAGTGTTGGTAAAGCCCGAAGGCGGCTAAGACCCAGACTGTGCCCAAACCTTGGGCGCAGCCAGAAAGCAGAACAGTTCAAGCGCGCGCTTCGCGCGAAGTTCGTACTTCGCCCGAAATTCGGGCGAAGTCCGGCTTCGCCGGCAAGGTCGGGCCGCACCCAACTTCGGGCGAAGCCCGGCTGCGCCTTGTTTTCGGGGCCAGTATTGGGACACTGTTTTAAAAAATAATAATAATAAAAAATTCGAAAATCCCCAAGCTGGGCCCAAGGTTTGCAACTGTTTTAATGTGGGTTTCCGCACCGAAGGTTTTGTCTTGAGCAGTGTGCCCAAGTGGTGGCAGCAACGTCAGCCATGGTGCAATCTCCAAAGCAGAATTAATGATTGCACGTTTTTCAAAGGAAAATGCAACAAAAGAAACATGGCACGTCTGTCGGGGCGCGTTTTTTCCAAACATTCTCCTGCTGCGACCACCCAAGGATCTTAACTCAGCCGACCTACCCCCTCTGCGTTGCATTTATGGCACTGTCTTCATCTAGAAAAGGGGGTCAAAAGCATGCAAACATTCCAGATTGCACAGATTATTCCTCGGACAGTTCAAATTCTGTGATAGCGAAATCTGTTGCAGACAGCCTGAACCTATCATTATTGCTGATTCGAGAGAGATGGACGAGAGGAAAGAGGCCGGTGTCGGCACGGTCCAGTAGCAACGAACCGGGGGATTTACCGCGGCCGGGGCGTTTTCAAAGGCGATGCCCCGCCAGAGAAAAAGCCAAAATCCCGAACCAAAAAAGTACGAGCGTGGGCAAGCCCCACCACCTCCGGTGAATTACACGGCGGGATATGTGGACGGCTCATTTTCTATGAGCCTGACTCAGCTGCGAGCAAATGTGGAGAGCTGGGCTGACAAAGTTTCGCCCTCCCACCATTTCGGAGCGGCGTACAAATCAAACCTCTTCAGATTTTTGTGCCCTCCTGTCCATCAATGCCCGGAACTGGTAGACTTAATTGTCCGACACTACAGACCAGCTTCCCGGCAAATTTGCAGCTCCAGCGGTAAACCCTTGTTCGCGGCTGCGCGGGGAAGCTGTGCGACCGGCTTTCGCCCCGGGGCTGGAGTATGACTCCGGCACCATTCTCGAAAAGATAAATGCGGGCGAACAAGCGGGACGCTTCCACGCACACCAAGCGAATGAGGGATTTCCTCAATTCAAAGCTGAACGCCCCGCTTCCAGCTGGACAGTGGCCGAAGAGCCCCATGCCCTTGACGAAATTTCAGAGCAAGTATTTATATACCATCCTGGCATGGATTCTCGGCTGCGACTCCGACGAGTTGGTACATCCGTACCAGCTGGCGCTGGCAGAATGTCTCCTGTGTGGAGAATCTTACGAACCAGCGGCGCAGAGAAGTGGAAAGCGCCCCATCTCTTTCGATCAGGCGGGTCGCTGGCTTACGCCATTCATTCCGGCCTGTTGAAAATTCAAAAGAGGCAGTCTACCAATTTTCGTTTCAGTTCCGTTCTGGCCTGGATTTGTTTGTACCATCTGCACCCCCAAATGCCGATCCTGAACCTAAAGAAGGTTAACGAGAGGGGAGAACCACAGCCCGTCTATAACTGGACGGATGACTTATACCGGAAAGGGTCCTACTACAAGTTCAACTTCAACTTTCTGGGATTCGTCATGTCAGTCTTCACCGAAAGTGAAATCCCCCGTCCCCCGAAGGAAATGACGAGTGCTTTGATAAATCAGAAGCTCGGGGACGTTTTCGGAGCGACGCGGGGATTGTGGTCAGAATCTACGGATTCAAGGGCAAGCCTTATCTGCTGCCCTATTGGTGTACAGAGCATCTGTTCGGGATGGAGGTTGCCGAGCAGATGGACTATGTAGAAGAGGAGTTCGGCCTAGGGAAGAAGAGAGGACAGATTTTTCAATATCCTCTTTCCTGGGCCAACGTTGAGATTACTGAGGTAGGACAGCATGTCTACCTAGAGCAAGAGTTGTCCCGGGTTGGCCTGGTTTTGCTGCCACAGCGCTGGAAGTACGACCCCTATGGGATAAGGGGAAGGTTCACACATTTGTGCCCCCGGGCGGATATAACCGAAGATAGATGCGATGTGGTCCATGTGGACCTTGATTGGGAGATTGAATTAATGGAAGCTTCTCCTCCCTGGCAGTATTTCTATTGCGAGGAGGTGACATATGACCCCAAGCGAAACCCGGACCACCACTTCTCGTCTCCGGGGTTCAAAAAATTTCTATCCAAGATAGCAGGCCTTAACTGGTCTAAAGAAAAGATTACCGAATGCTGGAAGATGAGATGCCGCACGCAGCACGATAAATCCACAAGGAGAAACCTGGCCGTAGATGACGACTTTTCGGTTCTCTATGACCAGCATCATGACAGCTGGCGGCCGTTCGCATATCAAGGTTACGTTCCCCGAGGCCCCTTTGAGGATTATAAAGGAGGGTCTCCCCTCAAACAGTTGTACACTTCGGCAACTGCCAGCGCGGGCCCAGCAAGTACCCAGGTCGATCCAATGCAGCCCGTGGCTCCCAAGGCGGCGCCTGAAAAGGCGAAAGAGTCAGTCAAGGCAGCGCCGAGGCAATCCCTCGAGGCAAGAAAAGCGCCGGCGCCGCCGAAACGGACCGGTTGCGGCGGACCTTCTGCAAGTCAAACCCCGGTACAAGTTTACCGTGGGAGCATCAGCGCCTGCTGCACCTGTTTCGTCTCCTTCCCCTGATCCGACCGTTATTCCAGAAGAGAAGAAGCGGAGGAGAGTCGAGAAAATCAGGCGACCCTAGCACGATAGTGCGGCGACCGGTCGAGAGCCGCAGCCGCGTCCTGCCGCCGCAGAGGCAGTTCCTTTGGGCAGTCCCAAGCCGGCCGCCGAGACAAGAAGCGAAGACATCCACCCGGCATCGGCTCAGGCGGAGCCCGCAGGTACGTTTGCTGCCCCTGTCTCTTTAGTCTCACCAAGTCCTACTCCCACTCCGTCTCCCGCTCAATCTGAGCGGGCCATGACCACATCCTCCTCTCCGTCTCCGCGCCCTTCTAGCGGCCCCCATTCTTTCGATCAGTTTGCTCAGAACCCTAACGTCTCTCTTTCTCTGAGCACAACTCCAAACCCTTCGCCTGATGCTAATGCTGAGGCTGTCCGTTCACCGTCACATCCCCCGTCTCAGCCACTTCAAACCCTCGCAGTATCAGCCATTCCCATCTCCATTTCCCGGTCGCCCCCACAAGCGACCAATTCTTCCAAAGTCTGTCCGGTTCCTCCTGGTCCCATCCCCGCAGGAGAGACGTCTCAGCAGAACCCTAGGCTGGGGGAACCAGATTTCATGGACGACCTCCAGAATACAGACGACTTGCCCCTGGCAACAAGGGCTGTACAGTGTTCTGTTTCTTTCCTCCAGAACCTGAAGCGGAGGAGACATGAAGAGATAGCCGCCCCGGTAAAACGCGCCAAGTACGATTTTGAGAGGAGAGTGCTTACAACAGAGAAGATAATCCCAATAGTAAAGAAGCCTCTCCGGAAAATGACTAGGGCGGACTACGAGCTCCAGACAAAGGAGAAGAGCTTTGACGACATCAACAAGCAGTATGAGATTCAGACAATCATGCGCAAAGCTGATAATCTCTTTGTCAAGAGTACGGAGGAGCGGGGAAGAGCTTTTCGGGTTGCGGGATAAAGTAAGGCAACTTGAAGAGGACTGTCTAGGTCCACTGAGCAGGCTGGAAGCGGCGCGGCAAGAAACGAGATGAACTCAAAGCCCGGCTGGCCGCTTCTCGGCAACAAGCCGCAACCGAAAAGAAAGCGGCCTCGGAGCAGATTTCTCGGCTCCGGGAGTCTTTGAAGCAAGCGCGATCGCAACTTGCGAGAGAGCATCTCAAGCGACCGCCTTTTCAAAGACAAAAGTTAAGGAGATGCGGGCTGGTTTGTTGCGGGAATGCAAGCCCCACACCTTCAAGGCGATGGCAGTCCTGGACTTCGCATCCGGGATTCAAGAAGTTTCTGCCCGGGGAAAGCTTGTGGTAGAGGAGGCCGAGCGCCGGGCGAAGCAATGGCTGGACACGGCGGTAAATCTTCGGGAGCGCGAGCGCAACGGCCTCCAATTTTCTCCCGTGTCCTCATTCGCTGCGAGAATGGGCAGGTGCAAGGGTGACCTTGCACAAATATTTCAAAAAAGTTGAAGAGGTGAGAGTGGCCGGACGAATGCTAGACGCATTCACGCATGAAAGGGATATCTGTATGGCCCCCTTTCACGCTCTTTCAGAACTAGGGTGCCCAAGTTTTGTTGAGAATGGCGAGCTCCTCACCCTAGATCGGGTAAAAAGAAATTGGCAGTCCTTTGAAGCAGATACAGCTGAAATTGATAGCTGGGTGAGCCAATTCAAGACAGTCGAGTCACTCGAGATGGTGTCCAAATATTCCAAGATCCGCTCCTATTTCCGGGAGTTAGAAAAAAGGTACCTCACCATCGACCTGCACGCGGTCGCTGCTTTCCACGGAGCATTAGAAGATATAGCTGACCGCAAGCCATTCGAAGCAGAAGCCTGGCGCCCAGCCCAGGTGGCATACACTCGCATCTGCGAGGCAGAAGCCGGAGATGGAGAGCTTTCGGAAGGCATTTCTGAGGGGGCAACTGACAAAGATGAATCCGAAGAACAGTTGCCGCAAGGAGAACGATTAGAGCGGCAAAAGGCAGGGGAGGCAAGTTCCTCTGCACCCAAAGGATGAAGGCATGGATTCTTTGCGCCGAGGCGAGCTCGACACCCCGCGAGCCGCCAGAAATGTTGTCACATTTTGCACGGGGTGCAATGTCTTCAATGTTGTAAAGTAACAGTGCTGCTCTTCTTTTCCCTCTTCCCCCATCTTTCTTCCTTCTTCTCTCCCTTTCCTTTTCTTTCCCGCATTCTCTTTCTTTCCCCCCTTTTTTCTCGGAGTCCCCCAGTTGATTTTTCAACTTTCCAGCAAGTTACCCTGAAATTGGCTAAGTGCGGGTGCGAAGTTCGCACTTCGCCCGATTTTGGTGCGAAGTGCGCACTCGCCCGAGTGGCGAAGTGCGACCCCATGGCGAAGGTGGGGGGGGGGGGTGCGAAGCGCCTTCGCCCGATTTTGGTGCGAAGTCGACTTCGCCCCACTTTACGGCGCACCTTGCAAGCGACGGTGGCGGCGACAAAGAAGAATGATAAGTGCCGGAGCGAGTCCGTACGGCGGCGGACACCGGTGTTCACTGTGCGCGAGTCCGACTTCTCGGCAGAGTCGGAATGCGCCCTTGGCGAGTGTACGGTAGGAGAACAAACCCGGAATTTGACCAAGGCGTGAAGGCCTTCCCGACTACACTGTTTTCTGCCCGCGCATCCCAAGGAGCTCCGATCCCAAGCGAAGATGGATAGACTGCCCTCTAAGGCAGACATGTGTCAAACAGCATCTTCCTTCATCCGACAAGTGTCCAGCTTCGGGATTCGAACCAAGACGTGCCGAGCAAAAGGACGAGCATGGGCTGCACTGCTGTGCCAGTAGCCTCATTCAAAGCTGATCTGAGGTTCCACCTGCTCCAGCTACCAGCGTACCTGCCGACTTGAAGATTCTACCCAGCACTCCGTCACGTAGCTGTCCAGCTCCCAGGATGACCATGCTGCGGGTACAGTCCGGTCCGACAAAAGGTCAGCATTTGCAGCTCTTTCGCCGCTTCTGTCAGCTTATGTTTGACTGGGACTCTGTGCCCATTAATGTAACGGGAGGGACTCGGGCTATAAAAGCCCACCATGAATTCATTGTAAAGGGTGGAAGGGGAATGTTTGTTAGGGAACCACTGTGCCCATTGTAACCGTGCTTCTGCTTATAAATACAATCTGTATGCCTGGTTCTGTTCTGCCGCTTTTATTTCTGTATGCTTATGCTTTACGCGATTCTGTGTCATGGCTTGTTGATTCATTTCAGCATTTGATGATCAGGCGCCTTTAGCATTATTTCTGTACTTTTAATTTTCGTATAATAGATGTGGTAGCAGTTCCATCAGTTATGTGTGACGTTGCTGGCCCGTATCCCGGTGATTGATGCGATCCCTTGCTGTTAGTTCCTTGTAGGGAATGTTTGCTAGGGAGCCATTGAAGTTGTGCGGTTAAATTCTCTACCTTACACATATACCTGGCTCTGATATCTCTAGGTTTACTTTCTACCCCTGTCAGTGTACGTATCTGGTGATTGATGCATTGCCGTGCTGTTAGTTCCTTGTAGGGAATGTTTGCTAGGGGATCATTGAAGTTGTGCATACACTGCTTGTGTATCGGAAGTACGCGTAGGTTTTGCAGTTCTTTGTCATGCTTTGTGTTTGTATGCAATAAGTAGCGGTGATTGGTGTGTTCCCGTACTGTTAGTTCCCCCCCACCAACCTCTGAATATATTTGTAATTTCTTTCTGTACATTTGTCTCTTTCTGTACATTTATTTCTTTCTGTTCCCTTTAGCTTAAATCAGAAACCCCCCCCCCAAAAGGAGCCGGCCTTCTCCGGAGATTGGCTCGGAAGGCATCTCTTCCTTCCGGCCTTTCATGCTGGTGGGCGAATCTGGGCGCATTAACCCAAAATCCTTTCCTCATGGCAGATTCGTAACCAACAGTTGGTTCCAAGGTTGTGCAGGGACTTTTGCATGTCCCCATGGCATGTTCATATTCCAAGGAGATTGTCCCCAATTTGGAAACCGAGGAGCATTGGGATATTGTGTATAGCCACCACCGGATCTCTGCCCAATAGCATTAAGTTCTTTCGTTTGGGTGCCTAAGACAGATTTTAGATGAGGCAACAAAGGACATCTATCTGTTGAATGTTCCTTGGAACAAATTCCACAAATAGAAGTTTTGTTTAAAGGGCAATCCTGCAAGGCATGCTTATTCCTGCATCTCGGGCAATAAATTGCCAAAGGTGGTGTAGAATTGGGTTTTGTGTTTCTCTCACCTAATACAGAATTGAGTTGAACAAGGATATCAGTTTTTAAATTAGCCATTTCCTCCATCAACTCCTTTATGTCATTATTGCCAGAATTCCGTTTCTTTCTCCGTTGGTGAGTGCGGGAATAGTTTCTACATAACTCCACAATATCTTCAAGGTCAAGTTGATCTATGTCTCCTTTTCCCATTAAATCTAACACTTCCCTAGATTCATCCTGCAATCCTCTTAAGAAGATAGGTTTTAAGAAATCAGGTTCTACAGGACCACATCTCTTTTGGACAAAGGCAAAGCAATCAAGGTAATCCTCTAAACTCTCATCTTCTTCTTGCTTGATCCGAAACAACTCATCTTTTATGTTTCGTACTCGACAATAATCCTGATATTTATGTAAGAATGCAGTCTCCATGTCATCCCAAGTATGGATTGAATTAGGTTCAAGATTACTCATAAACCATCGGAGAGCAGACATCCTTAAGCGTAGAAGGAAACAATTTCAATTTCTGATTATCATTTATGTAGTCATAAGTCTGACATAACACTTTGAATTCAAACAGAAATTGATCGGGATCTTCTGAAACAGTTCTCCTAAAAATTGGCAATATGGATGGAGAAATAGTTTTCATGGGAGCATCTAGAGCTAGATCCAACCGTATGGGATATTCAAAAGTCCTAGGAGGATCATCAGCATACCCACCTGGAGGTGGTGCACTGCTCGCCATAGTATTTTCTTTGAGTTTGATGTGGATGGTTCAGTCTTAAGGGAATGTTTAGCAGAAAGTGCTGCCAAAAGTTCTTGTTCTAATCTGTCCAAAGCTTCAGTTGGTGAAGAAGGTATTTCTTGCTCTGGCAATTCTTCATCTGATCGTGAAGAACGCCTTGGTGGTTCAAAACTAGTTCTGATAAACCTCCCTCTTTCGTCTCTTGGCCTATGCATTCATGTCTATTCAGTAAATAAACTGAAATACAATATTTCAAAAATTGTAACACAATTCTTGACCTGTGTCACTTTTCCTAACAACACCGTTTGTTCCCCGGCAACGGCGCCAAAAAAGATGAGGGTCGTTAATCATTCATCATTTAATCATTATGTGTGTCAATCCAAGGCGATGTCCAGAGGCTGTATACGATAGGAAGTGTCACAGTTGCAGGTTCAATTTATCCAAGAACAGATTTTATTGGTGGATCAGTTAGCATTTGGGGGTTTTGTTGTGACCTCTAACTCCTAAGAATTGAAATTAACTCCTATTTACTTTTGCATAAATAAAATTGCAGGAAATGAAATTGCAGAATCTGAAAATGACAGAAAATGAAATGTTGCTAAATTGAAGTGACAGAAAAGTAAAGTGCAGAATTGAAAACACACACACTCTTGCATGAAAGTAAATCAACTAGAGAATGTCAAAATAGAATTTCAACTACTGCAAAACTGAATCAACAAAAACTGCCAAAGTGCAAAATGACAAGATATCTGGAAATTGCGGTGAAATGCAAAATTAAATCAACAATTGCAAAATGACAAAATATCTGGAAATTGCTGTAAATACAGAAAATGCTGTCAACGGCTGAAAACTGTGTTGAAAACTACTAAAGAAATGAAAACTGGCAGAATTCTGCTAACCTGCTACAGCAAGAAATCAGCAAGAAATTCTGTCAGAAACTGCCTTCCTCTGGCCTGCAAGTGGCCCTTGCTTCCGGAACCGGAAGAAGGTGAGGAGTTATGCTAAGAGAATCTAGCTGTTAATCATCAACCTCAACATGCCAATTGAAAATCGAAGATTGCAACTTTTTATTCAATCTGAAACTGCATTACAGTAATACAGGAAAAACCTGCAAATTACTGTTCTGCTACAAGAAAACTTCACTCTATGCTAATTTTGGTATTCTATTGCCTATCTATCTATATATCTATATATTCAACCATCTGGGAGCTTTATTATTTATAATATAATGCTGATATGCTTGGTTACTGCTTTGTAGGGATTTACAACTGATTACATAACTGTTTCCTAGACTGCAGGAATTTGCTTTGTCAAAACTTTATCCATTCATCATTGTTGGGTTGCATTTGTTGAGGAAATCACGTTAAGATGAGTTGGGACAACCTCCTGGTCAATTTCCAATAATTTCCTCCACCGGTTTATCGCTTTTTGACCACCTTCAGTTGTTCCTGCGCTATTCCCTATTCCTGCGCCGCGTATTCCTACACTGCTCCGGAACAACAGGCAGGTGACCATTTCTTGCTGATCTGTGCTCCAAACGCGTAGGGAGTAACGTGTTGACTTTTCCTCTCTCTTGCACACCCTTCTGCATTGGTGGCATGTGCTGGAGTGACTAATTCCAAGCCCTGTTGTATATGTACAGCTGGCTGGAACTGTCACAGTTACAACCTGTTTTTCTGCACAGTCAGCTACAGTGGACGAATTCTTGGCGCCTTTTTCATTTGAATTAGTTTAAACAGAGGAACACAATATTACCAAGCATCAGATATTCAACAAGGTCTGAATTGCTATAATACTACTGATTAATTAACTGAAAAACAGGTGAAATTGCAGTAAAAACAGTAAAACAGAGTATATGCACTTTGTCATTTCAGAATTTGCAAACATCATTATATAATGCATTTTTCCCATAATTAACATAAAATCATAGTAAAAAGGGTAAGTCAAATAGTTTAAAATGTATCAAAGAGTGTTCATGGATGAGGCAATTCCTGGCCTCATCAATTTGGATCTGGAATACTAAACAGAAGGATACATAGGGTAAAATAGCAGTTGCAGTTTCTGTTACATGCTTTGTTTTAATTGTTGTTGGTTCGGATGCAAATTTGCGATCGTGCTGCTTGTTCTCCCCCCACCCGAAACGCATGATATTTACATCTCTTTCCTGTTCCCTTATCTTTTTCAATCTCTTTCCAGTTCCCTTTACCACCTTTTTAAATCTCTTTCCTGCACCCTTATCTAAAACCCCCAAGTAGGTTAGGAAAGGAGCCGGCCTTCTCCGAAGATCGGCACAGGGGGCATCCCTTCCTCCCGGCCTTTCAATGTTGGTCTATGGGTCTAGGGCACATTGACACACCAAGTCCTTCCCAGGTGGCGGATCCGTGGCCAACAGGTACGCACGAAGGGCTCTGGCCCTTGACCTCGCAAGGGACGCTATCCCTTGACCCTACAAGGGAGCTCTCGCCCCCTTGACCCCCAACACATATGGCGACGGGCGTTGCCCGTCATGTTCATGATGTTGATGGCATTGCTCATGCTGATGATATGGCTAATTGCCAAAAGTGAAGTGCCTATTCAGAGAATAATGGCCATATTGATCATGTTGATGATACTGATGTTGTTGATCATTGTGCTCATGATAGTCATCAAGGTGCTATCCATCATGTTCATCATGTTGCTCATGTTGATGATGTTGCTGATTCTAAAAAGTGCAGTGAACAATCAGAGACTATTGATCCTGCTGATCATGTTGATGTTACACCTGCTTACAACAAAGGGAGTGCACAATCAGAGAATAAGATGTTGCGAGGAGCAATCTACAATGAAGTCCACTACAAACGATGTATGGAACAGGAGGAAACGAAAGGAGCGCGACAAGAGCTTTTGTTACATTGATCAGTACTTCTATTCCCAGTGTTTAGCTTGTGTCGTCGAGGACGCCGGTTTAGAGGAGGGGATAGATGTAGACAGTGGTTCCAAGAAGAAATAATATCGGCAAGATGTCTACATTGTATCACACAATTTTGTAATAATATCCCAATTTTTGGTATATGTATTCAATCGTCATGAGATAAATGCGGACTGAAAGATTGTAATAAGCTAGACGTGTAAGTTAGACGTCTAAGCTGTGTGTTAGACGTCTAGACTGTGTGTTAGACGTCTAAGTTGTGTGTTAGACGTCTAGACTATGTATTAGACGTCTAGACTGTGTATTAGATGTCTGGACGGAGTGTTAGATGTCTGGACGGAGTGTTAGACGTCCAGACTGATTAGTTACATGCTCTGACTGATTAGTTAGCGCCCCAGACTAGTTTATGACGTCTGGCTAATGGCTGATTAGTTAGATGGCGCTCAAGTTGTAACTGGCAGGTAGTTGGGGAAGTTGGAGCCTGGTTAGTTTCAGTAACCGCCAAGGCTACCTATAAATAAGCCCTCCCCTCATTCAGTCATTCAGGAGGAGTAGTTCAATCATGCAGGTTGATGGATTGATGCAGTCCAGTCTTGTATACAGCCATGAAGAACATTCTGCATAGGGTTTGCAGACTAAAGATTGTAATGCAAAAACTGTAACGATGTACTGTAAATGCCATTGTTAAAATAAAACTTCTTATATTTATTGTCATCTTCTATTTTTGCTGCTGCCATTGTTGTGGCTGTTGCTGGTTCTGTGCATTGTTTATGTACTGTTGTTGCTGTTTCCTGTATATTGTACTACTATGACTGCAGATCTGTAAAATTATTTAAGTAGAAATGGAATTGTGTGTAAGCATTTTAAATTTCATTTCTACATCAACCTCATTCTTGAGGACATTGGCTGATTGTCATGGGTGAAGAATGTGTTTGACGAGGTAAAAGAAACATCAACTGATTCATAAGCAACACATGGGTGCTCAATTCAATGAGAGACAACAATGGTGGGAAGGACATCGTTCGACTAGGTGTCATCGGATTGTATTGGTATTATATTGGGATTTTCGTAACTATGGTGTCAACAATGGGCACTGTACTGTACATTTTATGTGGTATGAGACATGGCATATCCGTCAGAGTTCTAATGGACTGTTTCCATCTCATACATGAGAATTAGCATTGTGGAGTGAAGCATTTATCAACCATAGTGTTTGAACTTTGATGACCTAAATTGTGAATGTTTGCCCATTAAATAGTATCTCTCTTGTTCAACTTGTTGCAAAATGCTGGTGGATATGTTACTTGATAAGCTGATAACTCTCATTGAATGGATTAATTCTTAGAAGGGAACACCCCCTCACAAAGCTGGTCTGTCCCTAGAAGAGTCAAAAAAATGTTTGCACCTCATTTTTCACAAACATAAAATCAGGGTCAGAGAGAGCAGACAAAAAAAAGAATAATCAAACACTCCAAATCTCTTTTCAAATGTTTGCATCTCTTTTTTAGGCTTTCACTCAAAGCTAATCAGTAAAGCATAGTAGATGAGTTCAAAGGAAGGCTGAAAAACTGTCTTCATTCATTCTAACCAATATCACAAGGTTACCATCAAATGGCATTAGCTCAGCCAGTTAAATTCCTCAACTTTCAAGGAGGAGACCTAAATACAAATCTTGCCAATTAATACATGCATAATTGCCAAGCTGTTGTAATACCACTATGTGGTCATAATGTAAGATGGGTGGGACCCATTTCAATCCCATATAACCAATTAAAAAAAACTATATCAGAAGGTTCAGGTTCAAATTCAAATTTGACAAAGGTTCAAATTCGAAAAAAATTCAGTGCAAGAAAAAATCAGGCATAAAATTCAATACATATAAAAAATACAGAAGTCAATGAGGCCTTGGTTCAATGGTTGAGACATATGGATGATGCAGCCCACACCAAGGTTCAAATCTCAGCGGCACCAAAAGGGTTGTATAGCTTAATGTGACTAGTGGTACCCAATGTGGGGTATATTGTAACTGGTTTAGAGACCCGGTCAAAACCTTATTTTTATATATATATATATATATATATATATATATATATATAGTACAGACATTTGTTTTTAGTAGACTTATATAAAAATGTTATTTTTTTTTTATTTTAGTAAAACATAATGAATATATATATAATTTTTATTAGATCCTATAGTTATAATTAAATTTTTTTAAAATGATAATAATCCGATTCATTTAAATTTAAAAAATGCTAAACCCAACTAAAAGAAAGCAAATTATCAAATGGCATGAGGTCAACCACTTAAATTCCTCACCTTTCATGAAAGAGACCAGGTTTCAATCTTGCCAAGCGATACATGCATAATAGCCATGTTGTTGTCATACCACTATGCGGTCACGATGTAATACAGGTGGGGCCGGTTTAAATCCCATATAACCAATATTTTTTTAAAACATTAGAAATATATTTAAAAAAAGGTCTAAAGCTGTAAAACTAAGCACAAAACTTAAAGAAAAATTACACACTCTATTGAAGGCCTTGCCCCACTAGCCTAGCAAGACGACATTAAGGGCCTCTCTAGACTTATAATGTAGCACTGCCAATCGCAACATTACCCATGCAGTGCTGCCTTTTGAAATGTTGGGCCCCCTCTGATGCACATACTAGGCATACGCTCTCACTGCTTAAATACCATAATGTATACGCTGCAGGCAAAATTCATGTTTCATGCTTCCATAGAAAGGTAAATAGTGGACTGTAAAATGACATTCAGAGGCAGAATGGTGACAACAACATGGTCGAACAAACTTCTTGTCCAAAGCGAGGAAACCAATCCAACGATTACGGTTTGCAGTCAAGAGGTGAGAAGCAGTAAATTCCATGGCCTATTTTTTTCAAATTAATTCAGAGCCTTGACAAATTTGGTGAATTTAAAACTTTAATGTCAAAATTCGTCGAATCCTGTCACACGTATTGTCAAAATTCGTCGAATCCTGTCACACGTATTCTAACTATGGCATGAAAGATAGGAATTTAACAGGAACTGCAACAACTGTTGATTGTAAAGACTTGAAGAGTTGAAGGATCTCTATGGGTTCTCCACTGACAAACTTTTCATTACTAGCTAGTAGGTATACGATAATGTTGAGCTTTATGATATTGTTTTTTTTCATTCTACGACCCAGACAGCTAGGCCCTGATCTACTTGAGTCTTTAGTCATTATTGTATCACCTTTGCAACTATAACTTATGAAGACAACTTTTGGATCCTTTTAATTGTATGGCCCACACAGCTAGGCCTTGATCTACTTGAGTCTCTGACTGCTTTTATTATTTACATCACCTTTTGAAATCTAACTTATGTAGAAATAGAGTGCAACAAACTGTAATTTAATTCCATTGTATATAAATAAACAATGGTACACAAGGGGAAAAACTTACAATACATGTGGATACACTGCACGCATGGCATGTATCCTTCACAAACCAGTTATCTGCAATACATCAAGGTACTGTCAAGCATACAACACACCCAGACTTGCCTTGACTAGCATCAACCAACATACCTTCGCAAGCATCTCCACTTAACCTGAAGATCAACATCCTCTAACCACATCTACCTCTCTACCACCACAGATGCGTACATATAAGTACTATGGAACCAGTAGCTGTTGGCAACTGCCTAGCTACCACCGAACTAACTGTATACATCTAAACATTAAAATACCCCATAACACTGCATTATATTTATTACAAACATATATCACCATGTACCCACACTACAAGACAACACTCACATACAATAACTCCATTTAGTATTTACACATCACCAAAACATGGCCCATGGATTCATGAGTGCATCTGCTCAGGCAGATGTGGCATTCATTCATGTGGTAGACATGACCTATGCATTCATGCGTGCATCTGGTCAGGCAGATGTGGCATTCATTCATGTAGCAGACCACCTGCTTCCATATGAGACAATTTTTGGATGTGCACTCATGTTGCCTTCTATGCCAAATAGTCATAACTCATAAGTATGAACAGTTGTATCAATATGTTTTTAGTTTTGCATCATTTGCATATATTTTAAATATTTTCCTGATTTTTAAATATTTCAAATTATGTATATGTATGTTTAATGTCTCTATTTAATGGCATATTGAAAGTGCTGCTTTCAAAACTCATACTCCTCTGGAAAAGTGTTCCTGTTTAGCCAATTCAACTGATATTGATCTAAATTGATATCACTGTTAAGAGATACAAAGGATAATTAAAGCAATATGAGATTAACCTCAACAGATTTACCTCCAAAAGAAGCTGCAACAGCTACAGATCCAGCAACCGAACCTGCTGCAGTTGCAGCTGCAGCAAACCCACTAGCACCAATGACAGGCACAATTGTTCCCAAAGTGGGTGCCAAAGCGCCCAATCCTGCAGCAATAGCTGGGGCTGCCAGACCTGCCAATTATAGTAAACAAATATGCGTCATCATTCTTTGCACAGCATCTTAATCATTTGGAAATCTAAATGAATAAACCTCATGAATACAATCAAAGGAATACAGAAAGCAAAGGACAAATTCCTTTTCTACTTGTATGTCCTCACCTCCAGTGACAGCCAACAAGACTCCTCCAGTCAAAGCCGCAGCACCAATTAAGCCCCCACGTTTCCACTTTGACCATTTACCTTTTTTTGCCTTTGCCTCCTGTTCTTGGGCTTCTCGCTCCTTCAGTGCAGCCATTGCCGAGCATGCAACCATAAGCTCCATTGCTGCCTGCAAGATTTCAGAGTGCAGGGATTGATTGAAATATGCAAACAGCTGGAAATCAACAGAAATAGCTATATGTGATAACATAGGAACCATTCTGTGAAAGGCAATATCAGCTTTGAAATACTATTGAATCTGCAGTATATGACACCCCTCCTGGTAATTTTAGTAAATTGATTTATAGAAATTGAAATTAAAATTCACTGAATTTACATATGATATTGCTTTGCTTATTTTCACATTATAAATATCCTCAAATTCAGGGACTATGCTAGACATGGATAAATTTCTAACCATTCCACTTATCAAGGATGCCTACTGATATTCCTCGATCTACCTCGCAGATCATACACCTCTACTAATTCAAGTAGTGAACTAGAGACCACCGACACTTCTAGGTGTATCCTTGCAAATATGAGACAAGGACAACATTCAGAACACGTCAGCTTGTCCTTTATGGGAAAGCTCTGAAATTTTGTAATGAGAAACACATTGAGCCTGTATCCTATAATTCCCTCTTTGATCATGTAGATTAACATTTCATGATGCCATTGTACTTGAATTTCCATTACCTTTATTTGATCGTAAAGCTAGTTACTGAATAGATCTCAAGAAGACCTGTATTCATGTATTCCCATACCTTTCATGTTGTTCAACATGCTTTTAAATACCAATTATGCATCCCAGGAATAGCTATAATATTGATTTCATTAAAGCATTAACATATAATTGGTTATTTCTATTCTTTATTATTAAGTAGCTAGAAATTGTTGTCTAAAACTATTCCCTTTGATTCTCCACATGATACATTTTTGTCACAAAAAGCAAATTTCCCTTCATTAGTTCACTTAAGGCCTTGTGGTTTGCTCCATGATTGATTACAAGAATGAATGTGATTGAGAACAAAATATTTGCCTTAAAATCAAGTTTTGGTTGATATTTTTGTGGGTAGCAGAGGGGAAGAGAGCTAACAGACTTAGGAAATAGCCTTAAATCCCAGACAAAAAGCTAAAGAAAATTAATTATGGTGTGTGACTTGTAGAGTTTAATGTTGTGTGCCTAAACACAACATTTTATGCATTCATTTGATTGTTTTGCTCATAAACCCATTATTTATAATTATAAGTTTGTCCTCAGATATGTATCGTGACATTCTATACTGAGCTATTCTGTCTGAAGCTCATATTTTATAATATTATCACAACTTATAGTTACCTAGTGCTATGTGGGAGGTGTTGGTCCGGCTTTCATACGCACCCCGCGAAAGGATGGGCAGGAAGCCGTCGGAGACACCCACGGGACGGATCCCACTCACTTTAGGATCTAGCTGGTTATCCAAGGTGTGAGTTACAGAGTTGGGTCGAATGGCTATTCACTCTTTTCCACTTCTGGAATAGATTTCAATATGGACTGCTATGTTACCTTACAGGGGGTTCTTGAACTTATTCAGTAGTTGCAGAAGTTGTTTATCAGATTTAACTTGAATTCTTGATCTAGCTCTCATGGGTCAGCAAATTCAAATAAAAGACAAATAAAGAAAGTAAAAATGGATCATTTACCGAAAACAAAGAGAAGGTAGGGTAGGGCAGAAAGAGAAGTTTATCAAACATCAACTGTAAAACCCAAACTGTCAATTTTATCTATGCTACTAGCTTCACAACAGAACAAATCAAAGAAGAAAGTGTCCAATCAGTCTAAGATCACTTTCAACTAAGAGCACAAGGCAGAGTGAAACAGATCTAGCAGAAAATTATAAATCCAAGGGCAGCTGGTTAAAACTGGTATCTTTCACCGACAGCCTAGCTCACACAGTGAAGACAGAGCAATTAGAACAAACTTAACCTCAAATCTGCAATTTTCCCTAGCAGACAAGAGAACAACTGAAGCCTAACAGCATATTTAAACTTGACAATACAGATTCACAGCATATATCTAACAAAATTTAATGGAACGGATAACAAAAGAAGATACACTTATCACACTCTGCAAAAGATTAGGCTCCTGGCCATGCTATCACAAAAAAGCTAAAGCACATCAACTCCAAGTCCAGAAACAAAGGATTTCACAAGATTTACAAGAAATTGCTTATAAGCCTTTTATTTCTAAGTCTCCGCCTCCTGCAATTACATTGAGAAGAAGTATTTATAGATTCAGGACAGACCCTGATCTTTTAGAAATATCTTCTTCTCATAACTGCAAATATTATCTTTCTAAACCCTAGGACCCGGGTTTTACAATAAAAATCCATTTAAAATCAAAGTCCGGATAGAACTTAACCCTTCGGCAAATCTGTGCAGTTAGCTGCCATAAATGGAGAAGATAAAATCTAAAGCCACTTGCATTCATCCGCAACTGCAAATAAATGCCTCCATTAATTCTGCTGGTGAGCCGGATGAGTCACCACTTCTCCATCAATTTGATCCGCAGACCCATCCCTGAGTTGAAATGGTCTTCATGCTATCAATTCTGTCATAAATTTGTCATTGAATGCTTTCACCGGCATCTTCTCCTCTAGCATGGCGGTCCTTGACTAAATCCGCACTTTAACTTTGCCTTTATGGCCTTTCCCGGTTGTCCCGTAAGTGCCAGATGGAATCTTGCATGAAAGACAAAAAGATTATATTAGTACTTTAAAATCATTAAATCAGAAGCTTTAAAGGTTAAGACAGATTAAATCAGGCTAAAAACCCTAAAGCAAGCTTGCATGTCGGCCTTGCTCTGCCTCATACACGCTTTGACACATGTCGCTACCCAAGGATGCCTTCTGTTTCCCGCTGGAATGCACTTCTGGCCTTTTGTGCAACTTTCTCTCTCCTGTCGCGATTTCGCGACATGTCGCGAAATCGCGACGTCCCCAGCGCTGCGCTGCTTCTTCCCCTGTCGGCCGCGAAAACGCGACATGTCGCGATTTCGCGACCTTCCTGGCCTCCGTACAACTTCTTGATTTTCAGCCGCGATTCTGCGACATGTTAGCGACGCGCTGCACCTTTTGGACTTAGCCACTTTTTCTCCTTTCCAGTCGCGAAAATAGAACACGTCGCGATATCGCGACAGTTCCCGTAGCTGCATGCATTGACCGCGTTGACCGCGATTTTGCGACACATTTGCGACTTAGCCGATTTTCATTCTGCAGCCCACTTTCTCTCTCCTACCGCGAAAATGCGACATGTCGCGATTTCGCGACATGTCGCAAAATCGCGCCCTTCCGTACGTTTTCTTTCTCTCTCCTCTAGCCGGCAGCGATTTTGCGACACTTTCCAAAAATGGAAATGTTGCGATATCGCGACACTTAAATGACTTGGCGGATTTTTGATTTACATGTCGCGATATCGCGACACTTCCAAAAATGGAAAGTTTGATTTTTCATGAATTTATGCAACTGTTTTCTGGATTTTTCTTGGTACCGGTGCAAGATTTTATTTGTGCATGAATGATTCTAGCATGTAAAAAGTGAATTCTTGGATAACACAGCTGGAATGCAAGAAAAAGCACAACTTTAAAAAGGAGGCAAGCAAATTTGGATTTAAAACCTGAAAATTATCAAGAGGGTCCCTACTGCAAAAATGGAAGTTCAGAATTTTCTAAGGATGGAATCTCATTTTTCAGTGGGGGTGTGTTGCTTCTCAACAAATGGCGATATCTGAGGGTAAAATAGTAGCACTATTTTAGAACCCAAAACTCTGGTTTCAAAACAAAAAGACCATGCATCATGCCTTGCCACAGACATTCTTCACAATAAATTGACTACTAACTGCAAGCTGTTAAAATTTCCCAAGGACATACTAGGCTGGATTACTTCAAGGAAGATTTCTGATGTGCAATTACAAAGGGTATAAAACTTTCTTGAAGATGACTGAATTGAATGCTGAACTCTGGACTGATCAGCTTTTCTAGATTGTAAAAGGGGAAACCGAGTAGAGCTCTGTTTACTAGTTTAGCCTTTTACAGCCTAGACAGAGTTACCCTTTAGATTTACACGACCCAAATTTACAACTGTAGGGCAGAATCTAATATTGGCTGCCTCTTCATTATGTAATTCTTTTCTCTTTTTTTTTTCTCCTCTTTTTTTTTTTATCTCTCCCTCTGAAATATATCAATATCTGAAATGCTTTTAGGGAAATCACAATTTTCTTTTAACACTTGATCAATCCGGAACTGTTTCAGTCTAGGCACTGATAGCCTCTAGATATACCCAAATAATTACATGACATAGTCCCCTCTCATAACCAGCTTTTCTTGGATTCCCCGGGAGTTCCTCCAACAAAACAGCATAGCAGTTTTTCTATTATTAAAACAACTGTGGCAAGTAAGACACAAGATCCCATCATCTCTCTACCTTTGTCCTGAATAACAAAATAGTTCTACAGTTCAGTTTAAGCAGACTATCTCAATTAGAATAATGAACAGAATGGGCATTGGATTGGAAACTGGATTGATCAGCTAGGAATAAGACAATTTTCAGCAGGCTGACTTTTCATTGATGCTCAGACAAAGGCAAAGAACAGAAACCTTTAGAAGCTAAAGGACTTTGCACAGACTTCCAAAGACAGACAGGCCTTAAAGCAAAACAAAAATAAAACTGCACAGACTAAAGCACAGAACTGTACAGGCAAAGGGAATAAAATAAACTGAACAGACAGCAAAGAAAAGAACTAAAACAAATGACTGGACAGACAGCAAAGAAAAGGAAATGCAGGGAAGAAAATAAAAACTGTACAGGCAATAAAAGAAACAAACTAAAAGAACTGAAGCAAAGCAACTAAAACTGCTGAACTGCAGCAAAGCTAAACTGCAACAGCACTGAAATAAACTAAAGCAACTGAAATAAACTAAACTGCAACTGTACAGACAGCAAAGAAAAAGAACTGCAATAAAGAACTAAAGCAAATAAAACTGAAACAAAAGACTGTACAGACTTAAACAGCAAGCTGACATAAAAAGACAAAGAAAGGAAATAAAAAGCACTGACAAAAGAAATAAACTGCACAAGCTAAAACTGTACAGACAATGAAATAAAACTGAAAAACTTCAAAGCTTACTTACAATGTATACATATGTTACAACTTCCCTTCATACTCAAAAAATGCAGCAGTTGGGAAAGCAGAGAAATGGTGCCTTAAAAAAATTTTTTTGACCATGTGCAAGTAATTTAGAAAAATTACCTTTCGAGTCCTGTTGACGAAATGCACTCCAGAATGTGCTTCAAAAATTTGCTATCCGGGAAAGACTTGTGTTCATTGTCTTCCTCGTCCCATTTGAAAAACAAATCTGCAACTCCTTTAAATTAAACAAATCATATAATAACAAATCATATGATAACATGTTTATGCTTCTTCTTGAAGGGTTTGCAGAATTCTTTCAAAATGACTGAATGTAAAAACCCCCAGGATCAAATACCTTAAAATCTTGACAGACCCAGACCACCACATCTTCAAAATTACGTGACAATCGAAAGAAATCATGTTTTATCCGTATGCCCTGGTTCTTAACAACTTGAACATTTTGTGGTTGCTGTACTGCTTCAATATCCAAGATTTCAATTTTTATCCCTCTAGCAGAATGTTTACAATTTTCCTTTTCACCTGAGCCTTGCTTAGATTTAACCTCATCAATGTGCAATATCCAACTGTCACTGTTGTGATGGATTAGAGCTGTAACCGTTCCCACCTTCTCAGTTGCCAAATTATAAGATCCAATATCTGCATCAACACAGTTTATAGCCTTTTCTTTGATATTATGTTCAGAAGTTGCAGGCTTATGTTGAGACAGTTCATCAATTCCAAGTTGGCTGACCACATTCATATTTACTATCTTTTCCTCCTTTTCTTGAAATTCAACAGGTGGTCCAGAGTAAGCCTCAATCAATCTATCCTCCTGTTCAACAATCTGGGGCAGTTCATGGAGGGTGATGTCAGCTTTAAGTTCCCTCATATCCTCAATGATGTTATCCTCGTCAGTTACTTTTGCATAGTGATATTGAATCTCACTTTCATCATCCTCTGATGAGGAAGGATCATTATTAAGTTCTGGACTCTGACATCTCAAGTTATAACTGTCCATTTTGAACTGTTGAAAATCTTGCATTTCATCCACAGGAGTCTCGTACAAGACTTTCTCGACTCTTCGGGGAAAAGTGACAGAATCCGAAACCCCGGTTGTACTTGTTTTTGGGTGAACTAAAAATATCAATATTTCTTTGATCTCTAGGAAAATTTAACTCATCAGGAAAAACTTTAGATTTGGGTGGTGCCGGATCACAACTCGTTCAGTTCAAGCACTTCCACTTTGAACTTGTCAGAACTTTTCTCCGTATTTTGCACATGCTGAGTGGATGTCACAGTTAACGGAGTCTCCTTGGGTAGAGCATGACATGTTGGCACTAACTCATGATGTGGAATGGGATTCAAAATAGGCATGTTCTGTGTAACATAGGATATCAAAGGACTGCTCAGAATTTGAGGCCCTAACTGTCTCTCAAGAATTAAGGCTTCTTTATAAGCACCTGCCAGGGTTGTAATATTAATGTCTCTCTTGAGGAAAATAGAGGTCACCGCATCCAATGCATTCTTGTAGATTTCTAAGGCCAGATTTGCATTTGGGATGTAATGGCCAGTCATTCTACCGTAAGCTCTTTGGAACCTCATATTGAAAGACCTGACAGTTTCTCCCGACTCTTTCTTGATGCTGAAAAATTGTTGGTATAACACACTGGGGTCTATCACTTCCCCAAATTGTGATATAAAAGCTTTCTCTAGGTCATCCCAGCTAGTAATGGAATTGCTGGTGAGGTTTAAAAACCAGTCATAAGCTCCCTCCTGGAGAGTGAACGGGAACAATCTGCAGGCAACATCTTCATGCTGTATATTTAACAATTTTAAAGCATTTTTAAAAGCTAGCAGATGTTCTTCTGCAGTTCTTGTCCCATCATGTTTATACCTAGGGAGGTATCTTTCTGGACTTCTGGGCAAGTCATGGGCTATACCCGAAATGTTCAAAGCTGTGGAGCCCAACCAATTTGCCATTATTACTTGGCTGACAGTGATGTTTTGAGTTGTAATTGGATAACTGTCAGTGGAGATAAAACTGTTCTTAACTTGAGGTCTTCTCTGGCAATTTTAAAAACTGTACTGACAACTTACAATACTGCCCGGATTTCACTGGGCCAGTTTTAAAATGTTGGTGTTAAGTCCCGCTGTTCAGGCAAAAACTCTAACCACAAAATTTTAAATCAGCACTCACAAACTTACAATACTTGAACTGAGTTCAACAGCCCTCCTTCTAGCGCCAATTAGGTGTTGGTCCGGCTTTCATACGCACCCCGCAAAAGGATGGGCAGGAAGCCGCCGGAGACACCCACGGGACGGATCCCACTCACTTTAGGATCTAGCTGGTTATCCAAGGTGCGAGTTACAGAGTTGGGTCGAATGGCTATTCACTCTTTTCCACTTTTGGAATAGATTTCAATATGGACTGCTCTGTTACCTTACAGGGGGTTCTTGAACTTATTCAGTAGTTGCAGAAGTTGTTTATCAGATTTAACTTGAATTCTTGATCTAGCTCTCATGGGTCAACAGATTCAAATAAAAGACAAATAAAGAAAGTAAAAATGGATCATTTACCGAAAACAAAGAGAGGGTAGGGTAGGGCAAAAAGAGAAGTTTATCAAACATCAACTGTAAAACCCAAACTGTCAATTTTATCTATGCTACTAGCTTCACAACAGAACAAATCAAAGAAGAAAGTGTCCAGTCAGTCTAAGATCACTTTCAACTAAGAGCACAAGGCAGAGTGAAACAGATCTAGCAGAAAATTATAAATCCAAGGGCAGCTGGTTAAAACTGGTATCTTTCACCGACAGCCTAGCTCACACAGTGAAGACAGAGCAATCAGAACAAACTTAACCTCAAATCTGCAATTTTCCCTAGCAGACAAGAGAACAACTGAAGCCTAACAAAGATATTTAAACTTAACAATACAGATTCACAGCATATATTTAACAAACTTTAATGGAACGGATAACAAAAGAAGATACACTTATCACACTCTGCAAAAGATTAGGCTCCTGGCCATGCTATCACGTAAAAGCTAAAGCACATCAACTCCAAGTCCAGAAACAAAGGATTTCACAAGATTTACAAGAAATTGCTTATAAGCCTTTTATTTCTAAGTCTCCGCCTCTCGCAATTACATTGAGAAGAAGTATTTATAGATTCAGGACAGACCCTGATCTTTTCAGAAATATCTTCTTCTCATAACTGCAAATATTATCTTTCTAAACCCTAGGACCCGGGTTTTACAATAAAAATCCATTTAAAATCAAAGTCCAGATAGAACTTAACCCTTCGGCAAATCAGTGCAGTTAGCTGCCATAAATGGAGAAGATAAAATCTAAAGCCACTTGCATTCATCCGCAGCTGCAAATAAATGCCTCCATTAATTCTGTTGGTGAGCCGGATGAGTCACCACTTCTCCATCAATTTGATCCCGCAGACCCATCCCTGAGTTGAAATGGTCTTCATGCTATCAATTCTGTCATAAATTTGTCATTGAATGCTTTCACCGACATCTTCTCCTCTAGCATGGCGGTCCTTGACTAAATCCGCACTTTAACTTTGCCTTTATGGCCTTTCTCGGTTGTCCCGTAAGTGCCAGATGGAATCCTGCATGAAAGACAAAAAGATTATATTAGTACTTTAAAATCATTAAATCAGAAGCTTTAAAGGTTAAGACAGATTAAATCAGGCTAAAAACCCTAAAGCAAGCTTGCATGTCGGCCTTGCTCTGCCTCATACACGCTTTGACACGTGTCGCTACCCAAAGATGCCTTCTGTTTCCCGCTGGAATGCACTTCTGGCCTTTTGTGCAACTTTCTCTCTCCTGTCGTGAAATCGCGACGTCCCCAGCGCTGCGCTGCTTCTTCCCCTGTCGGCCGCGAAAACGCGACATGTCACGATTTCGCGACATGTCGCGAAATCGCGGCCTTCCTGGCCTCCGTACAACTTCTTGATTTTCAACCGCGATTCTGCGACATGTTAGCAACGCGCTGCACCTTTTGGACTTAGCCACTTTTTCTCCTTTCCAGTCGCGAAAATAGAACACGTCGCGATATCGCGATAGTTCCCGTAGCTGCATGCATTGACCGTGTTGACCGCGATTTTGCGACACATTTGCGACTTAGCCGATTTTCATTCTGCAGCCCACTTTCTCTCTCCTACCGCGAAAATGCGACATGTCGCAAAATCGCGCCCTTCCGTACGTTTTCTTTCTCTCTCCTCCGGCCGGCAGCGATTTTGCGACACTTTCCAAAAATGAAAGTGTCGCGATATCGCGACACTTCCAAAAATGGATTGGCGGATTTTTGATTTACCTGTCACGATATCGCGACATTTCCGAAAATAGAAGTGTCGCGATATCGCGACACTACCAAAAATGGAAAGTTTGATTTTTCATGAATTTATGCAACTGTTTTCTGGATTTTTCTTGGTACCGGTGCAAGATTTTATTTGTGCATGAATGATTCTAGCATGTAAAAAGTGAATTCTTGGATAACACAGCTGGAATGCAAGAAAAAGCACAACTTTAAAAAGGAGGCAAGCAAATTTGGATTTAAAACCTGAAAATTATCAAGAGGGTCCCTGCTGCAAAAATGGAAGTTCAGAATTTTCTAAGGATGGAATCTCATTTTTCAGTGGGGGTGTGTTGCTTCTCAACAGGAGGAACATCCCCTATTTAAGGCAAACACTCATAGTTTTGTAGCCTGTGCAGTAAGTGACCTTGTGAGGCAAAGCCAGTGATTCTAGATGAATACCGCTCTCAATGTAATGTGCGTCACCATAATAGTTTTGGGTGTGCATGTGCTCCTATCTTCCTTACATTTGGCATAATAGTGCCCCTCTGCATACAAGCATGCTAAACATTGTTTCGATCATCATTGCATCTTATGATAATAAAATAAACAATAAATGAAAGAACAGTCCTTCAGCGTATTATCCACAGCCCCTTCAAATTCAGAGTATCTTCAAGATTGTCACCTATCTGCATAGACTCCAGTGAATGGGTAAATCAGCATTTGGTCATGGGAGATATCATACCTCTGCCTCTGTTCATCAATGATGATTGATCAGAGCCCAAGTATGCATCATCAGAGTCAGTAACCCCATTTTGTTGCTCTACTTCAATGCCTTAACCCACCTTGTTCACCACCATGACGTGATTAATAGGATGATTTGAAATTATATACACAAAGCAATATATCCATGTTTCTTGGATCTCCCCATAGACACCCAATCCCAAAATTACCTTCTATGTCAGAAACTCTATGCTAGTCATAGAATGTGTCATAACAGGACCAGATTATGTTCAACGACCTTCATCTGATGGTTTGAGGATCTCCCTTGGCTAGTTGACAGTTTGGTCACATCAGAGGGGTGTTGATACAGATCATCACATTCTTCAAGCTGAGAGGACCTGTAGTCCTTGTTCTATTCATGTAGTTGAGGATGAGAACATCTCATCTTCAGATGCCCTATCTGATATGCAGTTTGTAGGAAGTACTATTGCCAATATCAACACTCAAAAGGGTCACTCCACTTTCCTCCATTACCCAGACAAAAGATGTCCAACTCTCTTTCTTTTTGAGGTCATTGCTATCAAACATTGACCACTACATGAGACATTCAAATCTACCAGATTGATTACTTCCTTCTTTCAGCCCATCTCACACACAACAAGGACTAAGTGTTCTTTTGACACTATAGTCATGATAATGATGGAGCTAGGTCTGTGAAACAATGCCCCTCTCAATGGATCACAGATATCATATATATCCCCGTGGTTCCACATTGGCCGCCAACTTAGCAAATTTGATGGACACCAAAGAAATTCAAGGTAAGCAAAGGAAGGAGCGAGAGGGTCTGCAGGAATCGAACTTGTATCCGTTGGGCTATGGCTGCCCTTGGCTAGTTAAGCTAATTGGAATTGCACACCCATAGGTGTGACCCCAAACGATGACCCCACCTTGAGTGGTAAATGATCATCAAGGGCCACCACATGGTGGGTTCCCAAAAGGGAAGGAAACAAGATTTGACACCTCAACATCTTAGGCCCAACAAACTTAGCAAGTGTAGGAGGCCACTCCATTCACACTTTGCATCGGGAGGCTGCAGGGTGCAATGCCTAATGAAGATGCTTGCCCTCTTCTAATACCTCCACATGCCTTGTTGTAGTGTGAAATGGAGTGGAAAGAGGATTTGACCCCAAGGCAAACTAAGGCCAACAAACTCAACAAGCGCGAAAAGACCACATTGCCTAGATGAGTTGTCGAGAGGGGACACTGTGCCAACACCTTGATGAAGGCGCTTATCCTCTTCTATACCTCCACATGTGCTCTCAAAGCACAAACCAAATGGGGATGGGGATATTGGTGTTGAGAAATGTAGCTCGGACAGGAACTTCTTGCACAGGCTTCAGTATGAACGTGCTAGAAGTGGTTCGAGACATTTCTAATTCTATTTTGAATTTCACTTAAGTGATTTTCTATTTTTAAGTTCACTTAAGTGATTCTATTTTGTAATTCACTTAAGTGATTCTATTTTGAAATTCACTTAAGTGATTTTCTATTTTTTAGTTCACTTAAGTGATTCTATTTTTTACTTCACTTAAGTGATTCTATTTTGATATTCACTTAAGTGATTTTCTATTTTTAACCTTACATCTTAAGATGAGATGAGATCTAATCTTAGGGTTAGAGAGATTAGGGTTACCTTTTTCAAGGATAAAAGGAGAAGATCAAGAGTGTTTTACATACACAGACAAAGACACAGAAAAGAATGGGAGGAGAACAGATTGTTGAAGGAAAAATACAAGCTTAGGAGGAGAAGAACAATGTTTGTTGGCTAGAAAAGCAACAAGAGAGCAGAAGTGTTCTGCTATAGCTGTAGCCTCTTTTATTTGTAATATTTCAAGTTCAGAAATATATTTAACTTCCGTTGTTCACACTGTTTATTTTTTCCAGCCATCCGTGTAACTGTTGCATGTTTGAATAAATTATTCTCAGATCTGATTTTTTTAACATAACATAGGACAGCAGTTATCTAGGGTTTGGAAAATTTACATGGTATCAGAGCTAGGTTCTGTGATTGAGATCCTCAAGGGTTTACAGCAGTAGATCACTGCTGGATATTAAGAAAAAAAAAAACAGCAGTTAGGGTTTCATTTTTTTTTGGCTTGAAGGACTAAGCTTATTTGCAGGACTGTTTTTTTTTAGTCATTAATATTTCAGCAGTTAGGGTTTCAAGAAAATAATTAAAAAAAACAGTTAGGGTTTCATATTTTTTTGGCTTGAAGGACTAAGCTTATTTGTAGGACTGTTTTTTTTTTCAGTCATTAATATTTCAGCACATCTCAGAAATGGCAGCAGCTAGCCTCAGATTTGAGGATAGATTGGAAGGTGCCTCCAATTTTTTGCCCTGGAAAGTTAGGGTAATGTACTTATTGGAAGAGAATGATCTCTGGGATATTGTCAAGGCTGATGTGACTTTGCCTATAGATCCGCAGGAATTTGCAGCTCATAAAAAGAAGGAAGTGAAGGCCAAGCGAATGATCTTGGATGCAGTGAAGGATCACCTGATTCCTCGTATCCGAGAAGACCAAGGCAAAGGAGATGTTCGATGCCCTGGTTAGCCTCTACCAGAGCGAGAACATAAACAGGAAGATGATATTGCGGAACAAACTCAGATCTATGGAGATGACCAAATCTGACACCGTTACCAGTTACTTAATGAAGATCACACAGATTCGTGATCAATTGGCAGCAGTAGGGGAGAAGGTTGAAGACACAGAGTTGGTGAACGTGGCACTTAATGGTTTCTCAGCTTCATGGGAACCATTTGTCAAAGGCATTTGTGCTCGTGAGAACCTTCCCAAATTTGAGAAACTGTGGGATGATTTCATCCAGGAGGAGACTCGAATGGAGTCAAAGGCCAACAAGAAAGGTGGTGACGATAACCTAGCTCTTTTTGGGCAAACCAAGAAGGGCAAAGGTAAAGGACCCAACAAGGGTGAGGTAAAGAATGAGGAGTCAACCTCACAGTCACGGAAGAAGGACTTGAGCAAGATCAAGTGTTTCATTTGTCATAAGCACGGCCATTATGCATCACAGTGTCCAGACAAGAAGAAGCAGCAGCAAATGCAGGTAGCAACCTCTGCAGAAACTCAGATGAGTGAGTTTGCTGCCAAATTCAAGTATTTCTCATTGGTCTCTTGCCTTTCTACCAGCACGGTTCCAAGGAATGCTTGGTATGTGGATAGTGGGGCATCTCGACACATGACATCAGCCCGACAATGTTTTACCAGTCTACAAGAGCAGGACTCAGGGGTTCAGGTTGAGCTTGGTGATGATACCAAATATCCAATTGTAGGAATTGGTACCATTCCTTTTCGACTCCAATCAGGGAAATCTTTAGACTTTGATGATGTTTTGTTTGTTCCAGGTCTCAGGAAGAACTTGCTTTCAGTTTCGGTTATGGAGGATAAGGGTTATGCAATGGAGTTCAAGAATCAGCATGTCCTTATTAGACCAAAAGAATCTAGCCCGGAAACAGCACAAGTAATAGGGGTTAGAGAAGGCAATTTATATAGGTTGTAGGGTGAACCTGTTCGAGCCCTAGTTCATAGCAGTAACAACTTGTGTGATTTGTGGCACAAGAGGATGGGGCACCTGCATCATAGAGTGTTGCCTATTCTGAGGGAGATAGTCACAGGTCTTTCAGAGTTCAGCATTGAGCAACAGGGAGTATGCAGAGGGTGCACGCTTGGCAAGCACGCCAAGGCTGTTTTCCCAAACAGTGAGCATAGGTCTAAGAAGATACTAGATCTAGTACATTCGGATGTTTGTGGATCGATGTTAGTAGCATCAATTTCAGGTAGCATGTACTATGTTTCCTTTATTGATGATTTCTCTCGCAAGACATGGATCTATTTTTTAAAGACCAAGGATGAAGTCTTTAGCAGGTTTCAGGAGTTCAAAGCTCTAGTTGAGAACCAGACAGAGAAGAAGATCAAGGTCTTGAGATCAGACAATGGGGGTGAAAATACCTCCAAGGAGTTCGATGGTTTCTGCAAGCAGGCGAGGAATCAAGAGGGAGTTGATTGTTCCATACAACCCACAACAGAATGGGGTTACAAAGCGAAAGAATCGATCCATCATAGGGGTTGTTAGGGCCATGATTCATGACCAGGGCTTGCCAATGTTTCTTTGGGTAGAAGCATGCAACACAGCAGCCTACATCCAAAACAGGTGTCCTCACAGGATCTTGGAGGACAAGACACCAGAGGAGGCATTCACTGGTGTGAAACCAGAGGTGAGTCATTTCCGCATCTTTGGATGTCCAGTTTATATCCATGTTCCAATAGAGAAGAGGACCAAGTTGGAGCCCTCCAGTGGGAAGGGTTTATTTGTAGGATACAAGTGAGACTTCAAAAGCTTACAGGGTTTATATTCCGGAGAAGAGGAAGACAATAGTGAGCAAGGATGTAAAGTTTGAGGAGGACGTTGCATCCAGGAAGTCCCATGAGCCTATTCCAGTGATAGAGAATGAGGAGCAAGAAGCTTCGAAGGTTGAGCCAGGGTCACCAAAGACACCATTGGTTCCTAGTTCAGAACAACAACCTTCAGGTGAGGAGGTGGAGACATCAGCCCCTTCCAATTCTATCAGGAGACCTCAATGGCTTACACAGACATTGAGGGATGCTGAGGAGTATGTTGAGGCTCCTAGCAACATGATTAGGGAGAGCAAACCTCCAAGGAAGTTTTCAAGCTACATGGCATTGATGAGTAACATCATAAATTCAGAGCCTACCAGCTTTTCAAGAGGCAACGAGACCAACAAGGTTTGGCGGGATGCCATGGTGGAGGAGCACACCTCCATCATGAAGAATGATGTTTGGGACATAGTGCCAAGACCGGAGGGGAAGTCAGTTGTGAGTTCCGAGTGGCTCTACAAAATTAAGCATGCTGCAAATGGCAGCATCGAGAAGTTCAAGGCAAGGTTTGTGGCGAGAGGGTTCTCCGAGAAAGAGGGAGTGGACTATGAGGAGACTTTTGCTCCAGTCGCCAGATACACTTCCATTAGAGCAGTTATGTCTTTAGCTTCATCTATGGGATGGCAGATTCATAAGGGAGCCGTAAAGCTCCAGTATATTCCCACAGATCAGCAGGTAGCTGATATTCTGACCAAGCCCTTAGTGAAAGGGAAGTTTGAAGCATTCAGAGACAAACTTGGATTGGTGCAGAATTCCTTCCTCGCTAAGAGCAGTGTTGAGAAATGTAGCTCGGACAGGAACTTCTTGCACAAGCTTCGATATGAACGTGCTAGAAGTGGTTCGAGACATTTCTAATTCTATTTTGAATATCACTTAAGTGATTTTCTATTTTTAAGTTCACTTAAGTGATTCTATTTTGTAATTCACTTAAGTGATTCTATTTTGAAATTCACTTAAGTGATTTTCTATTTTTAAGTTCACTTAAGTGATTTTATTTTGTACTTCACTTAAGTGATTCTATTTTGATATTCACTTAAGTGATTTTCTATTTTTAACCTTACATCTCAAGATGAGATGAGATATAATCTTAGGGTTAAGAGAGATTAGGGTTACCTTTTTCAAGGATAAAAGGAGAAGATCAAGAGTGTTTTAGATACACAGACAAAGACACAAAAAAGAATGGGAGGAAAACAGATTGTTGAAGGAAAAATACAAGCTTAGGAGGAGAAGCACAGTGCTTGCTGGCTAGAAAAGCAACAAGAGAGCAGAAGTGTTCTGCTGTAGTTGTAGCCTCTTTTATTTGTAATATTTCAGGTTCAGAAATATATTTAACTTCCGCTGTTCACGCTGTTTACTTTTTCCAGCCATCTGTGTAACTGTTGCATGTTTGAATAAATTATTCTCAGATCTGTTTTTTTTTAAATAACATAGGACAGCAGTTATCTAGGGTTTGGAAAATTTACAATTGGACCTTGAGACCACCTACATCTGAAAGGCCTGACCAAAGCAAAGATGTCAACCTGCTTATGTAGGTTGTCAGGAAGGGAGGGGACCTGACATCTTGATGTGTGTGTCCTCCCTTCATGAATGCTCCAAATGCCCTTTGTTCATGCATATCCATTATCAAGGGTGGAGGTGTGTTGTATGGTTCCAAACAGCCCTCCAAAGGTTCAAATTTTTTAATTTAAGATTTTGAATAACTCCCTCTAAATCTTGAATTACATTTTTGAACCTCAAAATAAAATATAGATAGAATTGGCTGAACTGGACCACCCCCAAAATGTTTGTGCAGAATTCAAAAAGATGTTTAGCTGACAAGGATTCACTATCGGAAGCCTTGAATGCATCATTTTCTAATTGTGCTGGAAGATGGAGTTTATGGTTGCACAAAAGATCATCCTCTGCGGTGCTTAATAATTCTGCCCATAGAATTTTTAATGCATGGGGTACTTACTAAACTTCAGCAGAAAAAATAAGAAATCACCCTTGTTCTTCTGCTTCTTTATTTTGGAGCAACTTATAAAAACTTGGATGAAATAGTTTGCTTTGCTGCTGAAAAAAGTTGGAGACTGCCACATGACTAACTAATGGGGGGTCATACCCTTTCTATCCCATGTTGGAATTCATAATATATTGATGAAACTAACAGAATCATCACATTACTCAAATCATAGCATAAGAGGAATCAAGAGAGCAAAAAAAGATCGAAAGAACACAAAAAGATGGGTTTGGTGCCATTAGGCGCCCATCACTAATGATGCACAAATGATCCCACACTAGTGACAATGTATTAGTGAACAAACGATCACACACTAGAGACAACACATTGGTGGAACTGAAGTATAAATACACCTATAATTACACAGACCACAATAAATGTCAAAACGACATATTACTGGTTAAATTATAAGGTGAATTATGGGCCCATAAGCTTTTACAGTAAAACTCATATTACATTATACAAAGTTCACCTTTAGGCTTGCACAATATCATACGAAGTCGGCCTTGGCCAATGAGTGAGAGATTATAAATTTCAACAATCCTCTGTTTTAGATACATGGAGTTATCAGTGTAATGCTACTCACGGAATACATATGAAACTCAAGAGAGGCTAGCTGATCCAACCTAATAGCCCTAGTGATTTTAAACCAAATAGAGCATATTTTTGTTAATGTACATTGGACTTTGACAAAGTGATAAGATCTAATTTACCATGGGCCTCGTCAAAAGGTCAAAATTGAAGGAGGCTCATTATTTGAAATAATGGATAAGTTTTAACAAGTTGTTGGTGAGACCCAATAAATTGTCTTTAGCATTTTACTGTCATATTAGCAGAAGTTTTGACAAGTTGTTAGTGAGAGAATTTGCTAGTAACAAATCCAAACATGCAGCAAATGGACTTCTTCAGAACAATGGCAAAGGCCCTTGAGCAACTTACATATCTTGGATTAGGTCACCATAAGGATCGTAGATTATCATTAGACATATTAGTTGATACTTCATTATATATTTTGGTAATCAAGTGTGGTAGTTCTTTCCCCTTCCTTTTGGGATAAATTTTTTGCTTTTATTCTGGAACCCTCATCAGATGAATTAAGTCAAGGTTTTTATAACCACTTCAGGGTCCATTTATGTATAAATACATAAAAATTAAGTTACGGGTTCCTTGTAAAAGGATAAGCACCCAACCAAGTCTTAGAGGGGAAAAACAAAACACATATACTTGCCAAGAACGAAGGCACAATTTTAAATTCAGACACTCGGTAAAGAACAATTTCGATCTCACACGGGATTAAGTTCTTTACAAAATAAAGGGGAAAATTTGAAAAATCTTTGAGCAAGCACCCAAACCAAGACCATGGGATATAACATCCAATGCTTATTTGTGGAGAAAGGGAAATATTACCTTGTTTATTGAGGTCACCATTGCAATAAAGTGGCAAAATTAAGGAGCTTGCAGAAGAATAATGCTTTACACCAAGAAAAAAGTTAAATGAGGCAGGAATAAATAGAATAGAAGGATGATTTTAACATATGCAAGGCCAAACAACCTATGGGACAACAAAGATTTGTTACCAAACACAATATGTTATCTTACTTATTCTTTTTAAAGGAAACAAATTCATGTGAAAAATCAAGGTTGAACCATCATTCTCTCTTTCTAAAGAACTTATATTTTGCGATTGATCTTGCTGACAAATTCTTCTCCTAGGTTTTCAATTCTCATTTCATCAAACAATTCAAACATAGAATCCACACAGCTAATGTATCAGCATAACTATCCCAATTATCATTATAAGCTATGCATTCCAAGATAAAGTCTTTCTCTGTTTCCAATATCCCTGAAGTGCAATAGGTACATATCCTCTCTTCCAATTTCTCTTTAGGCCTCTTCCCTTTACCTGTCTCACATCTGAGTCATTGTGAGCCAGTCCTCAGTTGGGCTGGAGGCATCTTTGCTTTCTATTTGATATTTGAATCTATGTGAATTTGTTTGCCAAATCAAAAGCAAACACTATTCTTCTTCTCATTCACTGTGATTGTTAAGTGGCAAAATCACAATGGCTACAAGGTATAGGAGAGGTAGCAAATCAAGTTGTATCAAGTGGGAGTGTTGAGGAAATTATAAGGCCCCAATATTTTATTTTTAAAGACTATTATTAGGGAAAATCTTCCAAAGGGCATAACTTTTCTATATAGAATCATTTTGAGCCTTTTTTCAAATTGCATGATTTTTCAATCTCTTCACAATGGCAGTCTTTGTTTTTGACTCAAGTACAGGTAAAGAGACGATCTGGGGCACAATGAACTCCAAAGCACATGTAGTTTGATTGAATGCAGGACATTGTAGTGTATGGTCAACTCAGATGACCATATTATTGTGCAGGAGGCTCTTGGTTTATTCTCCTTGTTGATTAAGCCAGATTTGTTTTACTATATTAAAAATGAGACAAAACAAACAAAGTGTGGACTAGACTTGAATATCTAGAAGGAGAAGACTATAGAAGTTAGTCACTTGAAGTTAGATCTTACTACTCTTAAGCTGGTAGAGTTTGATAATCTTGAGGACTAAATTTCTAGGTTTAAGGCATTAAAAGCACATACAACCACTTCTAAGAGGCACAAAGAAAACAGATCTTGAATGTGTCAGAATTGTTTTTGCCAATCTTTCTTTGCCATATCATATGCTTAAACCAACGGTTCATGTTGTTTCTGTGTTTTCTTGAAGGATCACAAAAACCTAACCCTTAGTGGGTTTTTCTCTCTTCTAGTTTATTTCCAGGTAGCTCTAAGTTATTGTGGTGACTCTTCTTATGAATAGGCTCATCCAAAAGCTTTCAAATGAAGACCAAGACCGAGCGACCCACGGATCAAAACCTCCAAAGAAGAATAAGACCACTTGCAAATAATATAAAAGGGTATATCATCCTACCAAAAATTACCTTGTGAGATTATAAAAGATGAAAGTTGAGTTTGAAAAGGCTGGTATTAATAGAGGCCTTCTACAAGATAATAAGTAGAATCTTCTCATGGATCCTATTCATTTGGGACTGTATTGACATGGTAGAGCTTCTATTAGGGGGTAAGTTCAGAATGTCTTCTCTCCATGGCCCCTCAGTTCAAATTAATCGAAATGTTGAAATATGTAATCTCCCATTCGTTGGTCAAGGCCGACATTATATAATATAAAATGTTGTGCAAGCCTACAAGCAAACATTGTATAATGTAATATGAGGCTTATTGTATAAGCCTATGGGCCCATAGTTCACCTTGTAAAGTGGACCTTGTAATTTAACCAATAAGATGTTGGTTTGACACTGATTGGAATGTGTAATTATAGGAGTATTTATACTCCACTTCCACCACTCCATTGTCGTCAATGTATTGTTCATCACTAACGATGGGTGCCTAAGGGCAGCCACCCCATATTTTCATGTTCCTTCAATCTCTTTCCACTTTCTCTATTCTTCTTATGTTATGATTCAAGTATTATGATGATTTTGTCTATTCCTTCAATATATTGTCAATTCCAAGAAGTAAAATGTAGCACTGCTCGTATCACCAGGCTTGTTATTAGAAAATCCGTTACCATAAACCTATGAGACAGCCACATCCCATGTTCTCATTTACTTTTAGGAGTTGAATCTATAGTTTCTAACTTTCTATCTTGTTGTCCATCAACATCCATTTCTAAAGCAACTATAATATGCTTTGAGTTATTGACTTCACTTCACCCTTGAACCATAAAAACATGTATAGCAGGAGCATGATAGAGCCTTGTAGACTCTAAATTCATTGCACTTGATCTATGCTTGCAGATTTTGAACTAAGCATACACGGTTTTAGTGCACTATGGATTTGCATGCCCATTGGCACCATTATTACCATTTTTTGGTTGAATCATAAGAGCAAATATTCACAACTTGTTAGGTCTTTAAGGTGGTTACATGTAAATTTTTCACTTGGTAAAATGTTTTGGCCAAACAATTTGTTTTTCATTTTTCATGATGAAACTCCAAAAATGTTAAGCCTAGGGTATTTGATTGGATTGAATTACAACTATATCAACTATGGCCCATCCCACTACATCCATTATATAAGAGGAAGGATGATAGAATTTTATAGCTCTAATTCATTGCACTTGTTCTATGCTTATAGTTTTTGAATTATGCATAAGAGGTTTTAGTGCATTGCAGATTCGCATACCAAGTAGCAGCATTATTGTCATTTTTTAGGTCTTTAAGGTGTTACATGTAAATCTTTCAATTTAGTAACATCATGTTTTCAGCCAAACAATTTGTTTTTTCAAATTTCACGATGAAATCCAGAATTTATTAATCCTATGGTTGCCAATTGAATTGAAATTACAACAGCTACAGCCGTTCCAACTGTATCAATTGGATTGAAGGGTATGCACAACACTCTAATAAAAAAATTAGACATGACTTTTAACTAAATAGCCCACCAGCCAATAAAGTGAAATGCAATGCCCATGGATCCTTGGACAAGGCCAAAGCTCGTCTTGTCACCAAGAGTTATGCATAGCAAACAAAGGTGGACTATAAAGAGACATTTACCCCTACCACAAAAATGGTCACCTTTCAATTGGTTCTTTCCATGGCATCCCAGTTTGTTTGGAAGGTATTTCAAATGGACGTGAAAAGCGCCTCCCTAAATGGGGATTTTGAAAAAGTTTACAACATTAAGCCGTAAGGTTCCTAGGTTGCCAACAATGACCATTTGGTTTACAAACTGGTGAAGTCCATTTATAAGTTCAGGCAGGCTCCACACAAGACCAGTACATCAAAATAGATTAACTTCTTCAAGATTCAAGATTCAAAAGAAGCCCTTCTTATCCAGGACTGTATTTTAAAACAACAGTGATGATATTGTGGTACAGATTGTATATGTTTATGGTTTTGTCATCACCAATAGTAAGGCCAATGTAATTTGAAAACTCAAATCTAATCTTTGTACTACCTTTAATACCTCTTCTTCTTCTTCTTCTTTTGACATGACAAATTTAGGCTTCCTACACTTTTGCCTAGGCGTCATGTTTTGGAGAGTTGGCTATGCTCTCTTTGTTTCAAAAAATGAAAATACGCCAAAACCTAAGTTGCAGGAAACTTGTAAGGTTCCCTCATTTCCCCGTTTCAAAAACTTGGAAAGTCAGAAACTCCTGGAAACTCATCATCTTCACTTCTTCTGTTTCCAGGCATTTCTAAGAGACATTTTTCAGGGTGTTTCCAAGTTGTCTTGGCATTTTGACCAAAAATTAATGTCCAGGCTTGAGGTTTTGGGGGGTTGTATGGGTTTGCATGAGGCCCACAAGGAACACACATGACCCGTTTTAATAAAAAACCAAGTCACAATGAAAATATTGAAGATAAGGCAAAAGGGCACAAAATATATTATAAACTGAAAATAATGATAGGTTCACATCAATAACCAAAGAATCTAGAACAAGCATGCTCTTCAACAACAAAGAGGAACTGACACACACATGGGTTAACCCACTCGGTGAAGCGTAACAGTTTAGGTTAGGAAAAAATATAGCATCTATTTCTTTCCCGTTCTAATTTTTATCTTGTATATTGAAAAAAGAACAGTACACTAAAGAGCAAACAAAATATTGGGGTGTGGATCCCCAAAAACCTTACGTATGTCCATTGCTGCATGTAATCTTGAGAATGATGAAAGTCCTCCTATACACGCTGTTAAACCCACAAAACTTGGCTCTTCATCAGTATTGGTACAGATTTTGATGACCTTGAGCATTAAGAAGTAGGCTTATAGTGTATTTCATATATTTTAGCTTCACACATGTATAGCCTTATCTATAAATGTTGACCTTTTACATTAAGCATTGTACTCTGTATGAGATTAATAACTGAATGTGTTTTTCATATATTTGTGATCTTTTTAATTCAATTTTGTCTATAAATTTTAATAACATTAATTTTTTAGTTCTTTATTTAGGCATTTCCAAGTTTCCAAAGGGTTTGAGGACTTACATGTCCTAAGGAAGTTTCATTTCAGGATCTATGACAATTTCCAAGTTTTGTGCAACTTAGGCCAAAATATTGTTATTGAAATCCAGCTGTCAGCATCTACACCTACTGAACGTGGGCTGCAAGTATCATCCAATATTGATTCTCTTTCAACTCAATGTACATATGGTGGACAACATGATCTGTATCACACCCTCTAGATCATGTGTGCGCCTTGTAGTCACCTATTTTTTTCCAGTTTATGTCTCAAGTAAAGACAGGACATTGACAAGTAGCAAAAAGACTAATCAAATATGTCAAAACAACAATTGATTTTGGCATCCTCTACTAGGCCTCTGCACATTTGTGGTTGTCGGGTTACATGCACTTGGATAAGATTGGATGACTCCACCAAAAATCCACTATAGCATATGCTTTTGCTATAGGTTTCAAGGGTTGTATCATGGCAGAGAAAAAAAACCACCTACAGTTGCCTTGTCATCCACTGAAGTAGATGAAAGGTAAAAGTCAATGCTTGCTTGTGAAGCTGTTTGGTCTGAAGGCTATTTATTGATCTCAAGATAGAACAGTTTGAGCCATATCCATGGCTTTCTGGTAATCAGTCTATATTGAAATCGTTGAAGAACCCAGTCTCCGATGATTGAAATGAAATATTTTTCAATTTCGTTAATGGCAGGCCCAAGAGGATGTATGGAATTGAAAAAGAAAGGAAATAATAGATTACATAAGTTTTTTTCTTCAGCTGCAAATTACTTCAATACAGTCTTTACATTAATCCAGTGTTCCACGGGGACGCGTCCCCCCGTTTCCTGCGTCCCCCAGCACGGGGGACGGCAAGGGGGACGTTTCCACCCGTCCCCCTAGGTGGGGGACGGCAAGGGGGACGTTTCCACCCGTCCCCCTTTTTGGGGGACGGCTGGGAAACGTCCCCGGGACGACTGAGGCCTATGGCCTCCTGTCCCCGGGAAGTCCCCTTTTTTGGGGCGTCCCCGGGGACGGTCTGAGCGTCCCCAATGGGACCCAGCCGTCCCCCACAGCTGGGTGTCCTCACCCAAACAAAAAAAAAAAAATTAATAAAAAAAAAGGTAAGGGGTCATTGCTTTTATCCCCTCTTGAAACTGTTAGTGAAATACATAAATTTAAGTACATGCAACTTTACCCTAATTGTGGATGTTTCCAGTAAATCACTTTTTGAGGCCAATTATATGGTAAGCTGTTATTTTCAATTTCACCATCTGGCTTTATGTAGTAGATTGAACTATTTGTATCAGACGATCAGTTGCTTTTAAGTATGAAAATATTTAAGACGTTCCTCAGAAGTATTCATATGCTAAAATTCAACATATTACCCACTGTTATTGTTTAAAGTGGATTCTGGGCAAATCAATAATTATAAGAGATTAATTCAGC
The DNA here is from genome assembly GCA_028583015.1 of Wollemia nobilis. NCBI lineage: Eukaryota > Viridiplantae > Streptophyta > Pinopsida > Araucariales > Araucariaceae > Wollemia > Wollemia nobilis. The sequence continues at coordinate 10,136,521 of JAQPPZ010003784.1, read as the reverse complement.
TTGGTACGCTGCCTAGTGCTTATTGTAGGCACATCAAGAACTAGCAGAGATTAATTCAGCATTATACATCACCAGCTTTGCAATTAGTCCCTCAAACAATGGGAGGGGTGAGACAGTCTTTGTTTGAACATTGGTGGCTGAAAAAGTGATGACTGTTATTACTTAAAATGATGACTGTTTGAACATTGTTTGAACATTGTTTGCACTTGATATCCTTGGCTGAACCTTCAAGTTATAGTTGTTGAACTTGAAACAATTAAATGGCTGCACTTAGTAACTAATATGAATATCCTAATACCACTTATGTGTTAGTAACTAATATGAATATGAATGGCTGCGCTTACATAATTGATTACTAATATGACAAGTTATAGTTGTTGAACTTGAAACAATTAAATGGCTGCACTTAGTAACTAATATGAATATTCTAATACCACTTATGTGTTAGTAACTAATATGAATATGAATGGCTGCACTTACATAATTGATTACTAATATGAAATATCATTTTTGTTGGGTGTAGAATTCTGAATGTGTAGATTATTCTAAATTTCTAAAAAATTTCAATTTTTATAGTATTATACCAGCCGTCCCCCCCAGCCGTCCCCGAGCCGTCCCCTAAAATCGGCCTACCGTCCCCCGCCGTCCCCGGAAACCCGTCCCCCCATCCCCCCGTCCCCCAGGCTCGTGGAACCTTATCCACAAAGACCTTGGTTGTTTCATTCTGTGATGTTCAAAAGTCTCCCTAAGACATCCAACCACTCCAGTAGATCTGTAGATGATTAACTTCGTAACTTAAGAACAACACAAATTAAGGTTCATGGTCATGACATTCATCAACTAGTTGATGATGAAGGGATATGTCTTTTCTATTCTGCTACACAGAAACAAACTGCACACATATTGACTAAACCATGTGATCCCGATGAATTTATTAAAATCGAAACAAATTTGGTGTTGCATCTAGTTTAGTCATAAAGGAGGTCCAGGTAATAGTAATTATGAAACTCGAACTCACCAAGTCACGACCTGGGTTGGGGAAAACAAGTTTTTCTTGCTGAACTTGCTGAGTCTTGAAAAAATTAAAGACTTGCCAAGTTTTAAAAATCTTGCAATTCAGCTAAAAACTGGAGACTTGGCAAAACTCAGCAACATCAACAGAAGGGAAAATATTCCAAGCTTTTATCAAGCTCTTAGTGGAGATTTTAATCCTTGACTTTCACAAAGGAGACCCAGGTTTGAATCTTGCCAGGTGATACATGCAGAATTGCCAAGCTATTGTAATACCATTATGTGGTCATGATGTAATATGGATTGGGCCCGTTTCAATCCCATATAACCAGTTCAAAAATAATAATAATGGGTAATGTGTTCTGCAATGTAATGATTTGTTAACATGTGGGGTTGTGGACCCATTTACCTATACGACCCTTCATTTCCAATGTATATAATGAAAAAATAATAAAATAAACAGACACACTGTCCCCTCCATTCCTACTTTTAGAGTTGAATCATAACCATAGACGAGAAAATTGGAATCAACAAAAAATCAGCAAGGCAAAAGAATTGGAAAAATCGGGAATCAAGAAAAAACTGGCCAAAAAAAACAAAGAAACAAAAAAAATTTCCATGCATATCACAATGAATTAACATTATGCAAATCAAATATTAATAATGTAAGTGATACAAGCTTAAACTACACATGAAAGTGGCAAAAAATGAGGCAAAATGAAAAAAACAAGCTATTTATGCCATTTCCTCTACCCATGCTGCCGCGGCAGATTTTTTCGGCAAAAAATCAGGATTTTTTGCAGATTTTCTCAACTATGATCATAACCTTTTACTCATGAATATCTGTCATTGACAATCGGTCAATGATGATGAGATCTGTCTTACTATTCTGCTACATAGAGAAAAACTAAACACATAATGACTAAACCACTTGGCCCTGATAAATGCATCAAATTTCAGGTCAAGCTTAGAGACATCTCTAGTTTAGTCATAAAGGGGGATCCCAGCAATAAACTAATGTTCAAAAATAAATAACAATGTGTAATGCGTTATGTGATGTAATGTTACGTTAACATGTGGAGCCATTGACCTTTACCTAGAGTACCCTTCATTCCAATGTATATAATGAAAAATAATCAAACAAAACAGCCACACTGCTGCCCCCATTCTGGCTTTCAGAATCGAATCATAACCTTGTAACCACGGATATGTCATGCGTAAACCCCCCAAAGAAAAATACATGTTTTATCATTCTATTAATAAAAAACATAATGCAACCTCTTGTTCTTTACCCAAGAAGATAGCAGTAGGGAAACATTGCATTTCTTTTGTAGAGGACTTGGCCATGGAGATATTCATATACCCAAGGACAGTTTAAAAAAAGGTTTTGAGTAAAGAGAACAGTCTTTCTTTTTCTTTTTCTTGTTTTCTTTTCCTTTTCACAGGACAGAAATCCACAAAAGGCTTCTCTTCCCCCTTTTTTTGTTCCCCCATGTGAAAACAAAATAAAAAATAAAAGAAACAAGAAGCTGGAAATTAAAATTTTGTCACACAAGTGAGCACAATTATCAACTTGTAGTCCTTTTGAAGGAAATGAATATAAATTATTTGGAGGCTATTTTCTTTGTAGAATGGACCTTTTTGGAGGGTAAATATAAGCAAAGTTTTGGAGGTGCTTTTGTAAAAACTAAAAAAGAAAGGTCCTGCCTTTTTTTTAATTTTCCACCTTTTATTAATTTTATTATCCTACGCATGTCTGGAAGTGGTGGAGAAGTCAACAAAGATAAAAGGCCCATTTTGTGGAAAGGGAGCAAGGAATGGATTCCTCCACAGATGACACAAGGAAGATATCATAAGCTGTGAGGTGACAACAAAATACTGAACAAAGACTCCTTCCTACAATAACCCTATAGCATGGTGGTGAGTATTCCAACATTGGAGGAACAATGTGACAGATTTAGAGGCCAAACAAGACTGCAGTCAATACTATCTCACACTGGCTCAACATCCTACTTGTATGGCAATCAAGTGATAATCCACTTGTACAGCAGATTGAAACCTCCACTTGTACGGTGAGTGCTTGTGCGGCAACTTGGTAAGTGACTTTTACAACAGTCACTTGTATGGCAAGTCACTCACTTGAACAGCAATTTTGCAATCCACTTGAACAGCACTCCTGACTACTCCACTCGTACGGCACTTCTGGACTGCAACTCCTTGTACAACGATCCTGGCTGCAACTCTGCTTCATACTTGCACATAGAACTTGGAACAACCACAATCTACCAACCTACTTGCAGCAATAGCATCACATAGAACACATACAATCAAACAGATGAAGGATGAATCATCATTGTATTACTCTTGCCTGTACGGCATTAACATTACAAAACATCTACACTGGCAATATACAATGCTACAATGGATATGCAGACATAGAACTCGGCATGCATAGACGATCTCCTGATACTCGGTCTTCCATTGACATCTCTCTCATATCCGATGTCTATGGTACCCTTCTTATCACACAAATGAATGGAGGTCCTCTTTTAACCTTGAGGGGGTCATTTTTAACGTTGAGGGTTGGCAGTTAACAACATCTGTTGCCCGGAAACCTCACCACTACCTACCTCCCATTTGCATATGCTTGGCACATACATTAGCTGTACATTACAACTGCAATTTAATAATTTATCAAATGATGATGTCATCACCCTTGACGTCAAACTACAAAATTGCATTTTATTTCCATTTACATTTCATTTACATGTGTGCACATTTTGCACTTATTTCTACTATGTACACTACTTTTTCTGAGGCTGGTCAGAACTGGCTCCTACAAACCCCACAAAGTTTTCAACCAAAAGCCAATGATTCAAAATCTATCACTGATGTTGCTGCTTCTAGAATCACTGCAAAATTAAGGGATTTAAAGAACACATATGATGGCCATCAAAGAGTGTAGAGGAGTCCCCTTCTTGGAACCTTTGATATTAACAAGGTTTTTCTACACAAGAAACTCCTTTGAATGCGCTCACTTCCAATACTATGAGCAGATAGTCTGTGCCATGAGCCATATATGCTGGGACTCTCAAGTATAACCAGCCTTGCTGTGAAAAATGTCACACAACCTTGGATGATAAAAATAAAAATAAATCCCGTACAGAGAAAACTAAGGCATCAATCAAAGTGAAAAGAACTTCCAATGCATGTACTATTGTAATGGCTAATTGGATTGATGCATGTAACTATCACTTTTAAATATATTCTTATCTCTTACAACAGATTCTTGTTACTTAAGCACAACTGATTGATAAAGGAAAGAAATGAATGTCATTTTCCTAAAGGACCAGTCATGTGATGCTATCTACAAGGTTGACTCATCTAATGGTCCAAGGTACTACAAATGTGGCTCCAATTAGTAAAGTTGCATATTGAATGGTTCAACAACAATAAAAAAAATAATATTTCTTTCGATCCCATGCTGTGCACATGAAGTGAAAAATGCGCTAAAGGTTATTGGAAAATCTAACTTGATTACAAATCTGATTAAAAAAGGTAGAATTTCTTAAAATTTGCTCATGCACACTTTCCTGCCTATTCAATTCTTCTTCAGTGCCTTATTGACAGCATCATGTTCAACCATAGTCAATGATACGTAGGATGCATGGAAGACAATCTTCGTCTGACACTAGAGTTCAAGTGAGACAACTGATATTTACCAACTGTTTATGGGCCAATGTCAAATTAGTGGTTGATATCAATCAGCATATTTGTGAGGCGATTCACCTTGCTGACACAGCCCATGCTTAGACAAAGCTTATTAGACATCGATGCTATGTGAAAGAATAAAACGCATCACAAACAGGAAAGGCAATTTCAGATATCCCTTGATAGATGCTAAAATATACATGGCATACTCTTCAAGCTAAATATACTTCCTGCTATGGATTCTTATGCCTTGCATGCTAAAGATATGTTACTTAAGGTTCCAAAAAGAACTCTCCCTCCCACAATGAAAAGCTTTTCCACAACATAAAAAGAAATATTGCAATAAAGATGATCCATTCATTATCAAGAGCTAGTTTACAAAGTCTTCAAATGCACACTATGTAAAATGAATTTAGTATTCGTAGCCTTGGATAATAAGCATGTTCAGAACAACCCAAAAAACTTGTTACAGCTTCATGGATTTGCAGAGCAACATGCAATATCAAAATGTCTGCCTCTTTCTCAAATGCACACATGCATGCACATGGATGCATATATACAAGATCTAGTGATTTTGCTCCTCCTCCGTAATTGTAGAAATGAAATGAAATATTATTAATGTCTGCAGTGGGCCAAAATAAGACCCAAGGGACAATAATGACTGCCAGGTAGAAGTATTTATTGTCTGGTCTCTCTCGTTCTTGTAAATGAGCCGAGTTAGATTAATATATAAGAACATCATAAACAAAGGCAATTGCAAGCTTCTGATTCAGCATGTTATCATATGAGACAGTGGCATGGATGTTGGACCTTCATAACTAAAAGAAATCTTACAAAGTTTATATTTTCATAATACGTCCCACCATTGGCTTACAAAGTTGATTCAACTGCATACATCATGCACAATGCATTTTTGTATTTTGCTCATTCCACAAATATATGAAAAAGAAGAAAAGAAGGAATGCTAGGACAATGGAAATATTATATTGTTAGAGTCTCCATCTTCATTTTTACATGATTATTTTTCTTTAGGTGGGAGGTATAGTGACTGAACCCCCCTAACTACCACTAACCACTGAACATGTAATTACCCACTGAGATTAACTACTTAACACCCCCTAACATTCAATGTTAAATACCAGACCACATAATAAGTGTCATATGCTGACATGCATCAGGATGAATCTAGTTTTAAGAGTGCATATTCAGTTTTTAACTTCAACATAAGAATTCAAAAAAGGCAATAAGATATTTCTCAAAAAAATTGTCTCAAAAAGGTATCTAGGGAAAACTAAATATCCTGATCATTTTGCTTGTATCTAGGAGAGAATATCCAGAGGCCTTGATCAAAACTATATGCATAAACCAAAATGAATACAATTAGAGAGAGAAATTTAAAGTCAAGAAAACCAATTGAGCTGTCAACACCTTCAATGAAATTGAAAGTGAATTCAGACACAACCATGAAGCTTGAACACAGAAAATATTCATGGATGGTAGTCAAAAAAATCAATAATTCAGTAAAGCATACTAAAATACAAGGTCAGACAAATTTAGAAACTAGCAAGCATTTTGAAGTTTTAATTACTTTACAGCCACAAGATAATAATGGTATTAAGGCACAAGATTCAACTAACCAATTGAGCTGTCAACATCTTCAATGAAATTGAAAGTGAATTCAGACACAACCATGAAGCTTGAACACAGAAAATATTCATGGATGGTAGTCAAAAAATCAATAATTCAGTAAAGCATACTAAAATACAAGGTCAGACAAATTTAGAAACTAACAAGCATTTTGAAGTTTTGATCACTTTATAGCCACAAGATAATAATGGTATTAAGGCACAATATTCAACTAACCAATTGAGCTGTCAACATCTTCAATGAAATTGAAAGTGAATTCAGACACAACCATGAAGCTTGAACACAGAAAATATTCATGGATGGTAGTCAAAAAATCAATAATTCAGTAAAGCATACTAAAATATAAGGTCGAACAAATTTAGAAACTAACAAGCATTTTAAAGTTTTGATTACTTTATAGCCACAGGATAATAATGGTATTAAGGCACAAGTTTTTAATTTACTTGTCAACTACATTAGCCAATAAGTGTCAATGAAAAATAAATTGTACAACTCCTCAGTCAAGTGAAAACCCAAGTGCAACAGTACATACCACTTTTGTCCACTTGACATCAAGCCACGTAGCTAAAAGCCGCAAAGCAACACGATGTCGGGCATCATATCCTTTTCTCAACCTTGAATTCTTCTTCTTCTTCTCTTCAGAATTGTCAGCAACACAAGCAGCCAACAGTTCAAACAAAACTGCCATTTTTCTCTGATGTGTTAGAAGTTTACCTTCTGCTATTGTTTCATTCTGAATAGATCTGACATTGAGACCTTCTGAAGTTTTCTGACAAACTTCTACAGTTTCCTCACAGGATTTGCTAGTTCCTTCCATGGGATCTCCATGATTATTTTTTTGAGCTCCCTGGGTTTTGGATAACAGTGAAATTTTGCTGCTCTTATCAGGTGTCAATGAAGTCCTTTCAAAGGTTGTCGACATTGCATCTATTGCTTTGGCCAATTCAGCCTCAGAATTTGCTCCCTCGGATGATGAAGATTTTTCTTCCTTTTCCTCTTCAGAAAGTATCCTCAAAAACTGCATCCAATGAAAGCCAAAGAAAGTCAACTAACTGCTCCTTCTTTAGCTAGAGTGTATACATCTCTCTACCCAAGAATGAGGAGGAAAAAAACAAGTACAATACTTGAACCAAATGACGAGTAAGTTTAAGAAACAAATCTCTAAATGGATGGGAAACTCTGAAAAGCATTAATCATAGGTTGTGTATCTTGGACACAACTGTTCTGGCCATGCCACACATAATGACTTGTAACACATTGCAAAGACACTTCACAGAATATAGATTATGCATTGCTTAGCTAGAAAATGGACTGCTCAAAAATCAAGAAAACATGTGCTTTTATCTGCACAATTTGTAACATTGTAAAATTAAATTTTATGCTTGTTCCAAATACAAATATAATATACGCAATTGATGAACAGATGGAAATGAAATATTAATATTGTTAATGTCCACAAATGATCAAAGTAAGTCAATAGGACTGTGCGGTGCACCATGTACACACGGACAGTACAGACACATAAGAACAGTCCTCATAACAAACAAAGGGAAAAGAACAGTAAAATTTAAACGAAAATAACAAAAAAACCCAGTGGGGAAAGGTCAAACATGTCTCAGACAAATAACTAGAAGGAGAAGAAACACCATAAGCAAAGAACCACTGCAGCTAATAAGTGTACGAAATGTAGCAGCAGGATGGTATAAACAAGCATCTGCGTCAACATGCTGAACCAAAGAATCAGGGTCATCCACAATACTGAAGGGTCCAATGCAAGATCAATGTAGGAAAGTTGCCAAGGCTAAAGAGGGTTGGGTAACCCACAACTCTATTACCCCCTGGCACTCTCTAAACATCAAAGGCCTACCAACCAAAGCAGCAAAAAAATTGGTGGTGCACTGCAGAGTGTTAGGCATGTACACTGGCCTGAAGATCCAGAAAACCCAGTGTTGAGCCTGAAAGGATCATGTTGTTTGTCTGAAGAGAGGAAGCAATGACATGTTAAGAGGACCACTGCCTTGCTGGCATAGCCCCATCACTAGGAGCAACTGTGATGTCCAAAGGACACTTAGTCCCTTTTAGTATGTGAGATGGGCTGAAAGAATGATGCACACAATGTGGTAGAAATGGACATCAAATGTAATGCTCCTAAGAATGATCACAAAGAACGAGTGCAAGACATCTCTGGTCAGGGTAAAGTGCTTGCCATGATTCGGAATCACTTTCTCCTCTATATTTGTAGCATAAACTCTGTTTTTGACATTTGAACATTTCTTTTTAATGTTTAGGGGTGCTTTATGGATTGCTTAATAGTTAGACTGAATAAGGTCATTTTTTCTCAAACACTAGATTCTTCACCTTGTTTAAGCAGAATAAAGGCATTTAATCCTTGACTACCAAAGCGGGATCTGAGCAGAGGAGAAAGATCTAAGCAGGATCTGAGCGGGATCTGTATTGTGAGATGAAGATTTAATTTTTTGTGAAGATTGTCAATGGAGGCCGGTTTTGAACTTTAAGGGGGCGGTTGTGGTTTCTTCAGCGTTTAGCCCTGATAGAGTTGGTAAAGTGTACGATTCCTTGAAGAAGGCTTGGGCCGGTGCGGCGGGTTCAATGTCAGTAGGTGGTGTCGAAAAGGTGAACGGCTGCCTTCGTCGCAAGGAGGAGCGACCATGGATTCAGGTGCAGCCTGAAGTGGTGGCAAATGAGGTAATTTTCTTACAAGCCAAGGCCCTTATTTGCAGATTCATTGGAATTAGAGCAGACCTAAGAAGGATTGAGGGATGGACAGCACGATACTGGAAAACTAAAGGCAAGTATGACATTGTTATTTCTGCAAATGGGTATTTTTTAGTTATTTTTGATAAGGAGGAGGATCGAAATAAAATTTTCGAGGGCGGCCCTTATTTCATGGGCCAAGCGGGGCTATACATGAAACTGTGGCACACAGGGTTCAATCCGACGAAGGAACTGCCTTCAATTGTCCTAGTGTGGACCAGACTTCATTGTTTGCCTTTGGAGCTTTGGAAGGAGAAGATTTTTAGAGATATTGGCGAGGCCATAGGGACCTTTGTTTCAATCTTTGATCTTATGAAGAGAAGGAAGTTTACTACTTATGCTAGGATTTGTGTGGAGCTGGATATATCCAGTCCTCCCCCGGATTCTATTGACATCCAAATTGGGGAGGTGGTACGGGTTCAGGCTCTTGACTATGAGGCGATCCCCTTCAGGTGCAGACACTGTCATCTTTATGGTCACTTGGCAAGGGATTGCCCCAAGAATACTAAGATGAAGCAGAAAGAGGAGCAGCCCAATCAAGGGGAAGATGTGGAAGTGGAGGAGGAGGATGGTTTTCGTGCGGTTATAAACAAGAAAAGATCGAAGGTTGGTGACCGGAAGGGCAATGAGCATTTCGAAGTTCCTTTCAAAAATCGGATTGATATCTTGGGATCTGGGTCTAGTGAGGTCAATGTGGGATGTTGTGGGGGGGGGATTGCCCCTCTCATGAGCAGGTTGTTCAAGATGATTTGGTGTCGTTCCCTTGTAGCAAGGGTGAGGCCCCAACAGAGATGTGCAATCCAGAAAATTTTGGAACTCAAAAGGGGGTGGCTAAGCCCTTGGAGGAGTCGATTCTAGTGAAGGCCAGGGTTGCAGTTGAGGATGATACGAAGAGGGAGGAAAGAGTTGTCGAGGTTGAGAGGGATGGGAGGAGAGGAACAAGAAGTAATCCCTTAGGGATTACATCAAGCGCACCGAGGAAGCATCGAGGAGGGAAACAACATGCAGCTAGAAGAAAATCGGAAAAGGACAAGCAAGATAAGGAAGGGGAGCATTTGGTGGAAGCGGGGATTATGCGAACTATTGATTCACATTTCAACTCTTTCTCCAAATGAAGATTATTTTGTGGAATGTGAGGGGCTTGGGGGCGAAACCCAAGTAAAATATTGTAAAGCGTTTGATTCTCCTCTAATATGTCGTTCAGTGTTTAGGTGCAGCAATGCTCTTTTATGCAATTTTTGTTTATGCTCTAATTGGGCATTTAGCCTCCATGGGATTATAGGCATGTATATTTGGAGGCACTTCCAGGTTATGGCCCATGTATGGAAGGCCTTACAACTATGTAATCTGGTTTTTGTTTAATAAATTTTAATCTTTTTTCGAAAAAAAAAAGAAGCATTTAATCCTGTGTACTTTAATTAACTATTGGCAAATTCCCGTTAATATAAATTTATCCTTTAACTTCATCTTTGTCCACTACAGCCTTCACCATTGGCAGTTTAACACAAAAAATTATGGCCAGTAATTAAGAGGAGATTGAATTGGATGAGATCAACCCACAAACTAAATGGAACACTAAGCAGAAAGAGCCTTTTTGGTCGGTTATTTTCTGAAAACATGGAGAAGGATGCAATGGCAAAGACAGAGGAAAAGGCACAAGCACAATTGTCCTAAGAGAATCAATAGCTTCTAGTACGCCCTCCAGTGGTATTGAGTCATCTATCTAATTATGACTATTGATTTTATGTCATAGACGCAAATGAGAGGTTTGATTTGAAACTTTTGACATACATATTAGGTAACCAAAATGTTTTTTTACTATAAGACTAAGATTCAATCCTAGTCCTTCCTTTCATATGCAATCAAATCTTTTTAAGTTTGGTCAGTTGAATTTGTATGACATTCATGATAATTTGATTATAGATTTTTCTTTTGATGCCAAAAAACATGTTTGTGAAAAGAGCGTTTTTTTTTTTTTTTTTTAGTCCAAGAAGTGACATTATCGTTGAACCCTTTTTTTTAAATCAATAGACATTCTAGGATGTCCAAACCTGCCTGCAACGAATGCAGTGTCAAATAGATTATATTAAAAACATTGGATCGCAAAATATTTTTACAAATTGCTTTAATTAAGTTGACCGAACCAATGTATCCCAATCCTCTTTGCAATAGTTTGATTTTTTCCTGCATTCCATAGTCCCAGTAAGCAAATTTTGAAGACAACAGTAAGTTCCTTGTGACACATTCCACCGATAGGGGGCGAATGAGACAAATTATCATTAATAAAACCGTTGGCCCGACTAGAACACAATTAAAATTGAAGTACTGCCTATTTTTAGAAGACGATTCAAGGATCCTACTTTTAGCCATAAATATGTACAAATGCACTAAGCACCAATATCAATATTGCCCGGACAAATTCATTAAAGAGAATAACTAAAAAAATTACATACTGCTCCGATATGATGCCTGGCAGGGAACGTCATGGCTGTCTCCTCAAGTCCAGGCCAAGCTTTAGAATCAATCTTCAAATACCTGCCCATCCAGTTTGTTGGAATTTCACACTCTAACTCTCAAATCATGCAAACTACCTATAATTTGGACAATTGAACTCGAAAATTTCAACGACAAACATCGTTTCAAAAATATCATAAAAAATTACGTGAACACGGGACGAAGCAGGCCAAATCTCTCGTTGATCCAGAGCTCAGATTCCGGTGTATCTGCTGCTCGTGCACGGGTTCCGTCTTCGTCATCGGATGCATAATGAAATCCAACAGGAGAGAGTTGATAGGCTTGAGCTTCCCGGAGCGCCAATCCTAACAAAGCCCCCGCGGCGTACTGCTGTATTGCCGTCAGCTCCTCCATTTTTGCTTCAAACCCTAAAAATAAATTCTTCTGCTGAATTTTGCGTAAACACGGGTTTAAACAAGTTCCTCTTTGGGAATTTGGCTGAAATGCTGGAGTTACTACGGCCGAATCGGGGATTTAAAATTTTTGAGGTGCTGTTGATGAAATTGCAGAATTTACGGCCTCTTTTATATAGACGGAATTCAAAATGAACGATAATTCGTCGGTTCTGGTCAGCAAAACCCGGGATGAGAGGAAATTAGTGTCATTTGACGTCTACTGGAAGATAACGACGTGGAATCATTTCATAAATGATGTCGTTTTGAAGTTTCGAAACCTGGCATCTTGGAAACACTTTTATTTCACGCGCATCGCCGTTGTTTATAAGTTTCTTTATAAACAATTAATGCTTTCAAATTTTACATGGAGTCTGTCATTGTCGGTTCCCTCTTTAATTTAAAAATAAAATAAAAAACTAAAGTAAAAAATATGGGTCAATTACACAGTCTGGCACATGGAAAACTATATGAAACCAATACTAGTTTTTAAAAATGGGCAGTCTATTGAATGAATGAAAGATTTTAATTACGTCCGCGAGACCCAAATATGGTCTATGAGACCTCAAATATTAGAAAGGAGTTTTTTAAAATGGGGCAGACTATTAGAAAGGAATTGCATATATTATTTCTCTTTGAATTAAAGTCTTTAAGATAAAAACTTTAAGATATATTATTACAGTTGTCCATGACATACATGACAGTAGACTGCCAATATCATTCCTAGCCCAATATACATACCAAAAATATATATAAATAAAATGTATTAATATCTAAATGTTCAAACTTAAAAATATAAAGATTTAAAAAAACAAAACTTGGTATAAATTGGATCATTTGATGGTCAAAATCATATAAGGCCAAAACGAACAAGCATAACATAAAGTTTTACGATATGAAACTCACAAATAAATTAGTTTAATTTAGGTGAGATATTATATTTTTTTTTTTTTTAATATTTTTGTTAATATATTATAGGTATTTTTTCCTACTTATAATTTATAGTAAGAAATATAGTTTTATAAGCAAATGTCTTTTTGTCATATTGAGTGTGAGTGTGGTAATGTATTGATGATGAGTATATTATGCAGTTTGCATACTAAAGTTTTGAGTTTGGTAATCTATTGACGATGAGTATATAATGCAGTTTGGATATTAAAGTACAGTGATGCACATAAAGAATATGTGTTGAGCTACCAAATAAAAAGTGATAACTTTTCAAAAATAGAACAAAAATTGAAATGAAATGAAATATTTTAATTATGTTTATGAGAGTCAAATATGGTTTATGGGATCTCAAATATGGAAATACAATTATTCAAGTCATATCATATGATCTTTAATATCTTTGAGAAGGTTGTTTCTTCTCTTGTTGGTTTGGGTTAGCAATTCCTCAATTTTTTTTATTTTATTGTCTTCAAATAACTCTGTCATAGACTCGTTCCCAAGTGTTTCTTTGTATTTGCCATGGATATCTGAAAAACTCGGGCATTTATAGATGAAGTGTTCCTCTGTCTCTACTGCCCCTGTGTTGCATAGAGTACATATCCTTTCTTCCCATTGTTCTTTGGGCGTTGTCCATCTTCCTGTTTCACATCTAAGCCTATGAGAGCTAGTCCTTATCTGAGCAATGAGGATGTTTTCCTTCCACTTGATTTCAGCACCTATATATGATTTTTCCTTGTGGTCATACGTTGGGTTAAACTTTGCAATATAATATTGTCTTTTCCTGCTTGCATTTTTCCACATTCCACTTCTGAACTTTTCATTCACATAATTTTTTATGTCTTTATTGACATTTGGACATTCATTTATGTTGATTTCCCAACGTTTCATCCATTTCTTATTTTGTTTCATCCATGTATTCTTTCGTCTATGCAAATCTTTGTCCCTAGCTGCCCTAGGCTATCTGTCGTTTTTCATGTTTTTTGTTTTTTTAAGTAACATAACAGCTTGGTCATAGCAATTTCTTCTAAAGGGAACATTCCAGTTTCAACTAGAATAATTTCATAAGGGGTTGTGGCCTTAATTTTGAGAAAAATTGTGATTAAATATTTTTTAATCCTTTCTATTTGCCTCCATTTTGTATTTTTTGTGCCACTAGCCTACACCTCGCAACCATACAACAAAACCGGTGTAACAAGTAGGCCAAATAAGACCTTGGTGGTCTTCCAATCCCACAACTCGGCATTCCTACACCTGTTTGAAGTGCATATAGTGCTCTCCAACCACTTTGAGTTCTTTTCATCCTACATGTATTCCAATTAAGTTTGTCATGAAATTCTATGTCCAGGTATTTGTATTCTACTAACTACCTCAAGCGGTTCTCCTACAAACTGAAATTCGAGCTGTTGCTTCTTCTTTTTTGCTGAATAAATCATAATTTTAGTTTTGCTCGTGTTCACCTGCATCCCAACTTCCTCACAAAAGAGTTCTAGAGCTCGAAGGTGATCTTCTAGATCTTTGGTTTTTTTGGCCACAAGAATTACATCGTCTGCATACATGAGGAGTTTTACCACATATTTGGCTAAGTGCACACTCTCCCCACCAAATTTGTTTATCCATTCTTCTAACTTGTCAATATACAGCCCAAATAAGGTCGGAGATAGAGGGCAACCTTGTTTGACACCTATGTCACTACCAAAAAATTTAGATAACCCTTCTTGTGTTCTGATTTTAGCCTTTACATGCTCATATAGTCTATGAACTGCTGCCCTATAGTGAATTGGAACCTCTAGCTCTTCCATTATGCTCGATAATTTTTTCCTTGGAACTGTGTCAAATGTCTTTTTAAAGTCTACAAAACAACAAAAAGCCTCCTCTTTTTTGTCCCATATTTTTTCCACTATGTGTTTGAGTGTGATACAGTGATCAATAGTTGAGTGCTTGCGCCTAAAACCTGCTTGCCCCTTTGCTCTCTTTCCCTTTTCTTCGGTCCATATGCTAATCCTACGCTCTATCATACTCCCAAACAACTTTGCAAAGAGAGGGTTGATCATGATAGTTCGTTAGTTTGAGGGATTATTTACATCTCCACTTTTAAACAAAGGAATGGTCATGCTAGTTGTCCACTCGGTAGGGAAACCATTTTGTATGACCTTATTGAAATTTTTTTTGATCTACGGTGCCAAGATATCTACCTCCCATTTTATATGCTCTACCTGAAGATTGTCTATGTCACAGGCTTTACCAGTTGCTAACTTTTTTATCCCTTGAATAATGTCTTCATTTGTGAAAAGTTTTTTCTTGACAATGGTAGTAGGGGGTGTCTCCTGCTGGTTACTACGCCGATACAATTGTTTTGAATACTCCAACCACCGATTAACTGTTATGTTATTTTCAGTTTGTATCCTTTTCATCCTTAGTTCCTTCCAAAATTTCTTTGGTTCATGCTTCCCTAAGTAAATTAATTCTTTCTTCCTTGTTCTAGTGTACTCTTCTTTTTTTGCACTTACCAGTTTCTCATATGTTTTTCTATTTGTTCTTGTTTTACCCGTTGGTTCCTTTAGTAATATTAGCACTTTTTTGCAATCTTCATCGAACCATGGGTTGGTTGGAAAGCTATTCCTTTCTTTCTTTTTAGGTTTAGCTCTCTTGCACTTGTTTAGAGCTTTTTGGATAATGTGCATTAACCATTCACTCTTACTATAATCTTTGCTACTTTGAGGTAGTTCTTCCCTTTCCTGTAACTTGCTATTTAAAACTACTCTAAAATTTTATTGATTTTCATCTTTTAAGAGAATGTTTCCCTTGTGAGGATATTTATTTTGATTGTCTTGCAAGTGTTTTTCCCTTGGTTTGTCTCTATGCATTCGAAGTTTCATAACAATTGGGTTGTGATCTGACTTAAGTTCCACTAGAGAATCTTCCACTTCTAGCTCCTCTATTTTTGGTATGTAATTTTGTGAGCATATTATCGAGAAAATATGCTCATTAGATTCATAATCATAAGAAATTACAATGCTTTTATAGCACTCCAATCAGTTTGAAATCTCTACTATTATGGAGATCTTACTTGCTCCTACTATGTTTAGAAACACTCTAAACAATTCCCTATATGCTCTCACAACAAAACTGATTTCCTCTCAAATAGTAAAGTTGGTGCAACTATATTTAAATGAATTTTAAATATTTAGAACCTATATACTTTAGGGAAGATACTCTAAAGTATGCTCTAGAGTCCAACATTCTCCCCCTTAAAGTTGAGAGGACTGACTAGACAGTCTCTCAGCTTTATATACTGAGCTTTCGCAACTCCTTTGGTGAAGATGTCCGCTATGTTGTCCAAAGTGCTGCAATGTTGTAGCTCAATCACCTGTTTCTCCACCATGTCTCGAATGAAGTGATACTTCATGTCAAAGTGCTTTGACCTGCTGTGGTGGATAGGATTATGTGCCAATTGGATGGCACTCATATTGTCACAATACAATCTTGTAGGACCACTTTGTTTCTCTCCTATTTCTTCAAGGACTTTTCTCAACCATAAAGCTTGGGTACTAGCATTTGTGATTGCTATGTACTCAGCTTCAGTAGATGATAATGCTACAACAGTCTGCTTTTTGGAACTCCAAGTAATTAGTCCTGACCCAAGACTAAAACAATTCCCTGAAGTAGATTTTCTATCATCTATATTGCTGCCCCAATCACTATCACTAAAGCCAACTAATTTTACAGAATTACATTTGTGGTAATGGATCCCAAAATCCAATGTACCCTTTACATATCTCAAAATTCTTTTAGTTGCTTGTAGATGAAGTTCATATGGATCAGCCATATACCTTGAAACAAGAGAAACAACATATTGAATATCCGGCCTTGTGTTGGTGAGGAACATTAGACTCCCAACCATGCTCCTGTAAGTGGTCATGTCAACTTTTGGTGCTCCATCATCTTTGCTCAATTGGATCCCATGACCCGTTGGAGTTGCAACAGACTTGCATTGCTCCATAGAAAATTTCTTGATCATATCTTGAGCATATTTGTGTTGACATATGAAGATCCCTTTACCTGTTTGATGTACTTCCATGCCTAGGAAGTAATGCATTAAACCTAGATCTTTCATTTCAAATTCTTTCATCATGGAGTGTTTGAACTCCTTATTCATCTTAGCACTACTACCCATGAATATTAGATCATCCACATATAAACATACAATGAGAATATCTTTACCTTGTTTCATGTAGTAGAGAGTAGGTTCACTTTTGCTCCTAGTGAATCCATACTTTTGAAAGTAGCCATCAATGCGTGAGTACCATGCTCTTGGTGCTTGCTTGAGGCCATACAATGCTTTCTTTAGTTTGTAGACAAGGTGCTCCTTACCTTGTTCTTCAAATCCTTGAGGTTGTTGCACAAAAACCTCTTCATTCAAGTACCCATTGAGAAAGGCACTCTTAACATCCATGTGCTGAATTTTCCACCCTTTGTGGGCAGCCAAAGAAAGTATTGATCTGATTGTCTCCTGTCTAGCAATAGGAGCAAAGGTCTCCTCATAGTCAATCCCATACTTCTGAGTGAACCCTTTTGCTACTAGTCTTGCCTTGTGTCTTTCAATGCTTCCATCAACATTGAATTTGGTCTTGTAGACCCATTTACATCCAACACATTTCTTGCCTTTAGGAAGCTCCACTAGCTCCCAAGTATCATTCTTTTTTATAGAGGTCATTTCCTCTTTCATGGCTTGTTGCCATACATCATGAGCACTTGCTTTTTCATAGCTAGATGGCTCTAGCTCTACACTAGTCATTAAAGCATAATTGACTACATCTCCCTTAGGCTCTTGGGAGTCATCATCACCATACATATGCAGATTTTCAAGTCTTTTCAAAACTGCATTCATTTCACTAGCTTGACTTCTAGTGTATCTTTTCTAGAAATTCTTATCCAACATTTGAAAATATGGATGGTGCTGAAGTGTTCTTTTACCTCTTGATGGAGAATCAATATCCATTGGTGAAGAACTTACTGATATTTGTGGAGAAGGACTTGGAGTAGCATCTGTTGTACTTGAAGTAGTACTCATACTTGGGCTTGGAGGACTTCCTTTGCTATTTTTGGGCTGCACTTGCTGCACTTGAGAGGAACTTGCATCATGAGATCCATCATCAACAAAAAGTTTTTGATGACCCCATTCTCCCCCTTCATCAAAAATTACATCCCTGGAGAGTACAATTTTATGTGTTTTGGGATTGTAGAGCCTATATGCTTTGGAAGACTCACAATATCCAACAAAAATACATGCTTGAATTTTGGGGTCAAGTTTCTTTCTTTGCTCATCAGGAATGTGGGCATATGCAAGACAACCAAAAACCTTAAAGTGTTTTACATTTGGCTTTTTGCCATACCATCCTTCATAAGGAGTAATCCCATCTAAACTAGAAGTAGGACTCCTATTCAAAATGTAAACACTAGTTCTAACAACATCAACCCAATACATGTTACTTAGATGCTTAGTTTGCAGCATTGATCTAGCCATTTCTACTATAGTGTGGTTCTTTCTTTCAGCCACACCATTTTGTTGTGGGGTGTAGGCAGTTGTGAATTGCCTTTTTATTCCACAATATTTACAATATTTTAGAAATGCATTTGAAGAATACTCTCCTCCTCTATCAGTCCTGAGACTTTTTACAACAAACTCACTTTGATTCTCTACATTATTTTTGAAATCTATGAAACAATCAAAAGCTTCATCTTTAGTTTTCAAAAAATAAATCCAACACATCCTAGAGAAATCATCAATGAAAGTGAGAAAGTAAGAGTTGTTACCAATGCTTTTGGTTTGCATTGGACCACAAATGTCCGAATGCACCAATTGTAGTGGATGGCTTGCTCTCCATGCTTGTCCCTTTGGAAACTTTGATCTTGAGTGCTTTCCCAAAGCACATCCTTCACACACCTCCTTGTGTTCTTCAACTCTTGGAAGTCCACTTACCATAGCTTGAGAAGTCAACAACTTCAAGCTTGCAAAATTAAGATGACCAAATCTCAAGTGCCAAAGCACACTTGGATTAGCAATAGCTACACTAGCAAGTTGAGCACCTCCTTGTTCCCCAAAATTAAGAGGAAACAACCTATTCTTTGTCATAGGTACTTGTGTAATAACTCTATTACAATTGTTTTTATCAAAAATGACACATTTTCCTTCATCAAAAACAAGCCTATAGTTCTTCTCCATCATTTGTCCAACACTAAGCAAATTATGTTGGAGTTTGGGGGTGTAATAGATGTCATTTACCTTCTTGGTGCCTTCTTTTGTTGGAACCTCCATGGCTCCAATACCTTCAACTTGTAGTGCCTTGTCATCTCCCAATTTGATCTTTGATTTGTAGGAGGAATCCATTGTAGCAAAGAGCTCCTCTTTGCCACTCATGTGATTGGAACAACCAGTATCCAAAATCCAAGTTTCATTAAGATTTTGATCTGATTTTCCATAGGTGAGGAACATATTTGAAGAAGCTCCTTCCTCTTCTCCATAGTTTCCATATTGACCTCTCCCATCTTGAGAAGTCTTGGACCAACAATCTCTAGCAAAGTGACCAACCTTGCCACAATTGTAACAAGATTTCTTTGATTTGTCACCTCCTCTTCCTTGATTGCCACCTCTTGATCTACCTCATCCTCTTCCTTTACCTCTCCTTTGGCCTCTTCCTTGTCCTTGTCCTTGTCCTCTTCCTTGTGCATTATCACCTTCTTTGGATGAGAATGCTTTCTCATCACCTCCATAGCTTGTAGATGTAGCACCCTGCAATATTTCTTCATGAGACATCAAAGAACCAATTAGAGCATCAAAAGTTAGAGTAGACAAATATTTAGACTCTTCAATAATGATAGCAATATGGTTCCATTTATGAAGAAGTGTTCTCAACACTTTCTTCACCACTACTTCAGTTTTGATGTCTTCTCCAAGGGTTTGCATTTTGTTTACAATGGCTTTCACTCTCACACAATAATCTCCCACTCTTTCATCATCTTGCATCTTGAGATTCTCAAAATCTCTCTTCAAGGTTTGAAGCCTCACTTGCTTCACTTGATTTCTCCCTTGATAGCTATCTCTCAAGGCTGTCCATGCTTCTAGGGCTGTTGAACAAGAAGCAATCCTTGGAAAGATGCTTTTCTCCAAAGCTGCTTGGAGATGGTAGAGAGCAAATGAGTTTTTCTTTTGGGCATCCTTTTTATTGGTTCTATCAGCTGCACTCAAGGTGGTCCAATATGCAGGTTCATTGTAGCCTTCTTCTACAATATCCCATAACCCCTTGCCTATGAGTAAGGTCCTCATCTTGATGGACCAATACTCGTAATCTAACCCATTAAATTCAGGAATGGGAAGATTGTTATTGGCAGCCATTGATGCTAATAAAAAAACTTTGGAATAATGTAGATAGCTTCTAATACAATTTTTTTGCAATAAATAATAGCAACAGATCTTCTTTTACTCAATTGACTCAACCTGTTAAGTCAATCTCTCAGAATTAACCTCTAATTGCAAAAATACATGCTTCTTTTTATTTACCAAAGTCTCAAGCACCAAATTTATCATAAATCAGCCAATACTGATTGAAACAAACTAAAATTTTTCCTGTAGACTTCTGATATATGTATCTGAAAATCCACTAAATTTCAGAAGCAAATTCACACAAATGAGAAATATGTGATCAATTTACTTTTGCCCTTTCTAGATCTTAGAGTGTTTTTGAGACAACCTCAATGTTTTTCACATAAATCAATCCATACAGCTCCAAAATTTCTGAAAATTAAACTCTGTATTCTTGAGACAATAATATGAAAACCCTCTAAATTTTAGAAGAAAATTCACAAAGGTGAAAAATATGTGATCATTTACTTTTTCCCTTTTTATCACAATTTCGGATCTAGGATTTTTGAAGAAAAAATCAATATTCACACAAATCGATCAATACAGATCCAAATGACCTGAAATTTTGTTTGAATTATTATTTTATCTAAATAATATTTCTCCCAAAATTTGAGAAGCAAATACCCTGTCTTCCACCTTATACAACCATTTTATTGAAAAACTCAAAATGCTAATAAAATCAGCAAATTAGCTCCAAATCACCTAAAATTTTGACTGAATCCTCTTTATACAATTATCTAACAACCCTCAAAATTTCATAAGAAAATACCTCAGGATGCATGAGATATTAATGATTTACTCGAGCTCTTCCTTGCAACTCTGCTGAGTGCTGGCCACTTGAGTTTCTCTGACAAAGTGCGTGCTTCAGATCTCTTCACACCACTCTCCATAGGTTTTGATCCATCTGAGAAAACCTGCTCTGATACCAAAATGAGAAAATATGCTCATTAGATTCATAATCATAAGAAATTACAATGCTTTTATAGCACTCCAATCAGTTTGAAATCTCTACTATTATGGAGATCTTACTTGCTCCTACTATGTTTAGAAACACTCTAAACAATTCCCTATATGCTCTCACAACAAAACTGATTTCCTCTCAAATAGTAAAGTTGGTGCAACTATATTTAAATGAATTTTAAATATTTAGAACCTATATACTTTAGGGAAGATACTCTAAAGTATGCTCTAGAGTCCAAAAATTACATAGTCTATTACACTTTGTCCCTTATATGTTTTGCATGTATACTTTCCTAAATTTTTCCATTTGTTCATCCCATTACAAATAATCAAGTTGTTTATGTTGTAGAGGCCTAACAACTCTTCTCCATATTGTGTGATAGCCCCATGCTCATCTTCTCAAGTCCTGGTCCACTGCTGATTTTCCTCTTCTGGCATCCAAAGAGGATTAATCTCAATATTTTCGCTACCTTCTAGAATGTTAGCTTGCTTATTTGTTATCCTTGAATTGAAATCACCAATTAATATAATCTTCCCCAACTTACTGTGTATCGAAATGTCTTTTTTTAGGGACGAGTATGGGTCTTCTCTGTTAAGGTCATGTTTCTTATAGAATTTAGAATTCTTGGGAGTAAAATAACATGTTGCTATGTTAATAACTGACTTATTTTCTATGATCTTTATCCAGATGTACTATTTCTTTTCATCTTGTTTTTCAATTTTAATGACCCTATCCCATTCCTCTTTTATTAAAATCATAATATCACCATGCCCTTTACCATTTTTCGCTGCTTTATTCCATATTGCTATTTTTTTGTATCCCACAAATTTTGGAGTCCTACATCCATCGTGTTCATGTGGTTCTATCAGTATGATTATATCTTTATCTCTAGCAACGAGCCCTAACCTAGGTCCTCTTCTACAAGGGTAACCTCTACAGTTCTGACTTACCATCGTAAGATGTTCTCGGGCGGGACATACTCCCTATTTGTTTTGGGTTTGTTTAGATGTGATGTATGCCTTTCTATTTCTTAAATATGCATGTTTCCCTTCATTCCTTGTTGCCCTCACATTTTCCCATTCTTTATTTCTTTCTTCCTGCTGTAAAAATGTTAGGTCATCATCTAAATAGAATTGTGACCCTCTCAGCATGTCTCTATTTTTTAGTAACCTTGTTTTATCCTCGTAGCTCATCAATGTGACCCGAATATGCCTATCTCTGCCTCCTTCTCTCGGCCTATCAATTATGCTTGCTTTTTTTATATGACCTTTCCATTGTAATCGATCTGACAAGAAGTCCCTGGTTAAACGATTTGTGTCTTCTCTATCCCCATAATATTTCAACCCTTTGATGATTATATTTGATAACTTCTCATGTCTTTCTTTCTCTTCTATTATTTGAATTTTTATTTGCTTTTCTATCAACTCTTTTTGTTGATTGACTGGTTCTTTTACTATTTGAGACCATGTCTTTGCCTTTGCTAGTTTATTTTGCAGCTCATTTCTTCTTGTTTCCATGTTTTAGAGTGTTTCCTATACCTCTTTTATTTGATTTGCATTTATTTTTTCCACCTTTATTGCATCATTGAGTGGGGGTGGATGGCTTGTTTGAGAACATGTCATTCACGTTGACCCATATTTGTAAGGTTTTGTAGCTTTGACACTTGCTCCTTGAGTTGGTTGTTTTCCTTTTCCAACCTTCGAATGGTGTTTATAACCTCATATGATTTAGTATCTCTTAATTTCTCCCTCCTTTCCATGCTTTCAAGTTTCTCTTTCATCTTCATTAGCTCTTGCACATAAAGTCTTGGTGCCCACATGAGTGGTGTAGTTGTGGGACTGTAAGTTTCTTCCTCGTCTGAAAACTCATTTTGGTGACCTTCATTTTCCATGCTAAATGCTTTCTTGTGGTTATTTTTTATTTTGTTCTCCTCGCTTGTTTTTCCTTCTGTATTCTCTTGTGTTGTCATTTTGTCTTTATTTCTTTTATCTTCTCTCTTTTGTCCCCTCTGTTGGGCTAATTGATCTCTTCGTTTGATGATGGCTAGTGCCTTTGATTGTTCCTTATTCTCCACATGTTTATGTGGTAGAATATTTTTTATTTTTATTTTTCGATATGTCGTCTTCATTGTTGTTGCTCTTGCTCGAGATTTTCGACGCTTTAATATCCTCTAGTACTGTTTCTCATTGACATATATTGGTTCTTGCAATTGTTGCTTCCCTTCTCCCATTTTCGAACCCTTTATACTATTGATCCGATGAAAAAGATGTGTAATAAAACCCTCCGTTGCAAATCCTCCTTGCTCTGCAAACCCTCTTCCGCTGCAAACCCTTGTCGAACCCTTGGTGTGCTGAATGAATGAACTATATGTCCACGTATTTCTCCTATCTACTTAAATTATTTTATAAATTGAAAGAGGACAAAAAATGTGCTTACCCGATGAAATAGATGTGTAATACAACACTCCACCGCAAACCCTCCTTGTTCTATAAACCCTCCTTGCTTTGCCAAAAAACCCTCCACTGCAAACCCTTTAATTTTTTATGCTGAGATTTCTTGTTTGTTTCTGTCTATAGTTCGAATCTTCTCTATTCTATCGTGTCTCTTTCAGTAACCCTTTTTATAAATCGAAAGAGGATAAAAAATGTGCTTACTCGATGAAATAGATGTGTAATACAACACTCTGTTGCAAACCCTCCTTGTTTTGTGAACCCTCCTTACTTTGCCAAAAATCCCCTACTACAAACCCTTTAATTTTTTGTGCTGAGATTTCTTGTCTGTTTTAGTCTACAGTTTGAATCTTCTTTGTTCTATCGTGTCTCTTTCAGTAACCCTTTTTATTGTGCTGAGATTTCTCTTCTGGTTCAGTGTACTGTTTATTCTTCGTTCTATCATCTCTGCTTCAGTCTCCCTGTGCTTGGCTCTGCTTCAGTATCCCCATGCTCGGGTCTTGTGTGAATTTCCAGTATCCCCCACGCTCGACTTTGCTTCCATTCACTCGGTTCGATTTTGCTTCCATTCGATCGGATCGGTTCCTCTTCCGTTCGCTACTTCCATTCACAACTTTTGAAATTTTCATTCGCTGCTTTCGTTCGCTCGGCTCGGTTCCTCTTTTGTTATGCAATATTTCGTTATTTATTAAAAGTAAACAAAGTTATTGATTATTTTATAAAGACATTTCTATGGTCTAGGCAACCTCCCCAGGAACATGTGCTTCTAAAATATCTTTTATACTGTCGATCCCAAAGTTAGTTCTATACATATGACCAGCGATGAAAAAAACAAATGCAATAGCTAAATGATGGTGAGCGATATCAGTCAGCCACAAACTTTGAGTTTGTGGATGGAAACCTTGTTTATGTTCAAATATTTATAGTTTACCCCTTGTTTTAAATTGAATTATTTAAAGAAATAACATCATCAAATCTAATATTAAGTGGATGTTTAATATAAGTTTAATGTATTCAGCGCAATTTGTCTAAGATTATTAGATAAGAAAGCTTCACCAACTCTAATTTTATATGGATGCTCAATACAAATTAAATGTATTCAACTTGTTTAAGATTGTTAGACAATAAATCTTTTCATATAATCTAGCGCATCCATAATAATAATATTATAATCTAGTGTATTATTATATTGAAAAGTTTTTCATATAGATGAATTCATATAACATCTAGCGTATTCTTTTCATTCCTTTTTTGTTTATGTTTTTATAGTTTGTTCAAGTTTTAAATTTAATTATTTAAAGAACCATCATCATCAAATCTAATATTTAGTGGATTTTTTTAATGTATATTTAATATATTCAACTCAATTTGTCTAAGATTATTAGATAAGAAATATTCATCAACTCTAATATTTATATGGATGTTCCATACAAAGTCAATGTATTCAATTTGTCTAAGATTATTACACAAAAACTTCAAATCTTGTAAACAAAAGTATACATATGAATGTTCTTTGTTGAACTCACGTATCATATAGAATATTCTTTTCATTATATTTTGGTGTATGAACTTTTGTTGTATATTCTAAAAATTAGATGTGATGCAAACCATAAATTAATTAAAATATTTAAAATATTTGGTATTTCCTTATCTTTTAAGAACTTTTAGTGTATATATTATGCGTTATTAAAAGCTTCCATAATGTAAAGCTATAAAATGTTTACTTTTAATCTTTATTTGAAATGTGCTATGTAAAATTTTACTTCTTCCTTTTGTAGAGATAAATCCAATTATAATTACAAGTTTTTTATTCTTGTTTGAAAATAAATCTTGCTATCTTATGGTTTTGAAATAGTTGATATGTTGCACATTTCTTAACCATTATTTTTGTCATTGTCTAGGTGTACAAAGGGATTATTGTAAGAACAAATATTTTTTATTTCTTATCTTTCCATTTTTATATAGTAGTTCATACACTACATGTCATTATTATATCTTAGTACTATTGTTTTAGAACTAAGTTAGAAATAATAATTAAATATAAAAATTAAGCAGTTATAGAATTTTCTACATTGTCCTTATGTCATCATGTCTTTAGTAAGAAGATATTCTAAAAAATATCATTTATTTATTTTTGCTAAAAGTCTTAGTATATGCAACCTTAGCCCCTAATATGTATTTCACTATCTCTTCTTATCATCATGTTGATTTTGAGTTACATACAAGATCTACAAATAGGTGATGGTATGATTCAACCTATAAGAGATGACTTATATGAGTGATCCTCTAAACAAACATCAAATAACAACATTGCCTAACACCATTTTTTGCCTAGAGAAAAAATTCTCAAGATGGAAATCAACTATCTAGTAACTTTATTCTATCGCATTAATGAAGCAATATTGTATTTTTTTTGTAAACAACTTATAGAAAAGTATTTTATTTGAAAATGATATAATTCATTCATATATTTTTTTGCATTGTCCTTATGTCATCATGTATTTCGTAGGAAGATCATTGATTTATCTTCACTAAAACATTTAGGATAAACAACATTAGCCCCTAATATGTATCTCATTATCTTATCTCATCCACATGTAGATTTTGAGTCATAGACAATATCTAGAATTAAGTGATGGTTTGATTCAACCTATAAGAGATGAATCTATGAGTGATCCTCTAAATAGGCTTCAATAACATCATTGCCTATCACCATCGTTAGTCTAGATGTAGATATCTCAAGATGGCCATCAACAATCTAGTAGCTTTATTCTATTGTGTTAATAAAGTAATATTGTGATTTTTTCATAAAAAAACTATGGAAAATATCTGCTTGATTATTTAAATAAGAGAATATAATAAATAAATAAATAATAATTATATATATAATAAAATGTGTAAGCTACAAGCTTACTTGTAGTGGTAAGGGATTTGGCCTCTCTTTGAGATGTCCAAGGTTCAAACCCCACTCAATATGAGGCGATCGGGACCCCTCATAAAAACCTGTGTAAACTCATTTAAAATTTTGAAATATGTATAACATTTGAGATTACTTCAAGATATATGGTGATAGTGTTTCAAACATTATGTACAAGGATCATGAAGGATTATGGTGATAGTGTTTCAAATATGGTGATGGTGAACGTTTTTTTACAAGCATACAAGACATTGATGCTAGGAGGTATTTGAGAAGAAAGATAACAACAATGATTATTCTAATGGGAGCCAAGTATAAGCTAATTTGGAAGTTGAATAGCTTAGGAGAATACACAACAAGCAGTGGATATAATGTAAGCACCAATAAAATAGAAATATTACAAGAATATGAAGAGATGTTTGGGATAGCCCAAGCATTCCTAAAGTTAAAATGTTTGTTTGGTTAGTAGGTCATAGAAGAATTTTATCCTAGTATAACCTTATGAAAAGGGGTTTTCGTGGCCCCTCATCATGCGTTCTTTGTAAAAGGGTGGGGAGTATAGACCATCTCTTGGGACACTACTCAATAGTTTGGAATCTATGGCAATGGATAATTAATATGTTTAGTAAACGCATGGTGATGAATGGTAGAATTGAAGAATGGTTAAAGCAAAGGCAAAACACTTTTAAAAGTGAGGCTTTACAAACAATCTAGGATATATAAAAAGATACAATACTTTGGGCTGTATGGCTAGAAATAAATAGAAGAATATTTAAAGGAAAGGAAAGTAGTTTAGAGGTATTGAAAAGGAAAAACAATTTAGCCATAAATTTGTCTAAACAAACCTTATCAACTCATCCAATACCTAATATAGAAACAAAGAGCATTGATAAATGGAGTCAATTCGTCAAATGAAATTATGATGTTAGGTATAGGAGAAAAAAAAAAAGGTAAAAAATATAAAATGGAAACCACCAAATGTGGAGTTTGTCAAATTGAATTATGATGGAGCATCTAAAGGAAATCCAATACCACTAGGAGGAGGAATAAATAGAAATAATAGAGGATATATGTTATATGATTATGCCTTCAATAGTGGATATAAGACAAATAATGAAGCTTAAGCTTGAGCAGCTTTCGAAGGGTTAAAATTTTGCAAAGAAATGAAATAAAAGAGTATGGATGGGAAGTTGATTCACTTATAGTAATAAATGCATTTATATTGAAAGCAAAGGTTCCTTGCAATATACAAGAGATAATTGTAGAAATTCAAGACCTTGATATAGAGTTTAAAGAAATCAGGTTTACACATACGTTAAGGGAAGGAAACAAACCATTTTTTGGGACACTACTCAATAGTTTGGAATCTATGGCAATGGATTCTTAAAATGTTTGGTAAACATATGGTGATGAATGGTAGAATTGAAGAATGGTTAAAGCAAAGGCAAACCACTTTTAAAAGTGAGGCTTTACAAATAATCTAGGATATATCGAAATATACAATACTTTGGACTGTATGGCTAGAAATGAATAGAAGAATATTTAAAGGAAAGGAAAGTAGTTTAGAGGTAATGAAAAGGAAGATCTTTTTAGCCATATATTTGTCTAAACCAACCCTATCAACTTGACCAATCCCTAATCTAGAAGCAGAGAGCATTGATAAATGGAGTCAAGTCATCAAATGAAATTATGATGTGAGGTATAAAAGAAAAAAAGAAGGTAAAAAATATAAAGTGGAAAACACCAGATGTGGAGTTGGTCAAATTGAATTTTGATGGAGCATATAAAGGAAATCCAAGACCACTAGGAGGAGGAGGATTAATTAGAAATAATAGAGGAGATATTTTATCTCATTATGCCTTCTATAGTGGATATAAGACAAATAATGAAGCTTAAGCTTGGGCAGCTCTCGAAGGGTTAAAAATTTGCAAAGAAATGAAATGAAAGAGTATGGGTGGAATTGATTCACTTATAGTGATAAATGTATTTATATTGAAAGAAAAGGCTCCTTGCAACATACAAGAGATCATTGTGGAAATTCAAGACCTTGCTATAGAATTTAAAGAAATCAGGTTTACACATTCGTTAAGGGAAGGAAACAAACCCAAGATGTTATCCCAAAAAAAAGGAAAATACACTTGGGCCAATAGGATATCTAGAACATATTTCATAGTTGAAAGGCTTGATAGGTCTCTAGTGAAAGAATATCTATTGGTTCATTTTCACTACCCTCAAGCCACATAGTTCCATATTAGATCATAAACCCATCATATTGAATAGTGGAAACAACCTTTTGGAACCAAGGAGAATCCCATTCAAATATAATTTAGATTGGATAGCTCACAAATAATTCATCACTATAGTTGAAAATACTTGGCAACAATAAGTCTTGACAACCAATCCCCAAGAGATATGGAAAAGGAAAATTCATGACCTCAAAATAGCTATACAAAAATGGCTATTAAATAAAACTAAATTCAAGATAGAAAAAGCCATATTGCTTCAATAGGTTGAACAATAAGAAGCAAAAACTGGAGACTCTCCTCCTCTGCCACACCAAGAGGATGCAAGGAGAGAGCTGCAACAAAAGCTCTACAAGATATATATAGAAGAAGAAGCACAGTGGAGGCTCCGCTCAGGAATAACTTGGCTGAAAAAAAGTGATAATAACACAAATTATTTCCATCTCAAGACAATGCAAAACTATTAGAGAAATTATGTATGGAGGGATGAAATATACAGGAAAAGAGTAAATCAAAGAGCTGGAAAGCAAGTATTTTTCTAACCTATTGACCAAAGAACATGGGAATCTTCAAGCTCAAGAGTTGCTTCTGCAAAATATTCCAGTAGTTCTCAATGAGGAGGGTAAACAAGAAATGAGCAAACCACTCACAATGGACAAGTTAGAAGAAGTTATCAACTCTCTTTCGAATGATAAAGCTCCAGGTCCTAATGGGTTCACCAATAACTTCTACCAACAATTTTATCATCTTATTCGCAAAGATCTGTTGAAGATGATTGAAGATAGCAAATTAAATGGTAAGCTCTTAAGTGTTATCAACTCCACTTTTTTTCCTTAATACCTAAAGAGAAAATTTTTGTAATGTTTTCTAGACTTAGACCAATCTCGTTGTGCAATTCTTCTTATAATATTATCTCCAAAATCATAGCCAATTGGATAAAAAAATTGGCAAATTAATTGCTGAAGAGCAAGGATGATTCATCCCCAAGAAACATATATATGACAACATTATAATAGTGCATGAAGCTCTCCACACCAGCAGGAAATTAAAAAAGAATCATATAGCCATTAAACTTGATATGGCTAATGCCTTTGATAGGGTAGATATTCACTTTCTTGAACAGGTGTTAGTTAAGTTTGGATTTCCCATTTAGCTTATTGAGATGGAGTGGAGCATGCATCACTCCCTTTTGGATCTCCTTCCTACTCAATGGGGAACCTTTAATTTTTTTAAAGGCTTTTAGGGGCTTCAGATAGGGCTGACCTTTATTCCCATATATTTACATCCTACTAGCTAATACTCTAGGGAGATCTCTCAACAAGCTAAGAAGGGACCAACAGATCATAGGTATTAAGGTAACTGTGGGATACAGACAAGTTACTCATGCTTAGTTCACCAACGACACCATTTTTATGGGAAAAGCATCAAGACAAAATATGAGACAAATCAAAAAATGTTTATATGGGTTCACACAAGCCATTGGAGCATTAATTAACACAAAAAAACCAAAATTTCATCCAAAACACCTAAGAAGCTAAAAATAGAAGCTTCAATTTAATACTTGGATTCGAACGAGGAAAATCATAGCAATTAAGGTATCTTAGATTCCCAATGGGTTTCCACCTGAAGCCTAAGGATGGCTGGAGTCCAATGCTAAAAAAGTTGATTAAGAGAATTTAGAACTACAACAATGGATGGCTAAGTATAGCGGGCAGAATAATGTTGATTAAATCTATTCTATCCACTCTCCCAATATATCACCTTCTTGTTTATCATACTCCCAAAAGTATTCTTCATATTATTGATGGTATAATTAGAAAATTCCTATGGCAAGGAGGAAGGAAAATAGAAAGGAAGAAATTTCATTTAGTAAATTTGGATGTGATCACCAAAGCTAAAGAGCATGGTGGCTTGGGAATCAAAAAATAAAAAATGTAAGTAATGCCCTAGGCGCCAAGCTCCTGTGGAACATGCTAAAGCCACCCCAATATCCTTGGAATAAGATCTTGATAAGAAAATACACAAATAACTCTACAAGCATGTAGTTATTAAGAAATATAGAATACCAACCAGGTGCATCATTAATATGGAAGCATATAATTAAGGCCAAGGCAGTAATTGCAAAAAAAATCTCTTGGATCGCTAGAGATGGCAACAAGATTAATTTGTAGGAAGATTTGATCCTTGGAAATCCTCCATTACAAGAAGGATGTAACCCTGATCTCTAAAACCAACTGTAAACTTTAGGAATTTAGAAGCTTAGTGACCTTATAGAATGGTTAGAAGAGGAACCTGCTTGGAAATCTCCTCCTCTCCCTATGTGTCTCCAAGATGAATGAGATTGTTTCAAGAGGTAGAATATTGGTATAAGATCCATCAAGAGGCATATGTTAGATCAAATTATATGGGGGGACATAAGAAATATAGGGGAGCATACAATAAAATTTAGATTTCACTCCCAAATGGTTGGAACAATCAACAAAAAATTATCCGTAGTTTGCGAAAAGAGGATTCCACCTAAGTTGCAAGTCTTCACTTGGTTGGTGCAGTAGAACAAAATATTAACAGGGGATAATTTGTAAAAGAGGAACATAGTGGAGCCTCATGTCTACCCGAGGTGTTTGAGGGAGTGTGAGACCATCAACCAGCTCCTATTTGAATTCCCAAAAGCGATAGTTATTTGATTGGAAATTACTAACATATTTGGTTTGGTATTTTCAAGGAGATTAAACATTGAAAGTTGTTTAAATCATTGGAGTGAAAATTATAGAGAAGGCCTCAACAAAAAGCCTTTAGTGAATTTTATATGGGAATCAATCCCACACACTATAATTTGGCACATATGGTTGGACAAAAACCAATGGATATTTGAAGGGAAAGGAAACAAAATAAGTGTAATCATAGGGAGAATCATTTGGAATATCACAATTAATGTCAAATAAAATTTTACTCAAAAGCAAAATCAATAAGATTTGACTCCAAAAGATTGTCATATGATTAAAAATCATGGTCTCCATACATTCTTGGCAATAAGGTGCCATCATGTTGACTTGAAATCTCTTATCATCCACTACCCTACATTGTTCTTTGATGGAGCATCAAAGTCCAATCCGGGACAAGCAAAAATAGGAGGACTAATCCTTGTAGGCCCAAGGAAGGTGTTAATTAAATTTAAAATCAATTTAGGAATCATGTTCAACAACATGGCTCAAATACTTGGATGTGAGATGGGGTTGATGCTCACAACAACAAAGAGAATTAGAAACTTATCATTGTATGGAGATTCAAAACTGGTCATGACAACACTCTCCAAAAACAAAGATCTTTAATATTTACAATTGAGGATTGTCCAAGACAAGATCAGGAGTTAGGAAAAAAATATGACTAGCATCAAATATTCCCACATCAAGAAAAAAATTAACAAGGATGTATATGCCCTGGCTAATGAGGCAATTAAAACTTCTCATCTCCAGTGTAGAGTTACAAAGATTAAAAACAAAATGAGTTGCTTGTCACGGAGTAAAGAACTACTCTAATGTCTAATGCTCCCTCTCTACGTGCTCTTCTTGCTTTGTCTTCTTCCTATTTTTTTACGTGCTCTTAGCATGTTACACAATCATTTTGTTATGGTTCTTGTCAGGTATCCTTGCTTGTTGTTGTTTTTGTTCTATACTCAGCTCTAGCTTCAACTTCCTTGCATGCTAGGAGACTTTGTTTCTATTTTTTCATGATTATTAATACAACTCTCTTTAAAAAAATAAGGAAAAAAATGTGCAAATAAGCTAGCCAATAGAGGGGTTTTAATTGAAATTTGTGAAGTTAAATTCTCTTTTCCATGGTTAGAGGAAGTAGTAAGTTTAGTTGAAGCTAACAATAAAATGTTGATTGCCTTGATCAAATAATAATTAAGATTTAATTTAATGTTTTCCATTGGTAATATTTGCTTTATTCTATAAAATTAATGTGTTTTCATATAGAGTATTTATTACAATTTTTGTGGTTATGATTATGTTTCAGGAAGGAAACTAGCAATCTAGATTTGGTAAAGCAGACTATAATAGTGTGATGTTTTGGATTATTACTCTACTAAGATGCAATGC
The DNA here is from genome assembly GCA_028583015.1 of Wollemia nobilis. Classification (NCBI taxonomy): domain Eukaryota; kingdom Viridiplantae; phylum Streptophyta; class Pinopsida; order Araucariales; family Araucariaceae; genus Wollemia; species Wollemia nobilis. The sequence goes on along the minus strand of JAQPPZ010003784.1, from coordinate 10,103,432 downwards.
ATAGATAGTGGAGGTAGAGTTTTGGTATTGTGAAGGCTATTGTAGGAAAATGTCAAGGATATGGAATTATGAAATATTTGTCTTCACATAAAAAATGAAGAAGATCTAGAAAATGAAATTCAAGAATTCAGACATTTTTTGAGCACACCATAACATCTCAAATGAGATGATAAATGTTTTTTTTTGTAAACTCAAGCTCTAAAGGGGAGAGTTATGTCTCTTCAATGGTGGGGGACCCAAGTACAACCACTTGTTCTCCAACAAAAAAAAAAAAAAAAAAAAATATATATATATATATATATATATATATATATATATATATATATATATATATATATAATATAATATTTAAGATATCATTTTTATTCAAATATAATATTTTTAATGGATTAATTATTTTTAATATAAATATTTCAAAATAATTGAAGTAGTGACATGGCAAAGAATTCAAGAAAATCATAATAGAATAAGAAGTATGGAAACTCTATAACGGGACACGTAAATGAACCCCTTACTTAGGCACAACAGGCTGGGGTTAGACTTGAGGTTGAGTTGGGCAAGAAAATGAAACATTTAAAGTATTCAAAGTTCAATGGAGAGGAAGATGGTGATAAATCCAAAGCTTGGTTGAAAGAGATAGAAACCTATTGTAATATGAAGAACTTTTCCTTTGGTACTCGAACGTCCTAAGACACACTACATTTGCAAGGTGATGGTTTGGATTGGTGGGAAACTTATAGTGAGGATCAAAAAATTGCGGTAGTAGTCAAATTCAAATGGGAAGAATTTGTAGTAGCCTTTAGAGATAGATTACTCACGGAGCACTTTTATTCCCAAAAGTTTGAGGAGTTCACTAAACTTCATCAGGGAACTAGGACAGTGGAAGATATTATCAAAGATTTATCAAGCTGTTGAAATATGTCCTTGTAGATAATGAGAAAATGAAGATACATAAGTTTATACTAGTAGCAAATCCTAGAAAAGGCAAGAGGTAGATATGAGGGAACCTACTACTCTACATAAGGCCTATGATTTGGCTAGAAAAGATGAAACATATCTCAAATCCTATTTTTAGTATGAATATTTAGATGAGCAGGGTAGAGAAGCACTAAGAAAAAGAAACAATGCAAGTTTTTAAAGTGGGAAAAATAATAGGTAAATAAAAGTATCCTTGAACAAGACAAAAGGAATGATAGGAAGCAAGGAAAGTTTAGGAAAAGGTTCAACGGAAAGAGTCATAATTCCAACAATCATAGCAATGGTAACAATAGATAGCCATAAGGACAGACTAATTCTCCACTTGCAGAAGAAGTTGAAGAAGGACAGAAGCAAAAAGTTCACCCAAGGTCGAAAGAAGGATGCTTTCTTTGTAGAGGACCAAATTCTGCTAGTAATTTTCCACATAGAGCAGGAACAAGTTCAAAGGGAAAGGAACTGATGTACAAAGAATTTGAACCTAAGGAATACGTGCACAAGATTTATGTTGTAATAGGGAATCAAAATTTGGAAGGTTAAGCCACGCCACTATTGATAAAGGGTAATATTTTTGATAGAAATGTTAATATCTTAATTGATAGTGGTGCTACGGATAGTTTTATTTCCACTAGTTTAGTTAAAGATATTTCATAAAGACCAGGAATCTTGGCACATGGGTGGAAGGCTAAGTATGGTTAAGGATAAACCTACTATGTTAATCAATGTTACCCTATTGTAGAAATCACCTTACCTATTGAATGTTAGAATTAAAGTGCACTATGCCTCTGTTTTGACACTTGTCAGTTTATATTGACACTTGTCATTTATCATATAGGCCTCCTGCCTATATATGTAACACATTTTCATGTACAATATATCTCATCAATTTTATAGTCCCAACATTTGGTATCAGAGCTCCAGGCTTTCTCTGGTCTTGTGAGCTTGAGGGGCCCCCCTCAAAATTTTCCCTCCCTTTTTTCATTTTTTCATTTTCCTCCCATTTTTTTTTCAAAATAGGGAGTATGCTCTTCATCCTTGATGGATGAATCAAAAACTAGATTTTTGAAAATAAATGGCCGTGTTATGGCTATGTTCGGTCTGTTTATCTCTGCTAAGAGTGATTTTGTCTCTATGAAAAGTGACTTTTGTTGCTGGAGGCGTCTATGGGTGATAATGAATGGATGGGCACATTAACCCTGTGGTGTTGCCATAATTTTGCAGTGCAACGACCATGGGAGAGTGCTTTGATGCATAATTGAATACTGTTGTGAGCATTGCGAGCGACAGGATGACGTCGATCAAGCTGCCCATGGCAAGCCGTCTCCTACTGGTCTTGTCGATGAGAAAAATCCCTAAAGCCGAATACAATGCATTCAATTCGGATGTAATTAACGATAACACCAATGCCACCGAGTTAGATGAAAATACTGCCAGTTGCACAATTGTTGGGCTATAATACATTACTGTGTTGATTCCCACAAGCTGTTGCAGTATCGCGAGTCCAACGCCTACCACGAGGGCTAGTCGAAGCTCGAGAAAAGTTAAAAAATAAAGGAATTTCTTCTCTGATTTGTCCTCTCGTTCCTCTAATTCAATCGCTTCTTGGAGGGCTGCAACCTGATGTTGTTGTCACGTTCGGGATCTAGTTCGTGGTATTTTGTGAAAGATGGTTTCGAATGCTCCATGGATTCTGGATCCTTGACAGATTTTTGCCCAGCCTCCAAACTACGAGGGCTTCCAAAATCCAATGATATTCCTAATAAATCATTAGCTCTACCAGTTTCAAACATTTTTATTTGTTTCCATACAGTCTCCATATCCTGGCCAATAGGAACAAATATTTACATTCAAAATGATGCATGCTAGATCAATCCTGCACATGCTATAATTTTTAGTTGGCAAAGACAATGTTGATGAGCTACGCTGTACGAGTGATCGAGTTTATGGACGCAAGAGCAGTTCTGGCTGGCCTAGCCCTAGACAAAGTTGCAGAACTCGGCCTTAGCGACGGGGGGACATGAGGGTGATCTTGCGATAGAAGAGGTCGAGCGCAACGCCCACGATGACGGTGCACTTGGTGGACTTGAGGGCGGCGTGGGGCTCCAGCGGGGCACACAACTGTCCGATGATGGGCTGTAGGGAGGCTTCGGGGGAAGCATTGAGGGGTTGGTGGTAGAGACTCACCTACCCTAGATTGGCTACATGGACTGATAGGGGGCGCCCATCGTGGGCCTTCACCTCGGACGTGTAGAGGGCCAACAACACCGCCTCGAAGCACGACAGTGGCTCGGCGCTCCCGCCCTGAGACACAATGCGCGAGAGTGGGGTATGTATTTGAAGTCGTGCAGGCAGAGCGAAAGTAAACTGCACTTCTATGAGTGTTGTGCGGAAGCTAAAAATGACACCTACAATGCAGTTGAAATTTGTTTTAAAAAGTATTGTTGACAATCCAAAGCCTGAACAAGCCACCACTTGATGAAGTGGACATGTGACATCGTCTGGCGAATGATATGTGACTGTTTATGCCGCCCAACGGCTCTGAAGAATCCAGTTGTCAAACTGTGGTAGACTGGGAGCGGTGATGACCTTTGTTGCCATGCCAACTATTTTGTTGACCATAGAAAGCATCCTCAAAATTCCAGGCGTCCTGTCGAGACTGTCAGTGAAGCTCTAGAGGAGTGAAGATTTGGCACTCTAAAAATGAATGGGCCATTGATTTTGCAAAGGCTCCATAGACCATTTATGATTTTCAAAGCACGGGGCACTTTATTTTTTTGTTTTGTTCCACATGGCAAGTGGAGTGGAAAAGGCCCACATGGCCTACTTTATTGTAATTTCAAAAGTGAGAGGTCCACATGGCCCTATTTTTTTCTACATGGAGGTGGAAGGCCTAGATGGCCCATGTAATTCCCCTGTGAGGGTAAATTGATTTGTTTTTATTCTGCTAGAGAGCGATGCCGCCACATTGCGAGGGTTATTTGCTGCTTAGTGAGGTTACTATTATTTTTCTCATGGGAAAACTTATTGAGATCCGACTATAGCCATGTTTATAGTCGTTGGAAATATTTTTTCAAGACAGATACATTGGTGGTGTCCATTTGTAATTCTGAGGCTTTTTCATTTCAGTTTTTAAAGCCTCAAAGTTTTCTACCTTGGAGTGCACTCTCGGTTGAACCCGACACTCCCAAAGGCACTTGTAAGTGAACCTAGTATCTAGTAATATCCTCTTTCTACTTGGCGGATGCAGCGGCTGGTTACCCATGCATTTCGGTAAGATGAGGTGACTACCATAAGGACACTTATTCTAGGGACTACAAACATAGACACCCTAGACTCTATCCAAGTTTTTTTTCTAGATCTACTTCTGGAGACTACAGACGAAGACACTTCAGAAGATTCTCTTCTATTCTTCTTTCTTCTTCTCCTCCATATTTGGCTTCTATGGCTTATTTTATTGTATTTCATGGCTCATTTTCTCTTATGTATTAAGGTGCATTTTCGGCAGAGACCGACACCTTCTAGATTGAGTTCACCATGAGGAGGGATTTGATATTCATGGTGGATCTAGTCAGTGACCTACGAGAGGCAACATCCTCTAAGGATGACCTGCAAAGGCAACAGACCCAAAAGTGGCTGACCCTGAGGCACCCATGATGACCCTGAGGCACTTAGACGGCTAACCCAGTGGCAACAGACCCATGGAAGTGGCTGACCCTGAGGCAACAGACCGAGATGTATACACAGTTCATCTAGCATTATTCATAGTTGGAGAGCCAAGTGCAAAGAGCACGAGCCTAGACCAAATCAGCAATAAAAGAAGATGATAGGTTGCTTTTAGAGAAGTCAACATTAAGGGGGAATGTTACCTAATGTTGACTTGTTTTTTTTAGTTAGGATAGTGCACTTTAAGGGGGAATGTTAGAATTAAAGTGCACTATGCCTCTGTTTTGACACTTGTCAGTTTATATTGACACTTGTCATTTATCATATAGGCCTCCTACCTATATATGTAACACATTTTCATGTACAATATATCTCATCAGTTTTATAGTCCCAATATTGGAATGATAGTGGGAGACCTGTATGTAATGCCACTGCATACCTTTGATGTAATCCTAGGAATGGATTGGTTGCAAGCACACAAGGCAGTACTCAATTTTCAAGAAAGATGGATTGAGTACATGAAAGATGGTGGAAATGTATGAAGGGTGTATAGCCTGCAAGGGGCTTTTCAACCTCAAATTATCTTGGCAATGCAACTCAGGAAAGCCATAAAAAAGGAGAAACACTCTATATTGTTAAGATAAATGAAATTGAGAAAGTAAAAAAGGAAGAAATGTTTAGAAAACACCCAATTCTTTAGGAGTTTAGGGATGTATTTCCAAAATATTTACCTTGATTACCACCCAAACATGGATTTGACTTCTCAATTGAGTGTTAACCCGAAACCGAGCCTATACATAGATCTCCTTATAGAATGAATCCTATAGAAATTCAAAAGCTAAAAATGCAGTTACAAGGGTTGCTGGAAAAAGGATTAATCAGACCAAGTGTGTCACCATGGAGTGCACTTGTGCTAATTGTAAATAAAAAGGATGGTTCCTTGAGATTATGTATAAATTATAGAATGTAATCAAGACAACTATCAAGAACCGATATCCTTTACCCAGGATTGAAGATCTCTTCGATCAACTTAAAGATACCACTATCTTTTCAAAGATCGATCTGAATTCTGGATATCATCAGTTGCAAATTTGTGAAGAGGATACTCATAACATAACATTCAAAACTTGATATAGACATTATGAGTTTATTATCTTACCTTTTAGACTGACAAATGCTCCAGCAACATTTATGAACTTAATGAATAGTATCTTTAGGAATCATTTGGATAGATTTGTTCTGATATTCTTGGATGATATTTTGATATATTCCTAGAATAAGGCAGAGCACGACAGACATCTTAGGATCGTGCTAGAGCTATTAAGGAAGAATCAATTGTGTGGGAATTTATCCAAGTGTGAACTTTATGTGTCAAAAGTGTAGTACTTAGAGCACATTGTATTGGTTGGAAGGATTTTAGTAGATCCTAAAAAATTAGAGGCTATTTTGGATTGGTCAGCTCCAACAAATGTAACAAAAGTTCAAATTTTTATGGGTTTGACTGGTTACTATAGGCAATATGTGAAGGATTAACCTTTTCAATAACTAACCTTTAGAGGAAAGGAAAAAAAATTAGGTGGATGGATAAATGTGAAGCAACTTGCTTTAGCAGAAGCTTACTACACCTCCTATACTAAAGATACCTAATCCTCAAGGTAGTTTCTCTGTTTGTACAAATGCATCAGTGGAATATTTGGAAGGAGTGCTCTCATAGGAAGGAGTAGTGGTAGCCTATGGATCAAGTAAGTTGAAACGACATGAGGTCAACTATGCAATCCATGATATGGAATTGGAAACAGTAGTATTTGCTCTCAAGTGTTGGCGACATTATTTGGTAGGGAGATCCTTTGAGTTGAGGACAAATCATCAGAGTCTGCAATATATATTTAATCAACCTTTGCTCAATGCTAGACAAAGAAGATGGATGGAATTTCTCACTGAATATGATTTTGGAATTGAGCATATAAATGGAAAGGAGAATAAAATCATTGATGCACTGTGTATAAGGAGACACATAGTTGTTTTTTCTCGCATTCACGTCGAATTGATGGAACAAGTTAGGGTAATGCAATATCAGGATGCATACTGCATTTTTTTTTGGAAAGGATGGAAATAAAACTAGATGAAAACAAGGATTTTAACATCAATGATGGTTTCTTATGTTTTAAGGATAGGGTAGTAATTCCTGAGACTGGAAGTCTAAGAAAAATGATCATGAATTAAGCTCATAGATCTTTGTATTCTGCTCACCCAAGTGGACAAAAAATGAGAGAAAATATGAAGAAAACTTTCTATTTCCCAGGAATGAAGAAAGACAACTAAATTTTTCGCTCAATACCTGGAATTTCAGAAAGTAAAAGCTAAACACAAACATCCTAATGGGTTTTTGTATCCAAATGATGTGCCCATGTAAAAATGGCAGGTGGTCTCGATGGATTCTCTTGAATATGATCTTCGACATTTATATTGATCATCATGTACTAAACATCATGCAATGTTCTGCAATCATCTTTAACTATTCTTATTTGTTTCAATTTCATGGAGATGGAATGCAACATAATGAGAACAAATCCGACACAATAATATGGTTGGCATGTGGTTTGAGGAAAGCTACAACAAAATACTCAGGCTATTTAATAAATGGTTATAGATTTCATATCAAAGACAAAGAGGAACAAAGAACAACTCAAAACAATATTGTGTGTTGATGCTACTACTTTATGTAGAGCAAGTGCAAAAGACACAAACATAGTGCTTCAAACAATCACATATTATGGTGTTATTAGGGAAATAATTTTATTGGATTACTACCAGTTTTGATACCCATAGTTCAAATGTGATTGGATGAATGTTCTTGATACAAGGAATGAATGTAGAAATGACAAAATGGGCTTCACACTGGTCAACATGAACAGATTGGTCAGGATAGACTAGAAGATGATCCATTTGCAAGCCAAACAAGTTTTTTATATAAATGATCCACTTGATACCAGTTGGTATGTGGTTCTCACATCACCTCCAAGAGGGATCAAAGACACCGAAGCATACGAGGAAAAATATATCAGTGTCTCTAGAGCAAAAGATTTCATTGGAACTAAAAATGCATAAGATGTAAACACAAATGATGACAACATTCAATACGTCCATGAAGAATGTGAGGGTACATGGTTGGAATTCTAATTACTATACTTCAAAAGTAGTTATAAATAATGGAAATAATTAATGAGTGTTGTTAGAAATTTTTATTTTATTAGAAAATGCTAGTAGATAATTAATGGAAAGCCAAGCTAGGAGTGAGGCGAGTAGGTATCCTGAGCATGAGGTTGGCCAATTAGATACAAGAAGGTAATTTGGTAAAAAAAAGAGAGAGAGAATGTAAGTGTTGTTAGGGCATAGGATTAATATTCTAATCATGCATACTTGTTGTAATGTATTGAAATGAAGGTTTATTATGTTGAGTGAGTGTTAGTTATGAAATTGATGTTTCATATTTGACTCTTAGTCCTAGTCCTTAGCAAAAATACTTGATTTGCATAGATGGATATTTGTGTATTTGATGGAAGTCTCAGGATACCCTCTCACCTCATATTTTATGGTTGGTGTGGGTAGGGATGTTTAGACATATACCTGTTATATGGAGGGCTTAGGTTGTCCATTCACCTACATATATATTTCTAAATTCAATTTTGAGAATGTACATCCATTGAGAATATTACTTCTTAGTATCCCCTATAAAAATTGGTGCTAAAGAAAAGTCATAACATATAACAAATTAATCATACATAGAGGAATCACAATTGTACATTGGGATGATCATAACATAAATTATGGAATTGAAGCCCTAATATTTAATGCCATCATCTATTCACTGATAATGTTTAATAAATGTTAGTAGTGTAATCTTAGGGATAGTAAATCATGCTTGTTTATAAAGAGATGGTAAGAGTTGAAAAGGAATTCATGAATACATAATTTTTGCATGTGAGCTCCTTCAAGGACTATTGTTGATAACATAATGCATTTATTTATCAATTAAAAATTTGCTAGAGTACTTCTGTTTCTTGTCTATCTTTCCATTCCTAGTATGTGCATTGGAACCCACCTTATGACAACATTGGATTGGTCCTACCCATTTCTTCTTTTGATTTCCCGATACATGTGGTCAGGAAATAAAAAAACAAGGGGATTCTAGTCTAAACGGTTATAAAATTTAGGGTATTGGGTCCTTGGTACCGGGCTATCATATTTCCTCATTACTTGTGAATTCTTCATATTTCCAGGAGACCTAGATCTTGTAGGATCCTCTACATTTGTACACCACCTAGAAGTATAGTTGTGATATCAAGCATTGGGCTTTCCAAGATGGGTAATGAGATGCCTAACAAATGTCTAATGAGGATGGGAACACTAAACCCTCACAACTTGAAATTGTTGCAATGCAATGGGAGGATAAATATTTGGAGGAAGCAATCAGGATCTCACATTCTGACACAAAACAACCTTGTCCTGAACCGAAATTCATGACCAACAATAATAAAATAAAAATTGATCTTTTTTATCCAAGCAGTGTGAATATCAATGCAAATATGGTACCTTCTCATATGAATTTATGTGAACCTAATATGAATATAATAGATACAGGAAGTCCAGATGCTACAAGACCACTCTTAGAAAGTGAGGATGCTACCAAGAAATGTCTAAAATTGAAAACACGAAATGAATTACCAAGATACATATGAAAATAAGTAAGCTAGGGGTAAAGATGTTCTGCAAAGTGAAACACAAGGGTCTCTAGGTACAAGTTTATCATCAACAAACATAAAAAATCACCTTCTCCACAAGAATCAAGTACTTATAGTTTATTTTTGTAAATGACACTTCCAAGTTTTTCAATATTTATTTTATAAGAATTTTCAACCCTTTAAAATCATAATTTATTTGAAATGCAGGTTCAACATAGGCAAGGGATATCCAACATTATCTAGTGATTCAAGTGTAATTATAATTTAAGTAATCAAGTATATGCTATCCCTTTTTGTCACATTTGAGGTAACTATCTAACATGCACTATCAATTGTATGCATATATGGGAAGTGACTAACATGCATAGACTAAGTGTGTGGGTCTTTTGTTAGCAATCATTTAGTAAAACAAAAACAAAATTTTCATCTTGTAGAAATGTGTGTGTTCTTGATTTTTGATGTTTGGTCTTAATATTATTCTTTAATTAAAGGACCATGCTTATTTATGTGGAATGGATTTTTCCCTAACCATCATTGCAATTCCTCAATTTACAATTTTCAAGTGACAAATTCCAATCACAAGGTCCTGGAGACAAGGAATTGCTATGTCTAATAATTACACCAATTGATTTGCATTATTATGGATTATATATGATTAATTACAAGAAATTTTAAGGTTGCAACCTTAATTACTTATATATTTGTATTAGCAATCTACTAAATATTCTCCTCCTGGATTAAATCATTGGTTGGTTTCAAGAAACTATCATATTCAATAATGAGCCATTGGTGAATTGTCCAAGTATCTCAAATGAACTACCCTAATAACACCACAAATGGTGTTAAGTGTGTCATGCTAGTTTATATTCTCATGTATTCCATGGGGACTTGCAAAATGTTTAAATAACCCATATATTTGCTTCTATAATTGTATAAATAGTCTAATGGGTGTTTGTGCCTAGAGCAATTTTATTTTGGTAGAATTCGATATAATGTACTTTGTTTATGGTAACCATTTGGTATTCTTTGATGGCATTACATTTGATTATGGGTATTTATTTAAGACTATACTAATGATAATGTCAATGGTAATATATACATGTTATAGTAGCAGCCTGTTGGTGGCAAATCTGGCCTAATGAGGAGGTAGGGTTGGAGAAGCCTGATGCACCCATGGACCTATACCAACATTGAATAACCATCGCACCTAGGGAAGTCAGGGTGCTCAATGTCTAGAGAAGTCCAGTTCCTCGATCCTAGCTACATGCCTAAAACTATGCAGAAAAGAGGGTGGGAAAGAGATAAAAAGTGATCGTATCCAGAACTAACAATGATGGGTATAGCCGCATCAAGACATATGCATGGCAAGCAGATGTTACCATAGAATACACGAGCGGACTACCTAACAGATCAACCAACCTTACTCTTGCCTACCATTTATCACCATTTTTGGTAAGTAAATTCTAGAACCAATGAATGAAATACAGGAAATATAGATAGCAAAATAATTGCATGCACACTCGACTAGCTTTAGCAGAAATAAACTTACAACATTCACACACATAAGCACTAGAGTCAATTTGGAGATCAAAAAATTTGCATTAAATGAATAACATAAGCTTTACAGATGAATTTTAATGGCTAAAGAGCTACCCTTTGGAAATGTTAGCATCCCACTATTTATAGCAATTCTTACGATAAATTTAAACACAAGCATTAATGGCGTTAGGTGGGAAGATGTTGCTGAAGAAAATGGGTGCTCAACTGGTACTTTGCTCCTTGGAAGAATGGTGGCTATCCAGAAGGGCTTACATGCTTCTACGTAGATCTAAATCTTTGATCATTTTAACATTCCTGTTAGATCATAAATTTCTATCTACTTTACCCCTTCAACCGATCGGTGGGCCTCTAACCAAGTGGGTGAACAACCAGAATTAATTTGTTGGCAATTTTGGGTACCTTGAGTACATTGCCTTTGCTCAAGTGTAGTTGTTGTCATTGATGTCAAAGAGTTCTTGGTAGTTGTTGTCATTTGATATCAAGGAGTTCTTGAAGCAATTTGTTTTTATGTCAAAGAATGTGTTTTGATGAAGGTTTCAGCTGGTCAATAAGTCTCCAAGAAAATCAGAGTAGCCCAGTTGCAAAAGATAAAAAAAAAGATAAGTTAGAATAAGTTTGCGGGTGGAAAAACTGTCGCGATTTCGTGACATGTTTGAGGAGAGAGAAAGTGCTGGCAAAACTGTCATGATTTCGTGACATGTTTGAGGAGAGAGAAAGTTCTGGCAAAACTGTCGTTATTTCGTGACATGTTGGAAGGCAGAGACGAAGCAGACAAAACTATCACGATTTCGTGACATGTTTGAGGAGAGAGAAAGTTTAGGCTAAAATGTCACGATTTCGCGACATGTTAAGTTGGCAGTGTTGAGTTGCAGGAAGTGTCGCGATTTCATGACAGGTTTCAAAGAAGTTGTACGGATGCAGAAAGTGTCACGATTTCACGACAGGTTGAGTAGGCAGCTTGCAGTTGGCAAAAGCATCACGATTTCGCGACAGGTTTCAAAGAAGTTGTACGGATGCAAAAAGTGTCATGATTTCATGACAGGTTGAGTTGGCAGGTTGCAGTTGACGAAAGCGTCACGATTTCGCGACAGGTTTCAAGGAAGTTGTACGGATGCAGAAAGTGTCATGATTTCACGACAGGTTGAGTTGGCAGCTTGCAGTTGGTGAAAGCGTCACGATTTCGCGACATGTTCCAGCTTCGCGGGCTTCTGGCAGAAAAGAGCTTAAGGCAACGAAAGCGTCATGATTTCGTGACATGTTCCATTTTCGCTGGTGCAAACCGAGAAAAGGTTGAAGAAGCAAGAAGTGTCACGATTTCGCAACAGAGTTGCAGATGACGTCAGCAAGAGGCAAAGGTGTCATGATTTCGTGACAAAAGCGGAGAAGAAGGCTTTGAAGTCTAAAGCATCGCGATTTCGCGATAGAGTTGCAGATGACGTCAGCAAGAGGCAAAGGTGTCACGATTTCACGACAAAAGCGGAGAAGAAGGCTTTGAAGTCTAAAGCATCGCGATTTCATGACAGAAGTGAGATGACGTCAGCAAGAGGCAAAAGTGTCATGATTTCACGACAGAAGCACAAAGGAAGTCGACAAAGGCCAAAGTGTCACGATATCGCTACAACAAGCTATAGAAGGTGTACGACAGGCAAATGTGTCGCGATATCGTGACATGTTGAAGTTTCACGCCAAAAGCTACAGGGAGGTAGTGAAGCCGACAGAGTTAAATCTGGGCCGACGCAGCACAGGGTTTTGCAACCGACGTGATTAAAGGGTAAACAACCGACTAAGATCTAGGTTCTAATCTTGAGATTATGTGTATAAAAGGAGGGTTGCTTGAAGAGTTTGATCATCGATCGAAGTGTGCGTTCGAAGTGCGATCTACACAATTATAGTGCGGGGGAGAAGTTTGATCATCGAGAAGCAGAGTGTGCAAAGTCTGTGCTACTGTGGTTGCGCAAAGTGTGCGAAGACTGTGCTGCGGTGGATGCGCAAAGGAGCAAAAGCTATTGTTGTTGCGACATTCGGAGATAGCGCACAAAAGTGAGAAGTTTGATAGCCAAAGTGTTGTATGCTGCTGTATTGCGCAGTCTATGCGAAAGTTGGTTTCATCTAATACATCTGTGACAGAACAGTGAAGACTTGGGGATAGCATTGAGCAAGCATTTGAAAGCTTGTGAACCATTTTTATTTTCCCATTTCGAGGACCAGATTGAGGACAGAGTTTGAGGCAGAAGAGGACATTTGTGCTAGACCGAAGGACTACGTTTAGTGCAAATTCGAGGACCAGCTTTGCGGTGACAGAGTTGAGGACAGAGATCTCCAGCCAGAGCAGGGAAGACAGGTGTCTTCCGTGGATAGAGTTCCACTTGCTAAGGGTAGAGGAGGTAGAGGTCTTCTAGAGGATCACCAGCCAAAGCAGAATTAGGGGAAGGTGTCTCCTTTGAGCTGAGGCTCATAAACATTGTAATCGGGAAGGATTCCCAGAGGACTTTGATATAACTTTTAGAAGAAAAGTTTTATCCGTGGAGTAGCCCACCTTGGGTGAACCACGTAAATTGCTGTGTCACTTTGTGGAGTGTATTTTGTGCATTGTTTTGATTACTGCTGTTATTACTGCTATCTTTATTCTGCATGTTATTGAATTGAAAGCTGCTTTAAAAGAAAAAGTTAAAAGTGGTCTTATACTGTTCACCCCCCCTCTCAGTATAAGCTTGTGTTCTTCAATTGGTATCAGAGCGGGTTCCTTCGAAAAGGTTTTACAGCTGGAAGGAAGAACTGGTTAAGAACACAATGGATTTTTCAGGTGGCAATGCAACACCTATTCTTGATGGATCAGATTTCGGTCTATGGAGTGCAAGAATGAAAGTCTATCTTATGGCTCTTGGTAATGAGGTATGGGAAGTTATTGAAGATGGGTACACCATTCTTGCAAATGGTCCTTATACTAAAGAAGACAGGCTCCTACATCACAACAACTCAAAAGCCATGAATGCAATCCTGAAGGGTTTACGGAAGGCTGATCTTACCAAAGTTATTCACTGCAAGACAACAAGTGAAATGTGGAAACAATTGCAGGTTGTTCATACAGGTGATGCAAATGTCCGAAAGGCCAAGTTGAGACACTTCAAAGGTGTGTTTGAACAACTCAAGATGAATGATGATGAAAAAATTAGTGACTACATGCTCCGTATGGATGAAGTTGTTAATTCAATGAAAGACTTAGGTCTTGAACTTGCTGAAAATGATGTGTGTGATAAGATTTTAAGATCTCTTCCTAATAGATTTAGTGAAAATATTTCTGCTATTGAGGAAGCCAAAGATTTAGATAAGTTGAAAAAGGATGAGCTCCATAGTATTCTTGCAAGCATTTGAGTCGAGAACTCAAGTGAATATTGATATAAAGAAAGAGGCAGCTTTCAAAGCTACCAAGAAATCAAAAGGCAAACAGATTCAAGAGAGTGATGAGTCTTCTAGTGAGGAAGAGGCATATTACAACAAGAAAGGCAAGTTCTCTAGAAAGCACAAAAGCAAGAAAAATATAAGATGTTTCAACTGTGGAAAATTTGGTCATTATGCTACCGATCGTCTTTCGTTTCCAAGAATGAAAGTGATGAAGATATACAGGATGTTAAGAGCAAGGATTCTGAAAAGCACAGGTATTACAGAAAGAACAAAGATGAGCACAAAAATCAAGGAAAGAGGTATTCACACAAGAACAAGAAGAGCTTCTATCTGGACAAAGCAAGTAAGTGTTCTAGCAGTAATAGTGACAGCTCTTCCAGTGATAGTGAAAATGAGATGCTGTTCATTTCAGAAAAAGAGGAAGAACCGAAACATAAATTCATTGTCATGAAATGTTTTAGATGTGGAAATTTTGGGCACCTTGAGGATGATTGCACGAATAATGAATTGGTTGCTAGTATGTATGAGGATGCTTCAGAAAATGATAAGGAAGATGCATGTATGGTTTTTGAAAAGGGTAGCACCTCTAGTGATAAGAAATCTGAAAAAGGCCTTGATACTTCAAAATGCAATCAAATAGAGGATCTTGAATGTGAACTTACTAATGCTCTTGGTGTTTTGAAAAAGGAAAGGAAGAAGAATGCTAAACTCAAGGATAAGTTAGATGAATGTTGTATGGAGAGAGATGAACTCATAGAAAGTCTTGACATCTCTATGGCTAAGACTCAAGAACTCAAGAATGAGTTAGAATCTAAGATGCTTGAGTATAGTGAATTAGAACAGAAAATGGCTGCCATGAAAGAGGAAAATAAAAATTACAAGGATAAGTTGTACAGATTTCAGGATAGCTCCAAGAAGGTTAAGTCTCTCATCAAAATTCAAAGAAATCCAACAGATAAAACAGGTCTCGGTTTTGTTGAGCCGCACAAGAAACAGGTTGGGGAATCTAGCAAGAGATTTCAAAAGGAAGAAAGTTCTGATGAAGAAAGTACTTCAGATCATGAGTCCGTGAGTGATGAATGCGTAGAAACTGAAAACATATTTCTGAAAGTGAAGCATAAGTTTTCGGGACCCAAGAGATCGATTAAAAGAATATTTCACGATAGATGTTTTGCATGTTACAGGTTTGGACACATGGCTGCACATTGCATGTCTCAAATGAAGAAGGTTAACAATAATTTTAGAAGTCGTAATTTATTTCAAGGGTATTGCTACTCTTGTAATCAGTTCGAGCACAAGGCAATTTTTTGCAAGGCAAATAACAGGAACTGGGTTAGTCAGAATAGGTGGATTCAAAGAACAACTATGCCTGAAAGAAATTATATTGTTGTTTGTTACAAGTGCAACAATACAGGTCACACAGCCAGACAGTGCAGAGCTGATCTTCCAAGGTACAGGAACAAGAACAGTGGTATAAACAGGTCCGAGGATCAAGGTGTGGACAAGAAAAGAGATGAGAACAAGAACAAGAAAAGTGCCAAAAATAGAAACGTTGACAAAGAGCTCAAGAGAAGGCCCGACAAAGAAATTGTAGACACTGATGATGATGAGTGTCTAATGGGAGTTTCACTCCCAACCCTATTTAAATCACCTCATCAAGAGGTGGGGGAGGGACTAAGCTAAGAGGCTCATTCTTAGTCCCAAGCCCCAAAGGTGACCCTTTGCCATTGATGACAAAGGGGGAGAGATTTGAGTAAGGGGGAGAGATATGAGTAAGGGGGAGAGCTTCAAGTGAAGAGGAAAGCTTCAAGTCAGGGGGAGCAAAACTTCAAAGAGAGTGATTTCAGTTTTGGCTCTTGAAGATGAGTTTTTAGTAAAGGTTTGCCATCAATGACAAAGGGGGAGATTGTTGGCAATTTTGGGTACCTTGAGTACATTGCCTTTGCTCAAGTGTAGTTGTTGTCATTGATGTCAAAGAGTTCTTGGTAGTTGTTGTCATTTGATATCAAGGAGTTCTTGAAGCAATTTGTTTTTATGTCAAAGAATGTGTTTTGATGAAGGTTTCAGCTGGTCAGTAAGTCTCCAAGAAAATCAGAGTAGCCTAGTTGCAAAAGATCAAAAAAAGATAAGTTAGAATAAGTTTGCAGGCGGCTGGAAAAACTGTCATGATTTCGTGACATGTTTGAGGAGAGAGAAAGTTCTAGCAAAACTGTCGTGATTTCGTGACATGTTTGAGGAGAGAGAAAGTTTTGGAAAAACTGTCACGATTTCGCGACATGCTGGAAGGCAGAGACAAAGCAGGCAAAACTATCATGATTTCGTGACATGTTTGAGGAGAGAGAAATTTCAGGCTAAAATGTCACGATTTCGCGACATGTTAAGTTGGCAGTGTTGAGTTGCAGGAAGTGTCGCGATTTCGCGACAGGTTTCAAAGAAGTTGTACGGATGAGAAAGTGTCACGATTTCGTGACAGGTTGGGGGTTGGGGCGTATTTCATGACAGGTTTCAAAGAAGTTGTACGGATGCAGAAAGTGTCACGATTTCACGACAGGTTGAGTTGGCAGGTTGCAGTTGACGAAAGCATCGCGATTTTGTGACAGGTTTCAAGGAAGTTGTACGGATGCAGAAAGTGTCACGATTTCATGATAGGTTGAGTTGGTAGCTTGCAGTTGGCAAAAGCGTCACGATTTCGTGACATGTTCCAATTTCACGGGCTTCTGGCAGAAAAGAGCTTAAGGCAACGAAAGCGTCACGATTTCGCAACATGTTCCATTTTCACTGGTGCAAACCGAGAAAAGGTTGAAGAAGCAAGAAGTGTCACGATTTCGTGACAGAGTTGTAGATGACGTCAGCAAGAGGCAAAGGTGTCACGATTTCATGACAGAAGCGGAGAAGAAGGCTTTGAAGTCTAAAGCGTCGTGATTTCACGATAGAGTTGCAGATGACGTCAGCAAGAGGCAAAGGTGTCACGATTTCGTGACAGAAGCGGAGAAGAAGGCTTTGAAGTCTAAAGCGTCGCGATTTCATGACAGAAGTGAGATGACGTCAGCAAGAGGCAAAAGTGTCATGATTTCGCGATAGAAGCACAAAGGAAGTCGACAAAGGCCAAAGTGTCGTGATATCGCTACAACAAGCTATAGAAGGTGTACGACAGGCAAATGTGTTGCGATATCGCGACATGTTGAAGTTTCACGCCAGAAGCTATAGAGAGGTAGTGAAATCGATAGAGTTAAATCTGGGCCGACACAGCGCAGGGTTTTGCAGCCGACGTGATTAAAGGGTAAACATCCGACTAAGATCTAGGTTCTAATCTTGAGATTATGTGTATAAAAGGAGGGTTGTTTGAAGAGTTTTATCATCGATTCGAAGTGTGCGTTCGAAGTGCGATCTATGCAATTATAGTGCGAGGGAGAAGTTCGATCGTCGAGAAGCAGAGTGTGCAAAGTCTGTGTTGTTGTGGTTGCACAAAGTGTGCGAAGACTGTGCTGCGGTGGATGCGCAAAGGAGCAGAAGCTGTTGTTGTTGCGACATTCAGAGACAACACGTAGAAGTGAGAAGTTTGATAGCCAAAGTGTTGTATGCTACTGTGTTGTGCAGTCTGTGCAAAAGTTGGTTTCGTCTAATACAGCTGTGACAGAACAGTGAAGACTTGGGGATAGCATTGAGCAAGCATTTGAAAGCTTGTGAACCATTTTTATTTTCCCATTTTGAGGACCAGATTGAGGACAGAGTTTGAGGCAGAAGAGGACATTTGTGCTAGACCGAAGGACTGCGTTTAGTGCAAATTCGAGGACCAACTTTGCGGTGACAAAGTTGAGGATAAAGATCTCCAGCCAAAGCAGGGAAGATAGGTGTCTTCTGTGGATAGAGTTCCACTTGCTAAGGGCAGAGGAGGTAGAGGTCTTCTAGAGGATCACCAACCAAAGCAGAATTAGGGGAAGGTGTCTCCTTTGAGCTGAGGCTCATAAACATTGTAATCGGGAAGGATTCCCAGAGGAATTTGATATAACTTTTAGAAGAAAAGTTTTATCCGTGGAGTAGCCCACCTTGGGTGAACCACGTAAATTGCTGTGTCACTTTGTGGAGTGTATTTTGTGCATTGTTTTGATTACTACTGTTATTACTGCTATCTTTATTCTGCATGTTATTGAATTGAAAGTTGCTTTAAAAGAAAAAGTTAAAAGTGGTCTTATACTGTTCACCCCCCTCTCAGTATAAGCTTGTGTTCTTCATAATTATCTTTGGGTTGTGTATTTAAAATTACCACCTTTGCACCTATTATCAACATGTACTTAGGTAGTTGGGATCATTATTGCTCTTCTTGGAGACTCCTGATGCTGGCGATGATTTTGGTATCGAGTGAACATTTTAGCTTTCTCCCTTATCTATCATCTTTCCAAATTTTTGCTCGATGCAACATTATCAAAGGGATAAGCAATTGGGATTGGTTCTCAATTGATGCCTTCCCAAAACTCTGTCTGACTTATTGCCCCTAAGCAAGGTGGGCATTTGGGCAAAGATCAACGCCTGCTCTCTTCTAAAACCTCTACCCTAGTTGGGGTAGGCCAAATTAAAATATCACCCTTTTAATTTAAACCTACTACTTGTTCTTGCTATTTTGATTTAACATGAAATTCATATGTTCCTTCTATATCTAGATTAAATGGTCTTCCATATGATTCAGTTCCTTCTTTTTCTATATTAAATGGTCCATTTAATTTAATATAAAATCCATATATTCCTTCTCTTTTTAAATTAAACGGTCCTTTATTCTGACCAATAATGAAATACAATATCCACTAATTTATTTCAATTTTGATTCTAATTAATAGAAAAATATTATCCACTAATGTAGCTTTTTGACTATGGAATATTTTAGCCACTAATATTTTTCCACTCATTAAATCAAATGAACCACATTAACCACTAATAGGTAATCTATCTCATGAAGTATGTTATCCACTAATTCAATTTTGATTCTAATTAATTGAAAAATATTATCCACTAATGTAGTTTTCTGACTCATGGAATATTTTAACCACTAACATATTTCAACTCATTAAATCAAATGAACCACAATAACCACTAATGTGTAATCTATATCATGAAGTATGTTATCCACTAACATAATTCATCTATCAAATCAAATGCAATACATTATCCAATAATGTACATCTAATTCATTTCCCAAATGAAATATATTATGTGTTAACAAATTTCAAACTTATTTAATCCTATAGAAATATATATTTTTAACCTTCTTAAAGAAATATTCTATCCTCTTATTAAATCAAGATTTAAAATCAATAAACATCTTTCATTTATTCAATAAAAGGTCTTCCAATTATTCAAGGTATAAAAATTGAGTAAAAGAAATTAACCTATCATTAGTTAGTAAATAGCCTTTCATTTAAAGAGGATTTAATATTTCAACTCATGACCTTTCTTGTAATTTAATCGATTTCAAAATATGATTCATACAATTAAAGGCCAATTGATCATTAGGAAATACATATAATTGAAGGCTCTTTTAATATTTAGACACAAAAAGGTCCTTCACTCTCTACTACAATTAAAGGTTTACAACCACCTAAGGAGCGCATTGACCAGACGAATCATGTCATCCACATGGCAGTCAAACATTGCTACGGTGTGATAACAAACTACAACCCTCAATCCTTGGTCAGGGGTAAATAAGGAAACGTCACTAATTGCCTAAGTGCATTCAGGAGTTAAGAAATTGGACTTAAACCCATCCTATGATGCATGTGGGAATAGTGTCATCTTACTACCAAAAGTTGATTAAACCGTTCAGCCAACACACAACTTAAGCTAATATGATACGTGATAGGTACGTGGTAAATCAAACAACAAATGTAAGGTAGGAATCCATAGTCACCAAGACCACATGTTAGGAAAAAATATTTAGTGTTGCCATCTAGCACTAGGGTGACCACCACTCAATGGCTACCTCAACTAGCGAGTGGTGGTTAGGGTTTAAAGGGTGTTCAACCCCTTTTATGGCACAAAGTGCCTCCCACACTCCTCATGTGGGATAAATGTTGGGAGGCCTTTGTTGTTCAATCCCCCACACACACCCTACCACGTGTAGCACCATCACACGATGGTGGAAGCACCCCAAAGGAAGATAAAATTAAAGCATAAATCTTAAACAAAATTTAGGGTAAAAAATAATGATCGGTGGTGATGACAATTCTAGGGCACAATGGTGGCGACAACAGTTTAAATTTTTAATAGTACTAAGGTTAAACCTTAGGAAACTCTCCCCTAGGTGGTGGTCCATCAGATTTAGGTGGTGATAGTAGAGATTCAAAAACAAGAAAATCAAGCAAGAGTTGGTCATAAATTCTAACCATTAAGATGAAGTTAATGATGCATCAAAGAATTTAAAGCACTAAGAGAAATTGTCTTACAATAATAATCATTTCTTCACTGTACACAACCACTGCACTGAGGTAGTGCTTCTACAAATGGCAGAGGGAGAGAAACATAGTCCCAAAAATAAAATATGCATATACAAATTTAACTATATATTAAACTAATATAAGTAGGATTAGGTACCACAACATCTAAGCACATCCCTTGGTTATAGCCTAAAGCAAGTAGAGATTTACAAGTCCACCAAAAATGGAGGTGAAAATTGATCAGAATAGCCAAGAAACCTCAACAGGTAGCATGGGAGCATTTTTTTGGTTGTTACCATCCATAACTAGGGGGATGCTAGCATCAAGAGGGTGGCTAAAATAAAGGATATTGATATCCAGTTAGGCTTTAAAATATCATCATAGAGATTGAGAGATGCCCTCTATTGTACCCAAGACACAAGGAGTTGCAAGTGGCTAAAATAGGAAAAAATATCAAGTTTAAAAATGAAAATAGCCTCTAGATTTGAAGGGGACCCTAATGTCGTTAGGTTTGTGGAGGAGGATCTAAATTATCCCCTCTATGTCGATCTTGGAGTCAACAATGTTGGGGTAGCCTTAGTATACAATATATGGTATAGGAGCATTATACCTCTAAGGATCTCCCCATTGGTACAATGTAAAGATACCAAATGATGGGCTAATCAGTGTAGTTGGTGCTTTGAGAGGTAAACTGACACATAATGAAGCAATGACAGTAGATGTCATAGCCTCCTAGGTAGGCTATGATATAGGAGAGGTGGTGATTACCATGAGGTACACCATCACTATCGTTGATGCAATGGTAGGAGGACCAATCGAGGGTATCCCCATAGTAGCACAAGCAGGACCTAGTAGAATAGTAGGTCAGGGGGACTTGATGGGACTGCTTGATAGAGTAGCCACCATGCAAGGGAATATAAAAACTCTCTAAATATAGCTAGGCTAAGTTAAAATGAAGAGGGATGCAATGAGGTCCAAGGTGGGTCACCTCAAGGGAGAGATAGGCTAGCTAGAGTAGGAGTGCTAGCAGGCCTAGGTTGTGGGGATGGTTGTTATGATGAGCAACCAACCAGGTGAGAGGATCCACCTCCTATAGGAGCAATTTTAGAGGGTAGAGGAGAGGTATGATGTAGTTATGTAGAGGGAGGTCTTCTACCAGACATTGTACTTTTAGGTAGTACCAAAAGAGTAGAGGGTTCCTCCATTAGCCTCCCTTAAATCGTAGAGTTGGTCACGGTCTCGATCATAGACAATTATACGATTTGTAAACATACGCCCACTAGGACCACCTTTGATGGCTGAAGTGGAGGAGGTAGTCTCACAAAGCTAAGGGGAGGGCTAAGAGGGTGGCATGCATCCCTAGGGAGGGGTAAAATGTGTTGGGCTTGGACTTGTGGTATACAGACCCAACTGACATGTTTTCTTTGTTGATTAATTAATATCAAGTTTTGGGTTTACTATATTGTGTTATAATGTGTGTGCATTAATTTTTGTTATATTTTTTAAGTGATTTTGTTATGGATGATTATTACAAACATAATGAATTCAATGCATGATGAATGAATCTAAATGTAACCTAAAATGAATGAATGAAACATGAAATGCACGGATGGATAGATGAGCAAAATAAAGGAAGGAAAAAGAAGAGAAGAAGAAGATGAAGAAAATAAAGCTCTAAAAGGTCAAAGAAAAGAAGAGAGAGTGGAACCCTGCAAGGATGTATGTTTGCAAATGATCGAGATAGAGGCTGCCCCTTGCGTGTGGTCATGAATCTATCCATTAAAGGGTGTTATGTTTGAAAAAGTATGGAATAATACCTACTATGGGTGTAGTGCTTGCTAATATGGTAAGAGAGAAAAAAATAGATATACCCACTAGGGTGTATGCTTACAAATGTTCAAATGGAGGTTGTTCCTCACTCGTGATCATGAAGCTATTCGTTATGGGATGATGAAATGATGTGATTGATTTACAAAGCGAGTACTACCTAATAGAGGTGTGGTGTGTGTAAGAAAGTGTATGGATAAAATAGAATAGAGTGCAACAAGATGTGAGTATGTGCTTGTGTTACAAGAAGAGATCAAATGAATGAAGAACGTATATCCTTGTTTTGATTAAAATAAGAAAGAAAACATGCAAAGGATAAAGACATACTAGAAAAAGAATTGTATCCCTTGACTTGGAGATATAGAAGTAATGAAAACTTTCAAGGTTAAGGGATACAAGAGAAAAAATAAGAGAATATGGGATGGGTGAATGCAATGATGAAAATGCACAAAAATGGGCCCTAGGTTGGGGATTCACTAGGCATCAGAGCCCTAGTGTGAGTGCAATGCATGTGAGATACAACCTAACTAGGTGTCATCACTTTCCATTGTTACAAAATACCCAAGAATCTATATGATCAAGTAGTCATGTAGGTATGAACAAGCAACAATGCAATTGATATAGTAAGAAAAATACAAATGGAACAGAATGTCAACCAAACATGCAAAATATGATAGGAAGTCATGCAGTATGAATCAAGAAAAACGGATGTAAGATGTGAACTAAACTAGATGAAAATGCAAAGTCACACACAAAATTTTATGTTTTTATAATTATTATTATATATATATATTTTTCAAATATTAATGTTTTAATTTCTTATAGTCGGTGTAAATTTTGATTGTGCCACCTATCTTAACAAACATGATGGTAGTGCAAGGAACTAACTCATCAAAGAAGGGGCTACGACGGAGGATACCTTCATGACTCCTATCACAAAGAGGATCACCCATAGCATATTATTCAGGGGTTACTACATGAAAATCATTGAAAAATCTAACTGTACCATCTCTTTTGATGAAAGGGGGAGAGATTCCCAAATTTGCAAGGTCTCTATGAAATAGAGAAACATGGTCTCCTTGAGAACAAGAAGGCTCAATATGCAATATGTGAGGGATAGACCTATCAAAGGAGAAGCTACTCTGAAGGATATCCTCATGAGCTATGTTATAAGGGGTATTCCTTTTACATTAATCATTTGGGGTTACACCTCATTCAAGATGCACCATGGTTACTATATTGCAAAAAAGAATATTTGAGTGATAAGGGGGACCCTTGTCCTCATCACTCCACTCCAAGCCTTGATGATCTAAATATTTAGCATAAGTAATAAGGTGTGTAGACACCTAAAATGTGTCATGTTTAGGAGACTACTCATATGGACACCTCTTTAGGCCATGTGACTAATATTGGACCCTTCCAAGACCCAACACTGGTTTTAACCACTCAATTAAGGTAGCCTAGTCCTATGCAACCATAGTCGTTGACGTGATCAGTGCTGGTTACCGTCACCACCAACGATCAAAGTGACTATGTCCATAGTCATGCCTATTGATAGCAACCAAGTTTGTAACAAACTCATGCTAACAAAGCTAAGTAATTCCATTGGAATCTAACGAATTCTTGAACTCCTAACACCACACCTGTAGAAATTATGTCAATACTAAACTAGTGCCCTCCTTGTATACGACCTTGAATAAGGTACGATACAAGTAGCACAAATGTAAGGACCCTAAGCGAATTGTACACTAGTGTCTCGCATATCAAACACAACCTTAGCTAATTCCCACGACAAGTGTTGACCACTCTAGTGGTATAATAAGAGTCCTCCCACTATCTCCGCTAAATTTACTATCAAAGTAGATACCCCATCTGTTGTAATGAGTTGATTTATATTGACTCCACTCCGCTCAATAACAAAATATGGATCTCCTATCAACTTTCGCATGGCCTAATATTGGGCCAAATATTGGTATACATACTATCCTCTAATAGTCACCCTAAGGATCCTTTATACATCCTCTAAATTTGGGGTCATATACCCTATCGATAATTGAAAAGTTGATAAACCTAGATACCAATGCTTGGCCAATGCAGTAAGTAGACTATAGTCTACCTCTATACATGGCATCTCAACCACATGATTAAGCCCTACTACGGTGAGAATATCTCTCTCATCCACACTAAGAGCTCCAACCTGACCCTTGAAACTAGTATGCCACCACTCGCGACCCTTAAGTGATCTTCCCTACAAAAAAGACAAAAATAAAAAACATAAAAATGATAAATATTTTATAATTTTAGTCCTAATGTCTAAATTCGAACCTAAAGCACAAATTCGAACGTACGAAGATGAAATCATACATCCAAATTTACAAATTTGGACCTATTATGTACAAAATTATACATACGAATTCGTTGAAAAGTGTCCAAATTTGTCAAATTCAAATGGAGTTTTTCGACAAATTTGAACATCTGATTTTGTCGCGATGATCCGATTTCATCGTTGCGGCTGCACGACAACAGGCCGCGTCAAAAATATAAAAATCTACAAATTCAACCAAAAAATCCAAAAAAGAGAGGATAGAATCACTTACCCGGATATTCCCACCGCTGCCATCACTCTTGACGCGAACTTTGTTCGCCCGATGCGCTGTAGTAGACATTTTACCTATTTTTTTAGAGCAAAATTCACTAAAACTGAAAGAAAAAATGAATTAGGGTTTTTTACCCTAATTTCTATTTTATACCCTATTTTACCCCATTTTCACTTTGAATTTTGAGTTTTGCAATAAATCATGAATTTCTTACAAAACTCAAAGGGGGTATCCCTGATAGTAACTATAAAACAAAAATTAAAAATTTTCACAACATAACATACCTTTTCGCTACTTTTTCTCTAATGCATTTCTTTCTCATAAATGCGCTAAAGAGGGGGCAAAAGGTAACCGTTAAATTAGACTAGGTTATAGTCTACTTTTTCTTTCAAGATTCACACAAATTAATCTGGTTGATGATATTTGCAAGAAGAGCTTAGAGAATAGAAGGAATTTTGGAGCTTTTTGTAGGTTACAATGGAGAACATTATTGTCAGATCATCATCTAAGGAGCATACAACCATGGCATCACTCTCAGTATACTTAGATTTTGTTTTTATTTTATTTATACTTAATTTTTCCATCATTTACAGGAAATCAGTTGCATCCGAATTCATTCCTGTTATGTTTGATCTAATATCCTACCTTGCAAAACTTGTTGTTGGATAAATTTGGTTATGTACGATTTCATATGTTGCGTACGAATTTGTACATAATGTACGATTTCATACCTATGTCCCTTTGGGGATAAAATTTCAAGTATTAGATTGTTAATCTTATTTTATTTCCATTAGACCATCCTTTACTTCTGCAATCTTGCACTGTAATTCTCTGTTACTACTAGATCTATTGTTTTATTATCGCATGTTGCATATTAAAATAATAAAATTTTCATTTTCTTTATGATTGGCTAAAATAACCGAGGGGATTTGACTACCACAAACCATGATCGACCGTGGCCTATGCAATTCCCCTTCCTTGATTTTAAAATATAGTGTTTTGTTGTGCAATTGCAGGTTTCAGATGAATCTGTATGCATACGATTTTGTTTGACAAAATTGTACATCCAGTTTCATCCTGTCTGTGTCTGATTTTGAATTGCACAATTGATTTCATTAAAAATCAGACATTCGGGTCAGGTAAGTGCACAAAATTTATTCTTTCATAATCAAATTTACATGCTTTGTTCTGTCTACACCTGTATTAAATCAAAAAATAGAAAATTCCCTAAAACATTGATTTTATTACATTGTTCACAAAACACAAAAAATACAAAAAGAAAACATGTTAGCATAAACAAAACCTTTGCATCTTAATTAAAATCTATAATGCTGTTTAGATAGATCTGTATGCCTTGTCTTCATTTGAAATTGAATTGTATATAGCTAGATAGAAATTACATTTGGCCAAACCTTAGGTGTATGCTTTCAAAATAAAGAACACATCAAACTACTACCTCACCTAGGAGTGGAAATTGCCACAAGTGTTTCCTAGTGAACCCACCCCATTCATCGTCAAACACCAAAGAGAGTGCAATAGAAGCACTTCTCATCTGAGTTGAAGATCCTTCATTTTCCCTCCCCCTTTCAGGCACGAATCCATTGGCCTGGGAGAAAGAAGTGCAAAAATTTTAGGCCTACAACCTTGTATCTAGTGCTTTACTCTATTCCCCTGGTGATTGCAATGATTGGTTATCCATGCAATTCGATAGGATGGGTAGATCACCATAAGGACACTTGCTCATATCATCATCCAATATCCTCTTGTTCAAAAACAAAATCTTTTTGGTCCCTCATTTTTTGAGTAGGACTATGCTCAAACTAATTTGCTCAAAAGTTGTCATTGATGCCCTTCTTCGTGGGGTAACAAACACGAATAACTTTCACTATGTTATTTTATTTATATTACAATAATCACTAGGTATAACACCCCACTAGGATTATTGGTTCCTTTACTTTATCAAGAATTGCTACAGTCACTAACAGGCCCCTAGGATGATTGGTTCTTTTACTTTATCATTTTGCATCCTCATCATTCTGCATTTCAATGATGCCAAAAGTTATATTTTTCAATAGCATAGAATCACCCCCAACTTGGGGTAACCAAGTTTGATTTCAATTTCCCACATTAGGATACATCATTCACATTCATTTACATCATTCATATCATCTAATAAGAAACCTCTTTTTCTATTGAGGCAAAAGTAGAATCAATCATTGCATCATTCACATTCATTTACATAGTTCATATCATCCACATTTCAAAAACCTCTTTTTCTATTGGGACAAAAAAATAATCAATCATTGCACTACTCATAATCATTACACCATTCACATGCATTGCATCATTCACATTCCTTTACATCAGTCATATCA
The DNA here is from genome assembly GCA_028583015.1 of Wollemia nobilis. Taxonomy (NCBI): domain Eukaryota; kingdom Viridiplantae; phylum Streptophyta; class Pinopsida; order Araucariales; family Araucariaceae; genus Wollemia; species Wollemia nobilis. The sequence continues at coordinate 10,075,866 of JAQPPZ010003784.1, read as the reverse complement.
TCCACATTTCACAAACCCATTTTTCTATTGGGGAAAAATCAAAATCAATCATTGCACTACTCACAATAATTACACCATTCACATGCATTACATAATTCACATTCCTTTACATCATTCATATCATCCACATTTCAAAAATCCCTTTTTTTGTTGGGGTAAAATCATAATCAATCATTGCACAATTCACATTCATTGCATCATTCCTTTATAGCATTCATATCATCCAAATTTATATCAAATGGCTTGTGAGATTTATTCTTCACTCATTTGCCAATTGAGGGGGTACACTACAACCACAATTTTTATTTCCAGAACCTTATTGCACACTTGAGGAAAAAAACCATTCCACTAAACAAGGTGTCTCTTGTTTTTGCATCACATTGTTTTTCATGCAATGCGATATAAAAAGGGACATCTATAGGCATAGAATCCTAGCTACTTGCCATCCACTAATTATCATCCACTCATCATCAAATCATAGTCATTCATAATTTATATATATATAGATAGATAGATAGATATGAATAAATCTCAACTGCTCATCAAGACTTAATCTTGGCCACTCATTTAACATGATCCATGACACTTATCAAAATCATAATCACAATCCTTCATCATGTTTTAATCTCGATCATCTATTGGTGTCATCAAAATCCTAGCATGATCAAGGGAAAATCATAAAATATGGTTCATTTTTGTGAATCAAGGTCCAAAAATTAACATATTTAAGCCCTAACATTATGCCATATCACCTCCCCTTCGCATTTACACAAACCCTAATCACCACCATATCCATCATTTGATCCTCGAAACCTCTATGAACTAGATATGGATTCTATAGAGTGTCCCCCATAGCCTACAAATGCTCCAAGGTGTTCCTTGAATGCTATAGAGAATTTCTAGAATGTTGCAAGGCATCCACAACCATCCCTAAATGTTGCAGAGCATCCAACAGATACTGCAAGGCATCCAGCTAGCCCTTGGATGTTTCAAGACATCCGTGCGACATCAGATTGAACCAACAAAATTTTATATCAGTGACTCAAATATATTTTAACAAGGTATTTGGTTTCATTGATTAACTTACATTTTCTATCTATTACACTTTATTTAGCAAGTATTGCAACTAGGGTTAGTAGTTTGCACTTTTATTTTTTAGTGGACCTCACACTATGGAGGCCCCACAAGTGTTACTAATTCTATGTTATGATCAATTTGTGTACAGGTATAGGATACATTTCTATTTGCAGTTGTTGCAGCTTTGAGTGGCTCCGCAGGGATACACAAGCCCACTCACCCTTGTTTAGAGCGAAGAAGATCTAGAGATACCACAATTATTTGATCGAGGGTTTAATCCCTTCTCTTGTAAAGAATTGTATCAAAGAAAATATTGTATTGTAATCCCTAATTTGGGGTAACTCCATGTATTAAGTGGATATCAGGGCTCCCTCATTTTATTAATATATAAATTTATTCATTTGAAGCATATATAACTATTATTTGCTTTTTTTTAATCTTTTTCTTGGTAATTTGAAGCACACATAACCATCCAAGAGAACTAATTATTGGGAATCTAGATGAGAGACAAACAAGGAGGAATATAACAGGAACATGTTAACATGTAAATTTTTCTTTGCTATCTAAAGTTGAGCCCAAAAATTTTAATTAAGTGAAGATAAATATTGGATTAAGGCAATGGAAGAAGAGTTAGACCAAATAGAGAAGAGTGATACTTGGAAACTTGTCCCACGTCCAAAAGACAAGAATGTAATTGGCACCAAATGGGTTTATAGAAATAACTTAAATGAGATGGTCAGGTTTTCAGAAATAAAGCAAGACTTGTGTGCAAAGGCTATGCACAAGTTGAGGGGATTGATTTTGAAGAGACATTTGCTCCTGTTGCACGCATTGAAGCCATAACAATGTTCTTGGCTTTCTCAAGTTTCAAAAACTTCAAAGTGTATCAAATGGATGTAAAATCAGCATTTCTTAATGGTTACTTAGAGGAAGAGGTCTACATTGAGAAACCATATGGTTTCATCCTGATAGATAAGTTGAACTATGTATACAAATTAAATAAAGCTCTCTATGGACTAAAGCAAGCCCCTTGTGCTTGGTACTCAAGGTTGGATAGATATCTTCAAGAATAGGGTTTTAAAAAATGTATAGTTGATAGTAATATATACATCAAAAATTAAGGAATTGACTTGTTGATCGTAGTGGTCTATGTGGATGATATCATTTTTGAAGGCAGTGATGACAAGATGTGTCAAACAATTTCAAAATATATGTAAAATGAATTTGAGATTTCAATGCTTTGTGAGTTGTCTTTCTTTCTTGGTTTGCAAATTTCACAGTCAAATAAAGGTATATTTCTCTCTCAAACCAAGTATGTAAAATAAATGTTAAAAAAAATTAGGATGGAGGATTGCAATCTTGTGAGTACCCCCATGATTATAGGATGTAAGTTAAGCAAATATGATGAGTCTCCCAAGACAAATCAAACTTTGTATAGATCCATGGTTGGAAGTTTACTATATGTCACAGCTACAAGTCCAAATATAATATAGCCAATCGGATTGGTGGTAATATTTCGAGCTGCGCCAAAGTAAACACATGGACAGGCAGTAAAAATAATCCTTAAATCCTGTATAGATCCATGGTTGGAAGTTTACTATATATCACAGCTACAAGGCCAGATATAATACAGGTAGTCGGATTGGTGGTAAGATTTCAAGCTGCACCAAAGGAAACACATGTACAAGCAGTAAAAAGAATCCTCAAATATCTGAAAGGAACTATGGATTTTGGACTGTGGTATCCTAGATGTTATAATTTCACTCTCATTGCATATACAAATGCATATTTGGTAGGCAGTATGGATGACATAAAAAGCACAAGCGAAGGAGTATTTTTCTTTGAGACTGTTTGGTCTTTTGGATAAGTAAAAAATAAGCATCAGTATCATTATCTACTACAAAGGCAGAGTACATTACAGTAGTTGCTTGTTGCACTCAAGTTTTATGGATGAAATAAACCTTAAGAAATTTCAAAGTAGAGCATGGTCATCCTATATCCATACTTTGTGATAATACAAGTGCAATCAATATTTCAAAGAATCTGATGATGCATTCAAGGACCAAGTACATTTTGATCAAGTATCACTTTTTGAGAGAGCAAGTGACTGATCAACAAGTCAAGTTGGAATACATTTCTACAAAGGAACATGTTGATGATTTCTTTACCAAACCACTTCCAAAAAAGACCTTTGAGTATCTCAAAAGTTGGGAGTAATTTCACTCCCACATCAAAATTTATCACCTCAAGACAATATCTTTCATCCCCAAGGAGCCCTTTACCATTGATGTCAAAGGGGGATAATTTTTAGTAAGGGGGAGCAACTTGTGATACTATTCAGTAAAGGTCAGTTTCATCATAGGGTTGACATTAATGACAAAGGGGGAGATTTTTAGAATAATTGAGTTATCATTGATGCCAAATTTTGTTTTGGCTAATAGCAAATTAGAATGTGATGGATCGAACTGTGAAAGACAAATATATCTTCAAAGGTATGGAAGACAAAGTGTATGCTTTAATATTTAATATTAGAGTGGGGTATACTTTAATATTTAAATAAAATATTAAATTAATAGTTTAGATATAAATTTTAAATATTTAAATCATATATTTAAATATTTATATGAAGTGGAAGGTTGAAAGTGTGGGTCGACCTCTTAAGGCACCACATGAAAGAGATTATAAATAATAGATTGAAGTTCATTTTTTTTAATTGAGTAAATACTTCTTATACATATGCATATCCCATTGAAGTTCATTTTTAACAAGCTCTTTGATGAAAAGATCTTTCATCGTTCGTTGCTACCGTCCGTGAGAATATTTTGTTGCCATTTATGAGAGTCTTTCACCACCACTCGTGAGAGTCCTTCACTGTTCTTGAGAGAGCAGAGTGGTGTTGCCAAAGTCACCGAGGTTTTGCAAAACATAATACAATTTAGCCATTAAAGTCCTCGATAAATGATGTTGTGCTTGTGGGATGTGAAGGATAAGAAGCATTGCAAAAGTTGCAGTGGATTGATTATAGAAAGCATCAGGGTCTACATTGATAAGGATTAAGATCATCCAAGATAAATAAGTAGTTCATCAAGGTCAGTGGTTTCTTCTTGAAAGGAGTCAACACAGATGTGGAGGCATCATCATCTTCAATAAAGCTACTATAAAATTGAGTAGAGTTTATCACACGAAGGCACAAAAGTGCTTGACATACAAGATCATCAACATAGCACCCAGGTACAAAATTTGTTTCATTTAAATATCTTTGACAAATATCATGACAATACACATATTGGAGTAAACTTCCTTGGACACTGGAGGCAATATAAATTATTAGAAGGCAATAAGGACACAACAAGTGCACAAACATAGACACGGTAGTAATAGAGGTGAATCTGACTTCACTTGCATTCAAAATGAAGTGCATGATTAGGTTTTTTAAAACATAGCAAATCATCATATTTGAGAAGATAGCAGATAAAGTATTTAATTATCTAGAGTTCCAGCGATTGGATGGTAAGGAGGTTGGGGAGAATAAGTTTTGAAAGCACCAGCTAGAGAGGACAGTGCAAACCATTGAAAGAATATATTACATTGATTCGCATGCATTGAAATAAATATGAACAAAGTTGAGGATAGATCCACTGTGAATTGCATTAGCATGTAGGAAGGATGAAGTTTTATATTGTTGATTTGAGGAGTTGATTAGAATCTCGATGCATGGTAATATTTTCTATTAGATATCAAAATTGGGAAGACTACATAAAACATTAATCTAGGAAGAGAGACATTTGAGTATCGAAGATACAGGAAGGGCAGTGTGGATAAAGAAATTTGTGTGCTTACACTAACGAAGCCACTTCAAATCACAGGTGGTGGAATACTCTTCTCAATGGATAGTGTATCCAGGGTGGTTTGCTTTGTGTTGGTAAGGTTTGGAGTTGAGAGAACCAAGTTTGAATCTCATGCATGATTTCTTTTGTAAAGGGTGGCAATAAATATTTCAAAGGAGGAAGATTCATTTTGACGTTGGTAGCCAAGAAGGTACAGTAAGATAATTTCTTTTTGTGGCATGATTGTAATTGTTAACTTTATAAAGTGGAAGGTATAAGTAGTTATTTTATTTTCAAATAAGCTTTACCATGTATGATATTTGGAAGGGAATTAATAAGGAATAATGGAAGTATTTTTATTTGAAGTTGTAATTAAAAGGCAAACCGAAATCTATGTCAGAGTTGTTAGTATAAAGTGATAACATTGTTGTGAAAATTTGGAGGCTTTTATTTTGTATATTTTCATCTATTAAATGGTCATTGGAGTTTGTGAAAAAGTAAAGATAGAGTGTGAAATGGAAGAATATGTTTTGGTTTGAAGAAAGCAAACTCAAGAAAAGGGAATAATTTATGGAGCAGATTTGTAAGTATGTTTTGGAATATATTTGAGTAGAGTTGTAAGCAGGTTTTGGATCAGATTTGAGCAGAATTGTAAGTAAGTTTTGAAGCAGATTTGACAATAGACTTAAGCAGAGTTTTAACCAGAGCAGAGGGGATAGGTGTCTCTTATGGATTGGTTTCCATGAAATAGCAGAGGGGATTGGTGTCTCCTATGGGTAGGTGCCCATGAACTTGAGAGGGGATAGGTGTCTCCTGTGGATTGGTGTCCACAAAAATTGTAATAGGGGATTGGTGTCTCTTGTGGGTTGGTGCCCACAAAATTTGTTGAGAAATTTATAAGAAATATTTCTTCTTGGATGTAGCCCATATTGGGTGAACCATGTTTAATATGTGTCTCTTATATGTGTGGTTATTTGTGCATTGTTTTATTATTGCATTAATATTATTACCGTTATCATTTGGATTGAAAAATAAAACATTTTATCTTAAACTATTCACCCCCCCTCTCAATATAAGCTTGAGTTCTTCAGTATCTTTTCCACCAATAAAATACCTAAATTCCAAACCTAAATACCTCCCAATAAGATATCACCATGTTGCTTCATGCATAATATTGGGAATCTTGTCATCTAGATTATGTTTAACATTGAAAATATACAACTTGTCGAAATTGTTTTTTCAATCGATAGGTTTAACAAGTAGGTGAGAAAAAATTTAAGTAAGCTTTAAAGGGGCCACCACACACCAAAGGAGTTGACTACATTATGGTGTCATGTCCAGCTACTCGTGTGGATGGAATATAGGTGGGACCTTCATGTTGTGAGCTTTGGATACTTGGAAGATAATTTGTGAGTTGACCATCAAAAATTTAAATTAGTTTGTTTATTGTTGAACGTTTGCAAATTGATTTGGAAATTTGAATTGGCTTATTTGACCGTTGAATTTCAATTTTTTTTATTTTTTAAATTGATTTGAACTATTTGAATTGTTTCAGGGAAAACCAAATCACATTTTGGAAGCAACAAGTGAATGTGTGAAACTCTCAAGTGGACTCGAGGAGTAGACAAAATATTACAACGTGCTGAATGACTAGATGATGTGTTTATGAGTAGAAATAAATGCAAACCTCAAAATCAAGGTATGCATCATAATACTCCCAATAATATTAATAGTTTTAACCAATGCCTTTATGCTACCCTAAATTCTATGACTCCATATTCATCTTACCATTTAGTTCCTCCCTCTCCACCACCCAATAACCTTCCTCCTAGGCAGTCTATCACAATTCCTAATGATGTTGATCCCAACTTACATCAATATCTTACTCAACAAGAAGCAACGATGGATGACATTCATTTTACACTAAGAGCCATTCAATCCACTCTAACTTCTTCTACACCTCATCATACCCCCAGGTCACAAAATACTCTCAATCCTAAACCTTTAAAAATTTGTCAAAGACAAGTGGTTGCTTCTAACCAAGGCTTTGTCAATGATTTAGACCCAAAAGTAGGTGGTACTTCCAATTATTTGGAATGGCCTCATAATGTTCAAGTTTCTTGAATTGACATACCCACATTTGAACTAGTGGACCCTCATTGATGGTTGGCAAAAATGGAGGGCCTTATCTGATTGCACCATATTCCAAAAATAGGTCATGTTGCTTTTGTGGCTTCTAAGTTCGATACACAGGAGTATCAATGGTTGTTATGGCAACTTCATAAAAATGGGTGTCCTCTTTTATAGCCTCAATTTAAGAAAACATTTCTTAGAAGATTAGATAAGGGATCTTCCACATCATATGTGGTCTGTCTTATGCAAATTAAGCAAACAAGATAAGTAGATGGCTATATCTCTAAATTTACTAGTTTACTCACCTATACACATGAATTAAGTCTAGCAGTGATGGTTTCTGTATTTTACTATGATCTTAAGGATAAGATTTGAAAGAAAGTTGACATGCATGATCCCTATACCCTAGATGATGCACAATGTATAGATCAAGCGGTGGAACAAAAACTCTAGGATGTTGGTCCTCCCTATAGATATGATTTTAACGTTCATCATCCTTTTTGTAATTTTTATCATTCCATAGGATTTCTCTACTTTAAATGTCATTCACATCATCCAAGAGATCAAGATTGTGTAGGACATCAAAAGTTTCACTTAGAATATGATGATGCATTAATAGCTAAGGAAGAAGAATATTTACCTCAACCAGAGCCATCCACAAAACCAATAAATAAAGAAACTCAAGAAGATGATACTGTGGCATTTTTTGTTCATGCACTAATGGGTCTTCAAGATCATCACACTATCAAAGTACAAGGATTTATTAATCATCAACATGTTAATGTGTGGATTGATTCAAGAAGTACACAACTTTATAGATTATAAAACATATAAATCCTTGAGGTTGTATATCCATTCTTCTAATTAAGATAAATTTAAAGTCCTTATTGCAAATTGAGGCAATGCTCAATGTGTGGGCCGAACATCTAAAATTACAATCCAAATGGAAAATTATACATGGATGGGTACTCTATTTTTTATGAACCTAGGAAGCTCAGATGTAATTTTGGGAGCACAATGGCTATCTCAGTTTGGCGATGTTACTATTAATATCCAAAAATTATATATCAAATGGATAGAGAATGGGAGAGTTATTTGTCTTCAAGGAGTTCAACCTCCTCTATCCAAAGTTGTGAGTTCACATAGCATGGAGAAGATATTGAAGAAAGGTTGTTATGGATTCATTTCCCAAGTGAATTCCGTTGAGGCTCAATCCTTAGATTCTTTGCTTCTAGCTATTCATTCAGATCTTCAAAATATTGTGGATAGATATGAAGAAGTTTTTTGTGAACCAAAGGTTCTACCTCCTAAATGTGCACATGATCATGCCATACATATTATTCCTAGAAGTATTCCTTCTAATTTGCATCCTTATCGCTATCCACAACCACAAAAATAAAAAATTGAGAAGTTGATCCAAGAAATGTTAGAGCATGGAATCATTCATCCAAGCATCAGTCCTTATTCATCTCCAGTAGTGATGGTACATTGTAAAGATAACTCATGGTGCATGTGTCCTAATTTTCATCCTCTCAACAAGATCACTATCAAAGATTAGTTTCCTATCCTTATCATCGATGACTTGTTGGATGAATTACATGGTGCTATTTATTTCACTAAACTTGACCTACGCTCGGGCTTTCATCAAATTCAAGTTAGAGAAGAGGATATCCCTAAAACCACTTTTCATACTCGTGAGGATAATTATGAGTTCCTAGGCATGCCCTTCGGTATCACCAATGCTCCATAAACTTTTCAAAGTCTCATGAACCATGTCTTTAGGCCTTATCTTCGTAATTTTGTCCTAGTTTTCTTTGATGATATTTTAATAGACAACAAATCTTGGAAGGATCACCTAGTTCATGTCAATAAAGTCCTTTATCTCTTACAAAAGAAAAAACTCTTCATTAAAAGATCCAAATGTGCATTTAGAGTCCAAAATGTGGAATATTTGGTACATATAGTATCTCATGAAGGAGTCAAAGTAGATCCTTATAAAATCAAAGTTATTCAAGATTGGCCTCTACCAAAATTGCTCAAGAAACTTTGTGGTTTTCTAGGACTCGTAGGATATTATAAAAAAAAATTCCACAACTATGGTAAGATTGTGGCACCTCTCACTACTCTTATAAAAAAGGATGCTTTTATTTGGAATGAAGTTGCTTCTTAGGCCTTTCAAACCCTCAAAGAGGCTATGTGTTCTAGTCTAGCTTTGACCACTCCTGATTTTAGCAAGCCCTTTGTCATTGAGTATGATGCTTCTGGTGTTGGAAGTTAAAAGGGTAAAAAAGTAAAAAAATTGTATTACCACTGTAAGCTTTGGGCCTTACCCTTTTTACCTCCTTGGACGACAACTGAGTCAGCATGATTGGATGGCATGGATGGTAGGGATTTTGACTCCTAATCTTATTTTTCCTTTCCTCCCTATTTTTCTTCTTCCCTATTCTTTCTCCTAAGTTTTCTAGGTTCTGGTTAATAATCTTTGTATTTAAGCATTGTAATCCTTCGAACTTAATGTTAATGCAATATCTAGTTAATAATATTTATGCTCCTAATTTCCTAAGTGCTCCTAATTTTGTTAGTGCTATATCTGCTATCAGAGCAGAGGCTATGCAAGCGAAGTGCGAAGCCCGAGGAAAGCGATAGGTGAGGCACAAATCTCGAGGAGGTCGAGGAGTCCCATAGGAGTGAGCTCATAGGTAAGGCATGGATCTCGAGGAGGTTGATAGGACACATAGCAAGCGAACTAAGGTAAGGTTGAGATGGCCCGCAACAAGTGAACCGAGGTAAGGTCGAGAGAGGCCCACAGAGAGCACACGGATCGAGGAGCTAACCAGAGGTGAACACATGGCGAGAAAACAACAAAGCAGATACGTGGTGAGCAGAAAGCAAGGTGGAAAAAGGGGTAATTGGCAACATGGCATGAGGTAATTGGCTCGGCTAGAAGGCAAAATGGTAGTCACTGATTTCCTCGAAGGCAATCAAGAAGCTTAGTGCTTCTCTGTGCTAATAAAGCACAATATCCCCTCTGCACAGTGGATGTGGGATAAATATTGTAATTTTTTTTAAATTATTGCACAACCGTGATGGGATAAATGAGGTAAGCCTCCCTCACCTCCTCATTGGGCCATGCATCTTGACTAGCTCAGGGAGCCAGCCTTAAGCCGCTCACCCCCAGGAGGTCATAGGTTCGAAACCCAACGGCTACGAAAGTTGCAATTTTTTTTTGTGTATGGTATATGCCCCGAATGTCTTGAAATAATAGTGTATTCTACCTAGGTTTCATCGGCGATGGAAGCCGAGTTGGCAAGGAAACTCTGCTTGAAAGAAAGGAGTCGCGGGTTCGACTCCTGCGGAGTTAGAAAAAAAAAAATTAAAAGGTTTTTTCTTTTTCTTAAAAGTTTATTATTTTATATATTAAAAAAATATAACTTTATATTATATTTAATAAAATTAAATAATAATTGTTTTTTTTAATTTTATTTTATAAAGCAATTATATTTATTTTATTAAATACAAATATAGATATGTTTTTTATATAATAAAATAGGAGAAAAAGAACATTGCCTAAGAGGCAATTTATGTAAGAGGACTCAAAGGTGGAAAATTGTGACAAAGCTTAAGAGGCTTAGTATTTTTCCTTGTAAGAGAGACAAAAGATCAAACTAAAATTTGTAAAGAGGCATTGATGATAAGACCAAGTGGTTGTTATCATGCCCTATGTGCACTTTTGGTAAGAGAAAATGCCAAAATTTTTGATGAAAAAGTGAGAGCTTATGGGCTACATACTGTATTTAGTCAGTTGTAAAATACAGTAATTACACACCAGAGGCATCCAAACTTAGGGTACAAGGTAGAATCTGAAGATAACTCCTTTGGGAGTCAATTTGAGCAATCCGAATCCATAGAAGTTGCACCACAAGAATCTGAATATACTCATTACAGTAATTTAGTGGAAATCCTAGAACCAAAATCACCAGAGATAATATTGATCAGTGATGACGAAGAAGAAGTAGCAGACAATTTCGTGACTCAAGAAATAGCACCGCCACACCAAGGGGAGCAAGCCATCAGTGATAGAGTTAATCAAGTCAGATCTGACTTAAATTTGTAATCTCTTCTTTCTTCTTCTTTCTTTGAAAAAAGTAGAATGCTTTATTGTAACCAAGAAATAAAAGAGTATTTTAGTAACTATGGCCTCACATAACAATCTACCAATTCTAGAGTTAAACAGGTATGACTACGAGTATTGGTCTATCAAAATGAAGACCTTACTCATAGGAAAAATTTTATGGGATATAATAGAAGAGGGTTTCACAGCACCCACAGATTGGGCTACATTGAGTGCCACAGATAAGAAAATAAAGAAAGAAGCACAAAATAGCAACTATTTTGCTCTTTATCATCTCCAAGAAGCATTGGAGAAAAGTATATTCTCAAGAATAGCTGCTTGTATAACTTTGCAAGATGCGTGGAAAGCTTTGAAAGATGGATTCCATGGAAGTTATCAATTGAAGCAAGTGAGGCTTCACACACTAAAACGAGATTTTGAAAATCTCAAAATGAAAGAAGATGAAAAAGTAGGTGATTATTGTGTCAGATTGAAAGCAGTTGTTGATAAAATGGTTACACTTGGCGAGGAAATAAAGCCTGAGATAATTGTAACAAAAGTGTTGCGAACACTTTCACAAATATGGCATCACATTGCCATAATCATAGAAGAGTCAAAAAATCTTTCCACTTTAACATTCGATGCATTAATCAGATTGTTAATGTCTCATGAAGAGAGATTACAAGAATATCCTTCAACCAGCTATGGAGGTGATGATAAAGCCTTCACATCCAATGAAAATACTAGAAGATGATGTGGAAGAGATCAAGGCAGAGGTCAGCGAAGAGGAATAGGTAGAGGCAACTACAAAAGAGGCAATCAGAACAGAGGAGGCAACTCCAACAGAGGAGGCAATCAGAATAGAGGTGGAAACCAAAATAGAGGAGAAAATCTAGGATGAAGTGGAAATCAAGGGCAAAGAATTGATAAGCCCAAAACAATTTGTTTTAATTGTGGCAAACCATACCACTTTACTCGTGACTGCTGGTCAAAATCTTCTCAAGGCAACAACAATCAATATGGAAATTATGGAGAAGAATATGATACCTCTAATATTTTTCTATCATATGGAAAATCAAAATAGAATCTAAATGACACATGGATTCTGGATACTGGTTGTTCAAACCATATGAGTGGCAAAGAAAATCTATTTGCTACTCTAGATTCCACTTATAAATCCCACATCAAGTTAGGGGATGATAAAGATTTGCAATTTGAAGTCATTGGAACCATGGAAGTTCCAACAAAAGGACTAAAGAAAGTGAATGACATCTACTACACTCCAAAGCTCCAACACAATATGCTAAGCATTGGGAAAATGATGGAGAATAATTACAAACTTGTTTTTGATGAAGGAAAATGTCTCATTCTTGATAAAAACAATTGTAATCGTGTCATCACACAGGTCCCAATAACCAAGAATCGGTTATTCCCTCTCAAATTTGGTGAGCTAGGGGGATCTCAACTTGCAAATGTAGCTATAGCAAATCCAAGTGTGCTTTGGCACTTGCGATTTAATTCCACTAGCTTGAAATTGTTAACCTCAAGCTATGGTGACAGGACTTCCCAAAATCAACGAACAGAAGGAGGTCTATGAAGGATGTGCTTTGGTAAAGCACTCAAGGTCGAAGTTTCCAAAAGGACAAGCATGGAGAGCCAACTATCCACTTCAATTAGTGCATTCGGACATCTATGGTCCAATGCAGACAAAGAGTATCGAAAACAATTCCTATTTTCTCACTTTCATAGATGATTTCTCTAGAATGTGCTAGATTTATTTTTTGAAACATAAATATGAAGCTTTTGATTACTTCATAGATTTCAGAAATAATGTAGAGAAAAAAAGTGAGTATTTTTTAAAATGTCTTAGGACAGATCGAGGAGGTGAGTACTCCTCAAAATAATTCTTGAAATATTGTAAAGCAAGTGGGATCAAAAGGCAATTCACTACTGCCTATACCCCACAGCAGAATGGTGTGGCCGAGAGAAAGAACCGCACCATATTTGATATGGCGAGAACGATGCTTCAAGGCAATTTATGTCCTCAAGCAAGCACCAAGAACTTGGTACTCACACATTGATGGCTATTTCAACGAGTATGGATTCACTAGAAGAAAAAGTGAACCAAGTTTGTACTACCTAAAGCATGGAGTAGAAATTCTCATAGTTTGTTTGTATGTGTATGATCTAATATTTATGGGTAGTAATACTAAAATGAATATGGAGTTCAAAAACTCCATGATGAAGTAGTTTTAGATGAAAGATCTCGGTTTAATGTGATACTTCCTAAGCATGGAATTGCATCAATCAAATAGGGGGATCTTCATATGTCAACACAAGTATACTCGTGACATGATCAATAAATTTTCCATGGAGCAATGCAAATCAGTTGCAACTCCAACTGGACATGGGATCCAATTGAGCAAGGATGACAGAGCACCAAAGGTTGACATGACCACTTATAGAAGCATGGTTGGGAGTCTGATGTTTCTCACCAACACAAGGCCTCATATTCAATATGTTGTTTCTCTAGTTTCAAGGTTTATGGCAAGTCCATCTGAGTTGCATCTACAAGCAACTAAAATAATCTTAAGATATGTAAACGGTACATTTAATTTTGGAATCCATTACCACAAATGTAATTATGTTAAATTAGTTGGCTTCAGTGACAGTGATTGAGGCAGCAATATAGATGATAGGAAATCTACATCAGGGAACTGTTTTAGTCTAGGGTCAGGACTAATCACATGGAGTTCCAAGAAGCAAACTATTGTAGCATTATCATCTACTGAGGCTAAGTATATAGCCATCACACATGCTAGTACTCAAGCCCTATGGTTAAGAAAAGTCCTTGAAGAAATTGGAGAAATTCAAAGTGGTCCAAATTTACTGTATTGTGATAACATAAGTGCCATTCAATTGGCATACAATCCAATCCACCATAGCAGATCAAAGAATTTTGATATGAAGTATCACTTCATCCAAGACATGGTGGAGTAGCAGATAGCTGACCTTAAATATTGCAGCACTTTGGATAACATTGCAGATATCTTCACCAAAGGCATGGCTAAAGCTCAATATATAAAGCTGAGAGACTGTATAGTCAATCCTCTCAACTTTAAGGAGGAGAATGTTAGAAGTTAAAAGGGTAAAAAAGTAAAAAAATTGTTTTACCACTGTAAGCTTTGGACCTTACCCTTTTTACCTCCTTGTACAACAATTGAGTCAGCAGGATTGGACGACATGGACGGTAGGAAGTTTGACTCCTAATCTCATTTTTTCTTTCCTCCCCATTTTTCTTCTTCCCTATTCTTTCTCCTAATATTTCTAGGTTCTAGTTAATAATCTTTGTATTTAAGCATTGTAATCCTTCAAACTTAATGTTAATGCAATATCTGGTTAATAATATTTATGCTCCTAATTTCCTAAGTGCTCCTAATTTTGTTAGTGCTATATCTGGCATAGGTAATGGATTTGTTTTAATGCAAGAAGGTCATCCATTGGTTTTTGAAAGTAAGAAAATTTTAGAAAATAATTTGGGATGATCCACTTATGAAAAGGAAATGCTAGCTATTTTACATGCCATAGAAAAATGGAGATATTATTTATTAAGCATTCATTTCATCATTAATACTGACCACAGTAGCCTTAAGCATTTCTTAGAATAATGCCTCTCATGTCCTAAACAAAATAAATGGCTGACCAAACTCTTGGGTTATGGTTTGTCATTGAGTATAATAAAGGTAAATAAAATGTGGTAGATGATGCTTTGTCTTGTAAGTACGAGAATTAGGTGACCATCAATGTCATCTTGGGTTCTTGTCCACAATGGCTTTCTCAACTTCAAGAAGAATAACTTGCTAATTTAGAGACTACTCAAATCATTCAAGATCTAAAAATAGGATCATCATTGCATTATTACTTCTCATATTTAGATGGAGTGCTTCACAAAAAATATTGCATATATCTTCCTCAATATTCAACTATTAAATCAATGGTTCTCCAAGAACTGCATGCATCCCCTCTTGTAGGACATTCAAGATTCTTGAAAACATACCAACGATTGAAGAAATAATTTTCTTGGAAAGGCTTAAAATCATATGTCAAGATATTTATGGCTGAGTGTGAGGTATGTCAATGTAATAAAGGGGAAATAGTTAAATATCTTGGATTTTTACAACCCTTAACTATTCCTAATCGCTAGTGGGAGCACATATCCATGGAATTCATTGAGGATCTTTCCAAATACTAGGGTAAAATAGTGATCATGGTGGTAGTAGATCATCTTTTTAAATATGCTCATTTTTGTGTCCTACAACATCCATATTCCATAAGTAAGGTGGCCAAGATATTCCTTGATTATATTTTCAAATTACACGGTATGCCCAAAACCATCGTGATTGATCGTGATCCTATATTCACTAGCAACTTTTGGAAGGAATTGTTTTTCCTTAGTCGTACCAATTTGATTATGTCTTCTACATATCACCCCCAGTCATATGGTCAAACTGTTAGGATCCCATACTAACATTATTTTGTAATTCTCATTTGCTTATGTAATGACCCACTTCCAATGTGGGGATCCCATTATAATATTATTTTATAATACTTTGTAATGTATCTGGAAAGTAAGGCATCTAGCCAAGTGGTGCCATCTCATGTAACCTTTATCAATATTGTAACCGATTTTTGGTAGAATATTCTAGCTCGAGTGGCATTTTGCATGTAAGCCAACTCTTGAGCCTTTAGGTAGGGTTGCATGAAGATTTCTCTTTAAAATACATGGAGCCATATATGAATGTATATTTTCAAGTTAATGAAATATTGAAAGAGGTTGCCCCCTCGAATATGCCTATGATTCTGAGTTATTTGTGATATTGTTTCAATTCTGCAATTACTTTTTGCATAGTGTTATTCTATTATTTGATGTATTCCAGTTATTTTTCAGTATTTTGTATGAGTGATCTTTATTTTAATAGTAGATTCCTAACAAGTGGTATCAGAATGCTTTCTAGGGTTGATTTCTGTTGTGAATGTGACAATTCTTTCTCAGTAATTTATTCCTGTTAGGTATAATTTTCCTATATTTTTCATTCTATTTTTATTTATTTAAAAAAACCAAAAAAAAATCTACAAAAAAATAGAAAAGCCAAAAAATATAATTTTTTTTAGTAGTTGAGTAGGCTAGAAACCTTGTGTTGGGGGTTTTAAAATATCCCTAAGGAATTTTTATTATTGGCTAATATATATAGTGCATAAAGCATATAGTGAAGTGAGGGACGATCAAGCTCCAATACCTAGGTCTCAGATAGCACTTGCACACAAAATTCAGCTCCGACACATCTTCAAGTGTATCGGGAGACCATTTTAGGGTTAAATAAAATTTTATCCAATAGGAATATTTTCAACCTTGTATCATCCATAGTCCATGGGACACAACATCCCAGATGATTACCCTCTTTTACTATCAAAGAGGCAGATAGTGTGCTCAAGGGTATGTGTGGAATCCTCCTTGGGTAGTGCCTTGAAATATTGGTCCAAGCACTATTGTTCATCATTGCGGTATAACAAAGGGTCTATGGGTCTTACATACTCCTTTGCCTAGAGTACCTTGGTTCTGCTAAAAAAATCAACCTACAAAAAACAATATTTTCTTATTATACTGAACCTGCATTCATGATCCCAAAAAGTGAGCATACGAAGGACTTCTCTATCATAGAAGAACAAACTTGCATGCACCAAAAAGTTAGGATAGAGTCTGCAAGTGTCTATAACAGTCATCCATGTTAGTGGTAGTAATAGTCAAGATAATACCAGTAATAGTCAGGTCAATAATGGTAACTATTAGGTCCATAATGACAATGATAATCATATGTAACAGTCAGAACTTACAGGTGGTTAGGGTCAGAAACAGAACCATCAGTGTTAATAACTGCATAATACAGAGAATTCCTAGGTTAGTGATGTGAACAATATCTATAACTATAGTATAGGTGACAGGAACAAAGACAAGACAATGATAGGGTGGTCAGTCGATAAGACACCCAGGTCAGAGATAGTTGTGTATCGTTCCAAATTTTTTGCACCCTTACCTTCAGGCTAAAGGATCCGTGCTCGGAAGGGGGATGCGGGAAGGATGGGACAATACCTCGGACTGAGAGGCCCTTTGAAGGTCCCGCCTCTCGGGGGAGGGGTATTAAGGTGATTTTTCGATGGATGGTGGGTTCACCAAGAAACTTTTGAATGGCAGTTTCCACGCCTAGGTTGGGAATGTGTTTGATGTGTTCAATTTTATCTTTAATCATTCAAATCCTAGGTTTGGCCAAATGAATCTAAACTTTTCTATATGAAATGCAGATTTAAATGAATACAGAAAATAGATTTGAACAGAAAACACAGAGAATATAGTAGATTAAAAGCCCTATCTGATCCGGATGTCTGATGGAGGTTCTAATTTTTGAAACAGTCAAGATCGCCTCTGATATGACAGGATCGTCTACGATCAGACAAGATCATCTGAGATCTGACGAATTCGTCAGACGAATTCTTCAGAGACCTGCAATCAGAGAAATAGATACAAAATACAGAAAATGCAACTATTCTAACAGAGGGCAATGATGTAAAATGACAACAATAATATTAAACTGATAATTATAAACAAAAATATGAGTGCATTACAATGATTTAATGACAAATTATGATTTTATTATGCATTGAAACTATATGGGTGAACTCCAGGATGCAAAATAGTAATAAGTCTAACTAATGCAAAGCAAAACAGTAGATAGTGGAGAAAGAATGCAAACTCAGGGCACTGATTGCCCCCAATGTTGACTGTAATCAAAATCATCTCGAATTGGTGCGTGATCGTCCGAGATTGTACAGGATCATCCGAGACGATCTGAGCTTGCTCCGGCTGAAGAATGACAAAGTTCCTGCAAGAAAATTTGAAAAGGGACAAGGCAAACAGTAATCTAAGACATTCTAATGCATGTAAAACTCGAAGTACAGAAAAATTCAGCTAGGGGAATGTCAAGGGGAGGGCCTAAGATTAAATAGGCACAGGAAGGAGGTTGGGAGGTTGGAGATCATCCCAATTTGGGAGATCTCCAATGGGGAAGTCTCTAACCACGCAGACATGCTTTTGCCCAGGTTAGAGACGTCGTTGAAACAGAAGCTAATTATGAAAAATCAGTTTTGGGACGAAATCGTCTGGACGTTCTAGTCCAGACGAAATCGTTCGATCTGAGGTGATATCATCTGATCGACGACGATATCGTCCAACGGTCACAACAAATCCTAAAAATGGCATGGAAAATGAGGAAAGCGGTTTAACAGGCGGTTAACGGGCGGTTCGGGGTTAAAATTTGAATTTGAATTATTACTAAGGTAATTTTAATTATTGCTAAGGTTTACTGTGCCAATTTTAGGGTGCTACATTTTGCCCCCTCTTTAGCAAATTTTTTGAAGAAAATGCGTTAAATATGAGTTCTTCTCGATCTACGAGAAAGCAAAAATTATTCCCATTTTTAGGCGACGATTCTAGGTCGAATCGCACGACAGCTTACTATGGTGCCCCCTCCGTGTTTTTACCCAAATCGAACGTTTGAGGTAAAAACGCGGAAAAGCAAAATTAAAAATGTTGTTAAGAATAAAATTAAGAAAAATAGGGTAAAACCCTAATTCATTGTTACTGTTCATTTTCCTAGTTTCTAGAGCTCTGCAGACAAGATGGTCGAGACAGCGCACAGATCGACAGAGGTCCGGCGCGGGCTACGGGTAAGGGTCTAAACTTAGTTTAGAATGCTTTAATTTAGAATTTCATGCTTTTTAGATTAATTTTGACTGATTTTTGAGCATCACGGCCGTTTTTGGGCCATCGACGTCGTCGGGACGAAATCATCTCAATTTCGCCGAAATCGTCTCGATATCGCCGATTTCGTCCAAGGGCGAAATCGACGATATGGGGACGATTTCGTCCAATAAGGGACGATTCCCTCTTGCGAAATCGAAGACGAATTTGCTCAAATTTGGGACGATATCATCCAATAGTGGACGATATCATCATTTGTATAAAATTGCACTTGTTTTACTTGAATTTTTAATTAATGTTTTATTAATGATTTTTATTGTTTTGTTGTTTATGTTGCAGAGAGGATTATTAAAGAGCCGAGAATGGAAATACGATGGACTGAGGGATGACTTGGCCGCTCTATCTCAGGCAGAGCGAGATCAGTTGGCGCAGGTCGGCTTGCAGCACGTGGCAGATATGCCACAAGTTTCTACAGATATGGGGCTATTGACAGCCCTAGCAGAGAGGTGGTATCCGGGTTCTTCTTGTTTTCGGTTACCGACAAGGGAGATGACTCCCACATTGGAGGATGTATGGAGGATTTTGAGGATCCCCATACAAGGATGGCTAATCACTCCCACGGCCAATCAGGGCCACGCGATGATGCGATTGTGCGGAGATCCGAGCTTCACCCTGGAGAAGGGCGGAGTGAACATCGAGTCACTACGCCAGATGCCTGGGGCATCTAGACTGACACAGGTTTTGGCTGGGGTGGTAGGTGGTCTATTTCTATGCCATCAGAGTGGATGCAGACTACCATGGCTACTGACAGATGTGGTCTACGACATGAGATACCATGGATACAGGTTTTCTTGGGGGAGCTTTGTACTATGTCGATTGTATAGGATCCTGCATGGGGTCGTATACAAGGGTGGCCGATGTCTAGTCATGACATCACTACTATAGGTTTGGTGCTGGGAGCACATTGCGGTGTGGAGGCCGATAGGGCTCCCACTGATAGGGATTGACGAGGAGAGGCCCCGAGTTTTCTACTAGTGGCTCCGGAGAGGGTCACAGTGGCGGATAGATCTGCCAGTGTCTCGGAGACTACTTGATGACCTTGTCTCCGACCAGATCACCTGGAGGCCTTGGAGAGATCATCCAGGGTGGGCCGAGGATGGACAAGAGCTGGCTCATGTTAGGCGAACCTACTGGCTGAGGATGGAGAGGGGAGAGGTGGAGCTCCACCGCTATGACCGAGTTTTGAGGCAGTTCGGTCTACAGTAGGGGATCCCATCTCTCAGGGACTATGAGTTTTCTTGGACCATCCGGGATAACACTACAGTTAGTGGGGCTCCAGATATGCAGTGCTTTTGGAGTCAGGATGTGGACGATGCCCCCATCCAGCCAGTGGATGGTGATGATGTTGGGGTTGCAGACGGCTATGATGCCTGGTACGCAGGCATCCGCCCTCCTCGGATGATGAGGGCTCAGGGTCCGATTCATGTAGTTGTGCGTCGGATGGGGAGGCGATGCCAGGCGGCACAGGGTCACGATGGGAGAGAGCAGAGGAGGCCACAGGCTCAGCAGAGGCCATGGCAGTGGGAGAGGAGGGAGGAGAGACCCCCTTCTCCATGGAGAGAGATGCCACCATCGCCCGATAAGGGCAAGGGTGTCGAGGTAGGAGAGAGTAGCGAGATGGCTACTCTCCGGGTAGAGACTATTCGTCTCCAGGCTCAGGTGTAGGCCTTGCAGGATGAGGCTGCACGACATCGAGAGGAGGCCACACAGCTTAGAGATGAGATCACATGCCTCAGAGCACGGAGCGGAGGGGCAAGCACTTGGGACTTAGCATGGGCTATTGCCCAGATCACATTCTACCAGATGCTATACTACCAGCTGGTGCCAGAGGGGCAGAGGTTACCGTTGTCGGCCCCCATTGCGGAGCCTATCATGATGGGGTCATCGAGGACATCATCACGATCAGGGTCCAGGACTCATAGCACCACACGGACTGCGATGGGGCCACCTCGTCCACCTCAGGGCGGGGGAGGAGATGAGGCTGAGAGCTCGAGGGGTTCTCGAGGCTAGCTGCTACAGACTACACTACATAGATTGATATAGTGTTTATCATTATTTTTGATAGAGGATTGAGTATGCCGAGGTACAGATTGTGGCATACCGATCCAATTTTGAGATGATGTATATATTGTTGATATATATATAGATGAGATATTTTTGATCATATGACTTGTCTTATGTGTTTGTATGATGCTTTAATGTTTTGGTGTGATGGATTTGATGATTCATGTAATTATGTCATTTGGAAATATTATGGTTTGAATGTCATGCTTTTAAAATTTAAATGAAATAATCTGATATAAACAAATTGGTTGTTTGTGGGATAATTTGATAAAAATAAAAAGGGACTTCTAACAATAATTTCAAAGGACATTGTCGCTATTATAGACCATTTCATGGAGTCGCCGCTCACTCGGTCGTCAAGCTAATCCCAATATAGAAATATTGTTAAAAGTAAAAGATTGCTTAAGAGACTGTCTTAAGACTTTGTTGTGATGATGCAAATGATGATGGTTTGATGATGATTTGATGATTTGTTTTCAGATTTTCATAAAAATATTATGCATGAAATATTTTTAAAAATGATTTTTGCTAGGCATAAATTCCTAAGTGTGATAAAATTTTTGAATAATTCCCTAGGAATTATACCATCATTGCAAAATTGAATTTTGACATAATGACATGAAATAGAATAAGTATTCGTTCTTTGAAAGCATAATTGTGTAACATAATGATTTAAGTCATATGTTTTTATGATGTGAAATAGATGGGAAAAATAAAATTAAACAATGGTTTGCGCTAGGCATAGAATATTTAGGTATAGACTTATACCATCATCACGAAATCCAAAGAAGAAAATAATAGTTTTATTGCATGGTTGATTTTTAATAAACAGAAAATATGAAGATGAGGACTTGCGCTAGGCATAAAATTCCAATTTTGGTTTTGGAACTATACCATCGTCGCGAAAGTCAAAAGTTATATATAAATGTAACTTTATTGCATGTTTTTAAAAATGATTTTGATTTTTCTGGTAATGCATGTAGTTGTCTTTATACTAAACAACTATTCTCAGAGAAGAAAATGAAATTAGTCCAGACAATTTGCAAAAATATTTCAAGGTATCTTAAAGACAAAAGTTAGATTTATAAGGAATCCCATGTGCGTATGTGAGTTCATTTTCGATCTTGATTTATCATAATGATACACAAAATCTCTCAAATACAAATGTGTGTGCAATTGCTTTGTGCATTTACCAGTTTTGAGCAAGATAATTTGATACAAGTGATTTGAATTAACCAAATAAGTGTTCATTAACCATGATTTAGATGCATATAACCATACCGGACTACTATGTAAGTCGGGTTATCAAGAGCTAGCTAATCCATAAGCGGACATAGGTCTATACAAAAGAAGGTCGCTAATGTGACAGACATATCACCACGCTAGGAGTTACCCAAGGCCAAGCGGGTTGGGCACAAACCACTTGTTATGGGGCTTACCTCACAGTTTTTGAATAATTGAGAATTCCAAGGATTCAAGCTCATCAACCCTTCTTTTCTTTTCAATGGGTAGGGAAAGGGATTTTATTGCTTTTGCTTTTGCTTGCTTTGCTTTCTTTTCTCTGTTTTTTTTTTTTTTTTTGTATCTTTTGCTTTGATATTTGAGATAATGCTGAAATAACCTTTTTCTTTTTCTCTTTTTCTTGAACTTTTCTTTTTCTTCCTATGCTAGGGATACTTGCTCGGATTAGCTGTAGAGCAAGGGATTTTTATTCTGGGTAGGGGTGAGCTTGTCCTTTTGTCAATTCTCAAATATTCTAGACCATGTGCATGATAGGATAGCAGGGGAAACTTTTCGCTCAAGAAACCACTTCTACTATGTAGCATAGCATGGACATTACAAATATAATCATTTTATTGTGAAAGGATATACTTGGTTTAAGTAAATAACAAGATCAATTCTCTGTGCTCAAAACTTTATTTAATTGAATTTTGTGGACTTTGATATAAGGGAGATTAGTAATCATGCCAGATAAAATCAAGATATTTATTCATGTGAATGTGAAAGTGCGGGATTCCAAATAAATGCTAATTTATCCAAAATAACTTGAAAATATAACTGCAATACTTCACAAATTGAGAGGTACAAAGAATAAAAGATGTTTTTTGAAGATTTTGATGATTTTGAATGTTTTTGGTGTTTTTGAATTTATAAATTGAAAGAAATACAAGATAGTGGTTTTTTTGAAATATTTTAAACAAATATATACAATGATGAAATGACCAATTTTTTACGCATAGTAACGTTTAAGATGCAAAATGTTCATGGGTTCTTTAAGTTCTTTACCATCTAAGGTGGATAATTTGTATGCTCCCGATTCAAATTTAGCAGTGATAATATATGGTCCAAGCCAGTTGGGTTCAAATTTACCTTTAAGGTCTTTAGTTGCATTAGTATTTTTTTTATTTTCTTTTAAAACAAGGTCGCCGACCTCAAAGGATCGATGACGAACTTTCTTAGCATATGATCTTTTAAGCTTGTTTTGGTAGGCACGAAGATGCTCCAAAGCATTGATGCGCTTTTCATCTAGGAGTTCTAGCTGACTGAGTCTGCCAGCTCGATATTCATCTCCTACTTTGGTATCTTGAAGTAGTAGAGCCAAAGAAGGAACTTCTAATTCAAAGGGAAAAACGGCTTCAGTGCCATAAACCAAAACAAAAGGTGAAGTACCTATGGGAGTACGAACGCTAGTGCGATATGCCCACAAAGCTGGATATAATTGAATGTGCCAGTCGCGGCCGATTTATTGACCAATTTTTTGAGAATTTTGATTAAGGTTTTGTTAGAAGCTTCTTCTTGGCCATTACCCTGAGGATAATAGGGAGTGGACCAACGATGTTGAATCTTATATTTTTGACATAGTTTCTTAACATCTTTATTTTTGAAACAAGTTCCATTGTCTGAGATGAGATTTGCAGGAATTCCAAATCTACAAATGATTTGATTAAAAATAAATTTAGAGACTTGTGTTCAAGTGCAGGAAGCTAAAGGCATAGCTTCAACCCACTTCGTGAAATACTCAGTGGCGGTTATGATGAATTTGTGTCCATCAGATGACACAGGATTAATTTTGCCAATAATGTCTAAGCCCCATTTTGAAAAGGGCCAAGGAGATGAAATAGCCTGTAGTTCTTGTGCAGGGGCATGGACAAGGTCAACATGTTTTTGGCACTTGTCGCAATGGCGCACATGATCATGTGCATCATTCTCCATGGTAGGCCAAAAGTATCCCATCCTAAGGAGTTTTTTAGCAATGACACTACCACTGAAGTGTCCTCCACAAGATCCATCGTGGGCTTCACTCAAAGCTGATCTGGATTCTTCTAAATTCAAACATCTCAATAGGATACCTTCAAAAGATCTCCTATATAGAGTATTGCCAATTATTACAAATTGACTTGCTCGTCTACGTAATAACCGACGCTAGTTTCTATTAGCACTGGCAGGGAAAGTCCCATTGTGAAGAAAATCAAATATATCCGTATACCAAGGTTCAGGAGTAGTTTCATTGATTAGAAACACATCCAAAGGTTCTAAGCATGACTTATTTGAAGCGGGTTCTTGGAGTCGATGAATAATGATGGTGGCATATTCGTCATCTAACTCCAAGGGCAGAAGAGATGCAGCTGTGGCCATAGCGTCAGCCGCACGGTTGCTAGTTCGAGGAATAGCTTCCAAAGTAACTTGATAAAATAAAGACATTAATTGTAAAACATATGCTTTATATGGGCACAATTTATCATCTCTGGTCTGATAAACTTCATTAATTTGGTTTATAACAAGTTGAGAATCACCAAAAACTAGTAGATGTTTAATTTTTAGCGCCAAGGCAGCTCGTAATCCAAGGATTAGAGCTTCATATTCAGCAGTATTATTGGTGCAAGCAAATGTTAATTTAAAGGATAAAGGTATAATGTGTTTTTGTGGAGATATTAAAATAATACCCGCACCAGCCCCACTCATGCATCGGGCTCCATCAAAGTATAAGGACCATTGTTCAACATGGTCTGCCTCTAATTGAAGGCATTCATCTGGAAACTCAATGATGAGGGGATGGGTAGACTCTAAGGGTGCAGCAGCTAATTGATCTACTATGATTTGACCCTTAACAGACTTCTGTCCTATAAACATGAGTTCAAACTCGCTTAGAGCAAGAACCCACTTTGTTGTGCGACCCGATAAATAAGGTCGACTCATGAGATACCGCAAGGGATCATATTTAGCAATGACATAAGTTTTCTGACTGAGCATATAATGGCGTAATTTCTACGTAGAAAATACGACTGCTAGACATAGTTTTTCTAATGCTGTGTAGCGGGTTTCATAACTAATTAAAGTTTGGCTAATATAATAATTAGCACGTTCTCTTTTCTCATCATCAAGTTGAGCTAACATAGCTCCTAACGCAAAATCTAAAGCTGAAATATATAGGATAAATGGGCGATCAGGTCTAGGCGGTGAAAGCACAGGTGGGTTAAGGAGGTATTGTTTGAGAAGTTCAAAAGCTTCCTTACATTCGTCGTCCCAATTAAAGGGGACATCCTTCTTAAGAAGCTTAAGAAAGGGACCGGTTTTGTTCGCCAGCTTATCGATGAAGCGACGGATAGCTTGAAGCTTACCTTGTAAACTTCGTAACTCAGATATATTGGTAGGTGCGGGCATATCAGTGATAGCCGCAATCTTGAGAGGGTCGATTTTGATGCCACGTAAAGAAACTATAACCCCTAATAGTTTACTAGACTTAACTCCGAATATGCATTTAGCAAGATTTAGTCGGATAAGATATTCCCTTAACCGATCAAACACTGTCCTTAAGTCATTTAAATGATCATCTTCTTTGATGGAACGAGCTATGATATCATCTACGTAATCATGTAGGATATCATGCATCATGTCGTGAAAAATATAAGTCATAGCTCGTTGATAGGTTGCACCTGCATTCTTTAGGCCAAATGGCATCACTTTCCAACAAAAGGTTCCCCAAGGGGTAATAAAGGCTGTTTTGGCCTGATCTTCAGGAGCTATCCTGATCTGATTATAACCAGAGAATCCATCCATTAGGGACATCATTCCACTCCCAGCAGTAAAATCAATGATTTGATCCATGTTTGGAAGAGGAAAATCATCTTTAGGGCATGCAACGTTAATATCTCTAAAGTCTGTGCAAACCCTAACTTTGGTAGCTTCTTTCTTGGTGACTGGAACTACATTCGAGATCCATTCAGCATAATCAATAGCTTGTATAAAAACAACATTCATGAGTTTTTCTAACTCCCCTTTGACTAGCAAGGCCACTTTAGGATGCATTTTTCTAAGTTTCTTTTTAACATGTTTAGCATCCGGATGGACTACTAGGTGATGCATGACTACAGAAGGGTCTAAACCTGGCATATCTTCATATGTCCAAGCGAAGACATCTTCATATTCTTTAAGGAATGCAATGTATTGCTCTTGTTTTTCTTGACTTAATTCTGATCCAATATTGATTATGTGAGGGTTATGTTCGGTTCCAATGTTAACTTTAATGACGTTTTCTACTTCCATGTGTAGATCTCTTTCAAAATTAGGTGGGGCGGGTGAAACGCCCAATTCTTGTAATTCTTTTAAGGTTAACTTGGATAATTCATCTTGAGGAGTCGTGGCCTCAAGTTGGGCTATGGTAGGTATAGAACCATCAAAATAAAAACCATTATGTAACATCTCTTCAACGGAGACATCATGGAAAATATCTCCTTCCAACTCATCATCGGATTCAACAATCATTTCAGGATAAGCTATGGATAGCATATTGCATGTAAATGGCTGATTTTTTAGAGGCAAATCATCACGCCCATCCAAATAATCTTGATAACATATAAGTTGATCATCATCTTCAAAAGGGAAGGGTTGACCCTTACTAGGAAATAGGCCCACACCACATCGGGCGGGCCATGGTTCTACCTCAAAGGGTTCTTTCATACCATCTTGGAAAGGTCCCAAGCCTTTCCCTTTATATCCCATTTTAAGCATTATAGGTTTAGCTTTAATATACTCATTAGTAAAATAACATCGAGCATATCCCTCATGATGAGTTTTGATGTTCCTGGGTATTCTTCCCCAATCATATCCCTTATAAATGAAGGCACAACTCCCGACTTGGTAAGTACTTCCCATAGGTTGTGGGAGGCCCAAAGTACGAGGAGATGGCGGCAAATTACTTAAGATAATGGAATTTTGCATAGAAGCATTTGTTTTTTCTGATATAAGAATGTTAGATAAATCGGGTAAGAGTTCATCAGAAAGAGCATAAGATGTAGAAGGATCATTCCCTATATCTTTAGATGTGGAAGGTATGATAGATGTAGATAATGTAGAGGTGTTAATAGATGGATCTATAGGTTTTGAAATTATAGGGATGGAACATGAAGGATTGGTTGTGGATTTAAGATCTTTTTGAGGTTCTAGTGTGGTTTGTTTAGAAGATTGTTTAGATGAAAAATAAGAATTAGGATGTGTGGATGACAGAGCAGGGAAAAATTGAACTCCAACAAGTTCTGCCAAAGCACACATATCAAAGGGTCTAGGATCACCATGGATAGTGACCAACTGATTTTTAAATTCGAATTTAACACATTGGTGTAAAGTTGATGGGACAACCCGCATTGCGTTGATCCAAGGATGACCCAAGAGTATATTGTATGATGCGGGGCAATGTACAATAAACATGGTCGTATCTAAGGTTCTCGGACCAAATTGCAATGGGATGGTGATAACTCCACACGTTTCTTGTGTTTCGTCATTGAAAGCTTTTATGATCATGTCATTTTTCTTCATTTCATCACTTCTAAACCCAAATCTTTGGTAGAAGTCAAAAGTGCAAATATTTAGAGATGAACCATTATCAATCAAGACCCTTTTGACTGCTACATCTCCTATTAGGGCAGTAATATATAAGGGGTTATCCTTATGTAAACTATGTTGTGGTATATCTTTATCCCGAAAGTCAATACAATCAACTTCTCTAGTGATGATAGTATTGGTCATGGCTTCAAGTTGAATGTTTTGTGGTACCATCATTTGGCTTAATGTAAGCATCAATTCATCTCTATGGGTAGGAGAAGATCTTAATAGGTCCAAAAGGGAAATTCTGGTTGTAGTATTGGATAATTGCTCATTAATATTATAAGGAGGTTTAGATTGAACATTAGGAGCATGATTCCCTTTATTGGGATTTTTCAAAACAAATGGGGTTGATCCATCGTTCTGATTTGGTTCTTGTTGAAAATTTTGAGCTTGTTGTCTGGTAACGGCTCCGATGGTTCCTACAATGTTATATTGAGGATGATGAATAGGTCTCGGTCTAGCGTTTATAGCTTGTTCATTAGGAAGGAACTGATTAGAAGAGGGTCGAGTAGTAACTCTTCTAGGAAATGGTTCTTCTAGAACCATAGAATCTGTGATAGGTTGAATAGGATCTGATTCGTCTTCAAAACTATTCGATTGATTTGAGGTGATGTCTATTTCACTTTCAGTATCCGATTCTACATCACTGAGATCCGGTGTTTGAATATTATGTAGGGGCTTGGTCGTGACCATGGATAAAGTTGTGTCAAATTTTTGTAAATCATGATTAGGTAAATGTCCGCTAATAGTTCCTACATATCGGGTAGGAGGAGGGACATTATGATGCTCAATTTGATTGGCCACCTCTTTACCATGTTTTGGTAAAGGATGTTGAAATATATCTAATGATTGATTAGCATTTTGATTTTGATTTTGGGGCATGTTCTTTTGAGCATTATTAGGAGCATTTTGTTTAGGTTGGAAGGCTTGCACCTCCATCTCATTATTATCAATTAGATCTTGTATTTTATGTTTTAACCTTTTACAAGAGTTGGTAGAATGTCCAGGCCCTCTATGGAAATCACAGTGTAAATCGGCTCTGTATCCGGGTATGGTTGGATCAGGTTCTCGGATAGCCGGTAATTGAATCAAACCTCTTTCGAGTAATTGGGGTAGAATAGTTGATAATGGTTGATTCAATCTAGTAAACTCTCGAGGAGGTTTATCAGGAGGTTTCAATATAAATTTTTTTGTTGTCTTCGTTGTATTGATATTAGCAACATTTATGTTGTCAATGACTCCGTCACCTACAACTTGTTTGTTTTTATATTGATTTCTGGATGTTTTCTCATCATCTTTCTTCCTAAGCTGGCCTCTCCTAATGAGAGCATCTTCTACTCTTCGAGCTAAGTCTATAGCCTGATCGAAGGTAGTTAAGGTAGCAGTTGATAACTCATAAGATATTTGTTCTTGCAAATTATTAATAAAAATGTCCAACATTTCCCTATAAGGTAGCACAAAGTGCAGTTTTCCTATCAACTGCCTCCATCTAGCTAAGAAATCAGCAAAACATTCATCTTTGTCTTGTTTTAAGTTGTACAAATCTTTAATGGTTACATGCCTTTCGATATAGGCACTAAATTGATGCACAAAATATTCAGCGGTCTCTTCAAAATTTCTCAAAGAATGAGTGGGCAATTGGTAGTACCACTCCAATGCCATTCCTCCTAAACTTTTTGGGAACATTTTTAGTAATAACAAGTCATCATGTGATATATCATGACATGCTATCCTAAACATGCGAAGATGCTCTATGGGATCTTCAGTTCCTTTATATATAGGCAGGACGGGCATGGGAAAGTGTTTAGGGTACGGTTGTGCTACAACTATAGGATCTAGAGGCTGACTACACATCTCTCGATAATTGTACGAGGGACGGTAGGGATCTATCTGGTCCATGCGGGAAGCTAACTGTTTCACCATGGCTTCCAAATTAATGGTTTGCCCACCATATTGGTTCGGTGGAGCATGAATATGGGATTGGTGAGCATATGATGGAGGGACATGAAGATTAGATGCTATATTGCTATTGTGTAAATTTTTGGTAGGAAGGGTGTTATGAAGAAGTTTTGAAGTTGTATTATGTTGTATCCCAGATTGTTGAAAATTGGTGTTTGGCTTCATTTTAGGTTTTTGTCGATTTGAAGCATATTGATCAATAGTTTGGCGAAATAAAGCGATGAATGAAGGTCTCTTTTGTGTGGGAATGATTTTAGGCTCAATAACAGGTTCCTTAGGAGGTTGGGTAACCTATTGTTTTTGCATGTTCTGAATTATAGCGGCCATATCCATATTGGATGGTCCAGCTTTATCACTTTCTTGATCGACAAAAGACAAAGGATTAGTGTGCATGTTAAATCCTTCTTCTAGGATTGCTTGAGTTTCACTAATTTGTCCCCTATCAATATGAACTGCCATATTAAGAGCACCAATATTATTATTGAAGAATTTCCAGAAATGATCTATGTTATCAAAAGTGACAGTTCCATCTGGAGCCATTCTAGGGGATGAGGATCCTTCCTCTCTAACATTTTCTTGTTGTTCATTTTCTTCAGCTAGCTCATCTTCTGGTTGTTCTAGAGTTTCTTCTTCTGGAATTGGATCCTCAGGAAGGGCATTTAATTTTTTTGTTTTCTTTCCTAACCAATCTTCTTCTTCTTCTTCTTCAGTTTGTTTACCATTCCTAAGTCTAGTCATTGTGCTTAAACTTAGATTTCAGCAAATATATATATATATATATATATATGCAACAAGCTTAAGAGGTATATATTTTAATTATATACCTACTATAATATTTAAAATAAAATGTTTTGATTTGATTATGTTTTTTGGTTTTTCTTGTTTTTTTTATAACAATATTATAAAGATAACAAACAACACACAAAACGCAAGAAATAATAATAATGAAAGCAATGATCTAGTTTTCTATAAACAATTTATAAATATCATTAATGGGCTCAAGTTCTTCAGGAGTCATGAAATGTTCTTCTTCAAATTGGAAATTGTTTTTCAAGAAGTCAACAAAGTGTGCTATGGTGATATTATCTATTTCAGACTCGGTTTGTAGAAGTAAAGCTCGTGGCAATACTCTCGATATAACATAGCTCTAGGAACTCTATTCCATATTTTCCTATCCGTAAGAACGACCTCTTGATCTTCTACACGACCTAGGAATTTGTGCACTATGGCTGCATTCTCGAGGAATTCCTCAAAGGTGTACAACTCAGAAGACACAAGGGCTCTCCTATCAGCTAACCACCTATGGCAAGCTCTCTGAAGTTCATGATAAAAAATGAGTTGATGAGGATCCAAGATTCTATCTAGGACAAGCCTCTTGATTTGTTTAAGCTCTATTGACCTAGATGAAATGATACCTAGTCTCCTATCAAGTTTGTCCCACAAAAGTTGGTTTCTATCTGTTTTAGGCACACTAAGCACAAAATTAATTTCTATGGCTGCTAATTGGTTTTCAACATTTATAGTGACAACTAGTCTTTTCTTAGGAGCTACCATCTAAACATGATATGCAACTTAGTAGTTTTTTAATGATTTTAAATGCATCTATGTTTTTGTTTTTGTTTTCAAAAGGTTTTAGTTTCACGTCGGGTTCACCAAAATGTATCGTTCCAAATTTTCCGCACCCTTACCTTCAGGCTAAAGGATCCGTGCCCGAAGGGGGATGCGGGAAGGATGGGACAATACCTCGAACTGAGAGGCCCTTTGAAGGTCCCGCCTCTCGGGGGAGGGGTATTAAGGTGATTTTTTGATGGATGGTGGGTTCACCAGGAAACTTTTGAATGGCAGTTTCCACGCCTAGGTTGGGAATGTGTTTGATGTGTTCAATTTTATCTTTAATCATTCAAATCCTAGGTTTGGCCAAATGAATCTAAACTGTTCTATATGAAATGCAGATTTAAATGAATACAAAAAATAGATTTGAACAGAAAACATAGAGAATATAGTAGATTAAAAGCCCTATCTAATCCGGATGTCTGATGGAGGTTCTGATTTTTGAAACAGTCAAGATCGCCTCTGATATGACAGGATCGTCTACGATCAGACAAGATCATCTGAGATCTGACGAATTCGTCAGAGACCTGCAATCAGAGAAATAGATACAAAATACAAAAAATGCAACTATTCTAACAGAGGGCAATGATGTAAAATGACAACAATAATATTAAACTGATAATTATAAACAAAAATATGAGTGCATTACAATGATTTAATGACAAATTATGATTTTATTATGCATTGAAACTATATGGGTGAACTCCAGGATGCAAAATAGTAATAAGTCTAACTAATGCAAAGCAAAACAAGAGATAGTGGAGAAAGAATGCAAACTCAGGGCACTGATTGCCCCCAATGTTGACTGCAGTCGAAATCGTCTCGAATTGGTGCGTGATCGTCCGAGATTGTACAGGATCGTCCGAGACGATCTGAGCTTGCTCCGGCTGAAGAATGACAAAGTTCCTGCAAGAAAATTCGAAAAGGGACAAGGCAAACAGTAATCTAAGACATTCTAATGCATGTAAAACTCGAAGTACAAAAAAATTCAGCCAGGGGAATGTCAAGGGGAGGGCCTAAGATTAAATAGGCATAGGAAGGAGGTTGGGAGGTTGGAGATCATCCCAATTTGGGAGATCTCCAACAGGGGAAGTCTCTAACCGCACAGACACGCTTTTGCCCAGGTTAGAGACGTCGTTGAAATAGAAGCTAATTATGAAAAATTAGTTTTGGGACGAAATCGTCTGGACGTTCTAGTCCAGACGAAATCGTCCGATCTGAGGCGATATCGTCTGATCGACGATGATATCGTCCAATGGTCACAACAAATCCTAAAAATGGCATAGAAAACGAGGAAAGCGGTTTAACAGGCGGTTAATGGGCGGTTCGGGGTTAAAATTTGAATTTGAATTATTACTAAGGTAATTTTAATTATTGCTAAGGTTTATTGCGCCAATTTTAGGGTGCTACAAGTTGATATAGTATCCAAATTTTGAACCATAGCTCCAAATAAAAAACCAACCACACCTGTAGACTCATAAAAATAGAGGATAAAAAAACTTTAAAAAAAGGTTTGGGGTGTCCACAATCAGTGTTGTGGGATATAGCTCATTGTGACCATATTTTTTAGTTGATCATTTTGACATATAACACCAAGCACTTTTTCGAACCCTTAATAAAAATAGTAACTCCTACAACCACACTTCTATTTTTAGTAATTCAGTAAAAAAATGGTCAAGACTATCCAAAATGGCTGGTGGTACTTGTGGACATCAAAAATAGATAGATCAGGTCACCTCATTTTTGGAAACCCTCCAAAATATTGTTGATAGCATGTAAATCTCAAATCAAGATGTGATGATAAAGCTTCAAAATTTTAGAGATGATTATGCTACCTCCAAAACCCGCATAGAAGAACAACTTGCAGAAGTTGAGTCCAAATTGCAAGGTGGTCCAAGCAAGTCTAAGTACTATACTGAACACTCACATTCTAACAGAGGTAAAGGAAGGGCAACATATGACTCTTACCCTCACTATGATTGTAATCCTACCTTAAGATACCTAAATTAGACTTTCCTAAGTTTAATGGGAATGATGTGGATGGGTGGTTATATCGTGTTGCTCAATTTCTTAGACTCCACGATGTTCCTATATATTATCAAGTTCAAATGGCTTACTTTAACCTGGAATCTAAAGCGTTGCAGTGGTACCAATGGTTACAGAAAACCAACCCTAATCCTTCTTGGGAAGACTTCGAGTCTCAATTACTCACTCGCTTTGGCCCTAGTGAGTATGATTATTTTATAGAAAAATTG
The DNA here is from genome assembly GCA_028583015.1 of Wollemia nobilis. Taxonomy (NCBI): domain Eukaryota; kingdom Viridiplantae; phylum Streptophyta; class Pinopsida; order Araucariales; family Araucariaceae; genus Wollemia; species Wollemia nobilis. The sequence goes on along the minus strand of JAQPPZ010003784.1, from coordinate 10,042,074 downwards.
ACAAAGTTGAAACAAACTTTGATAGTTCACGATTACCAAATACAATTTGAGAAATTGACCAAAAAAACTAGGGGACTGAATGAAGGGTTCTTTATGAGTTGTTTTGTTAGTGGTTTGAGGAAATATCTCCAAGTTGAGGTCATGATGTTTAAACCATAATCCATGATGTAGGCAATCCAATTGGCTCATTTGGCTGAATCTAAATTTATAGCTCAGATGTGAATATCTAAATTTCCATAGGATTGACCCTCTTTCCCTTCTAGATTCTAAAATCAGAATGAACAAAAAATTGTTGCACCCACTGCTACACCCAAATGTCTAACCACTGTCGAAATGGATGCGCGATGCACCTAAGGATTATGCTACAATTATGATGAAATTTTTTCTTGTAGGCATAGGTGCACCCAAAATAAGTTGTTCCTTATAGATGCTAATGATCCTGACACCAGCAACCACAGTGATGATGACTCGAAATCAGTAAAGGAACCACCTAAACTAGAGAAAGAAAACCAAGATGAGCCACAGGCTGAGATTTTTGTTCATGCTCTTACTGGTATTACTACTCCCCAAACCATGAAATTTGTGGATTATTTCAAAGGCCTACTTCTTACCATCATGATTGATTTTGGCAGTACACACAACTTTATTGACCCCTATATTGCCAAGCAGGAAAACTATTACAGACATACATGTAATTCCTTTGAGGTTATGGTAGCCAATAGCGGGACCTTACCTTGTAAAGGTAAATTTTGTAATATTAAGGTCAAAATTGGGGACTATGAGCTCAAACAAGATATGTTTATGTTTCAACTAGAGGGATGTGATATCGTGTTGGGATCTCAATGGTTGGGCACATTGGGAACCATATCCTGGAACTTTGTCGAGCTCTAGATGTAATTTTCATAAGATGGATAGTACCACACTCTCCATGGCTCAAAAGAAGGGCCTCCATAGATTATAAGTTCAATCTGGATGGAGAAGTTGTTAAAAAAATCATCTTGAGGTGTCATAGCTTAGATGTTTGTGATCCAACCTCATACTTCCGAGGTGGAGTCCATTTTGACCAATTTGTAACTTATTTTGGCCAAACATGATTCTATTTTTGTTGAACCTTTAGAATTTCTGCCTCATCACTCACATGACCATGCTATTCCATTGTTAACTAGTGGTGCACAACCCAACATCATATTGTACTGGTATCCTCATGATATTAATTCATATATCAAGAAGTTAGTACAAGAATTATTAAAATTTGGTGTCATTCGACCAAGAAATAGTCCTTACTCTTCTCCAATATTATTGATACAAAAGAAAGATAGCTCTTGAATATTATGTATACACTACTGAGATCTCAATAAGCTCACCATCAATGATAAGTTTCCTATTTTTGTGGTGGATGAATTTCTAGATGAGCTACATAGAACTATGTACTTATCCAATTTAGACATTCACTCTAGGTATCATCAGATCAAGCTCAAGGATGAAGATATTCCCAAAACTGCTTTCCGTACTCATGAAGGTCACTACAAGTTCTTGGTGATGTCATTTGGCTTGACTAATGCTCCATCCACATTTCAAAGCCTTATGAACAAAATATTTCACCCTTTTCTCCAAAACTTTATCCTATATTTCTTTGATAACATTTTGGTTTATAGTCGTTCATGGGAAGAGCATCTCACCCATGTGGATCAAACTTTACAGTTATGGCACAACATCAACTTGTTGCTAAGTAGTCCATGTGTTCCTTTGGTTAGACTAAAGTGGAGTATTTAGGACACATTGTCATAAAATATAGCATCAAATTTAACCCCAAGAAGATCTAGATAGTCAAAGACTAGCTGAAACCCCACACTTTCAAAGGACTCCAACAATTTTTAGGGCTTACAATATACTACTACAAATTTATTCATAATTATGGTAAAATTTTAGCTCCCCTCACTTCCATGTTAAAGGACTCTTTTACCTTGTCGAGACCTACTAAATAGACCTTTCTAGAATTTAAGCATGCTATGACCACTACTCCAATCCTAGCCATGCCATATTTTTTCAATTCTTTTATCATTGAAAATGATGTTTTTGGTCGTGGTATTGGTGCAGTGTTGATGCAAGAAGAGTGACCCTTGGATTTCACTAGTAAAGCTCTCTCTAGCCGTAATTTGGGAAAATCCACTTATGCCAAGGAGATGATGGAAATTCTACATGCGATAACCCATTGGTTACCTATATCATTGGGTGTCATTTCTCCATTAAAACTGACCATAAAAATCTCAAATACTTTTTGGAGCAACGGGTTGCCACCCCCGAACAATAAAAGTGGGTCTCTAAACTCATGGGATATGATTATGATATCACCTATAATAAGGGCAAGGATAATATCATGGTTTATGCTCTCTCTTGCCAATTTGAAGCTCTCAATATGTTGTGTGATATTTCATCACCTATTACCTAATGGATCGATTGCTTATGCCAAGCGGTCCTTCAGGATTCTAAGTTGCAAAACTTGGTTGCCTCCCTACACACTGAGACTACTTCATGCTTGAGATACACTTGGGATGACCATGATTTGTGTTACCACCAACACCTTGTTATTACCCACACCTCCACTTTGGGAACTTATCATGAAATAACTACATGTAGCCCCATCTATAGGCCATTCTGGATTTCTTAAAACATACGAATGGCTTCAGCGCACCTTTTTATAGAAGGGTATAAAAAAGGACATTCAATATTTTGTGGTAGCTTGTGATACTTATCAATGGATGAAAGGTAAAATGGTACATTCTCTAGGCACTCTTCAACCCTTTCCCATTCTTTACTAGGTTTGGACTAATATTTCCATGGATTTTATTGAAGGGTTTCGTAAGTCCAGAGGAAAATCTATTATATTCATGGTAGTGGATCATCTTTTGAAGTATGCTCATTTTTATTACCTCTCCCATACTTACACGACCTCCATCGTTGCCCAAATTGATTCTATATTCCACCTTCATGGTATGCCCACCTCCATTGTGTTCGATCGTGACCCAACCTTTACTAGTCATTTTTGATAAGAATTGTTTAAGTTGTAGGGAACTCAGTTCAAAATGAGTTCAGTCTATCATCCATAAATGGATGGCCAGACTGAGTTTATCAACAAATGTTTTGAGATCTACCTTCACTACTTTGCATTTTATCATCCTACTCAATGGGAAAAGTGGCTTTCTTGGACCGAATGGTGATACAACACTTCCTATCACACAACAACCAAGGTTACCTCTTTTGAGGTAGTTTATGCCTTATGGGTGCCCTCCACTCACACCTTCCTCTTACATTTCGAGTAGCTCCAAGGTCCATGCAATTGAAACTACTCTTAGTCAACGCATCGATGTCCTCCACCAACTAAAGTTGAATTTGGATGTGGTCCAAAATCAGATGCACCAACAAGCTAACCAACACTGTTATAAGCACAACTTTAATGTGGGTGACATGGTTTTCCTTCACTTGCAGCCGTACAAATAGTCATCCCTCCAAATTCGTAGGTGTCAAAAACTTGCTATGAAATACTATGGGCCCTACCAGGTTTTACAATGGATTGGTGCCATGGCTTACAAATTGGCCCTCCCACCTACCTCCAAGCTTCATCCTATTTTTCATGTCTCCTCTCTCAAAAATGTTGTGGGCACTCAGGTACAAGTTCAATATGTACTCCCAAAATTGGATGAAGAAGGTTCTATATTGCTTAAGCCCAAATTGTTGTTGGATAGTCATACTTGCACTCTTTGCAACCATACCATTATTGAGGTTCTTGTTCAGTGGCCTGGACTTCATACAAAATATGCTACATGGGAGTCCCACCATCAGATCTAGCACCAGTTTCCTTATCTTTAGCTTTGAGGATAAAGCTTTTTGAAGGGGAGGGACATGTTAGGATCCCATCCTAACGTTATTTTGTAATTCTCATTTGATTATGTAATGACCCACTTCCAACATGGGGATCCCATTATAATGTTATTTTGTAATACTTTGTAATGTATGTGGTAAGTAAGGCACCTATCCAAGTGGTGCCATCTCATGTAACCGTTATCAATATTGTAACCGATGTTTGGTAGAAGATTCTAGCTCGAGTGGCATTTTGCATGTAAGCCAACTCTTGAACCTTTAGGTAGGGTTACATGAAAATTTATCTTTAAAAGACATGGAGCTACATACGCATGTATCTTTTTACAAGTTAATGAAATATTGAAGGAGGTTTCCCCATCGAATATGCCTACGATTCTGAGTTATTTTTGAGATTGTTTTAATTATGCAATTACTTTTTGCATGGTGTTATTCTTTTATTTGATGTATTCCAGTTATTTTTTGGTATTTTGTGTGAGTGAGCTTTATTTTAATAGTAGGTTCCTAACACAAATAGATATTGTTAACAAATTTTTGGGTACCTACCTTCATTTTTTTGCCAAGACAAGTAAAATCACTGGATTCAATGGTTTTCCTTAGCAAAATGGTAATATAATACTTCTTACAAATTTTCCCTTAAGATGTCTCCATTCATAGCCTTGTATGGTCAAAAGCCTCTAGAAGTCACAGACTATGTTCTTGAAACTTCTAAGGTAACCCAAGTAGATGACTTATTACAACAATTTTAGATGATGCTTAAACTTATTAAAGATAATTTGAACCAGACACAAAACTATATGAAGCAACAACGTAACTTACATCGTTCAAAATGACAATTTAACATCAGAGATATGGTTTTTTTGCGCTGAAAACCTTATAAGTAGTTGTCCTTGAAGATTCTAATTATAATTTGGCTCCTCAATTTATGGGTCCTAAAAAGTGGTTCATCGCATTGGTGAAGTAGCATATCAATTAGAGCTTCCACCTTCATCTCGCATCCATCCAATTTTCCTTGTATCTTGTCTCTAACAAGTTATTGGACAAAATGTGCAATCCTAGATAGAGCTTCTGTTACTTGATAAAGAAGGTCGAATAACTCTCCAACCTAACACAATACTGTGATCTAAAGTACATCATATTTGATCATGCCAAATTCAAGAGTTCCTAATTAAGTGGCAAGACCTTCTAGAAGAAGATGCTACATGGGAGTCGAAGAGTATTTTCCAACTTTGAGGACAAAGCTTTCAGAGGGTGAGCCATGTAACAACCCTAATATAGCCTATTTGGATATATATCCAAATAGGCTATATTAGGGTTGTTACATGGCTCACCCTCTGAAACCCTAATATAGCCTAGTTGGATATATTTCCAATTTTATTTATTGTTCATCGAATTCATTTATAAATAGGAGTAGAGTTATTTAGTTTTCACATCGTCGAAGAATATTGGAATTTTCTTATAGATGCAAGAGGCTTCGCCCTATCTAAGTGGCTACGAAACTTCACCCTCTCTAAGTGGCAGGATTTACTAAAGAATTGATTTGGTTCAATAGTATTCCATTCATTGTTTATTCATATTGCACTTTATATTATTGTTAATCAAATACAGGAAGGAACATTCCATCTTAATACATAAAAGTTTGTTATATTATTTGCATGTATCGTAGCATAAATAGTATGCATAGTATACAATTGGATGGCTTCTTAGAGGAGATTACACATAAATAGTTTGTTAGAGACACTTCCAACATAGTAGCTTCACTAGGAAGATTGTAATAGCCATTAATAAAAAAATAATAATATTATTACTAGAATGTTTATACAAAAGGAATACATAAATAATATCATGATTGGGATAGGCCATGGTAAAAATTCATAATAAATAGTAAAAGTTTCACTATCATGGTAAATATTCTTTATCACAAGGTCAAGTGTCTTGATATGTGATGTAAATAAATAAGGTAAAAATATCTTGTAAAACCTCTAGAAATTGTCTAAAATTCTAAGATATTCTAGAGTGCTTTTGGAAGTACTATATATAATTATTCAGATATTATAGGAAATTTCCAAGAGGAGAATATCTAAAAGCATGTGACATTTTATCTATCTCGTGTAATTTTAAGTATCATATAAAGATTCTAAGATAGGATTAGAGAGGTATCTATAATATCTTGATATTATGGAAAGAGTTCAAAAAGGATATCTCTAGAAAGTGTTGTAATGTATCCATCTAGAGTTCTCCATCCATGTAATATCTAGCTCCCATGATCCTCTAAATAGCAAATATCCTCAATTTAGGAGGGAATTTTACCAATACTGAGTTCAAGCAAGTAAAAGATAGTCCAATAAAAGAGTAAGGGATAGCAAGCCAAGCTAGCCAAAGAAAGAGTGTGTCCTTGTACAATGACTATATAAGGATTATTTATGTGAGAATGTGGAATATAGTCATTGGATGTGTCCATGGGAGGTGAAAACTCAATAGGAGGATTAAATTCACTCACTAAGACAATTAAGTGAGCACCTATCTACTCTTGTATTTTATATATGTGATAAAAATATTTTTGTTCCCATTATGTCATTATTGTTGTGCTCTCATTTGTTTATTGTTTATATTTATTGTTGTATGTATCCCATTATGGATACGTGTTGTATGATAACATACAATTATCATCAAAACTTTGTGCATTAACATGAAATACCACATGGAGAGAAGGGACAAAAGAAATTTTATTTGTCTTAGATCAGCATTTTTATTCTATTGTCAGGATGACCACTCCTTAGTGATAGTGTTGTTTGGTAGGTATGTCTTTACTTCTCTGGTAAATTTGGTGTTATCCCTTGTTACTTTTACTATAATAACTTTAAAATTTTCCATGTAGTAAAACATACATGGTAATTTCAATTTTACCTGTGATAAGTTATTTTTAACATCGTAGATCTATAATTTATTGTGTGGTAAATCATGTTTATTGTTGAAAGTGTAATTTGATTCATGGCCAAGTTGAACATTGTATGATGCAACATTGGATAGGCCTAAGGGAACTCATTCTACAATGTATTTAACTAATTATAATATTTTATTATGTAGGCCCTATAACCTTGTTTTTGTTAAACCCATATTATGAGCTTATAATTAACCTTAAAGCGCTTATTGTTATGTTAGATTAAGGTTAAGGTCATTTATGTATTTGGGGTTTTGGTATTAGTATAAATACCCCCACCACTCATTTGATTATCATATTTTTGTGAAACATATCTATGGATAATATAATGATTATTTATGGTGCCTATAGGTGCCCTCAAATCTCTATTTTTTATTTCTTTTATCTTTTTACACTTTTTGTATAAGATTTGAGTGGATGAATTGCTTATGTTCACTTATGGAAAATATTATAAATTTTGGTATGGTATCAAAGTGGGTATAGAGTAGCATTGCTTAGTCACATAGAAAGTTAGTTAAAATTCTTTGGTCCTTTATTTGATCTTTAGGATAAGTTTTCCTTCAAGACCTCATAGATAGTTTTCGCATAAGAGGTGGTGAAGAATTTTTTTTTTCATATTTAGAGAATTTGTTATTTCTTCCCTTCTTATTCCATGATTATTAAGGTTCGTAGACAAATTTTATTAATTTTTATATAATATGATTTCACAAGGAAGGCACAACAAAAAACAAGGGACATGGTACATTTTAAATTTGAATTTAGTGTTTTAAATCTCTTGTACATACTATTTTTGGTGCAAAAATATGTGCATGCTTTGCCAAGCAACTTGGTATACCATAGGTGCATCATCAGTCTCTAAGGAGATGATACACACCTACCTATCATAATTGTGGGGGTGACAAGGTTTTAGATAAGACATTGCATTTGCAATGATCCTAAGTTCAACTCTTAATGCAAGCACTATCAATTTACATTGGTAAAAGGATATGAGAAAAGAATATATTGCTCTTTTACATATAGCTAGAAGGTGTGGCAAATTGGTAAGGTGGACTTTGGTTTATGTGTAAGGGGGAGGAGGTTCTAATTTTGAGGATCTTTTTCATCCTTTATATATACATATATAACTAAAAATTATGATGAACTTCAATTATGCCCTAGCATTTTTGATTAAACTGCATAGGTTGCTCTATCGGATAGCATGTCCACTTTACGAGAATAAGATATTTTAAGACTCTTTTGTTCCATTTTTTTTTAAGTTAATAAATTGTATCATCTCCTTAATGTTAAAGCATATTATAGGTACCAACACACATGCTAGTATCCTAGTTATATTGATGGTTCTTACATGCCATAGACCTAAAAATCAATTCGTACTATGCATTGTTGTGTGCCACCAAAATATTTTTCAATCTATTTAAATGCTCTCCTCAAATAAAAAAAGATCAAGTGTCATATTCACATTGTTTCATAGACACTAAAGTGGAAAGGAATAAGTGGAATACATTAGAAAATCATGGATTACCAAGTGGTAACAGGCAAATGTATCTTTTTTCTCTACGATTTGGCGCTTTAAGTTTTTTTCTTTTGAGGGATATTTGGAAAAAAAATTTGAAGGCTATAACTTATACATACAAAAATAATTTGAGACCACTTTTTTTAAATTGCATAATTTTTCGAGCTTTGTGCATTGGAGACATTATTTTATACACATGTTTTATTGTTAGGAGCCAAATTGTATGGAATAGTCCCCAAGTCCTATTACCCTATTTTGAGAGAGAAAATTTACAACTTTCTATTGAATTAGAATTTTGACCTAATTTTTTCAGATATATAGATAGATTTGTGATAGTTGTAATATATTTTGAGTCTTTTGGAGGCTTACAAGAAATTTATTCATAATGCACTTTAGTCAATCCATATTCTTCCTTTGGGTGACTAATTTCGCTTATTCATGAAGATATAATCTATCATGATCTTTTTCTTCTTCTATTTCTTGTTTGAGTGCTCTTGAAATTTTGTTATAGTTCTTCTTTTAAGTAGTTTCATGCAAATTATTTTTTGGTGATTGAAATCATATGGTCCAAGGGTAAGAGGAAGTATTCAAATAGGATGATGTCTATCTTAAGAGAAAAATTTGTAACTTCAAGTCATACCTTATATGACTATGGAATATTGAAGAAGCTTATCTTTAAATAAGGTGGTAATATTGAAATATCTACTTTATTTAAAATCCTAGTGAAAGTATTTTTTGAATGTGTCTAGGAGTGTCTAATAGTGGCAATGATGACTATGGTCTAGCATATGGATATTATTATGTAGGAGGCATTTTTGCAGCAATGGAATTCAAATGATGAGGGGGATGCAGATAAATCTACCTCAAAATGTAGAGACCCACTAGAGCATCCATTATAGAAAGAGTTATTATTATTACTAATATATCCTATCTATGTCCATTTAGTTTAGATTATGAGGGATGTTGAAAGTGTAGAATAATTCATGACCAAAGCCAACATTATATGATGTAATATTAGATAGGTTGAAGGCAATTTATTGCACAATATATTGAATTAAATATAATATATTATTATGTCCCCTCTATAACCTGTTATGGTTAAACCACCTTATAAACTTTTAACCTCAAATACCTTATTGTTATATTAGCTTAAGGCTAATATCATTTATGTATTTAGGATTTTGGTATTGGTATAAATATGCCCACCACTCCTCATTTGATTATAAAATTGTTGTGTTGATGACATGTATAAGTATGCCCTTTGTGTTGGTGACATGTATGTCACATTAAAAACCTTCTTTTGAATAGACCTCCAACAACTTATGGATGAGGTAGCTTACAATGGCTTGAGCTATAATTGGTCAATCCAACCTTTCCCAAAATTGGGAATGAAACTCACTGCACCCACCTTGGTCCTTGAGAGACTTGACTTCCTAGGATGGTCTTAATATCTCCAAGTGCCTACTTCGTTGCTTTATGAACTTGAGTGGTGTTACTAGGGTGTTTAATTTCCCTAAAATTACTTTCATATTTCCATTTCCTAGGATGCTTGTAGTGACAAGTATTGTCGTTACCCTCACCCCTTTTATATTTTTTCTCAATCTCACATTGTTTCTTTATCATACATCTCCTAGTATCATTTCCCTCCTTCATATATTGTGTTAGTACACTCTCTATTATTCCATTGTTGTATCATTACACTTGTGTTGATGCCCTTAATTAATCAACTCAATTATGATTGGTGATACACACATAAATATTTCTTTCATGGTAATCAACTAGATATCTCATTCTTCATGATATAAAATCATAATCATCATATCCAATTTCATCCATGTCTATCACAACCATATAAATCATCTAAATTATTCATCATTTATCCCTAATCATACTCATGATCTCACATTCCATCCATGTCTATTCACATCTATTTATATCATCTTACTTGTTCAGCATTCATCAATTATTAAACCACAACACATAAAACTCATCATCTCATCCAAAGATATATGTATATATAATAATATATATATAATAGTACGTCATTGAGTGATGCTCCTCATCTACATTCGCATGACCCTAAGGCCTACAAAATAGTGCCTCACATATCCACAAATAAATCTTTGCTACTACTTGTCATTAGTCTCTCCACTCCCCTCCACCCCAACTCGATGAGGTTGTCTAATCCACTTATCTATGCCTATCTCTCTCATCATCTCAAGTTCTTTCCCCTCTCCTCCTCCCTTGACATTGTTATATGGCCCGTTATCTCCATAAACTCCTCATAATCAAATGTCCCCTCACCTGACGAGCCACATGGTAGATCATTTACTTTTTATCAATCAACTCATCATTGTCATCCATTCCTTATTCCACTCACTCATCAATTAAGGCGGTAGACAACATCCACAAAATTTATATCCCAAATAAACACAAAATCCAAATACTCAATTTTCAAAATTATACCTATCCAATAACCTTTTTTAAAAGTCATCATTCATCCTCTTCTACTGAGACAAAAGTAGAACCATTTACCATCATTAGCCATCTTCTGTTGGAATAAAAATAGAATCATCCAATCATCATTTGTCCTCTTCTACTGGAAGAAAAGTATAAGCCTCTTGTCTGACTAACTTAGTTTCATCTATTTTTGCACCATATTGTGTTTACAGACAACACGGTATAAAAAGGGGCAAATGTAGATACCCAAAAAGTGTCAATTTTGTGACCACCTAAACCTGTTTTGCAATCAATACACAAAAATCCCAATTACCTCTCTAATTCTTCTAATTTCCTCTAACTTCCTCTAATTCCCTGCTAATTCTCTCAATTTTTTCTAAAATCCCTAATTCCCTCTCTAATTCTTCTAATTCCCTCTCTAAATTCCCTAATTCTAATTTCCTCTATTCTCTCTCTAATTCTTCTTATTTCCTCTGAATCTCTCTCTAATCCCCTTTTAATTTCTTTTCAATTTCCAAAATCCTTCTGTATCCCCTACTTCTTTAATTTTCCTAAATCCATAACTTCCCTCTTCGATCCTCCTAATTTACTCTAAGTTCTTCTACATCCTCTTAAATTCCCCTAATTCCCCCAAATCCTCCTAAATTCCTCTAATATTTCTTTAATTCCTTTTAGATTTCCCAAGTCACCAAGTCAAAATCCACAATAAATCCTCAATTTCCTTTCACATTCTCCCTTACAATTTCTATGAATTAAAAATTCCCCAAGTCACCAAGTCAAAATCCACAATAAATACCCACATTAAATCCTCAAGTCCCTTTCACATTCTCCCTTGCAATTTTTATGAATTAAAAATTCCCCAAGTCACCAAGTCAAAATCCACAATAAATACCCACATTAAATCCCCAAGTCCCTTTTGCATTCTCTTGTAATTTTTATGAATTTAAAATTCCTTCACATCTTCCAAGGCCATTAATAGTGGAAGGTACACATTTTTATAAATGGAAATATCTAGATTTTCCATATCCCCTCACACCGGCCATATTATGCTACCTCACACCCTAGTCACCCCCCATCTCCCTTGAAAATTCTTATATTAATATAAATTCAATATTAGTAGGACAAACACCATACTCAATCATGCAAGACCTATTGAAACAAATTTCCAACATTATATATGGGCAACTAATGGTATTAACATCAAAAACTGGATGAAATTGCACAATGAGATCAATTTCAAACAAAGGAACAAGGTAAAAGTCACTATGTTTCACATAAAATTTAACACATATGATCCACAAGATAAAGTCTTCTACAAAGGCATTTGTATTCCCAATTGTTAGAATATGTGGTGATTAATCTCTCTTGAGGCTATGATTGACTTTTGTATTAAATTGTTCAATAGAAACCCTCTGGACCCTTATAAACTTTGAAAAAGAGATTTTTTGTAATAAATGATTATTTTAATCCTTAAAATCATTCTCTTAATCTTGACCTAAAGGTAAATTGTATATGGCTATAAATACCCCATCATACGAACCATTTATTCATTGGTTGGAGTGTAATTCTATTCTTTGATAGTGAGATTATTTGGAGTTCATGGACACCCTTATATATTGCGTGCATTACTTTGTGTGTATTTTTCAAGCAATATTGGGTAATGTGTTAGTTTTATTTATTTGTGGAAACTATTATGAAATCTAACATGGTATTAGAGCAGGTGTGAATCTGTGTTATGTGATTACTTTCTATCAGTAGATTAGATTCTACAAGGAATCCAAGAGAAACAATGTTTGGAGAAACCAAAGTTTTTTTGTAAGCCAATGATGATATTGAAATAAAGGTTTTTTGATAAAGCCCTATTCAAACTCAGATCATGAGGATCTCATTAGACTTAGTTTATTTGATCTAGGATAAATATTCACCAAGTTCATTTGTTCCTCTCATTGGCACACAAACATTTTTTATATGTTTATTTCTAACCAAATGAATGTCCTAGTTTTAGGATTGAGTTTTTAAGGTTTTTTAAAAACCTCGTTTATCTTTTATGTGTTTTTTAAAATAAATTTTCTTTTCTCTTTTGACTTCTTGTGTCCAATAGCAATATAGATGAGAAAATAAACTTCTTGGCTATCATGAAAGAATAAAAGAAGAGGAAAAAAAATTTTAGACATGACCTTAGTAATAGAGAAACCATGGGTAGTCTTCTATGATTACCAAATACCTCTAAGCTACTTGACAAAGTTTCTAAAATGGTCTAGCAAAATTTTTTCTACATAAGCATGAGAGAGTGTCTTGATTGGTTATGTTCAACAAATATATTATGTAGTATAAACAATGATACGTACAAATGAACCATTAGAATTTATGGATTATTTATATTTTAAAAAAATGGGCAGGAATTTTGGCACTTTTGCTAATTTACCTCTAGACACTATTTTTCAAAATTTATTAAATTGAGTAATATCCCTCCAAAGGTAAAAAAAAAAAGAATATAAATTTAAGAATATTCTAAGAAATATTTTACATGGGGGTGGCAAGAAAAAAATTGCATTGACATACGCATCCACATTATGCATATTATCAACAAACATGTAGTAGTCGAAGGTGGACTTGATTGGAGTTCTTTGTTTAAATATGCTCACTACCACTTATCTCCCAATGGGTGCCTTTGGCATAATGGTTAACTCATCCTCTTATAAGGTGTTGGATGGAGGAAAAGATCTTGAGTTTAAATCCCATGGTGACATACCCTTCTATGTGATAATGACGTCAACATGATATAGACTAATGACATGGCAAGGCATGATATGATAGTATGCACTGATATGAAACCTATTTATGTGGAACTTGATGACATGGTAGTCCATACAATCTCTATAGTTGATGTCGTAGGTGACATAGTGGGAAACATAAATATTGGTATGGTTGATGTCATAGTTTATATATTTGATGTGGTAGATGATGTGGTATGATACATTGTAGGTGATGCGATCATTTATATAGGTTACATGGTAGTCCATATAACTAAAGTGGTAGATGATGTTGCATGACACATGATAGCTGATATAGATGATGGTCTAATAGGTGGATTAGGTGCTAATATGGTAGGTCATACACCACTTGGCATGAATAAATACATTATTGGCTAATTAGAATCCATCACATCATCAAACTTAATAGTTCATTTGCATAGTCAAAAGTAGAAAATGCTAAGAACAAAATTTAGAGAGAATAAAAATGCAACAAATGTCACAGTGTGGTTCAAAAAATATAGGGCTAATTAGAGTACAAGAAATGATACAATCTATTTTATTTGTACCCTACCTAGTGGCCTATATATTAAATGTATATGTCATAGTCCCTCGATAATGATAATTGGCATCATGTGATTAACTGATACACTATTTAATCAGTGCATAGTTAAACCCCCTCAACCACTCATGTAGTGACACATGGTAGAATCCCATTAATTATAGGTACTAAATAGTTTAAGGTTTTGGAGGATCAAATTTCTTAGGGCCATAACTTTTGCATATAGAAGTGTTTTGAGCCATTTTTTAAATTGTATGGTTTTTTAGGGTCTCTACATTGGTGATGTTGTTTTTGGTCACAAGTATGCATGATATTTTATATTTGGGTAGGATATTTATGGATTAGAATGTTCCCTTACTAAATATTCCAAACTATGCTACCTAGAAAATTAATATTTAATCTTTCCTCTGGTGTAAGGGGGTACTCAAATAAGTGAATGAGGAATCTCATGCTATTAATTTTGAAGAAAGAATTCAAGTCTATAAGGATATTAATGATGAAGCTCTCAGTGTTATAACTCTTCATGGTTAACAGATCTATGACACTCATGTTAGTAGCACCATGGACCCTAGGAGTTGCTTGACAAATTTACAAGATTATGTAATCACATTGATTATACATAAATCAATGGGTTGGAGGCTAAGCTTGCTACTTTGACTATGGACTCTTTTTACACTATTTATGAGTACATTAGTTGTTACAAAAAATTGCAAGAAAATTTTTAGACTACCTAAGGTGACAAGAGAAAGATAGGAATTTATGGAGGAGAAGAACATTGAACTACCCAATATTATCTTTAACAATATTTTAGAGACATATATGATAGTTATTATTTTATTTGATATGCTTTCAGTGTACTTACCTAATTATTTTACACCACTAATTAATAAGGTATTCAAGTACTTTTTGCATCATTAAGATAGAATACAAAGGTATAAGCATGATTCTATCATCAATCAGGCCCATCCAAAGGAAGCTATTGCCAAAGCTTAAGATGAAAAGAAGCCAAAATAGAATAAAAAATCCGAGAATCCCTTCAAATAACAAACATGTGAGTATTACAAGAAGGAAGGACATAAAGCAAAAAATTGAAGAATTTACATCAAGAAACATGAGGAACCAACAAAAGGGGGGTGTCGATATTGCTCTTTGATATGCATAAGGTGAGGATAAATTTGATGGAGAAACCTCATAGGCATATATAGCTATTAATTTAGCATATTGGACATCAACTTCCTATGATAGGTGGATTGTATATTTAGGGGAAACAAAGTACATGACAAGAATAATAATTTCCTATAGGGTACAACAAATCATGTTTAGGAGTGCATGTTATTGTTGGAAACTCTTCTTCGTAGGTTGTAGAATATGGATAAATTAGTATTGGATCTTCTTGTTTTGATGAGGTACTACATGTTCCTAATGTTAGCCCTAATATCTTATCTATTTATCGTATTACTCATATGAATTAAAAAGTAAAATTTTAGCCTAATTTTTGGGTAATTACTGATATAGATAATGGATAAAAAAATTATTGTTTTTGACTATTGTGATGAGTTGGACCAAATGTATAAGTTGGTAGAAAGTCTCGCTTATCTTTTTTCTTCTCTTAGGAAGAAATTTTTTATTGCTATAGATGCATAGCCAAACAATGAGGATCAAATATAGTACTATAGGCTTGGGCATCTAAACTATGGATCCTTGAGATACTTGAGTTATCATCAGATGGCTATTGTACATCCACACATATCCCCTCCAAGTGGTGCATGTAAGGGATATATTATTGGAAAACATCATAGGGAGATTTATTTGGAAGTGACTATAATATGGGATTCTAACTCCTTGGAGATCATAGATAGTGATATTTATGGACCTACATGCACACCATTTCTTTTTGTAAATAAGCAATTTGTCCTTTTTATTAATAATTTCTCTAGATAGATGTGGTTTTATCTTATTCACACTATGGATGAGATCTATAAGAGATTCAAGACCTTCAAGGATATTGTAGAGAATCAATTGGACAAAAAAATCAAATTTCTTAGGACAAATTGAGGAGATGAATATATAAGTCATGTCTTTCATGATTTCTTGTCTATTCATGAGATTGCATATCAAATAATTGTTTACTATACTCTTGAGCAAAATGGTATGGTTGAAAGGAATAATAGGGTAATCATGGAAATGATAGGGTGTATGATTCATGACAAGGAGATTATGCACAAATTCTAGAGTGAATTCATCACTTACACAACATACATCATCAATAGGGTTCCTTAAGGGTATGACACCTCTTGAGAAGTTGATAGTAAATAGTCTTGATGTATCTTATTTTTATATATTTAAGTCTTCAACATGGGATCACATATCAAAATATCTATAGGAGGATGCACTTAAGAGATAAAAGTATATTTGTGGGGTATTTAAATACTTTAAATACATATCACCTCTATGAACCTCAAAGGCATGAGGTTTTGATTTAAAAATATGTCATGTCATTTTATATGACGTCCTTATAAATGCTTCTTCTAGTTCACCACCTGAGCTTTTGGTAGATGACTTTTTTGATCCTTTAACTAATTTAAATTCAATTGTTCCTTTAGATATTTTGGTAGGATCTATTCCCATTAGAGTATCTTCTTCCATCTTCATATTTGAGCGAAGGTCCTTTACCTATTTATTTGGCTCCTTCATGAGTAACACCACTAATAACACCTTTTCTAGTTTCATGGCATGTTCAGCAATATATATTTGTTCATAATGCTTTAGCTTTGCATGATGAGATAGGTTGTGATGTTGAGTTTGATTATTTAGTTTTAGATTTTAATGTTGCTTTTCCATAAAATGCATATGATTCTTCCTTAGTTCATTCAACACCCAAGTGGGTTAAGATACTTCTAAAGGATTCTTAGCCTATTATGTCTCTAGAGAAACACCAAAAGGCTCCTTCTCAAGCATATTCTTAGGTTTATCTTGCATATTCTTAGGCTAAGTATTGGCCAAAGTGGAATGAGGTTATGCTTGTAGAGTATAAGGTATTGATGAATAAAAAGACTTGGGATCTTGTTCCTCTTCTAAAAGGGAAGTATATAGTTGGATGAAAATGTTTTTATACGACCAAGTATACTTGAAATTTTTAGGCGGAGAAGCACAAGTTACACATTGTTACCAAGGTATTCTCTCAATAGGAGGGAGTTGATTATTTTGGGATATTTTCTCTAGTGGTTAGAATGTACTCAATTAGAATGGATCTCTCTAAAGCTGCCTCATATGGATGGAATGTATACAAAATGAATGTGAGGATTTCCTTCCTATATAGTAAGCTTTAGGAGGATATATACATATAAAAACCACCTAGCTTTGAGCTTAAGGGCTCTACTCCTCTGGTTTTTCATTTGACTAGGTCCTTGTATGGCTTAAGTAGGTTCCTCGCATGTGGTATGAGAAGATTCATTCCTTTCACATCAAACATCAGGATAGGGAGACTTTGGTGATTATTCTATATGTTGATGATATTCTAATTACAAGAAACTTTACTACCTTCATCTAGGATATGAATTCAACTTCACTCCACTTTTAGGATGATATATTTGGGTCTTCTACATTACATTTTAGGTATTTATATTGACTAGACATATTTTGGCATCATTATTTCATAGCCCAAGTATGCTTTGGGTCTTCTTAAAAGTTTTAGGATGGAATATTGTAAGTCCACTTAGGCTCCTTTCACTTTAGACCTAAAACTTTGGGTTTATTGTACTACTCCTTTGGTGTATATTATTTTGTATTAATCTCTTATGAGTGTAGTTCTCTATCTCACTCATATAAGATTTGACATAGATTTTATTTTTAGTTTTTCTAGGTACATGCAGGCACCCTAATAGATTTATTGGACGATGTCCAAGAGGATTATTAAGTACATTTGAGGGACTCATTAAATGTGTATTCAATACTCGGTTGGACCCCTCTAGTTCTAATAGGATTATTAGATGCTAATTGGGTTAGTGATTTGGATGAGCAATGATCTACCATAGTATTTGTATTCTATTTAGGATCTAACCCTAATTCTTAGTTTTATAGATGCTAATCCACCATATCTCAGTATTTTATGAAAGGTTATATTATGTTTCCAATGAGGTAGATAATCATCTTCAAATTATGTGCATGATTTTGGAAGAGATTGGAATTCATCTTCAAATGATGTGCACCATACAACTTATCTATAATCTACTATTTCCCTAGAATACCAAGAACATAGAGAGTTGTATGTACTTTTTAAGATGGCTTTAGGCATATGGGATGCTTGATCCATTTTTGGTACCTTCAATAAAGCAAACAATAGATGTCCTAACCAAGGTCATGTTCTAGATTTATTTTATGCACATGTTGGAATTAATTGATGTAGGATAATGTTCCTTAAGAGGGGATGACAAATAAGGTTCTCTATTTATGTCTCCCTTTTAGATTAAGAGGGACGTTAGAATATGCAGTAGTTAAGAAGACCATGACCAACATTTGTATTGTATTATTCATAAGCCCTTTGATCCCTTGTAAACCTTGAAAAATATATTTTTATAATATTTTATTATTTTAATCCTTAAGGTCAGTCTCTTAACCTTGACCTAAAGGTAACTTGTATTTGGATATAAATACCTCATCATACCAACCATATTTTCATTGGTTGGAGTGTAATTATATTATTTGACAGTGAGATTATTTGGTGTCCATGGGAACTGCCATATACTATGTGTATTGATTTGTGTGTATTTATTTTCATGCAATAATGGGTAATGTGTGATTTTTCATTGGTTTCTAGAAACTGTCATGAAATATAACACTAATGTTAGGGTATATGTTGGAGACATTATTAATATAATTAAAAATTGTATTGAATATATTAGGGCTAGAGATAGATCATAGATCTAACATAACATTGATATCTCTAAATAAAGTAAAAGCAAGGCCTAGAGGAGTAGTATCTAATTTAGCCATTTTAATTATCATAATCATCTATGTGGTACATTTTTAAGTCATGAAAGATGGTTCATTGGCCTATATGATGTTGTTATAAAATACATGGTTAATAAAATCCCATGATCACAATTATTGGTATGAAGGGTGCATGACCATTGGTTAGTTTTCTAAATAAGTGAAGATAAATAGTGTACCTCAACCAAATGCATTCAGGACAATAGAAATAGAGGATGAGAATAAATTGATAACTTTGGATAATTCTAATATTGGTAAGGTAGATATATAAAAATAATAATAAGAAGAAAGTGAGGTGGATGTGTCATTGCCTAATATTCTTTTTGATACTCTAGTTGATCCCACACATTAATTTTTTGTGAAAGAGGCGGAGAATTAGCTATAATAAATACACTTTGGAAATGTAATTAAAGATTCTGAAAAAGAAGACTACTTATGGCTCATTTTTAAGTAAATTCATTTGTTCATTTTAATCACAAAGAGTTATGACAAGTTGACTAGGTAAAACATCAACTAGATTTGGTCAATAATGCTAAACCTGTGAAGCAAAAGACATATTAATGAATCCAAATTTTTTCAATTCTATAAAAGAAGAGATAAACAAGATGTTTGATCTAGGATTCATTTTTCTAGTAGATAATTTAGAGTAGGTGTCCCTAATAATTATTGCAATAAATAAGAATGGGAAGTTGAGGGTGTTTATTGATAATTAAAAGTTGAATAAGGCTACAAATAAATATCATTACTCACTCCCTTTCTTGGATTAGATCTTGGATAAAGTTATAGGGAAAGAATATTATAGCTTTATAGATGGCTATAATGGCAAGAATAAGATCTACATTTTAGAAAATGATTAATTAAATATAACTTTAACACTCCATAAGGGTACTTATTACTATTGAGTGATGTTGTTTAGGTTGTGCAATGCACTTGCAACTTTCTAATGGCTAACGTATAATATTTTTAAACCCTATAATGGAAATTTTATTAAAAAAATTCTAGATGGATTTTCTACTTACACAAGGAAGGTAAATTATCTATCTTCTCTTGAGAATTCATTTAGATATTTGAATGAGAAAAGGTATTCACTCAACCCTACAAACTATATCTTTGTTTGTGTAATACTAAGAATCCAATATTTTCCTCAACCGATGTGAGGATTTTGGGTACACTATATTACCTCAAAATATGTATCTAGAGGATTATGTTTTATCCTATATTGTGTTTGATGTGTAAGTTATACAAACACCTAATGGGTTATATAGAAATAAATACTTCTCTATAAGGTTCTATGTCTAAGCCTCGATAAAATGATTAAAGCTAAAATCTAAAACATGCAAGAATATAGATAATGCAAAAAAAAAATCCGAATCTATGTATTTTTTCTTATTCAAATGATTACAAGGAAAGTAAGATTTCTTTATATTTTCAAGGAAAATAAGGGATTGATGCAAGAATACAAAAACTAGGTTAAAATGCAATGACATACAAATTTTATTCCTTACCTAAGATAAGATAAATGAATAATCCTTTATGATAATTGATCCAAATTTAATATTTTCTTTTCACTAAACTAATACTAAAAAATAAAGTTAAATCAATGAGAGATAATAAAAAACTAAATCTACAAAATTAGAAATAGTGGTTTTATAATAGAAAACACTTATCTTTGTTTATGGTGTCAAATCCACTGCCTAGACGAGAATCTGCTACTAGCAAAATTGTTGTCTATAACGTGAATGTATTATTGGTAAATTTATCTACTATTTGCGGTTTTGCAAACATTTGTGAAACAAATATAGAAGAACAATGGAGTTAATGTAGGGGGATATACCTAGCTCAGGGAATATAGTGAGCTTCCTCAATCAGATTCTCAAACCATTATTTTAAGAGATAGAGTATAAATTTGATAAAAACCTTAAAAAAAAGTGCATAAAGCAAAACTGATACATGTAACATGAATCCATTACTAGAAGATTTGTTTGTATCAAAAAATAGAGTGATAAAAAGTTGAAAATGCAGAGCTATAGCTAATATTAGATATGAGAAACTTACATAAGAATAAGTAATTATTAAATGATAGAAATAATACAAGTAGATTAAACCTTGATTGAATAACTAGTGTTTTATAGATAATGAATGTAATAAAGTATATGCTAAAAGATAACAATAAGAAAGATATTAGTCAACTATAAAAAATACTGAAGTGTGTTAATCAAGGGATTCAAACTCACAACGAACTAGATGTGCTTGAAATAGAGAAAGAAAGAGACCAAAGGAAATCAAAATAGGAAGAGAATTTTATAACACAAGATTAAGGTTTCTCTCCTCTTGACAGCTTGTAGAATATCTCCTTTGCTACTTGTTGATTTGTTGGCTTTGGATACCCCAATAAATTGCTAGAATTCTTGATCAAAGAATTCTAAATGATCATAATGCCAAATAAATGCTAACTAGATTTTAGAAGACTATTTTAAAAAAATAATAATATTAAAACTTACTTGATAATATGCTCTTCCCAATGGTGGTATTTATAATATCTTGGCAAGATTTGTTGGTGGAAAATGGAATGGTCAAAGATACCTTTGGAAAGTTATAGAAGTATCTAGTACGAAGACTTAAGGGACATGAACCAACATACATGATCACACTTGGTAGTTGTGGGGGAACACAAATAATGAAGTGGGTATGCTTTTGAGATTCTACTCATGTCAGGTCAAAACCACTACCAGGTGATCCACTGGTGGTGAATTCATGCTAGTTGTTTCATGAACTAACTATTAGATGTCAAAATTGGTGAGAATGTCCAAACCTCCGTGAAAAAGGCTATAGTGAATCTCCTACCAATAGATTCACCTTCTACTAGTGTTATCACTCATGGGTCATGAATGCTCAAGTTTAAGGCATGGGACTATTTTGAAAAGTTAAAGGATAATTTATTGAAAGTCATAATTGGTTTGGTGCACAAAAATGGATGTCTATATTTAACCCTTTTTTATACATTATTATGCAAGAATTGCATCAAAAACTAGCATAGATGCCTTGATATTGTAGTAGGATTTTTTCTCACTACTTAAGGTCATTAGCTAAAGATAATGGATGTGAAAATGGTGTTTTTAAACACTATACTTCTAGGTATCATGAATGCACATGTGCCTCAAGGGTGCCCCCTTGAGTTTTGGAGGGAAAATAATTTTTTTTGAGGAAACTCGAATAGCTTAGGAATATGTGCTAAGATAGTGATAAAAAATGGTGAAGAGGGGGAAAAATTGACCAGGTGGGTGGGGGTTAATAGGGAAAGGGTGTAAAAATAAATTCATTTTCACTATATAGTTTGTAGAAAAGGATCTCTATAGCACATGGAGAGCAAAGATCTTTTGTGGCACAACCAATAATATTGAGACATCATGCAAAGGTAATTTGGGCACTATCAAGACCAACAAGCCTCCTAATCTAGGTATGTCTAAAATAATTTAAATTTATATCTTTAATTTTTGTCCAAAAATTAATTTTTTATTCTAATGGTGGATTTTCATGTTGTTACAAATTTACAAGAATGGTTTTGGTTGTTTCCAATTAATTTTCCATGAGAAAATCCACGAGCAAGTGGTAAATTCATCATCAATGGATTTTCTAGTTGGTGGTAGCTTTGATGAATGGTAATTCTGGTGATCAATGGTAAATTTTACTTGGCAGTGTTTCTACTTCCTAGTGGCGATATTGTTCTAAGAAGAAGGAATATAATTTTAGAGGTTAGGATGAGCTTAATGGAGTAGGATGATTAATTTTTATTTGGAGGTATGGTATGGTGTATTGGAGTGCCATGAGATGAGGTCATAGACTCTCGATATAATTCTATATATCTTGAGGGATGGGGATTGATATGTTTGGAGGTAGTTGGGCTATACCATGTATCCATGATACCTAAAGTAGATTTCAATCAAGATATACTTATAGCCTTAGAAGATAGGTGGTACTCTGAGATGGGTGTCTGTTGTGACGTCCTTCACAACGACCCCAAAATTGGGGACCCACCTTAAATTTTGTGATTTCGGAAATTTTTGTTTATCCGATTTTGCTCACATCAAGGTCTTGGAAAATTTGCTTTCACTTTGGAATTGTTGACATATTTGCATTTTGAAGGTTTGAATGTAGTTGCAATGCTTCAAAACTGAATATTTTGATTATTTGCATATTAATTGCATTATTTCAAATCAAATAATTTGATTAAAATCATTTTCAAAGGTTTAAATGATTAATTTTCATTTAAATAATTAAATTTTATTTTAGGGTTAACCCTAAAATTAGTGCAAAATTGAAATGGACATATCTTGAGGCAGAGAACTCCGTTTGATCTCATTCAAAACTTGGTAAAAAGATATGGATTTTCTCTTTCTAATGATACCAAACTTGCAAGATTCCAGATGTCAATTTCACCAAAAAAAAAAAGTTGGTTTTGTTTTGATATTATGATTATTGTTTCATTATGCAGGTAATACAAGGGCAAGGGTTTGAAGAAGATCATTATAAAATCCATTCCGTGATGAAACAGAATAACTAAACTTTTCAAATTATAAATAAATCATTGAGATTCATGGAAAGGGCCGGACATTTTTATACAGAGAAGGAGAGGAACGATTGGAAGGAAGCAAAGCTACACATTCATTGGAGGAAAATGGAGAAAGTCATTTGCAGAACAATGGAAATTAATTGTAAGATTTTATAAATTGTTTTAAGCATTTTGGATCCAGATTTGTGCACAGACTGTATTTGGAATTAATAAAATGTTTATTACAATTTTTTTAATAGTTTGTATACCTTAGAAGATTGCACCAATTCATTTGATTTCATTGTGTACACACTGGTGAACTTTGGATTGGTTTTATAATTCTGTAGATGAAAATCTGATCTGTGTATTTTGTCCGAGACATTAAGTAATTTCTAAAATCTAAAATATTTTTTTATTATTTCATTCTGAAAACTATATATTATAACCTAGCATAATTTCATAAAGTAAAACTATATGGTTAGGTTATAAACTAAATTTATTATTCAAATATTACATCAATTAATATTTGAATTAATAAATTTAAGAAGGGATAAATGAATATTCTTTTCCTCACCTTAATTTCATAAGGTTGAGGAACAAGGATTGATATCTCTAAAATTCAATTTGGATTTGATTTTTTAATATAGTTCTATTTATTTCAGAAGTCCAAATTTCAAATCAGAGATCATATTTATTCTTTTGAATATTTAATTTCATAAATATTTCAAAAGATAAATATTAAAAGCAAACCTAATTTATAAACTTTATTTTATCATAAAATCCAAATTTTATACATTAGTTTCATATTAAGACCTAAGATTTTATCATAGACAAGGTTTTGGAACCTTATAAATTGGGCAAGACATTATTTCATTTATTTACTTCTTTTGGATTTGATTTATAATTTCATAAGGGAGTTTGAATAAATGATTGCTTTATCAAATAAACATTTGGGAAGTGAGTTGATTATAAATTTATTATGTTCCAAAGGTTTATCAAGTTTATAAAATTTCATTTACTTTGATTTTTATTAAAGTTAAATTGAAATTTAATACAAAATGCTAGATTCTTTTTATGCTAATTTCATTTAAAGCATTTTGAGACATTAAATTGAAGAGAGGAAATAAAATTTGGTATACTTTAACCTAAGATCATAAAACAAATTTTATTTTGTTGAATTGATATCAAAGCATGTTATACATGATAAACTTGAAATCATTTACCTAATTCCAGGCCCCTTGTAAATAGTAGTTCACAAATCCAAGAGTTATTCAAGTACTCATTGATGTATATATATATGAAATGTTAGATATAACATAAGAACCTTGGAGATATATAATATTCTTTTCAAGAGAGAATCATAATTCTGAGTTTTTCGGGTGGTTTTGTGACTGGACAAAATCACACCTCAACAAATTGGCGCTAGAAGGAGGGCCTGAAAGGTAAATATTTGATTTTCATTTGAAATCATTCAAATCTCAATTTAAAAAAAAAATTACAAATTGAAGGGTGTTATTTAATGCCAAAGTTTAATTGATGCATATATTTTATCAATTGATTAGTCATTTCATGCTTAGTTGCAAGATATATTTCTTTGACTAATAAGATTGGCATTAAATTTTGTGTTCTTTGAAGTTCACTAATGGCATCACTTTATTCAGTAAAGGAAATGATGGCTTCTTGGATAGGTGATTATTATAGCAGTTTAAACATGCCTATTCATCAAATTCCTGAAGGTGTAGAAGTTTGTTTACCCAGATTTAGGCATGATGTGGATCAAGCCAAGGACCATATTCAAAGATACAAGAGTGTGTTACGTCATTTACAGCTTATGCAAGGAGATGTTCCTTGTAGATTATTTTCATACCCATTGGATGAGGTTGCGCTTAAGTGGTACATACAATTACCTGTAAGGTATGCTACTTCTTGGGTTAAACTAGAGAAAGCATTTCTCGAACATTTTGGAAGGTTGGATGATTCAGTTATGATGTTAAATCAATTTGTCTCCATCCATAAAAAAATTAACGAACCCATGAGATCATTTAATGATAAATTTCATAGGTTGTATACTGAGGTGGGGATGCATTATATCATTTCAGAAGAAAGAGCTACTCAAATATACATGGGAGCCTTAGATCACGTCACATCTATGTTTTTGGGGAAAGGTCTTAAAATTACATCATTGCCTAGAGCTTACAATGAGGCAATAACATTTGAACAACAATTGATATCTCAAGGTGTTAATATGGAACAACTATACAGACTTAGACCTAAAACTCATAATCAAAGATCACAAATGAGTCAGGTTGAGATTGATAGTTTAGATGTCACAACTACCTTAGATGTTGAGAATGAGGTGCAGGTTTCAGAGTCAGTACCCATCAATGAACATTGTGATGATCAAGTTGATCAAAATGTAGAAACTGATTTAGAGCCATTATTCACAAAGGAGGATTGGGATGATTTTATGAAACAAAATGCAGAAATTGATCCCATTGAAGAAACTCTTGTCTTACCAAAGGATGAATCTAAGGAAGATGAATTCTTTGAAATTGAGGAGGATGAATCTAAAAAAGATGAATTTTTTGAAATTAAAGAAAATGAATTTGAAAGTGAATCTGAAGAATATATAGAAGAAATGATAGATTTTCATCATTTGTTTTAGGAGGATAATGAGTGTGATGTTCAAACAGGTAAATTTAAAGAATTGAATGATCATAGATGTGATTTCATTGAAGATTGCAAGGGATTACAAGAAAATAATACCTCGATGATGATGGTTCAAATGATTGATTCTAAAAGCTTATTGCTTGAGGAAGATGAATTGTTTGAAATTGAATATGAATTCTTTATTGAAGAAAGTGAATCTGAAAATGAATATAAAGATGCTATGAAAGAAAATATGGAATGTCACCAAGTGCTTCATAAAGATAATGATTTTGTTATTTCAGATCATGAAGAAGAATTATTCACTTTATTCACAATTTCCAAAGAAGTTCTTATCTCAGATGATGTGCAGGAAATTGAAAGTCTTGTGTCACTTAAGGATTCTACAATGCTCATACAACAAGAAATCAGTAGGTCTTCATCTCAGGTGATTGATAAAGGTGAATTTGAAAAGGAAATTATAGACCTATCCAAAGTTTGCACAAAATATATGGTGGAACCTCACCCTTTAACAATAGAAGATAATTTTTATAATGGTTGGGGAGGGTATGATGAATGTTTTTCTTTTATGCCTATTGATAAGAATTTTTCTTCATCTGATATGCAGGATGCTAAAATTGATATCTTACATGAAGAGTCTACAACTCCTGTACAATCAAAGAATCACATGTTTTCTAAAGCCACGATAAAATCTCATCCCTTAGCTTTAGAAGATAATTATTATTATGGATGGGGTATGTATAGTGAATCATTGTTTTCTCATACTTCTACTGATAAAATTTCTGTTTCACTTGATATGCAGGATGTTGAAACTTCTATTTCAAAAGAAGATTTCACAATTTCTACACAATAAGAAAATGACATGCCAATTGTAGAAATAGAGAAGGTTCCAAAATTGAATCACTTTGAAGATGAATTTATTGAACACATTTCTGAAATTGAAAATGAAGAAATGGTAAATGTTTCTTATGACTCATTTGTTAATAATGAGGATGAGGTAAAGTCATCTCTTTTACCCATGACTAATAAAAATTTGAGTACAAATTCACATGAATGGTTTGGATTTAATGTTGGTGATGACCTAAAGGAAAATGTTGATCTATCTGAAGTAACTCAGGTGGTTGATCAAGAAAATTTGTTATTTTATGATCAGTCAGATTTGTGGTTTGAAAAGGATGGGCATACATTTAATTGGGTGCCTAATTTTGGTGTCTTTAACAAACAGGTATTTGATGAAGATGAAGAACTGCAAGGTGATCATGATGGAGACCATGAAGAAAAGGAAAAAGTGACAAATGCTCATCAAATCTTGGTAAATGCTAATAATGATGTGTTGAGTATAGATGATGAGGTAAAATCTTCACCTTTCTCATTGGTTACAAAATTTTTAGGTAATGGGATGCATGATAAGTTTTTGGATGCTAAGGCTATCAATGATGAGATGTTAAATGTTGTTAACAAAAAGTGGGAGATAACTTTTGAAATTTTTGCCATAAATGAAATGAAGGAAAATATGTTGGAGATGCTTAATCAAATTCATGAGCAATCAACTAGTGAATCTAGGGTGCAAATTTTTTATGATCTTCTTATACCAAATGTCCTAGATGCTTGTCAATTCTTGAATGATTGTGATTGCTTTAAAAACTTTGAAAGTGACTTGAATTTGAAATTTTTAGAAATAGGTTCTTACTTACAAGATTTCCCATTTCTAAAGAGGAGCCTAGTTCTAAATTATGAATCAGAATGTGAAATTTACACCTTTTTGAATAAGCAAAGGATAATCGAAGATCATATATTTGCCCGTAAGGTTAATAAATCAAAACTTAAACATAGAATTTCTTATAAGTTTGAATCAAATCAATGGGGTGTGAAAGGCAAAATGAATGTTGCATGGTTCGATTTAATCTTGATTTTGTTGGATTTATGTGAATCTTGGAATGCAAATCATGAGATATGTCTTTTAAGGTGTGTCTATCGTGTATGGGATCCAGGAAAATAATGGTATACATTTTGTAGTGTCTTGTATATTATATACATTTTTGTAAATAGTTTTTGGATTGTGTGTTTGTTGTGTTGTTTTGTCATGTGATGTGTTAGTGTTGTGTGTTGTTGTCATATCTCGTATGTTGTTGTTGAGCTTAAGGACATATTGACTTTGCCAAAACTTGCTAGAGTTTCATGACATTGATGTGATTCAAATTGATCAATTTTTAAGGTGGATGTGTCAGAAGTAAGGTATTTGTGGTTGAGTCCCTGGTCATTTGTTGGTGGTGTTTGGTCTTTGATCCTGGATTGAATAGGATGAAGTTACCTAGTTTGAAAACCTATGAAACCTGGAAAAAAGAAAAGTAAGATATTGGTTTAGGTCCTCATGAATGTGAACTAAGATAAGGCGGATATGAAAAATTGGAATTGTATTGCAAAAGCTCCACAAGTACCATGAATACACTTACATACACCCGCATTTCATAACACATTTCATAACATTGTGTACATCCCCCTCGTGTTCCACATTTCATATTCCATAGAAAGATCATTTACAAAATTCAAAGATCCTAATTGGTTCGTCAAAAGTCAGGTTGCTTTAATCAGGGGCACTTTCACAAAGGCATTTTGTAAAAAACTGTAAAAGACAAAGCTTCATGTTTACACACCATTGTTTCATAATTCCTAAAATATCTTCGGTCACTCAACCATTTCTAGTGTGGTAGGCAACCACCAAAAAACATGTCAGATTCTCTTAGGATCATTACAAAATATACACTAAAAGGATCTTGATATCGGGGACTGATGTTGAAATTATCTGGAACCAAACACAGTTACACATATTAAAAACATTTTGGGTAAAATGGTCAAAACCATCATTGGAAGAAAATATAGGGTGAAAAGGGGCATCCTTGTCAGTCCTATCATGCAACATAGTCCATAAAACTCATTATTACCACAAATATTTAAAATCTCTAAACAAAATCAGAGTAGTAAGGATAGGGTTAAATTCTCATCATACTTCAGTTGAGAATCCAATTCCCCAAAGCTCTGAGTCTATTTACATCACATACCACCGACTATTGGGTCGTAAGGATTCATACTACTCGTCCATCAGAAGGAAGGGTAGTCATCCCCAAGGTTCAAGAAATCAAAATCCAAACACATCATTCACTATTGGATTGTAAGGATTTGTACTACTTGTCCCTCAGACGGATGGGTAGTCATCCCCAAGATTCAAGCAATTCTAAAGCCAAAATCATGGACTATGGGGTTAACCTCCATCGGGGCTATAGACGCTTGACTGGTAGTGGAGTACGCTCATGCATGGTGATATGTCTCATTGAAAAGTGAGACCTATGTTCATTTCAAATGGGTAGGCTAGCCTTGTATTTCTTTCATAACAGGTTTAACCATTTTGGTCAAAATGAGGTAATGAACTCACTTGCGCACACACTGGTTCTGGATGATAGTAAGGTCATAACTGAGCTCTTGATCTGGTAAAGGAATTCATGGCACACACATTGGTCCTAAGAGGGTTAGACCAGTTTTAGTGTGTTTGTTTATTGTACTAGAATGTTTGAGTCTCTATAAGACAGGTGGTTCATTTCAATACATTCTTTTAGCTCATATCATATTATTTTCCATATCATCTTATCGGTCATGAAAGGTCATTTTTAGGGCCCCTGATTAAAGTACGATGACAAGCATGGCCAAAGCAAATATTTATATTGAAAATGATCATTAATACATATCACATGATCCCAACCAGTAATACATCACATTCTGCATAAATCATCTATGATTCTGGTAATTCATATTTGTATTGGTCTATTCTCATTCTCTGGATGCTTATCAATGCTTGTGATTCTAATATTCGTGTTTTGTGTGTTTTTAGAGTTTGGTTTTTAGTCAAAAATGTCCAGGGACATTTACCAGCAGAGTCGCCAATGTTGTGACGTCCTTCACAATGACCCCAAAATTGGGGACCCACCTTAAATTTTGTGATTTTGGGAAATTTTTGTTTATCTGATTTTGCTCGCATCAAGGTCTTGGAAAATTTGCTTTCACTTTGGAATTTCTGACATATTTGCATTTTGAAGGTTTGAATGTAGTTGCAATGCTTCAAAACTGAATATTTTGATTATTTGCATATTAATTGCATTATTTCAAATCAAATAATTTGATTAAAATCATTTTCAAAGGTTTAAATGAAATAATTTGATTAAAATCATTTTCAAAGGTTTAAATGATTAATTTTCATTTAAATAATTAAATTTTATTTTAGGGTTAACCCTAAAATTAGTGCAAAATTGAAATGGACATATCTTGAGGTAGAGAACTCCGTTTGATCTCATTCAAAACTTGGTAAAAAGATATGGATTTTCTCTTTCTAATGATACCAAACTTGCAAGATTCCAGATGTCAATTTCACCAAAAAAAATAGCGGGTTAATTTAGCAATATGAGAACTTTGAAATACTTTTGAAAAAAAGGAAAGTTACGGGAAAGTAAAGTTTGGTTTTGTTTTGATATTATGATTATTGTTTCATTATGCAGGTAATACAAGGGCAAGGGTTTGAAGAAGATCATTATAAAATCCGTTCCCGATGATGAAACGAAATAACTAAACTTTTCAAATTATAAATAAATCATTGAGATTCATGGAAATGGCCGGACATTTTTATACAGAGAAGGAGAGGAACGATTGGAAGGAAGCAAAGCTACACATTCATTGGAGGAAAATGGAGAAAGTCATTTGCAAAACAATGGAAATTAATTGTAAGATTTTATAAATTGTTTTAAGCATTTTGGATCCAGATTTGTGCACAGACTGTATTTGGAATTAATAAAATGTTTATTACAATTTTTTTAATAGTTTGTATACCTTAGAAGATTGCACCAATTCATTTGATTTCATTGTGTACACACTGGTGAACTTTGGATTGGTTTTATAATTTTGTAGATGAAAATATGATCTATGTATTTTTTCCGAGACATTAAGTAATTTCTAAAATCTAAAATATTTTATTATCTTTTTTATTATTTCATTATGAAAACTATATATTATAACCTAGCATAATTTCATAAAGTAAAACTATATGGTTAGGTTATAAACTAAATTTATTATTCAAATATTACATCAATTAATATTTGAATTAATAAATTTAAGAAGGGATAAATGAATATTCTTTTCCTCACCTTAATTTCATAAGGTTGAGGAACAAGGATTGATATCTCTAAAATTCAATTTGGATTTGATTTTTTAATATAGTTCTATCTAGAAGTCCAAATTTCAAATCAGAGATCATATTTATTCTTTTGAATATTTAATTTCATAAATATTTCAAAAGATAAATATTAAAAGAAAACCTAATTTATAAACTTTATTTTATCATAAAATCCAAATTTTATACATTAGTTTCATATTAAGACCTAAGATTTTATCATAGACAAGGTTTTGGAACCTTATAAATTGGGCAAGACATTATTTCATTTATTCACTTCTTTTGGATTTGATTTATAATTTCATAAGGGAGTTTGAATAAATGATTGCTTTATCAAATAAACATTTGGGAAGTGAGTTGATTATAAATTTATTATGTTCCAAAGGTTTATCAAGTTTATAAAATTTCATTTACTTTGATTTTTATTAAAGTTAAATTGAAATTTAATACAAAATGCTAGATTCTTTTTATGCTAATTTCATTTAAAGCATTTTGAGACATTAAATTGAAGAGAGGAAATAAAATTTGGTATACTTTAACCTAAGATCATAAAACAAATTTTATTTTGTTGAATTGATATCAAAGCATGTTATACATGATAAACTTGAAATCATTTACCTAATTCCAGGCCCCTTGTAAACAGTAGTTCACAAATCCAAGAGTTATTCAAGTACTCATTGATGTATATACATATGAAATGTTAGATATAACATAAGAACCTTGGAGATATATAATATTATTTTCAAGAGAGAATCATAATTCTGAGTTTGTCGGGTGGTTTTGTGACTGGACAAAATCACACCTCAACAATACCTTCCACTTATCAACTAACGAGATGTCGATCAACCTAGAGGACATGGAAATTTTTGAGAGTACCTATCCATAGCACCCATGTTCATATGAAAGAGGATTGAAATAGGGCTTTGCAGTAGTTGATAGGAGATGCATGATTCCTCTTGGTTCATTATGGTATTGATACCAATACCATGTACAAGGGGAGACACAGAAAAATTGATATAAGTCTTCTATGTAATTGCTTTCGGGATGATAGTAGCAGATATAAGATGTTAATAACTACACTAGGGTTGGACAGATATCATATCCAATATATGAGATGATCAAGTGTAGTTTGCATTTGGACCTATTATTTTGGTATGGTTGTACCACATCCTACATATGGTAGTGTATAGAAGGTAAAAGAGCTTAGTATATTGTACGCTTTTATAGGTATGGTACTAGGAGTACTTCATGATCCATCATCTAAAAGGGCTACTTGGATGAGTTGATGATGTGGCATCATCAACTATGTATAGATAGGTGCGTCATTTTGAGATAGGGTACCATAGGGTATTTAGAGGCACCCTAGGAGCAGCCCATATGAAAATTGATGAGTTACAAGTAAGGCATGTAGTATGGAGGCCATGGTGTGTATACCTAGGGTGGCCTAAGGATAGTTTTTAGCTTACTAGAGTAAGGTGGATCCACTAGCTAGGAGGACCATGCAGTAAATGGGATCTATGCTACTATGATAGGATTGTGAGGCAGTTTGACCTCCAATAAGATCTACCAACATTGGGTCCTCAATGGTATAGATGCTTCACCAGGGAGAAGGGGTTTGGGGACCCACTAGATCTAGATAATTTTTGGGAGGCATATGAGGATGATGTAGCTATGTCAAATATGGAGCATGACAATTTTGGGGTAGGTCTTATATATTGGTATTGGTATCACTAGTTTTAACCCTAATAGAGGGGTAGTGGAGTAGGGCCTAGAGGCGATTGATGCCCATTTTTTGTAGGTATCTATGAGAAATTTAATGGTGTATCATGGAGAGGCAAATAGTGGAGGCACTAGGGGCATCTACAATGGTACCACTAAATGTGGCACCAATTTTGGTTGTGCCCTTGGAGATAAGGATGGTAGGAGAGGTAGGCATAAGGAGGGCATAAGATGAGATAGGATATGGGAATAGCAAGACTCTAGGAGAGGCAGTCATCATAGAAAGTGTATTTATATTTGTTAATATCCCATTCTAATATTATTAATATTTTTTTAGTCATGTGGTACTTCAGGCACCTAGGCTTATGGACCCATATGATGTAACCATTAATTATTATAAAAAAATGTTATGTAAAGATGTAAAAATTATTATTTAGAAGTTACTAGCTTAGGCCCCTGCTTGTACATGGATGGGAACCCTTAATCATTAGGATTAGGGTAGCCAAAGTCTATAAAATATCAAAGGGGTAAGAGAAGATACATCTCATGTTTTTATTGTATCGAAGCTCTATTTCTAAGGAGGTTGCCCCATTGAAGAGGTTTGTAATTATGTAATTTGTTTTTTTTCTGTAATATAATTTGCTACATTCTTTATTTTGTATTACAATGTTGTGAATTTTAAGCTTATTTTCTATTATTATTACAATATTGTATGGATATGCTTTTATTTTATTGCAAGGTTGCTAACAAGTGGTATTAGAGCTCTTTCTAGAGCCATGTATTACTGCATTACAAATAGTTCATTTCTTAACATTACCCTACAAAGAAAAATTGAGCTATTTTTTTCTATTTTATATTAATATGTTAGAAACCCTATGTTAGGGTTTTTTAAATATCATAGAGGAGTTGTTGTTATTGGCTAAGCAATATGACCCAGAAAGAGTCTAGTGAAGTGGGGGATGATCATACTCCAATACCTAGGCCTTAGACAACACATGTATATGGACTTGATCCCCATGTACTTTTGAGCATATAGGGAGACCCCTTAGGTTTCAAAGAGACTTTTATCCATAGGAATTTGTTTGACCATGTATATATCCATAGTGCACTCAAAACAACACCCAAGAATATTACCTTCTTGTATTATTGAGGAGGTTGATAGTGTGCTCAAGGGTATGTGTGGAACCCTCTTTGATTAGTGGCCTAAAATGTTGTTCTAAACATTATTTTTCATCGCTACAATATAACAAAGGGATATGGATAGTGTGCACACCTTGGCCTAATGTTACCCTATTTTAGTCATATATCAAATCCTAATACATACCGTCAAACCTCCAAAACCCTAACCACAAACTTGAGCATACTAAGGATACCATACCTATCATAGAATTGAATCACAAAGATAACTATCAAGGTAAATAATAGTCAAAATTAGTATTAGATAGGGTAGTTCTTAGTAACTATTAAAATAATGTCTACCAAGGAAGTTATCTCTAAAAGTAAAAAATAGTATCAAATAAGGTAGTTGTTAGTAATAATCAAAACAGTATACCAACATAGTTGTTAGTAATAGTCAGTAACAAGTTAGAGAGGGTAGTGTTAGTGATAGACAAGATAAATTCTAAGAAGTTAGTTGTTTATAATGAATCAAAAAATACTAGATATGATAGTTGTTGGGTAACAAAGACGATATTTGTTTTTCTACATGAAGAAAAGCTTTAAAAATATATCTAGGGTGAAAAAAAAATGTTATTTTGATACTTAGTCCATTTTGATCATATTTTCAAGTTGATCATTTTGATATTTAGCACCTAAACATTTTTTTTGCACCATTACTAACAATAGTAACTTCTAAAACAACACTTGTTTTTAGTAAGGCAATTAGGTGGTCCAAATCACAAGTCCATGGCTAGAGGGAACAAAGAAGTAATAAGGAAGATGGAGCAAAACCAATTGATTGAAAAAATAGGGTTATTAGGTCAACAACTTACTAACCAAAAAAACCAATTTGGACAAGAAGTTAAAAATTTGAAATATCATACATAGCTCTTTAAATCTAAATAGATTAAAATGAAAATGGATATTGAGAAAAAATCCATGAGGTTGAAGGGCATTTAAAAAGAGCCACTCATTTACACCAATAAATTAACAATGAAGGAATGGTTAGAAATTCGGGAAATATGGATGAGGAAACACATCATACTCTTTTTAATAATAATACCCCATATAAAATGCCCAATTAGAATTTCCTAAGTTTAATGGAAAGGATCCCAATGGTTGGTTATGCCGGGTATATCAATTTTTTAAATACCACAATATACACCAATACTTATGGATCATAATGATATCCTTTAACATTGAATTTGAACCCCTTCAATGGTATCAATGGATGCAACATATGAATCTTGATATTTCTTAGAAAGAATTTGAATCCCAATTACTCATTTTTTTTAAGCATTGATCACAAAAATACACTTATCACAAAAAAAAAAGTGGGTGGTATGGAAGCACACCCTAAAAAGTCATACGAAGAGTCCACCTAGAGCCATGAAGAAGGTTTGGGTCTTATAAAGAAATTCTTGAACAACCAACAAGGCAATAATCTCTAAACCTTAATGAGAAACAAAACCTAGCTTAAGTCCAATGGGTGGGCATGGAAGGCAAGACTCTGGCCACTGAGTAGGGGGTATTTGTTAAGTGAGCCAAAAAAGTCCACAAGTGCTCTAATCTAAGAGCCACCTTGTTGGATTTGGTCTAAAACTGAAACATCACATTGGAGAAAATCATAGCTTTTGTATAAGTAGAAAAGTCTATGGAAATATTATAATTAGAAAATATAACACTATTACGGTCTTTCCAAATGTGAAATAGAATATCTACTCTATAAAATACCAGATTTAATCAATAGTTGTAGACATGTCAATCCTATCCCCAAGGAGAACCATATACCAATAAAATCACATGGGTTTGATGGCTAGAAGTCATGAATCCAAGACTAGGTTATTTAGGCTCTAGCATAAAACCAAAATAAATGCTTAATGGACTCTTGCCACTAGCAAAAGGAGAATTTGAGGTTGTTTTCCCCTATGTGTAGTATTCATTATCCAAATGGTAGTCCCTAAAAGAGCAAACACCAAGAGAATTAAGCCAACTTGGATTCTAGAGTTGCATCCCAAATAGAGAAAAATGTGTGTTGCTTATCCTTGTTAAAATATTGAAGGTGCAAGTAGGCATTGAGCATGGGTACCATCAGTAGATAATAAAAGAGCTAGCAATACCTATTTTTGGGTTTGTAATTTTTGAAAGGAGTATCTAGATACCACTTCCAATATTTCCACCAAGGGTGCATACTTTTGACCTTAATTTTGTGCAACATATCATAGGGAACCACCTCTTGAACTGCCTATAATATCTCCTTGTCTTGTTCTTAGAGATTAAACTAGGATTGGCTTTAGGCCAAGAAATCCAATTTTTGGAGTGGTGGGAGAAAAGATCAAAAATAACCTTTACCCCTCTATGAAAAAATGTAGTGCCTTAACTCAGGGAAGTTTTTCTAAAGGTTGATCTTGATGCATGATAATGTAGGACTACCAAAGTGAAATGTTGTTTACAGATAGACCAGTCCGTAAACCATTACCACTCTACTAGAGCCAAGTTTTGATAGACTCATAGGTCTTATAAATGCTTTTAGCAATAAAGGTACCTTGAATCTAAATAAGCACTTTCATAACCAAAAGTGAAGGCAACCCAAGCCCTTTCTAGGATTTTCTTCTATATGGGATGTCCGAGGAAATACAATTTTGAAGCAAGATTTTCCAAGCTTCATTGCCCTACACAACTTTGATGATCCATTTGGCACAAAGGGCTATTCCTTGTCATTGGGTATCAAGAAGGCCCAAACCTCCAAAATTCCTTGGAAGGCAACAAAATTCCTAGGCCACTCTATGGAAGCCTTTCTTGTCTATCGAGGCCCACAAAAAATCTTGAAGGAGCTTCTCCAACTTTTGGTAAGAGGCTTTGGACGAGGTCCAAAAAGATAAATAGTATACATGAATGATAGCAAGAATTTTGGAATAGACCTAGAATTTATTTACTAGCAACAAAGGCTTTGAAAGCCACTTGTGCAACTTATGCTCCACTCTATCTAAAACATATTGCCACAACACAAAGGAAGAAGACTAAAAGGAAAATAGAATGCCCAAGAATTTGAATATTTCCCCATGTTGGATCCATTTCCAATTAAATTAGTTGAACCAAGCAAGCTTGGTAAAAAATAATTATCTATAACACTGAGCTTTTACCACTAGATATTGGATCCAAAGGCTTCACAAAACATGTCAAGATATTGTAGCACATTATCAATGTTACTTTCATCTTTAGAGAGTGCTAGGAAGGAGTCATATACAAAATATCTATTGACCAGCTAGTGATAAGAGTCATGAAGGGAAATCCCTTTCACTCTCCAATGAGAAATGGCATCAACTAGAAGATATCCAAATCCTTTATCTTCTAGAATATAGAAATCCATAGCAAGAGGGAACCCTTAACAAATGAATCCATAGAGATCAAAGGATGGGGACTAGCAATCATTAATCATCAAGTAGGAAGACACATTTGGGAAGAGCATTTAAATAAAATGAAGAAAGGTGGGTCTAAAACCTAAGGTTTGTAGCATGGCCAGGATGAAGGGCCATTCAATCCTATCATATTCCTTATAACAGTCAATTTTGTAGGAATATGGCTTTATGTTATGACCATCTTGCCCATTCCATGCCTTCCTAGACAACAATGATGTTATCCAATATGTATTCGATCTTGATAAATCTAGTCTACTTTGGTCGTATGATCAAGGGGAGCAAATTTTTTATCCTAAGCACCATGGCCTTGGCTATAATCTCATATGAGACATTGATCAAGGTAATGGTCCACCAATTGTAAATGTCCTCAGGGTCCCCTATTTTGGAAATAAACTTAATATTTCCCTTGTTAATCAAATGGTCAATAAAACTAATCCTAAGAGACTCTAAGTAAATTTGGTGTAGATCTAGTCTTATAGCATCCTAAAGAGTTTTATAAAACTTATAGAACCCATCATAGCCAAGTGCCTTATCATTGGCTATAAAAAAAGCAATGACTTTTAGTTGTTCTTGTGAAAGGGGGCTATCACAAAAGTATTGTTAGGATGCAAAAATATGAAAAAGAACCACATTGACACATTGCTATAGGGCTTGGGCTTGGTCTAGGGTGGATTACTAAGCTTCTTATACCTTCTAGTAGACAAAAACCTACAGAATATCACTAAG
The DNA here is from genome assembly GCA_028583015.1 of Wollemia nobilis. Classification (NCBI taxonomy): domain Eukaryota; kingdom Viridiplantae; phylum Streptophyta; class Pinopsida; order Araucariales; family Araucariaceae; genus Wollemia; species Wollemia nobilis. The sequence goes on along the minus strand of JAQPPZ010003784.1, from coordinate 10,003,530 downwards.
ATTTGTAAAAGTGTTTTGCCCTTTATAGATGCATTTGATTTTTTGAGGTAGGTTATTGCCTTGAATGGACTAGAAAACTTCTTTGGATACCCTATCCCCAACCTTGAGCCAATGAAATTTACCTTTTATTTGGGTACCACGAGCATCATGAGCATCTACGATCTACTACAATTGGTAAATTTTGGCCACTTGAAGTTGCAACGTAGAGGAGAAGAGTTGTGCTTCTAAATTCCACATGGCACGTTGGAGCTCCAAGGCAATGGCCTTATATGAACATCGATAAAAGAATCCTAGCTAGCACCTATAGATGCAAAGGAAGTGAGCAGTGCATTCCAAAACATCCTTCCATCAAGTAATCTAACCATTATGTGTGGCTGGGTAGGGCTCCAAGTTCCAAATATGTTGAATGTGAGCCACTGAAGGTTTATGGCAAAGTAGAGATGTGTTGAAACAAAATTGATAGTTTTGCATGGATTTCCCATATCCCACCCATTCAATCCAAAAGTGTATGGGCAAGTGGTCTGATAGAACAACCTCGAGGAGTTATTCAACTAGGAGAGAAAAATGGTTAGCAAAATTAAATATTGGTTTCTCAAATAACAATGCCCTATCCAACCTTTTGAGAATTTTTTTAGAGCCAACATGCAATTTGGACCACATGTGCCAAATTTTATTGATATTAAAGTGCCATCATAAAGCCCTAATTTATTGTGTGTGGAACCAAACCACCTATTTACCCATTGTCCAAAGCATCATATGCCCATCGCTCTTATTTTTGGCTACCTCAATCATGTTAAAATCACTACAAATGAGCCAATTGGTAGAAGGGATGACTCAACTAGCCAAATACATAGTTGGGCATGCTTCATAGCATCATTGGAAGTGTAAACATTAACTACCCCAAATACATGATTACTGATAATAAAAACTATCCATAGTGCATGACAGGTTGGATTACAACCTTGCACCACCAAGTGAGACTGCTAATGAGAGGAGATGAAGGTGGTGAACCACCTCGATCCTACTCATGCTCACTGTGAAGAAAATGATTTTCAATCTAAATAACCCGATATACTACTAATAACAAAAAATCTATAATTTTGATCTTCTATAGGCACAAGAAATATAAGTTGAATAATTTTTGATAAACTATGTGCACTATGTATTTGTGCTTGGGGTCTGTGAGGCCTCACACATTCCATGAGAAATGTTTCATTAAGATAAGGAGTCTAATGGTATGTCCTCACCATCAAGAAACTTCAATGCTTTGAAATTTTTCGTACCTTCAAATTCAAATCTATATCTCTCCAACTAAATGTTGGTGATGTGGAGCCTCTTCTGTAGAAAAAAATCTCTCAATTCCATGTCCCTCCTTAGGCTATGGGAGAATGAGTTTATAGGAGGAGAGTTGGGCTTGGTGGAATTTTTGGGGATCACACTATCTACACTTGAGGTATGGTTTGAGAGAGGCAATGAGACTTCTTTAGCCACCACCTCTATTGTTTAAGGGCCACCAATTTTTTGTTCTTTCGCTTTCTCTGATGGCTATGAACCTGAAGTGATTGTCATCTTCTTAGTTGGTTTAGGGTGCAAATTTTTAGCTTAGTGTGTTGATTTTTGTGACCTCCCACAATGGTCCAACTCTCTCTATTGGATTGAGGAGTTGACCTAGTGGTTGCATAGGAGTTGGTTTCAACATGTTATGTGACATAAGTGGACAATATTTTACCTTATGGTTGGATTCTTGGCATCAAGAGCAAATGTTTGGCAATTTAATATAGACCACTCTTTATTATATGATAGTATTCCCAACCTGAATATTTATAGACTCTTTGAGGTCCTAAAATAGATCAACCCTTACACAAACCTGTCTCATTAGGTGAGCATTAAAAAAAAAATTAGATTCAACAAAAATTACATACTCTAAAATGGCCATAATGTGTTCCAATACATGGACCTTAGTACTTTTTCTTTAGACATAGAATCTCAGGTCCACAACGAGAAAAGTAACAAAGATCTCCACATGGACCATGGACCATTCTCATAGATAGCCTTCGCATGAGCAACATCAAAAAAATAAAAAAAGGACGAAACCCTTAGGGAGATTTCTTATTAGTTCAACCTTCACGCCATGAGGGACCTAAGCCGTATTCACCCAAGACCTCAAAATTGACTTGTTAGGAATATGATACACAAAAAACCCAACTGGTATAAATAATTCTAACCAACTGCATATAGAATCAAAAAATAGTAGAGGGAAATCAACATCAAGATATAAGACATTACCTTTTGGATGTATTTCTTGGAACGTTTTATGGGCAACATTTTCTCTAGAATTATCACCCATGACTCCAGAGCTAATGCATGGCTTTCTAGGGTTGGGAGCCATAAACACCTACAAAAAATCCCTAATACACAATAAGAGTAGTTGCACACCAGATACCTACACCTATACCTTAGTTTTTCACAGAGTTACATAGAAAAAAAACCAGTTTAATATTTTCTTGGAGGTATATTTCAAAACAATATTTTTTATTTTAATTTGGAGGTTATTTTTGCTATAAAAAGGGAAGAATTTTGGAATTCATAACCACTAATATGGAAGTGTTTGGATCCCCATTTTTTTAAATCACATGCTTTTGAGTTATTGCATTGGTTGGTAAATTTATCTTATTTTGCCAAGAAAAGAACAAAATTATGTAGGACCCTCATGGAGCATATCTACATGTACCCATATTCAATGAACAAAATTACTCTTCATGAAAGATAAAGATATAATTTCTTCTTCATAGTAAGGGATTATAGGGATTCATTGTTGAGACACTAGAAATTACTAATCTAGAAGAAAAGAAGAAATTGAACTAGTCTAAGAAAGAAGAAGCAAATGGAGTCATTTTCTTGTATGCAAATAAGGTTCTAAAAAATCATATCATTAGCAATTTTGATCCTTCATAAGATCTAAAATATTTTGAGAAACTACTAGATAAAGTTGATGCCACACAAGTCAATCATTTATAAGTAGAGTTTGCTACCTTATATATGGCCAATTTTAGCACTATTGAAGAGTACATACATTGTTTCAAGAACTTACATAAGTATTTCCTTAATACAATGGGAACTAACAAAATCCTCAAAGAATACTTCAACATGCTACTCAACAATATTTTAAAATAATATGATCATAAAGTCATATTCTTTAATATATTTTAGATATTTTCTGCCACAACATGTTCATTAAATGTTACTTTCACTTATCATATTCATCATCAATTATGTTTTAGGCATCATAAGGGAAGTACTTGCTCATTGCTCTAAAATTAGGCAATGATCTTCCTACGTTTTATATGGCCAATTGTAGTACTATTGAAGAGTACATACATGGTTTCAAGAACTTACATAAGGATGTCCTTAATCAATGGGAACTAACAAAAGCCCCAAAGATTAATTCAACAAGCTACTCAACAATATTTTATAAGAATATGATCACATAGTCATATTATTTAATATGTTTAATATGTTTTCTACTACAACATGTTCCTTCCTTAGATGTTACTTTCACTTATCATATTCATCATCAATTATGGTTATGCATCATAAGGGAATTTCTCGCTCATTACTCTAAAAATAGGTAATGATCTTTCTACCTTATATGTGGCCAATTTTATCACTATTAAAGAGTACAAACATTTTTTCAAAAAGTTACATGAGGATATCCTTGATACAATAGGAACTAACAAAATTCCAATTAGTAGATGAATCAATAATAGAGTTATACATCACTTGGTAGTGTGTGGTTTACCTGTTTGCTAGGGTTTCATGTGTCATGTGGTATATCAATAATACTTGGATTTATTTTTTGAAGGTTATTTTGGTTCAAGAAAGGAAGACTTTTGAAATTTATAAATCACTCATACAAAATTGTTTGGAGCAGCCTTTTTTCAAATCACATGATTTGTTGAGCTCTTACAGTGGTTTGTTGATTTGTCCTCTTTTGCTAACAAAAGAAAAAAATTATATAGGACCCTCATCAAGCGTATGTTGCACTCACCCATATTCAATGAGCAAAATTACTCTTCAAGAAAGAGAAATATATAAGCTCTTATTCATAGTAAGGGGTTATAGGGATTCATTGTTGAGACACTAATAATTACAATTTCAAAATAAAAGAAAGAAGTGATCTACTATAAAAAAGAAGAAGCAAGTGGAGTGACTGGTTTTTTCTACAAATAAGGTTCTAAAAAATCATATCACTAGAAATTTTGATTCTTCATAATAATTGAAAGCCTTCAAGAAATTACTAGAAAAAATTGATGCCACACAAATCAATCATTTGAAAGTATAGATGCCTACCTTATATATGGCCAATTTTAGCATTGTTGAAGAGTGAATACATCATCTCAAAAAGTTACATGAGGATATCCTTTTTACAAAGGGGACTAAAAAATACCCAAATATTACATCAACATGATACTCAACATGGTTTAAAATAATATGATCACGTAGTAATATTCTTTAATATGTTGTAGATGTTTTCTCTATTATAACATGTCCCTTCAGTAGATGTTATTTTCACTTATCATATTCATCACCAATCATGGTTAAGACATATTAAGGGAAGTGCTTCCTCTATTTAGACTCATCCAAAAGAAGATCCAAATCTAAAAGCTAAAAAAAATAGGAGATAAAAAAGGAGAATGAATCTTTTAAGAAATCATCAAAAAAATCTACTTATGATTTTTGCAAGAAAGAGGTGGTTAAACTGTAGAGGTGATGCTTCTCTCTTTTTGTATAAGGTGATAATGAGCATGAGGATGAGACCTCACAAGCACATATTGTGGTTCATTTAGATTAATAGACTTCCATATTTTTAGAGGAATGGATTTCTAATTTTGGATCAACATGACTTATGATGAAACATCATCATCTTTTGATTGACTACAATAGATAACATTATGGCAAACAAGTTATCATTGGCGATGATTCTTTATTGTAAGTTTTTGAATGTGGTTATGTGACTATTGGATCCTCATATTTTGGGAAAGTTCACATTTTTCAAGTGTTGGTCCTAATCTTCTCATGCCTATAAAAGGTATTACTACAAATCATCTTCCATTTTAGGTCTTATGACATAGAATGCTTACCATCATTGGTCTTATGGCAAAACATACATAAAACTATTAGTCTTATATTTGATTGTTTGCTTTTATAGGTCTTGGGACAACAATACATCTTCAAGTGTCTCTATGATCATCATTCCATCTTACCATATTGCATGGATGATTAGCCTTTACAACCATTGAATATATCAAATAATGATGTTAGGTTCTCTTGAAGTACATTTGAAATATGCACCATGTACATTATTTGTGTCTCTTAGTCATCACTCTCTTGAGTGTATAAAATTACACATATACGAAAGGTTTACTTTCTTTTATTGACCCTCAACCAACTGCAAAGGGTTTTATTTTCTTTGGTTGATCCTCAACTAGTTATAGAGGGTTTTATTTTCTTTGGTTGAATCTCAACCAATTACAAAGGATTTTACTAAGGTGGCCTCAACCAATAACAACATGAACGTGAAAGTATTAAAGTCTAACTATTTTTCATTCTTTCTCCAATGGTAAATAATACAAAATGATATACTTTCAAATGAGGTCTTGGTGCAATGTACCTAACCTATAAACTTGGGCTACTAAACTAAATCATAGTGCACTCAAAACATTGGTATACCTCTTGTCATTTTTTTGTCAAACAATCAAACTTTGAACTTTGAACCAATACCGAACTTCAAACATTGAATGGAAAACTCTACTTCACCCAAGTTGTAAACTTGGGCAAACTTCAGTTCAATGTATATGCTAAACATTGAACTTCAAAGTTTGAACTCTATATGTCAAACTAACTTTAAAATCTAAACTTTCAAACTTATGAACTTACACCAAAATTCAAATTTCCTAACTCATCAAACTTCCAACTTCCAAACTCACATCAAACTCCAAATTTTGAACTTCCAAACTCAGACTAAATTTTGAGCTTTTGAACTACAATAATAGTTGAGTCAAATGCCACACAAATTTGGAAGTTGGGCAAAGAGGCACCATGAAATTCAAACTTATGACCTCATTGTAGGACAAACACAACCTTACCATTGTGTCATAAGTATAGAATAGAATAAGTCATTGCCTTCAATATCAATCACCTTCAAGGAACAATAGAAAGCTTAATTTGAAAACATAAGTGTGAGCCCAGCAGATAGTTTTGTGTGGGAGAAAAAGCCTCTAATACCATATAAGAATTTATCACAAACCACACTGAACTTTTTTTTTTATATATATATAAAATAAGTACATACTAAAGTTAGGGCTTTGTTGGTAAGCATAAATCTCAAACATAACTTATCAGCACTTAACCATCATAATATTATATATCAATGTTTAAATCCTAACAACACTAAAAACACTATATAGCTGGATGTGACTTATTATACTAATGGAAAGGACATCCCTTTCCAAAATCTACCTTATCATTAAAAAAAAAAACATTAGTGCTATGTTAACATAGCATTTAATACATTTATATTAAATGTTATGTTAACATTAAAAAATCACTTGCAACTTCAAACATTGAATGGAAAACTCTACTTCACCCAAGTTGTAAACTTGGGCAAACTCCAGTTCAATGTAAATGTTGTAAATGCTAAACACTAAACTTCAAAGTTTGAACTCTACAAGTCAAACTTACTTTGAAATCTAAACTTTCAAACTTATGAACTTACACCAAACTTCAAATGTTCTAACTCATCAAACTTTCAACTTCCAAACTCAGACTAAACTCTAAGCTTTTGAACTACAATAATAATTGAGCCAAATGCCACACAAATTTGGAAGTTGGGTGAAGAGACAACCATGAAATTCAAACCTATGACCTCATTGTAGGATAGACACAACCTTACTATTGTGCGATAAGTATGGAATAGAATGATAAGCCATTGCCTTCAATATCAATCACCTTCAAGGAACAATAGAAAGCTTAATTTGGAAACATGAGTGTGAACCCATTTGTGTGGGAGAAAAAGGCTCTAATACCATATAAGAATTTAACACAAACCACACTGAACTTTGCTTCATATTACTATATATATATATATATATATATATATATATATATATATAAAAGAAGTACATACTAAAGTTAGGGCTTTGTTGGTAAGCATAAATCTCAAACATAACTTATCAACACTTAACCATCATAATATTATGTATCAAGGTTTAAATCCTAGCAGCACTAAAAACACTATATAGTTGGATGTGACTTATTATACTAATAGAAAGGACATCCCTTTCCAAACTCTAATATCAAAAAAACAAAAATATTAGTTTTTTAAACAAAGAAAATGATGATTTAACTTTAATTTTATAAATATATATTTTTAAAAAATAAATAAGATAAATATTTTTTTCTTGCATGCATTAAAAACTCCTTTTTTCTCTTCCAATATTTTTAAAAATTATACATTATGCTTTGGACTTTCTTTGGAGACTCAAATTCAAACCACTGTAAAATGTGGTGTGTACATGTGTGTAAATAAGCTTATATACAAAATTATACATTACATTTATATTAAATATTATGTTAACATAAAAAAATCACTTGCAACTAAAATATGTAATGTATAACTGATAAGTGGATAATTTAGTTGTAACTAAAAAAAAATCACTTGCAACTAAAATCACTTGCTAACTTATTTTAGTTGTAACTAGAAAAAAATCACTTGCAACTAAAATATGTTATGTTATTAATATATTTTATTCCAAAATGATGGTAAAAAAGTCTTCAAACAGTGGATTTTAATGAATTCATTTCTGTCTGCACCTTGTAAACCCTCATCAGGCATTGGGCCCTTTTTCCCAAACAGATCTTCCATTTATCAACAGACAAAACTAAATCAGCACTACTCTTCCCCTCCTATACCATTCCTAAAAAGAAAAGCTGACAAACACTGCAAACCAGAGAATTTTGTCATTTGTTGCAGCAGAACAAACATTTTACAAAACACAACTCATAAAAAAATGCTTTCTTTCTTTGACAACCCCACCTTTCAAGAGCATCTCGAATTTTATTCCAGAAACGCACTTTTTGGCATTAAGTTCGTTTTGCAGACAAAGCTCATAACATAACATAGCTTCTTCTGCTGACAGTATTAATTTGCTTTCCTGTCGGTCCCCATTTCTGCAGGACCCGCCCTCAAAAATTCCTTACTTACACCTCTTCCCTCAAATATATAAAACAATTACAGCATTATAAATCCACACTTCAAAAAAATTATATAGATAGATAGATAAATATAGGACAACAACAGAAGAGTCAGTATCCCAACTTTAGCAGGACCGCCCTTCTACCCCAGCTTTGAATATACATTAATGGCGACGTGGGGCATCTGCGGTTCGATCCCTGTTGTGGCCGCCGCCGGTGCCGATGGGCGAGGGCCCCGAAGGCGGCACCGGCCCCTTCATGAACCGAAATCCCAACCGCGCCACCACACTCACATGCACAACCTCCGCCGCCTCTGCCTCCTCCGCCTCTTCCTCCTCCTCTCGGCAGCACAACCTCCCGCAGCAACTCTGTGTTACCAACAACAACAACATCAGCGCCGCCAACACTTCCACCGTACACCTCATCTCCACCATGGGCGAAGCGAATTCCAAAAAACTAATTCTAAAAATCTCTCCCAGACTTTGCAAGAAGAAGAACCTTATGACTATATGTAAGCTAAGAATTATGTGGAATCGTCTTAAGAAGACAAGACTATGGGGGTATCTGGCTAATCGTTGTCTGTCTGCGATTCATACTTGCCTTGTACGCCACCAGAATTACTCTCACGTTGAATTATTTGGCATAATCCACGGCCTATTGGTCCCCGTGCACCCGTGGTCGCGCCCGCTTGCGTGGCAGCGACCATTAGGTGGGGTGGCTGCCGCGTAGAGCGGTGGAGATGCAGATGTACAGTCACCCCCTTACTCTGCAGACATGTAACGGTAAGAATCCGGTCTGATTTGGACCTTTTTAGTTCCAGAATAAAACATTTTGCTACCTAATACGAAAATAATTTGCAAACCCATCGTGCAATTTTTTTCAAAGTGGCCTCACACGCTGAGCTGGATATTCGTCCCAATCTGCCACTCGTTCTCAGTACGATTAGATTGCCCGCGTCTCTTTCTCTAACATATCTCTGTTACTCCTTCCCACGCCTCGCCTGGTTTTGGCATAAACCTCCTTGCGTGTCCTACAAGCTTTTAAATGCATGTGTTCACACTCATATCTCTTTGTTTTTTATGCAGGACCCCTATAAAACCCTAATTGGTAATAACAAAGTTAATAGGAAATTAATTCAAAAGCAATTCATTGGCGAATGCTGGACCTCTACCAACCCACTTATTTTTTCAATGGACTTATATATTTTATATCTCTATAGAAGTATCAAAGCAACCTACTGACGACTACTACCAACTCACTTATCCTTTCAACGGACTTATATATTTTTTATCCCTATAGAAGTATGCCCCATGGACGGCTAGGTGGACTGGTAAGTGTTTGTTTGGCGAGGCATTACCAAGAAGACACCCAGGTTCAAACTTCAGGGGCAGCTTGTTTGTAAAAGTAGTAGTATGATCTGAATAGTCTGAGTGCGTGTTAGAGCGACGATGATGGTACAAATACAAAGATAGTAGTATGATCTGAATCGTCTGAGTGTGTGTTAGAGCGACAATGATGGTACAAATCCGAGAGAGCGACCCTAGAATGGTCAACAATAACAAAGCGAAATAGGTTTGGTGGAAGTATGGAAGTAGCCCCTATGATTTGAATCCTGAAATGGAAGTAGCCCCTATAGTTTTAACCCTGAACTTGTCAGTTATTAAAATAGTGTGGTGTAGCCCCTATGGTTTGAACCATGAACTTGTCAATTACTAAAAATAGCGTCAGTTACTAAAAATAATGTGATTGTGAACAACTTTCTATGTAACCAAAAAAAATTATTCCTATAAAAATATCAAAGCAAACAAATGCTCGATTATTGCAACCCATTTATCCTTTTAATGAACTTATATTTTCGATGGCTACCAACCCACTTACTTTTTTTAATAGACTTATATATTTTATTTGTCTGACCTAACATTATGACAGGGTAGTTACGTCTTCGAATGTCAAATTAGGAGTCACAAAGGTTGCCTAACTTTTCTGTTGTAAAGTTTGGCAATCGTCTGACATATAATGTAATTGTAAGAGTAAATACAACGAACCTATCTTGTCATTTGAAGGGGGCGGTGTATGGTTGAGCATGAGTGAGTTGATAATGGGATGTTACTTTCTACATCAACTGTGACACTTTAACCGAATCATTTAATGCAATGTTAAATCGTTCAATATTTTGGATGTAAAGTTGATTTGGTTACCCATACGTTTTTTTGGAAAAAATTCTTTGGGTTCACACAGAGCTAGGAGCTTAAAATTTAAATTGTCTAACCTTAAGTATTGGTCTGAAAATATATTATATTAATTTTAATAAAAAATATTTAATTTAGAAGGTTTACTTTTAACACATGTTTGAAATAAATTGAGGATATTGATTGGTTGATTGTGGTTTGTTAGTTTGGATTATGTTTGTAATGGGAGAAAAGATAAGGGCAAGGTACCCTCGAAATTACGTTGATGTCGTTTGGGTTCACCGCAATTAACGACATCAAAGACAATGGAGGCCTCGAAAACATAGAAACGACAAGCGTACTAAAAAAGCTCTTCACCAACAAGCAATTGGAAGTTGTACAATATTAATACATTAATAAAATAAAATAAGATTACAACGTGTGTGTTGTCTCCTTTTACATTAATACGATAGATTACTATATGTTGTCCCTTCTAACCAGCAAATGATTGTTGTCAAAGAAATGCACGAAAGCATTACACATGCATAAACTTTTTTTTTGGGTTTAATTTTAATTTAATGTTTTTTAATGATTAACATCAATGTTACAATTTCTTTTATAGATTTTTTTAATAATTATAAAAATTAGTGAATTTATTTTTATTAAAAATTAAATAAAATAAGTTTTTATTATAGATTAAATTTTATTTTAAAAAAATTAATTAATAATTTAATTCGTTAAATTTACTAAAAAAGTACTTAGGTTCAAATATCACAAATAGCCTTGTAAAGGTAGTAGTCTGATCTGAATCCTTTGAGTGCGTGCCAGATCAACGATAACGGTACGAATCCCGAGCGACCAGTGGTCCCCTTCACCTTAAGTCAACAATAATGAGGGGGAATAGGTTTGGTGGGAGTAGCCCTTGTGATGTGGTTTGAAGCCTACACTTATCAATTACTAAAAATAGTGTGGTTGTAATGAACTTTCCTATATAAACAAAAAAATATTATTCCTTAAATTGGGTTTGAATTTTAAGATAAATTGTTTTTTATTATATAATTTTTATAGGCAAATTAATACATCTATATACAACTCATACACTCATTAAAGATTAAACCTTTCTAAAAAATGACAATGAGTCATTTTATCCATCAAATTTAGTTTGAATGTTTAAGTTGATTAAAGATTAAACCTTTCTAAAAAATCATAATCAATCATTTTATATATCAAATTTGGTTTGAATGGTTAGGTTGGATTATTTTTTAGAGGTAAAGTTTAAATTTGAATAAACACATATGTATTAAAAATGTAAATATTATTTATAAAGTTAAAATTCAAAATTATATCCTTTGGTCAAACAACATTAGTTTAATTAGATTCCTCGATTTTCAAGGAGAGACTAAGGTTCAAAACTTGTCAAACATTAAATGCATAATTGCAAATTGTAATATCACTATATGGTCATGATGTTATATGAGTAGGGTTCGTTTATTATTTATATATATATATATATATATATATATATATATATATATATATATATATATATATATATATATATATATATATATATATATATATATCCCGTGAGATTGAACATGGTAAGAGATTGTCAAGTGAAAAAGATGAAGAAAGAAATGAAAAATTTGGTCATGAGATGAACTTCAAGATGAAACAAGGAGATCATACTATAGGAGAGCTTAGATTAGATTAATGATTTTTCACTCTCAAAAAATGACAAAGAAATTTCTTCCATATCAGCAAATGGTAATGGCCATCATGGTTCACTTAGATAAATCATTAGAAGAAATAAATAAGGATACAAAAGAAGGAGGAAGACACATTGTGCAATTTCAATTCCAAAAGGAACTAAATGTGTGTAGGAAGATGTAGAGACAAGTTCTAAAACAAAGAAAGTAGAAAAGGTTATGTGTAATCTAAGCAATGTAAAGTTTATCCCTTCCACAATAAGTTTCAGCAATATCATTTTAAAGAAACAAGCATGGACGATATCCATAAAAATTTAAGGTTTTTGAGGAAGCACATAAGCGTGAGTACTAAGGAGGACGATTCTTTCACTTTAGGGTTCTAAGGACAATATAAATAAATAGTAGTTTTGAGCCCATTCCTTGCAATTCAAGTTCTTTATGGAAACATAAATCTATAGATGATAAATCTTATTATGAACAATCTAGAAAAATCAAATAGATTAATGAAGATGAAAGCGTTGGTAGGAATGAAAAAATGAGAGGAAGATCCTCAAAGCAAGAACATAGAGAAAAAAAAACTTATAGACATATCTATATGGAAAACCATAAACAAAAATAATAAGTGTCAACAAGAAACGAAACTAAACCCACATATCATAATAAAAAGAATAAAAAGTAGTGATGAAAATGACATATTGGAATATTAGGGTTATGAATAGAGCCCTAAAGAAAGAGTTATTAGGGAATTAATAGGTTGTTATAATCTTAAGTTTGTTTTTATATACAAAAAAAATAAGAAGTGTTCATAAAGCATTTGTCCTTCTTATTGTGCATATACAACATTGAAAAAGAAGGTTTTAACTCTTTCAATCTCCAAAATAGGTTGACTCCTTAGTAATTTAACAAATATAACCCAAGTATTTTTATAGTAAAACAAAAGAGAAACAAAGTAAAATGCATGGAAATAAAATGCAGATAAATATATACATCCATATTAGTAATGATCCAATCAATCTTAAAAACATTGATAGCTTCAATGCATCAGATCTTGAATACACCTACAACATAACACATAAGAATGAACAAAAATAGATAAATAGGTAGAGTAATAGATATCATACATACAAAGATAAAAAGACACATGTACACACTCAATATTTAAAAGTCACACTTAGTCTATTCATTGATTGGAATATAATGTATAAAAAGAGATAAATAGGTAGAATCATAAATATCATACATTCAAGAATAAAAAGTTGCATGTACACAATCAATTGTCAAAAGCCACACTTAGTCTATTAATTGATTGTAATATAATGTACAAATAACAATTTAATCTCAAATATCATTATAGTTTTTTGAATAGCTAAAAATACATTTATATCTATAACAAAAAAAATTAACTTTAATCCTAATTATAGCAAAGTAAATTCTAATCCTAGTTACATAATTTAGTGGAATATTTGAAAAAAACTAATGGAAAATGGTTGCTTGGCTAGCCAAATTTGGCAGTAAAACTCTTTCTAATAAATTTTAGTCTCAACAACAACATTTGAAGTGAGTAATATCATTTTTTAGGTTGTTTTCTCATATTTTCTACCTTGAAATTTGCATCCAATATGTTTTAGATGACAAATTACCCCTTTGACTTCATCATTTTGTTGTCATTTCTTAATAAGTGATTTATTATTCTAGAAATTTGATGAATCATTGATTGGCTAGAAAATTACCTACTTTAGTAGGTCAACAAATTGTTTTCAAAGTTGTTTTTAGAATCATTAAGTCAAACTAATTTTCCTCTAAATTATTGGATTTTGACATTAATTCTTCAAATTTAAGCCTCTCAAGTGTAATTCAAATACCTTAACATGTTTTCCAACTACCACTTGCCATTTTATATCTCAAATTGCTTTAATTTTAGGTTCATCCTTCTATATGACTAATTTCACTCCTAAAGTGTGATGGTAGTAGTCAAACAACTATAAATTTTGGTAATTTATGGGGTTGTCAAGCTTAATTGACAATAAATCCTAGCCTATACTTATTTCGTTGGGCTCAAAGTATTCAAAACTAGGTCGATTAAAAAGCAAAATTGTAAAATTATGGGAGATCTCTTCTACATGAGCGACTTTAATTTTGAGGCAAAAAGGTTTGTAATGTTTCCCATTCTACATCAAATGGTGTTTAGACTTGGCCCGACCCTATTATTGATGTTTCCAAGTCCTCACATTGCTCTCTAGGAAGGAATCCTACCTTACCTACAATTCACTTGACATTGTCTAGGAATGAAACCAAATTATAAATCATGTTTGAGGCTTCTATTGTTGTATTCCTAAGAGATGGACTATTGTCTTATTCCACCTTATCCTTATCTTCTTTAATCAAGTTAGTATACTTATATCTAGTGATAATATCTCCTTGATCTAAGACCAGACTAGTCAATCAACTATTCACTAACCATTATATATCTTCTTTCATCTCATTTAGGAATACATTTAGGATGTCACAAGCTCCTATGCAGTCATATAAATTTTTCTTTTATCCAGCAATACTTATGATACTTTCTTATCTATGATGCTCAATTATTGAAGTTGTTGGCTTAATGTTCTTTATGATAGTGTTCATAATTAGCCATGTGCTACTTTAAGGTTTATATTTGTCTATGCAATATCAATATTTTCATTATCCCTTGTAATGCCTCTTATTATTTCATGTATTTTAGGTGACATCCTACATGCTCCACCTATATGTGAATTTGATTATAGAAATATTTAATAAAATTTGTGGCGAATACCTATCTTTTTATATTCCATTTCCTTTTTTAGTTTTTTTTTATTATTTTAAGATAATTATCTCATCATCCTTCTTCTATATTTCTTGCTCAGTCTTCCTCTTAAGCTCATCCAACTAGACTTAGAAGTTCCTTTCTTGCTTGAACTTTTGCTTCAATTGCTTTCTCTCTTGCTAGCCCTAATTCAACTACTATTATATATATATATATATATATATATATATATATATATATATATATATATATATATATACACACAATCTCCTCTAATTGTTTTTTTAGGTCCTCATTACCTTCTTACAGCTACTAGAGATTGTTTTTTCCTTCTAAGAAACCTCTAGATACTTCTAGAATTGAGCAATTTTATTATATTTAGTCTATATTTCTACTTTGTTTTCCTCCATGACTATAGTTATATCTTGGATATGTCTCTTGTATACTTCATCCTTGATCCACTTGTAGGTTCCTAAGGAATACCACTTAAATTTGTTTGTTTTACCAATTATACTAATATAGGAGACGTCACTTGGAATGATTCTAACATCAACATCCTTGTGATAAAATTTGAAGGGGTTGTGGTTGACCAACTAGACCTATAGGGAAAGCTTCTACAAAAAATATTTGTTGATCTTTTTCCAACTACTTTTGAGATAGGTTGGGGTTAAGGAAGATGACATAAAAATTGTATCGCTCCAAATTTTTTGCATCCCTACCTTCAGACTATTGGATCCGTGCCCGGAAGGAGGATGGGAAAAGGATGATGCAGTACATCGGACGAGAGGACTTTACGAAGGTCCCGCCTCTCAAGGGAGGTGTATTTTGATGATTTTTTGATGGATGGTGGGTTCACCAGGAAACATTTAATGGCAGTTTCCACGCCTAGGTTTTGGAATGTGTTTAGATGAGTTCGTTTTGATCTTAAACATTCATCCTAGGTTTGGTCGAATGAATCTAAATTAAACTACATGAAAATGCAATTTTCATGAATACAGCAAACAAATTTGAAAGCAAAAAACGAGAGAATTTACAGGAGGAAAATGGGGAATACCTGATCCGGATGTCTGAAGAAGATTCTGGCGTTTGAGGCAGTCTGGATCGTCTGGAATTCTACAGAATCGCCTACAATCTGACAGAATCGTCCGAAAATTGACGAGAATCATCCGAGATCTGACGAATTCGTCAGACGAATTCGTCAGAAACCTGCAAAACAGAAAATAGATGCAAAATACAAGAAATCCTACTGTGCAAACAGAGGCAAATTACACCAAATAGCAATATGAATACTGAACAATATTTAAGAACATAAATTAAAGCAAATTACTGTACTTAAATGACAAAACATGATCTTAATATGCAATCTAGGCTAAATGGGTGAACTCCAGATGCAAAATAATGTAAAAACTGAATAAATTGTCTAATTTGCAGCATAAGATGATAGAGAAAAAGGTGAGAAAAACAAACTCCAGGCACTAATTGCCTTGATGTGGATTGCAGTCAAGATCGTCTCGCATCAGTACGAAATCGTCTCGTATTTGACAGGATCGCCTCCGATCTGGACAGGTTCGTTGGCGACGATGGGTGCTGGCTCCGGTTGAAAAATAATGTTGTACCTGCAACAAAATAATATGAAACTAATGCAAATGCAAAGTAGGGATGTTTCAACGTAGGGGGAATCAATTTACCAAGAATTTCAGCCAGGGGTTGGGGAGGGAAAATCCTAGAGGTTAAATAGGCTTAGAGGGAGTTTGTAGGAGGTTGGAGATCATCCCAATTTGGGAGATCTCCAATGGGGGAGGGTCCCAACGGCGCAGAAACGCTTCTGCCCAGATTGGAGACCCGTTGGAACAGATTCCAACTATGCAAATTTAGTTTTGCGACAAGATCTTCTGGACGTCCTAGTCCAGACGAAATCATCAAATCTGGGGTGATATAGTCTGATCGGCGACGATATCGTCAAACGGTCAAAACAACCTCTAAAATTGGCGCGGAAAAGGGGGAAACGGAATACTCGGTGGTTAACGGGCGGTTTGGGAGGTTAAATTTGATTTTAAAATTATTTACTAAGGTGAATGTAAATTTTATAATTTTACTGCGCCAATTTTAGGGTGCTACATTTTGCCCCCTCTTTAGCGAATTTTCCGAAGAAAATGCGTTAAAGATGAGTTCTTCTCGATCTACGAGAAAGCAAAAAAAATTATACCCATTTTTAGGCGACGATTCTTGGTCGAATCGTACGACGACTTACTATGGTGCCCCCTCCGTGTTTTTACCCAAATCGAACGTTTGAGGTAAAAACGCGAAAAAGCAAAAAAATATTGTTGAATACAATTAAGAAAAATAGGGTAAAACCCTAATTCATTTTTACTGTTCATTTTCTGGTTTTAGAGCTTTGAAGCAAAAAATGGTCGAGACAACGCACAGATCTACAGAGGTCCGACGCGGTCTACGGGTAAGGGTCTAAACTTAGTTTAGAACTAATTTAATTTGAATTGACATGCTTTTTAAATAATTTTTAGGTGAATTTTGAGCATCGCGGCCGTTTTTGGGCCGTCGACGTCGTCGGGACGAAATCGTCCCGATTTCGACGAAATCGTCTCAATTTCGACAATTTTGCCCGAGGGCGAAATCGTCGAAAGGGGGACAATTTCGTCAAATTAGAGACGATTATGCTCAAATTTGGGATGATATCGTCCAATAGTGGGCGATATCATCAATTGCAAAAAATTGAATTTTTAACTTGCATTATTGATTACTTGAATTATTGATTAATGATTTGTTTATTGTTTATGTTGCAGAGAGGATTACTAAAGAGCAAGGAGTGGAAATATGGAGGTTTGAGAGATGACTTGGCCGCTCTGACACAAGCAGAACGAGATCAGCTGGCACAAGTCGGCTTACAGCATGTGGCGGAGATGCCACAAGTATCCACGGACATGGGGCTTCTAACAGCCCTAGCAGAGAGGTGGTATTCGAGTTCTTCCTATTTTCAACTATCGACAGGGGAGATGGCTCCCACACTAGAGGATGTATGGAGGATTCTGAGAATCCCCATACAAGGACGACTCATCACTCCTACGACCAATCAGGGCCGCGCTATGGGACGGCTGTGCGGTGACCCAAGCTTCGCCCTAGAGAAGGGTGGAGTTAACATCGATGCACTACGCCAGATGCCTGGGGCATCTACACTCACACGAGTACTGGCTGGGGTAGTTGGTGGACTTCTGTTGTGCCACCAGAGCGGATGCAGGGTACCATGGATGCTCGCAGATGTGATCTGCGATATGCTGGACCATGGGTATAGGTTTGCTTGGGGAAGCTTTGTACTATGCAGATTGTACAGGATCCTGTATGGGGTCGTGTACAAGGGCGGGCGATGTCTGGTCATGACATCGCTCCTACAGGTTTGGTGCTGGGAGCACATTATAGTGCGAAGGCCGATAGGGCTTCCACTGACAGGGGTGGACGGGGAGAGGCCCTGAATCTTCTACTGGTGGCTCTGGAGAGGGTCACAGTGGTGGATCGACCTACCGATGTCCCGAAGGCTACTAGATGACCTAGTCCCAGACCAGATCACCTGGAGGCCGTGGAGGGAGCATCCAGGGTGGGCCGAGGACGGACAGGAGCTGGCTCGCATCAGGCGAGTCTGTTGGTTGAGGATGGAGAGGGGAGAGGTGGAGCTCCACCGCTACGACCGAGTTTTGAGGCAGTTTGATCTACAGCAGGGGATCCCATATCTCAGGGATTATGAGTTTTTTCGGACTATCCGAGATAACACCACTGTTAGCGGGGCTCCTGACATGTAGCAGTTATGGAGTCAGGACGCAGACGATGCCCCCATCCATCCAGTGGATGGGGACGACGCAGGGGTAGCCGATGGCTACGATGCCTGGTACACAGGCATCCACCCTCCTCGGATGACGAGGGCTCAGGGTTTGATTCACGCGGTTGTGCATCGGATAGGGAGGCGGTGCCAAGCAGCGATAGAGGCGGCCCAGGGTCACGACGGGAGAGAGCAGAGGAGGCCACAGGCACAGGAGAGGCCGCGATAGTAGGAGAGGAGGGAGGAGAGACCCCCATCTCCATAGAGGCCACCATCGCCCGATAAGGGAAAGGGTGTGGACACAGGAGAGAGTAGCGAGATGGCTACTCTCCGGGCAGAGAGAGATCGTCTGCAGGCTCAGGTGTAGACGCTACAGGATGCGGCTGCACGACACCATGCTGAGGTGTCACAGCTATGGGATGAGATTGCACGCCTCAGGGCACGGGGCGGAGGGGCGATCTCAGGAGAGTTGACATGGGCTATTGCCCAGTTGACATTCTATCAGACACTGTACTTCCAACTGGTGCCAGAGGTAGATAGACTACCCCTGCCAGCTAACATCGCAGATCCGATCAGGATCGGGTCATCGAGGACCACGTCTCGATCGAGGACTAGGACTACATAGACTGCAATGGGGCCACCTCGTCCACCTTAGGGCGGGGGAGGAGATGAGGCAGAGAGCTCTAGGGGCTCTCGAGGCTAGAGGGCTGCACATTGATGTTGTTTTATATATATTTTTTTGTTTGATAGAGGATTGAGTATGCCGAGGTGCAGATTGTGGCATACCAATCCAGTTTTGATGATGTACATATATTTGTGACATATATAGATGAGATATTTTTGATCATATGACTTGTCTTATGTGATGCTTATGATGCTTTTATGTTTGATTGATTGATTTCATGTGATTATGTCGATGGATATATTATAATTGGAATGTCATGCTTGTAATATTTGAAATGAAATAATCTGATGGAACAATTTGGTTGTTTGTAATGAAAATGTGATAAAAATAAAAAGAGACTTCTAACAATAATTTCAAAGGACATTGTCGCTATTATAGACCATTTCATGGAGTCGCTGCTCACTCGGTCGTCAAGCTAGTCCCATTTATAAAAATATTGTTAAAAGTAAAAAGAGTGCTTAAGAGACTGTCTTAAGACTTTGGTGCAATGGTGCAAATGATGATGATGATGATGATGATTTGTTTTCAGATTTCCGGGAAAATATTATGCATGAAATATTTTTTAAATTATTTTTGCTAGGCATAAATTCCTAAATGTGATAAAATTTGTGAATAATTCCTTAGGAATTATACCATCATTGCAAATTTTAAGGTTGACATAATGACATAAAAATAGTGAAAAAATGGGTTTGCTTTTGAAAAGCATAATTTGTGTAAAATGAAGTCATATGGTTTTTATGATTTTTGACAAAATGGGGAATAAAAATTGTTACAATGGTTTGCGCTAGGCATAGAATATGTAGGTATAGACTTATACCATCATCGCGAAAATCAAAGAAAAATAGATAGTTTTATTGCATGGTTGATTTTTTGATGAACATAAAAGATGAAAATGAGGACTTGCGCTAGGCATACAATTCCAATTTTGGTTTTGGAACTATACCATCGTCGCGAAAGTCAACCAGATATATATGATTTGATTTGTGTAATTTGGAAGAAATTTTTTATTTTTCTAATTCTATAGTTGTCTTTGTGAAAAATAATTGTACTTGATTATTCCAAACAAGTTGCAAAAATAATATTTCAAAGTATTTTGAAGACAAAAGTTAGATTTATAAGGAATCCCATGTGCATATGTGCATTCATTTCCGATCTTGATTTATCCTAATGATAAACCAAATCTCTCAAATACAAATGTGTGTGCAATTGCATTGTTCATTTACCAGTTGTGAGCAAGATACTATGATACAAGTAATTTGAAGAAACCAAATAAGTGTTCATTAACCATGATGTAGATGCATATAACCATATTAGACTACTATGTAGATCGGATTATCAAGAGCTAGCTAATCCATAAGCAGACATAGGTCTGTACAAAAGAAGGTCGCTAATGTGACAGACATATCGCCACGCTAGGAGTTACCCAAGGCCAAGCGGGTTGGGCACAAACCACCTGTTATGGGGCTTACCTCACAATTTTCGAATAATTGAGAATTCCAGGGATTCAAGCTCATCAACCCTTCTTTTCTTTTCAAAGGGTAGGGAAAGGGATTTTATTGCTTTCTTGCTTTCTTTTGAACTTTGCATATTTTTCTTTTGTATTTCTTTTGCTTGATAATGCTTGGAATATTGCTATAATGATATAAAAGAACATTTCTCTTTTCTCTTTTTCTTGAATTTTTCTTTTCTTTTTCTTTTTCTTTGCTAGGGATACTTGCTCGGATTAGCTGTAGAGCAAGGGATTTTTATTCTAGGTAGGGGTGAGCTTGTCCTTTTGCCAATTCTCAAAGATTCTAGACCATGTGCATGATAGGATAGCAGGGGAAACTTTTCGCTCAAGAAATCAGTTCTACTATGTAGCAAAACATGGAAATTACAAATATAATCATTTTATTGTGAAAAGATGTGCTTGGTTTAAGTAAATAACAAGATCAATTCTCTATGCTCAAACTTTATTTAATTGACTTTTGTGGACTTTGATATAAGAGAGATTAGTAATCATGCCAGATAAAATCAAAAAATTTTATTGTTGTGAGTGTGTTAGTGAGGGATGCCAAATAAATGCTAATTTTATCCAAAATAAGTTGAAACATATAACTGCAATAATTGTAAGAAAATATATATAAACATTTTTGAGAAGTTTTGAGAATGTTGACTCTCTCTTTCTTCTGTATATTGTTTTGGTTTCGAAAGAGTCAAGCATATTGTTGTTTTTATATTTTTGAGCAAAAAATTTTAACAACTGCCTTAAAAAAATGCAATAGATAGTTTTTGAAGATTTTTGGAGATTTATGAATGTTTTTGGTGTTTTTGAATTTTTTATAAATTGAAAGAAATATAAGATAGTAATTTTGAACAAATATGGATGAAATGACCAAATTTATGCATAGTAACGTTTAAGGTGCAAAATATTCATGGGTTCTTTAAGTTCTTTACCATCTAAGGTAGATAATTTATATGCTCTTGATTCAAATTTAGCAATAATGATGTATGGTCCGAGCCAGTTGGGCTCAAATTTACCTTTAAGTTCTTTGGTTGCATTTGTATTTTTTTTATTTTCTTTTAAAACAAGGTCGCCAATCTCAAAGGATCGATGACGAACTCTCTTAGCATATGATCTTTTAAGCTTGTTTTGGTAAGCACAGAGATGCTCCAAAGCATTGATGCGTTTTTCATCGAGGAGTTCCAGCTGACTGATTCTACTAGCACGATATTCATCTCCTACTTCGGTATCTTGAAGTAGCAGAGCCAAAGAAGGAACTTCCAATTCAAATGGAAAAACTGCTTCAACACCATATACCAAAACAAATGGTGAAGTTCCCGTGGGGGTTCGAACACTAGTTCGATAAGCCCACAAGGCTGGATATAATTGAATATGCCAGTCACGGCTAGTTTTATTGACTAATCTTTTGAGAATTTTGATTAAAGTTTTGTTAGAAGCTTCTGCTTGACCATTACCCTGAGGATAATAGGGGGTGGACCAGCGATGTTGAATCTTATATTTTTGACATAATTTTTTAACATCTTTATTTTTGAAAGGAGTTCCATTGTCAGAGATGAGATTCGCAGGAATTCCGAACCTGCAAATGATTTGATTAAAAATAAATTTAGAAACTTATGTGCCAGTGCAGGAAGCTAAAGGCATAGCTTCAACCCACTTCGTGAAATACTCAGTGGCAGTTATGATGAACTTGTGTCCATCAGATGACACAGGATTGATTTTACCATTAATATCCAAGCCCCATTTAGAAAATGGCCAAGGAGACGAAATATCCTGCAACTCTTGTGCAGGCGCATGGACAAGGTCAGCATGTTTTTGACACTTGTCGCAATGGCGCACATACTCATGTGCATCCATTTCCATGGTAGGCCAAAAGTATCCTATCCGAAGGAGCTTTTTAGCAATGGCACTACCACTAAAGTGTCCTCCACAAGATCCATCGTGGGCTTCACTCAAGGCTGATTTAGACTCTTCTAAGTTTAAACATCTTAATAGGATACCTTCAAAAGATCTCCTATATAAAGTATTGCCAATTATTACAAATCGACTTGCTCGTCGACGTAATAACCGATGTTGGTTTCGATTAGAATTAGCAGGGAAAGTCCCATTTTGGAGAAAATCAAATATGTCGGTATACCAAGGTTCAGGAGTAGTTTCATTGATTAGAAACACATCCAAAGGCTCTAAGCATGACTTATTTGAAGCGGGTTCCTGGAGTCGATGAATAATGATAGTGGCATATTCGTCGTCTAACTCCAAGGGCAAGAGAGATGCAACGGCGGCCATAGCGTCGGCTGCACGGTTGCTAGTCCGAGGAATGGCTTCCAAGGTGACTTGATCAAACAAGGACATTAGTTGTAAAACATAGGCCTTATATGGGTGAAGTTTATCATCTCTGGTTTGATAAACTTCATTAATTTGATTTATAACCAATTGGGAATCCCCAAAAACTAAGAGGTTTTTAATTTTTAGCGCTAAAGCAACTCGTAATCCAAGGATTAGAGCTTCATACTCAGCATTATTGTTGGTGCAAGCAAAGGTCAGTTTGAAGGACAGAGTAATAAGATGTTTTTGCGGAGATATTAAAATAATACTCGCACCAGCCCCACTCATGCATCGGGATCCATCAAAGTATAAGGACCATTGTTCAACAAGGTCTGCCTCTAATTGGAGGCATTCATCAGGAAACTCGATAATGAGGGGATGAGTAGACTTTAAGGGTGTAGCAGCTAATTGATCTGCTATGATTTGACCCTTAACAGACTTCTATCCTATGAAGGTGAGATCAAACTCGCTTAGAGCAAGAACCCACTTGGCTGTGCGACCCGATAAATAAGGTCGACTCATGAGATATCTTAAGGGATCATATTTGGCAATGACATACATTTTTTGACTAAGCATATAATGTTGTAACTTTTGCGTAGCAAAAACGACTGCTAGAAATAGCTTCTCTAACGCTGTATAGCGGGTTTCATAACTGATGAAGGTTCGGCTAATATAATAATTAGCACGTTCTTGTTTTTCATCATCGAGTTGAGCTAACATAGCTCCTAAGGCAGAGTCTGAAGCAAAAATATAGAGGATAAATGGGCGATCAGATTTAGGCGATGAAAGCACCGGTGGGTTAAGGAGATATTGTTTGAGAAGTTCAAAAGCTTCTCTACATTCTGTGTCCCAATTGAAAGGGACATCCTTCTTAAGAAGTTTGAGAAAAGGACCAGTTTTGTCCGCAAACTTATCAATGAAGTGACGGATAGCTTGAAGTTTACCCTGTAAACTTCGTAATTCAGATATATTAGTAGGTGCGGGCATATCGGTGATAGCCGCAATTTTGAGAGGGTCAATTTCGATACCACGTAAAGAAACTAAAACCCCCAATAGTTTTTTGGACTTAACTCCGAATATACATTTTGTTGGATTTAATCGAATGAGATATTCTCGTAATCAATTAAAGACTTTTCACAAATCATCCAAATGATGATCATCAATAAGAGAGCGAGGTATAATATCATCTACATAATCATGTAGGATATCATGCATCATATCATGAAAAATGTAGGTCATGGCTCGTTGGTAAGTTGCACCTGCGTTCTTTAAGCCAAATGGCATCACTTTCCAGCAAAAGGTACCCCAGGGGGTAATAAAGGCTGTTTTAGCCTGGTCTTCAGGAGCTATCCGAATTTTATTATAACCGGAGAATCTGTCCATTAAGGACATCATCCCAATTTCGACAGTAAAGTCAATAATTTGATCCATGTTTGGAAGAGGAAAGTCGTCTTTAGGGCATGCAGCGTTGATATCTCTAAAATCGATGCAAACCCTAACTTTGGTAGCTTCTTTCTTGGTGACTGGAACTACATTTGAGATCCATTCAGCATAATCAATAGCTTGTATAAAGATAACATTCAGGAATTTTTCTAACTCCCCTTTGACTAGCAAAGCCACTTTGGGATGCATTTTTCTAAGTTTTTGTTTAACCGGTTTAGCATCCGGATGGACCACTAGATGATGCATGACAACAGAAGGGTCTAGACCTGGCATATCTTCGTATGTCCAAGCGAAGACATCTTCATACTCTTTAAGGAATGCAATGTATTTTTCTTGTTTTTTTGGACTTAGTTCTACTCCAATATTGATCATGTGAGGATTGTCCTCAGTTCCAATGTTAATTTTAATGACATTTTCTACCTCCATGTGTAGATCTCTTTCAAAATTAGGTGGGGCGGGTGAAACACCCAATTCTTGTAATTCTTGTAAAGTTAATTTAGATAATTCATTCTGAGGATCAGTGGCCTCAAGTTGGGCTATAGTTGGTATAGAACCATCAAAATAAAACCCATTGTGCAACATCTCTTCAACAGAGACATCATGGAAGATATCTCCTTCCAACTCTTCATCGGGGTTAGCAATCATTTCAGGGTATGCTATGGATAGCATGTTGCATGAAAACGACTGATTATTAAGAAGCAAATCAACATGCCTATCCAAATAATCTTGATAGCATATGAGGTGATCATCCTATTCAAAAGGAAAGGGTTGTCCCTTACTAGGAAATAGGCCCACACCACAGCGGGCAGGCCACGGTTCTACCTCGAAAGGTTCTTTCATGCCATTTTGGAAAGGTCCTAAGCCTTTCCCTTCATATCCCATTTTAAGCATCATGGGTTTAGCTTTAATATAATCATTGGTAAAATAGCACCGAGCGTATCCTTCATGGTGAGTTTTGATATTCTGAGGGATTCTTCCCCAGTCATATCCTTTATAAATGAAGGCACAACTCCCGACTTGGTAAGTACTTCCCATAGGTTGTGGGAGGCCCAAAGTACGAGGAGATGGTGGCAATTTATTTAAAAGGTTTGAATCTTGCATAAAAGCATTCATTTTTTTTGATATGAAGGTTGTAGATAAATCTGGTAAAAGTTCATCAGAAAGGGCATAAGATGTAGAAGGTTTATTACCGATGTCTTGAGATGTGGAAGCGATGATAGATGTGTCTAGAGGTTTTGAATTTGTAGGGGTAGTAGTTGAAGAATTGGTTGTAGATTTGAAATCTTTTTGAGGTTCTAAAGTAATTTGTTTAGAGGGTTGTTGATCTATATAGGAGGATGAAGTTAATGGAGGGGAACTCGGTGAAGTTATGGGTTTATGTTTCACAGTTTTAGATGAAAAATAAGAACTAGGATGTGTGGATGACAGAGCTAGGCAAAATTGCACTCCAACTGGTTCTGCCAAAGCACACATATCAAAAGGTCTAGGGTCACCATGAATAGTGACCAACTAATTTTTAAACTCAAATTTAACACATTGGTGTAAAGTTGATGGGACCGCTCGCATGGCGTTGATCCAAGGGCGACCCAAAAGTATATTGTACGATGCTGGGCAATGTACAATGAACACGGTTGTTTCTAGGGTTCTAGGACCAACTTGCAATGGGAGGGTGATAACTCCACACGTTTCTTGTGTTTCATCATTAAAAGCTTTGATAATCATATTAGTTTTCTTCATTTCATCACTTCTAAAACCAAATCGTTGGTAGAAGTCAAAGGTGCAGATGTTTAGAGATGAGCCATTATCAATCAAAACTCGTTTGACAGCTACATCCCCAATTAAAGCATTAATATATAAGGGATTGTCCTTATGTAAACTGTGTTGTGGGATATCTTTATCCCGAAAATCAATACAATCAATCTCTCGAGTGATGATAGTATTGGCCATAGCTTCAGGTTGAATGTTTTGAGGCACCATCATTTGGCTCAATGTAAGCATTAACTCATCCCTATGGGTGGGAGAGGATCTTAATAAATCTAAGAGGGAAATTCTGGCCGTAGTGTTGGACAATTGCTCATTAATACTGTAAGGGGGTTTAGGTTGAACAATAGGAGCATGATTCCCTTTATTTGGGTTTTTCAAAATGAATGGAGCTGATCCATCGTTCTGGTTTGGTTCTTGTTGGGAATTTTGAGCTTGTTGTCGGGTGACAACTCCGATGGTACCTACAATGTTATAGTGACGACGTTGAAACGGTCTCGATTGAGAATTTATGGCTTGTTCATAAGGAAGGACTACATTAGAAGAAGGTCGAGTAGTGACTCTTTTGGGAAATGGTTCTTCTGGAACATTAGCATCTGTGACAGGTTGAATAGGATCTGATTCGTTTTCAGAACTATTCGATTGAATATTGTCTACTTCACTTTCACTATCTGACTCTATATCACTAGAATCAGAAGTTTGAAAATTATGTAAGGGCCTGGTTGTAACCAGGGATAAGGTTGTGTCAAATATTTGAGAATCCTGAACAGGTAATTGTCCGCTAATGGTTCCTACATATCGGGTAGGAGGGGGAACATTATGATGTTTGATTTGATTGGCCACCTCTTTACCATGTCTTGGTAAAGGGTTTTGGAATATGTCTAGAGTTTGATTGGCGTTTTGATTTTGATTTTGGGGAACAGTATTTTGAGTATTATTAGGAGGGTTTTGTTTGGGTTGGAAGGCTTGCACTTCCATTTCATTATTGTCAATCAAATCTTGTATTTTATGTTTCAACCTCTTACAAGCGTTGGTAGAATGTCCAGGTCCTCTATGGAAATCACAGTGCAAATCAGCTCTATATCCGGGTATAGTTGGGTCAGGTTCCCGGATAGATGGTAATTGGATTAAACCTCTTTCAAGCAGTTGAGGTAAAATAGTTGAAAAAGGTTGGTTTAATCTAGTGAACTCTCGAGGAGGCTTATCAGGAGGTTTCAATATGAATTTTTCTGTTGTCTTTGTTGCATTGATATTAGCAACATTTTCTGTGTCGATGACTCCATCACCGACAACCTGTTTGTTTTTATATTGATTTCTAGATGTTTTCTCATCATCCTTGTTCCTAAGTTGGCCTCTCCGAATGAGGGCATCTTCTACTCTTCGAGCTAAATCTATAGCTTGATCGAAGGTAGTCAAAGTAGCTGTTGATAGCTCATAAGATAGTTGTTCTTGTAAATTGTTGATGAAAATGTCTAACATTTCCCTATATGGTAGCACAAAGTGCAGTTTTCCTGTCAATTGTCTCCATCTAGCTAAGAAATCGGCAAAGCACTCATCCTTATCTTGTTTTATATTGTATAGGTCTTTAATAGTTACATGCCTCTTGATGTAGGCACTAAATTGATGGACAAATGATTCAGCTGTTTCTTCGAAGTTTCTTAAAGAATGAGTGGGCAATTGATAGTACCACTCTAATGCCATTCCACCTAAACTTTTCGGGAACATTTTTAGTAATAGCAAGTCGTCATGCGATATGTCATGACATGCTATCCTAAACATGCGAAGATGTTCTATGGGATCTTCGGTTCCTTTATATATAGGCAGAACAGGCATGGGAAAATGTTTAGGGTATGGTTGAGCTACAACTATGGGATCCAAAGGTTGACTATAGATCTCTCGATAATTATACGAGGGACGGTAGGGATCTATCTAGTCCATACGTGAAGCTAATTGTTTCACCATGGCTTCCAGATTACTAGTTTGCCCCCCATATTGATTTGGTAGGGCATTGACATGAGTGTTATGAGCGTAGGATGGAGGAATATGCAGATTAGATGCCATATTACTGTTGTGTAAATTATTGGTAGGAAAAGTATTATGGAGGAATTTTGAAGCTGTATTATGTTGTATTCCAGATTGTTGAAAGTTTGTATTTGGCTTAGTTTTAGGTTTCTATTTATTTAAAGTATTTTTTTCAATAGTTTGGCGGAAAAAAGTAGTGAAGGGAATTTTATTTTGTGCGGGAGTGATTTTAGGTTGAGTAACAGGTTCCTTAGGAGGTTGGGTAACCTGTTGTTTTGACATGCTTTGGGCTATAGTGACCATATCCACATTGGATGGTCCACCCTTGTCACTTTCTTGATCAATGAAAGACAAGGGATTAGTCTGCATATGGCACATATATTCCATGGTTGCTTGAGTTTTACTAATTTGCCCTTTATCAAGGCGAATGGCCACATTAAGGTCATCAATGTTTTCCATGAGAAATCTCTTGAAATGCTCTGCATTGTCAAAGGCAATATTTCCATTTGGAGCTACTCTAGGGGATGAGGATCCATCCTCTTTAACATTTGCTTCTTGTTCTTTATCTTCCCCTAAGTCTTCATCTGATTGACCTAGAGTTTCTCCTTCTGGATTTGTTTCTCCAAGAAGGACATTTGGGTTTTCAGTTGTATCTTGTAACCAATCTTCTCCTTCTCCTAGAGTTTCTTTACCATTCCTAAGTTTAGGCATGGTGCTAAGTTTTGATTTTAGCAAATATATATATATATATATATATATATATATATTTATATATATATATATATATATATATATATATATATATATATGCAACAAATTAAGAGGTATATATTTACTATATACCTACTATAATATTTGAAATTGAAATGTTTAAGTTTTTGCTAAGTTTTTTGATTTTTTTAGTTTTTCTTTGAAACAATATAATAAAGACAGCAAATGAAACAATAGATGCATGCAATAATAAGACTGAAATTAAATGAGCTAGTTTTCTATGAATAACTTATGAATATCATTAATAGGTTCGAGTTGTTCAAGGGTCATGAAATGTTCTTCTTCAAATTGAAAGTTTTATTTTAAGAATTTGATGAAAAGGGCTATGGAAATACCATGTATTTCAGATTCTGGTTTATAATAATAATTCTCATGACAATATTCACGATACCACATAGCTCTAGGAGTTTTGTTCCATCTTCTTCTAATCATAAGATCGGTTTCTAAGGAACCTATATGATCTAAAAATGGGAGTACCATGATTCTGTCATTGAGATATTCCTTGGAAGCTAAAAATTTTGAAGATACAAGGGCTTTCCTATAAGCTAACCATCTATGGCAGGCTCTCTGAAGTTCATGATAAAAAACTAATTGATGAGGATCCAGGATTCTATCCAAGACTAGCCTCTTAATCTGTTTAAGTTGTGTGGACCTAGATGAGATGATACTAAGTCTCTTGTCAATTTCATCCCACAAGGATTGATTTCTACTCATTTTAGGGATACTAAGGACAAAATTAACTTCTATATCTACCAATTGATTTTCTACGTTTATAGTAACTGCTAACCTCTTTTTAGGAGCTACCATCTAAACATGACTTTAAACCTTAAATGTTTTAAAATGCATCTAAGTTTTAGTTGTTCTAAATTTTTTGTTTTTGTTTTTGTTTTCAAAAGGTTATGATGCATTCACGTCGGGTTCACCAAAATGTATCGCTCCAAATTTTTCGCATCCCTACCTTCAGGCTATTGGATCCGTGCCCGGAAGGAGAATGGGAAAAGGATGATGCGATACCTCGGACGAGAGGACTTTACGAAGGTCCCGCCTCTCAAGGGAGGTGTATTTTGATGATTTTTTGACGGATGGTGGGTTCACCAGGAAACATTTAATGGCAGTTTCCACACCTAGGTTTTGGAATGTGTTTAGATGAGTTCGTTTTGATCTTAAACATTCATCCTAGGTTTGGCCGAATGAATCTAAATTAAACTACATGAAAATGCAATTTTCATGAATACAACAAAAAAATTTGAAAGCAAAAAATAGAGAATTTACAGGAGGAAAACAGGGAATACCTGATCCGGATGTCTGAAGAATATTCTGACGTTTGAGGCAGTCTGGATCGTCTGGAATTCTACAGAATCGCCTACAATCTGACAAAATCATCCGAAAACTGATAGAATCATCCGAGATCTAACGAATTCGTCAGACGAATTCATCAAAAACCTACAAAACAAAAAATAGATGCAAAATACAAGAAATCCTACTGTGCAAACAGAGGCAAATTACACCAAATAGCAATATGAATACTGAACAATATTTAAGAACATAAATTAAAGCAAATTACTATACTTAAATGACAAAACATGATCTTAATATGCAATCTAGGCTAAATGGGTGAACTCCAGATGCAAAATAATGTAAAAGCTGAATAAATTGTCTAATTTGCAGCATAAGATGACAGAGAAAAAGGTGAGAAAAACAAACTCCAGGCACTGATTGCCTCGATGTGGATTGCAGTCGATATCGTCTCGCATCAGTACGAAATCTTCTCGTATTTGATAGGATCGCCTCCGATCTGGATAGGTTCATTGGCGACGATGGGTGCTGGCTCCGGTTGAAAAATAATGATGTACCTACAACAAAATAATATGAAACTAATGCAAATGCAAAGTAGGGATGTTTCAACGTAGGGGGAATCAATTTACTAAGAATTTTAGCCAGGGGTTGGGGAGGGAAAATCCTAGAGGTTAAATAGGCTTAGAGGGAGTTGGTAGGAGGTTGGAGATCATCCCAATTTGGGAGATCTCCAACGGGGAGGGTCCCAACGGCGTAGACACGCTTTTGCCCAGATTGGAGACCCGTTGGAATAGATTCCAACTATGCAAATTCAGTTTTGCGACAAGATCGTCTGGACGTCCTAGTCCAGACGAAATCGTCAAATCTGGGGCGATATTGTCTGATCGACGACGATATCGTCAAACGGTCAAAACAACCTCTAAAATTAGCACGAAAAAGGGGGAAACGGAATACTCGGTGGTTAATGGGCGGTTTGGGAGGTTAAATTTGATTTTAAAATTATTTACTACAGTGAATGTAAATTTTATAATTTTACTACGCCAATTTTAGGGTGCTACAAAAATATCTATGACAATTCAATCTATCTATACCTTTACCCTTTGTAGTTGATCATCTATTTTGTCTACATCCTATTTCCCTTGGTACTAAATGAACTCTAGTGGAAATTATGTAGCCGCATTGGGCAACTTTGCCATAAGATCAACCCTCAACATTGTTCAATATGACCTCATGGATGATCCTAGCAAACTGATTACTTGTTGACCTAACTAAGTGTATTATTTTACAAAGGAAGTACCAAATTATCGAGCCATCAATTCAAAACTAGTGAATTCCAATAATGCATATGAAGGCATAATATAGGACACCATCAATGACGTGGTTTGATATGGCATGACTATAGTGGATGACTATATGGTGGATAATGTTACGAATTGATTCATTATAATATGTGATGATTGTATGATATGGATGAATACGTTGATAGAAATAAAAGTGCACTTTGATAAAATGGATGGTATGGATGATGATGATTGTGCAACAAATGACGACCTGGATGATGAAGTGCGTAGTTTCATAGACATTGCTACAATTGTGGCTATACTAGATGTTGATGGGATAAATACAATAGAAGAAGTAGGTGGAATTGAAGAAGAGGGAATAGAAGTAGAATATGACGAGAGAGAAAAAGTAGAAACATAAGAAGAGATAGAAGGAAGTGAAGTGGGTGTGATTATAATAGTGGTAGTAGAAGACATTTGGGTACCTAAAATAACATTGTTTTTCTTTGTTGTTTATTGCTTGACAGAGCTAATTTTAACCATTTTATAAGCCTCCTTGATGACATTATATGTCTCCTATATCTAACCATGGTCACCTTCAATTCTAATTTTCATGGGATATTCCCCTCCCACATCCATCTCCTCTTTAGTCTTGACGATGATTTTTCCTTCTTCCATTTTCCTCTTTTTCATCTTGAGAGATTAATGGACCAACCATAGCATCCAAATTTCTTTTGTTCTATATGGTATCAAATAATATACCACATTTATCAAATACCTTCTCTTTTACTATGATAACTACTATTTCAATTGCCTCACTTATAACTACCATGGTTGTTAGTATTGTTGATAACTCCTTATGTGGCAAAGTGTGAGTGGTATCCTAGGATACAGTTTGTGTGCTTTTATGTATTTGTTCCTTATTCTTTAGATTATACCTACCCTAGGTTTTAAAGAACTTATTTTTAAATCTTCCTTTCAAGTTTTGTTTTTCATTAGTGCCTTTTTCATCCTTCATTCTTTGAAATGCAACCATTTTCTCATGGATCCGCTGGGAAGTGTCTCTCAATGACATAACTACCTGGTGGTTAGACTTCCATGTAAATTGAAATTATTTTTCACCTTATCCTCCTTATATAATATTAACTATAGTAGAGGATTTTATTGAAGCTCTATAACTTTATATTTCCATGCTTCTAAGGTATCGATTTTTTCCATGGTTGTCTCCTCATTTAAGTTCCTCAATTTTTCAATGATAGTATTTTTTCATGTACATTCAAGATATTAATTGCTTTCTCCATCAAAGTCCTTAATAAAATGAAATCCAAATCATAGGATTAGATATTTTGTAGTTTATCAACCCAAGCATATTTAATCTCTTTCGTAGTTGATTTGTATATTCTCTACTTATGGGACTTGTGTTTAGGTATTTCTCTTGAGTAACAAAGAGGCTTGATTTTTTCTACCCTTGCCATACTATTGACTCGTGATTATACATTGGTTGTCCTACTTTATTATTGGGTTTTAGTGTTGGTTGTGCAAATAGCTATGGTCATGGGTTCAAAATTTAGGGGTTGGAAGTATTAGGTACAAGTAAATAAGCTTGTTGTGGTTGTGTTGGTGGTTGATATTGACAATTAGATGGAGAATGTCATGTATGTTGTAGGTTTTTCTATGATTGATTGGATTATTGTTGTTGAGGAGAAGTATTTTGTTGATTCATCCAAGGGTTTTGATTTTGGAAAGGTAGTCATTACCATCCTTATGAAGACCAATCATTCAAAAATGAGAAAAAGAATATGAAAATGGTTGAAATATGGAATTATACCTTGATTGTTTTATTAAGGCTACCATGGATTCCTCTAGTTGTTGCACTAGACCTATTTTACTCCTTGGGTTTCAATGTGGTAAGTTGATTTGATTCTAGGTAGCATGAGGCAATTGTTTGCCTTGTGATCCTACTAAAAAAGGCTATATATTTTGACTTTCTCCAATGGGCATTCATGTTTCACATGTTTCTTTATGCACCTCAACTAAAAAATTGCCAAACCTTTCTTTGAATTCTCTTGCTACTTCTTGTCTTGAAAAGTGTCTAGTTGAGTACCAAGGAAGAGGGAAAATTCATTTTAAAAGCATCAAGTAAAGTTTTTATTTCAACTCTACTGATTATAGGTGAATTTTTTGCTATTGAAACAACACTTCTACTTAGTGTTTTATATTTCCTCATGTTATATCATGAGTAGTTTTGGATAAGAGTTTTAATGTCCTGAAAATTGGCATGATAAATATCTTCTCCAACCATTAAGTTCAAATCTTCTATACATTCCTCCCAAATTTATTACAAGAAGATAACCTTCAAGGTCTTTGATTTCAAACTCGAGTGCTTAGACCA
Organism: Wollemia nobilis; assembly: GCA_028583015.1. Classification (NCBI taxonomy): domain Eukaryota; kingdom Viridiplantae; phylum Streptophyta; class Pinopsida; order Araucariales; family Araucariaceae; genus Wollemia; species Wollemia nobilis. The sequence continues at coordinate 9,969,313 of JAQPPZ010003784.1, read as the reverse complement.
CTAAAGATTAAATTAAAATCTTTCAATGTCGTATTCTAGAGTTTCCTCTTCTTTTTGTGTTAGCTTAAGGACTTCATCTATAGCCTCTCTAACCTTACAATAATCTTTATATTTTTCTATAAATTATGCCTTCATGTCACTCCACATGTTGATGTTCTTTCCATCCAATTCCATGAACTAGAGAAAATCTATATCCTTGAGTGTTGTTAAAAAGAGCTTGAGTTTTTGTGCATCAATTTTGTAGTCATAATTCTAGCATAATATGTCAAATTTGAAGAGAAAATATTTGAGTATTCTATAATTAGCTTGTGAAATATGGGAAATATGGAAGGTAAAATATTATTCATCCCAACTTCCTCTTTAGATTCTTGAATAAGAAACTCAAATGCTTCCATAGTTTGAGTTTCTTTTGCCATATTTGCTAAAATTTGTACTACATAAGGTGTTGAGTAAATACTCCCTTGATGATAGACTGGTTTCAAAATACTAGCCTAATGTTTTAGTCAATTGTAGAGTTACCTCAGGTGGTAATTTTTCTATAATAGGTCGTTCTCTTAGCTACCTAACTATAGAGTGATTACTTAACTGGGGAGAAGCAATGCTTTTAGGCCTAGTGGCATTTTTTGATATAGACTCAAAAATAGACTCAAATTTAAGTAGAGATCCTTCAAACAATCCTATGAGATCAATAGATCCCATAATATAAACTACAACTCCTTCTCCAGGTTGTGCTTGCTCACTGATTTCTTTTCCTAATTTGGTTGTCCAAATGAATTTGGTGCTTTTACCAATTTCATTCCCTACACTGATCCTTGTATTATGTGATAAAAACATCCTCTTTCATCCCTAGTTAAAGACTTGCAACATTGCATGGATTAATGTGCAACTACAAATTAAAAAGAAAAGCACCTTGCAAAGAATCATTTGGGTTGAATTTTGACCATCAATCCAACATATCATTGTAGTGTATAAAAGCTCTAAAACAATAATAGTTTTAGCACCTCCTAGCAATAGTGCCAAAAGTGATGAGCACTAAGTATATAAATTTAGGTAGGTACAATTACGAGACACTGGGCACTATATATGAATTACAATATCTAGTAGATTACCTAACCCTATATACTTGTATGGATCAATTCTAGTTTGTCTAATTTTTTTAATGAAGTTCAAATAATTTAAGATTTATTATTTATCTACATAAGGTTTTTATGTTAGTTAAAATTTAAAACACATTATTTATATATTCATTATTTTTTTGGTTTTTTAAGAGCTAATTTTTAAAAGAGAAATGAATCATGTCAACTTCTTAAACACTTGAATTTAGTTTGACAAACAAAATGTTGAAGTTCACCCATAAAATTCAAACTTTAATATACAATGAAAAACATTTTATTGCCCTTCACCTTGCTTGTCGTGGCTTATTGTTAATAAGTATGAGGAATCCTATATAAATAGGTTGAGAACTTGTACTTTTAAGCCTACCACCTATTGGAACAAAATCTACCTTCGGTTAATAGTGTTGTGCCTTAGACTTTGCCAACATTGAATAGACAGATCTTGCTTGAGATCATCTGTCTAGTCTCCAGAGAAGGTTGGTTCCTTTGAGTTTTTTAGAGAAAATGGGAACAAGAGATAAGGGAAATATAGCCTAAGCTAGAACTTTTCTCACGGTACATATTAGACAACAACAAACATTGATGATGCAGATTACTACTTTCAGAGTTTTCTTTATATCTTCTTATAGAAAACACGAATTCTTGAGTGCGACTTTTAGATGTTCGTCTAAATACATGTAAATATCTTTTAATGTTCAACTCTAGAAACAAGGTTTATACGTGCACAATCCAGATTTTAGAACAGATACATTATAAAACTTAGAATGAATAAAAGTTAAAACACCAGATACATACACTTGCACACAGAAGTTTCGGAAGCCAGAAGAAGAAATATTTTATTGCTTGTAATCCAGTACATGTACATCAAGCTCTGTAAACGTCCAAGAGCCGACCCTTTTTCATGGTCGACTCACTCCTATTTATACCCTAAAAAGAGTATCTTCTACTATGTACATTTAATTTCTTCAATCAATTACAAGTAATTGTCTACAATTTCTAAGAATATACAACGGATTTCCCGTAGATTGGATAGATTTCCTTCTGGCTAAATTTAGATGAGCTCGTTATTCTACAATCATCCAAATGGACCTTCCAGGTTATAATCAACTGACCATTCTTCAGAAATCAGCACCTGATGTCAGTGCATGTCCCAGTTGCCAAAAATATACTCTGTTTCCTTGGCAAAAATCGGACATGTCGCGAAATCGTGACACTCTTGTTTCTCTGCCTACCTGCCCTTTTTGAGTCACGAAAATGCAACATGTCGTGAAATCGTGACATTTCTATGTCTTCAGCTTGATTCTTCTTCTTGCATCGCGAAAATGCGACATGTCACGAAATCGTGACACTTCTGCCTCTTTGTTCTCTTTTGTTGCTTTTGGCCATGAAAATGCAACATGTCGCGATATCGCGACACTTTTTCCTTCTTGCTCTTTCTCTTCTCTTTTGGCCGCGAAAATGCAACATGTCGCGATATCGTGACACTTTTTCCTTCTTGCTCTTTCTCTTCTCTTTTGGCCGCGAAAATGCAACATGTCGCGATATCGCGACACTTTTTCCTCCTTGCTCTTTCTCTTTGCTTTTGCCCGCGAAAATGCAACATGTCGCGATATCGCGACACTTTCTCCTCCTTTCTCCCTTTTTTTGCTCTTAGCCGCGAGAATGCAACATGTCGCGATATCGCGACACTTTTTCCTCCTTGCTCTTTCTCTTTGCTTTTGCCCGCGAAAATGCAACATGTCGCGATATCATGACACTTTTGCCTCCTTGCTCCCTTTTGTTGCTCTTAGCCATGAGAATGCAACATGTCGCGATATCGCGACACTTTTTCCTCCTTGCTCTTTCTCTTTGCTTTTGCCCGTGAAAATGCAACATGTCGCGATATCGCGACACTTTTGCCTCCTTGCTCCCTTTTGTTGCTCTTAGCCGCGAAAATGCAACATGTCGCGATATCGCGACACTTTTGCCTCCTTGCTTCCTTTCTGTTGCTCTTAGCCGTGAAAATGTAACATGTCACAATATCACGACACTTTTTCCTCCTTGCTCCTTCTCTTTGCTCTTAGCCGCAAAAATGCAACATGTCGCGATATCGCGACACTTTTACCTCCTTGCGGTATTTTGCTTTTTCTTTGATCTTTAGCATATGGGCCACTTCGGTCTTCTTGGAAAATATGCAAAAAGGTGCATCAGCTGTTTTTCTGTAGTTAGTCACTTTTTGACTAACATTCTTGGCGCCTTTCGGGGGAATTTTTGCTCGCAAAAATAGAGACCAGGCCTTCATCCATTGGGAAACGGAGTCACCAGCATAGTTGCGAAAAGTAAAATTTCGAGTGGAAAAACAAAGATAAAAGAAAAAGAATGCACTTTGGAATATAGGTGATCTTTACCTTATCAGAACCTTTCTTTTACCGCTTAGGGACTTAACCTTTGTCTGAAGAACACAAAAATTCAATTCTGGGAGCTGGTCCCAGCTCTGGCTGCTGGCTGCTGCCCCTGATGTTTAGATCTTCTGATTTTGTCCATGGCTGCAATTATCTCTTGATAAGTTTTGCACACTTGATTCTAGTCTTCATCTTCTAAATCAGAAGAATCAATGAAAAGTTGATAGACATACTGCAATTCTTCCACTTTATCATAAGAAATGATCTTTTGTTTTAAAACCAGTTCTTGTAAGCAGGTTTTAATCTGTGTTAGCTTCTGGATCATTTCCATGACCTGCGTTTCTTCTACAGGTTCTTGCCAGTCGTCTATGTCTGTTTCATCTTCAACAAAATATTTTATTGATGCCGAAAGGACTTCTTCCTTCAAAACTTTTGAACCATCATCCCAGAGGTAAGGAAGCCCATTATGAATAGCCAAATCAAGATTTTGGAGCAACCCTTTCGCTTCGTCTTCAAGCTCGTGCAGAAACTTATTTCCCTGTGCTATCAATTTAAACTTCCTAAAGAAGTTCTTTGCTGCTATTTTAGCTTGAGACCAGGCTTCGCTTCTGAGTTTGGCTTCCATGCTTCCTGGCATCTTTTTTGACAAAATCTGAATTTTAGTAGCCGCATCCTCTCTTTTCAATAAAAATGCTTCGGCAGCCTCAAATTCCTGTTTTACTACTTCGGTAACTTCCTTTACTTTAGCCAAATACAACAATAAAGGTTTAGCCTTTAATACTAAAAACAACAAATCTTTTAACAATTCCTTCCTCATGCTCTTTACTTTATCTTTCAAAAATTCGGAAGGGGCATTTTGTTGTTCGACCAACTATTGTTGTAGCTGCTGTATCTATGTATGTAATGCCTGAATCTGAGCTTCTGCTATACTCAACTTTTCTTTACCTTTTTCCACTTCACTGGCAGCAGCACTGAATTTACCCTCCCATTTTTTAGCCTCTAAAGTAAGAGCCTTCTCTACTATTTTTTGCTCTTTCACTACAGCCTCTAATTCCTTTCTCTTCTCCTTTTCCTTCAAAAACATTTCTTGATAGTGTCCTCCCTGTAAGTATATAGTCCCAAAATGTGCTTGGGATTTCACCCACTCATCTTGCATAGGCAGTTGAGATATATCTTCGTTTATCTCTTCTGCCTGGTAATCTTCCACAGTCATTTCTCCCTTTGATTTCTTAGTAATGGGAGTTAATTTCAACTTCTTCCTTTGCATATTGGCTGGATCTAAAGCAATGATTTCTCTTACAGTAGCCGGTGCTTTAGAATCTCCAGCTGCATGTGAAGTCCACCAATCTAAAGCATTCCTGCTCACCCTTTTTAGATTTTCAATCTTGGCCATGGTGGAATGTGACTCAGTCCCTTGAGAAGTTGTAACTCCAGCCGCTGGGATGTCAATGCTAGGGAGAAATGGAATGGGAGCAACTACGGACCCAATATTTAGCGGACTCTGGGAAGATGCTGCCATTTCTGGGAGAACAAGGTAATTTTTTGGCAAGGACATTATATTTTTGTCGATTTTAGAAAAGGAAGGAGAATTACAATGGGAATGAGTAGGAGAATGAGAAGAAGAAAGTGAAGAAAGCATACCTATTTCCGGTTGGACTGGTTGTTGGTGTCCTTCTTCTTCTTCATGTTCACTGATGACAATTTCTTCACTCTGCATTTTTTCCTCATCAGGAGTTTTATTTTCTTCATCACTTTCGTCTAAGTTTATAATTTGTTTCTCCTGCTGCTCTTCTACCGTCAGGATCTCCTTTTTAACCAAAATTTGTTTTTTATTTTCACTCTTTTGGCTCTCTTGAGCCGAACTGGGTGGGCCGCGTGGGACTTCCTTATGTGAAGTTTCATGCTCAACGTTCTGAGCATCTGCATCGGTGTTTCCTTCAGTTGTATGGGCTGGTTCGCCTTCCTGAGTCTCTTTCCCTGAGTCGTCCTCTGTATCTTGAGGCTCTTGATCACTAGACAAAGTTTGAATAATACTCTTGTCTTTTCTCCTATCCGCCATCATTTTCAATTTCCTCATTCTTTCTGCTACGGGTTCATCAGATTCTGTACCCGAGTCTGTAGGTGGAACGAATTTTACAACCTTTGAGGAATGATGTCTGGATGTCAGGGTATCTGCCCCAAGTGCTAGATGCTTCTCTCTTTGATGGACTAGAATAGGTTCAACTCTCCCCTGTCCTTCTTTGCCCAACCCTTTTCCATCATAGCCCATTTTCAACATCATTTGGGCGGCCTTCGAACTATAAGTCTTTCCTTGTTCTTCAGTAAAGACCTCTTCTATCGACCTTTTCCTAGCTGTCCTAGGTTTGGTCTGAACAAGGGGAAGATTCTGAACCTCTGTAATCGCTTTTCCCTTACCAGCTTCAGGCTGCTGGGATTTCTCAGGTGGCTGGGACACTTCGGGAGCAGAAGAATGACCACTTCCTATGCTTGGAGGGATTCTAACAGGGAAACTTCCTCCCCAGGAGTCATGGTGTTCAACATACCGAGTTTCGAACAGATTGTCATTTTTGGTGGGATATCTTGATGAAATAAAATTTGTCTGAACTCTCATTACCCACCATTCCCGAATTTTTGCCACATCCCAATCCGGCCTATTCTTCTGAATCTGGGCGATTTTTCTCTCCGTCAACTGATGAGCCTTTTTATTTTCGGGGTCAAACTGAACAATTACTTCATAAAAATCATGCCAAGGGGGCAAAGGCTCCATCTTCTCTATGTGCCACTCCAAGGGTTCATCTTCTGTATTATTCCTATTTTCTTCAATATCATCCCTGATTTTAACATGAAATTATTTTTTATGTGTTTTATTCAAGATGGACTGTCTTTCAGCGAACCTGTTTATGGGGTCATATTTCCATCTTTGCGGAATCTCGATAAGACCCAATTTTCTTAAATACTTCGCTATCTGTTCATTTTGCCCCTTCCTTGAAATAGTAATCCCTTCAAAACTAAAGGGCATATTACAGGTACTGGTTTTCCCAATTCCAGTCCCGAATTTGACATTAATGTTTTCTGTTTGCCTTACATATTCTAAGGCAAAGATTCTATCAGTCACATAATGGGGAAGTAAAAAGGGTTTGTCTGTAAACCCATACAATCTGATACACACTCCTTGTGTTAGGATAAACCAATCCCCCTCCTCTGCAAACTTGGTTTGCAATACCTTTTTCGCTTTGGGGGTCAATCTTGTTATTTTCCCATACATGATTTTTAGTGCAGGGCCCAAAAATTCCCTATTGAAATCATAATACGATTCGGATTTGTATAACACATTAGTCCATTCATATACTGGAAAAATTTCTCCCTTTTCATTCTTATCATTCTTTGAAATGAAAGCTAACTCTTGAGACATGAAATAAAAGAATAACCATACCAAATATGAAGTGTATCTGAAAGAAAACTGGGTGCCAGCCTTCAATGCTGCCAAACCCTCATGAATTTCTGCACTTAAGAACCCAGGCCAGTCAAAGAAAATAGGTCTCACACTCCTGCTCATAACAGCTGAATCATACATTTTGGGGTTCGACAAACACTCTGCTACAACCACCTGCCATTTTTGAACCTTTTCATCATTTTTTAGTCCCGCAATCATGGCCAAGATGGAATATAGTTCAGGGTTTTTAAAAGTTGCCCTATCAATTGGGGGTTCTGGTGGATTTGCCCCTTCTGGAAGATCTTTTAGCTGAGTGGCTAGGAAACCCCTCACCTTTTTGGATGAGCCAAAATATGTAGCCTGTTCTAAGGGGTCGAATTTCTTAGGTTCTAAGGGAGGGACACGACCCGCAGTGAAAGTAGAAACAAAAGCATCTTTGGACAGAGGAAAAAGGACCTTCCCTAAAAAATCCCTAACTTTTCTCCCTTTTTCATCATAGAAATTTGCAATTGCCCTTACCAGTTCTAGGCAGGGATGGACAGGAATATATACATACCAGTACAAGAAATAATGGTATGCAAACGTTGAAGGAGAAGATGCAGAAACCCCAGTTGCTACCCGGTTCTTTATATTGCTCCGAATCTCCGTCGGGTCCTTCCATGTTATTATCGTATCTGCAATCTGGGAGTCTCTGTCAATAAAACTAGCACTGTTTTCTTCCCTTCTGTTCACTACCGAAGTAGTCGAGGGTGATGAGGTAGATGTTGCCTGGTCTTTTGCCTTCTTTGGAGCCATTACGAATTATCAGGTATGCAGATTTTGAACCTCCTCTGATTACTTCACAATTCTTTCCTCACTATGCTATAGTGCAGTGGTATAACAGTGGCTGGCGAGACTTCTGGCTTCCCAAGCGTCACAGAGACAATTCCTCACTTATTTTCTTCTCCAAGAGCTTTGAGCAAGTTTGCAAATGGCAAAATGCCTCTCTGAATCTTTGAATTTAATTTTATATCACCTAGGAGGACATGCAAAATTAATGCATTAAATGACGGTTGGTTGATTTGATTTTGTCTGTCTTTTCTTAAGTTTCCATTCTTGCCATCTTTCTTAGGGAACTCCTAAAAACGCTCGCCGGCTCATTAAAAACCCACTTGGGGACTTGAAATTATCCCATGCCCAAAAAGATGCTAACTGACAAATTAATTATCTTCTCCCACTGGACTTCTGGCACGTGGTTGCTTTAAAAAAACATTTTGCGGTGGAAATTTTTTGGAAATATCCCGAGGAACACACACAACATATTTCAAAACTTTCTTTTTATTCATCCCTTCTCTGTGGCAGCCCCAGATTTTTGAAAATTCGAAATAATAAGGGCGAATTTTTCCCTCCATATTTTATTCAAAATATCGGACCCCGCTAGTCCGCAAAAAAAATGATTCTTATTAGGCCGTAAAAAGGGAAATATTTACAAAACTCCAAACTTATAATATACTGTACATATAATGGTGATCTGTAGCTTTTACTGGAAATACAATTTTAGGTGAAAAGCATTCACCGTGATGGGTAGAACCCATCCATCTTGATATTTTAACTGGAAGTCATTGAATTGCTTTTCTAAAAAATGTTTGGAATGGCCCCTCCCAGAACGCATCAAACTTGTCATGGTGTCCTGGCTTTGATTTCTTGACATTCCATTTTAATACCAGGTCACCTGTTTTGAATTTCTTGAAAGTGGTTTTCTTATCGAACCACCCGACTGTTTTTACCATATGCTTTTGATGATGATCGTAGGCCTGTTCCCTACATTCTTCAAGCTGCAGAAGTTGCATCAGTCGGGCATCCATTGGATGACCTTCATCTTTGTTAACTAAAGAACACAAGCTTATACTGAGAGGGGGGGTGAACAGTATAAGACCACTTTTTACTTTTCCTTTCAAACAACTTTCAATTCAATAAAATACAGTATAAAGATAGCAGTAACAACAACAGTAATCAAAACAATGCACAAAACACCAACCACAAAGTGACACAGCAATTTACGTGGTTCACCCAAGGTGGGCTACTCCACGGATAAAACTTTCCTCTAAAAGTTATATCAAAGTCCTCTGGGAATCCTTCCCGATTACAATGTTTATGAGCCTCGGCTCAAAGGAGATACCTTCCCCTAATTCTTCTTTGTTGGTGATCCTCTAGAAGACCTCTATCTCCTCTTCCCTTAGCAAGTGGAACTCTATCCACATAAGACACCTGTCTTCCCTGCTCTAGCTGGAGATCTCTGTCCTCAACTCTATCACTGCAAAGTTGGTCCTCTTATCTGCACCAAACACAGTCCTTCGATCTGGCACAATTGTCCTCTTCCTCTGTTCTTTTCCGCACTTGGTCGAAAGCAAATTTTCACTGTCTGCACAACTACAGCAGCACAGTCTTCTCAAAATACAGCAGCACTATCTTCTCAACATTTGTGCAAACACAGTAGTGCAATCTTCACAAAATGTAGCAGCACTATCCTTGCAACTTCTACGTAAACACAGTAGCACAGTCCTCACAAAATACAGCAGCACTTCAGCTATCGAACTCCTCACTTCTGCACACTGTCTTCGAATGTCACAATACCAACAACTTCTGCTCCTTTGCACATCCACCGCAGCACAGTCTTCGCATACTCTGCTTTCTTTACACAGCCTGTGTAAATACTGCAGCACTTGATCGCACAACAACTTATGCGCCTATGTGCAACCACAACAGCACCCTCTTCGCACAGTCTGCTTCTCCTCGATCGAACTTCTTCCCACACTCTGCTTCTGCAAAAATTGCACTTCGAACGCACACTTCGATCGATTCGATACGACTGCTCTTTGTGCACAGCAGACTTCTCTTGCACAAACTCGACACTCACATTCGATGCTTGAAACTCGAAAATAGTCCTCCTTTTATAGCAATAATTCATGATTAAATTCTTGATCTTAGTTGGCTGTATATCCCTAAAACAATCGTCGGTTGCACAACCCCACACTTCGTCGGCTCAAGGTTAACTCCGTCGGCTTCAACCGCCTCTGTTGTTCTATAGCTTTTCTAGCATGAAACTTCAACATGTCGCGATATCGCTACGCCTTTGCCTACCGTACACCTTGTATTACTTGCTGTCATGAAATCACGACACTACTACCTATCGTGCGCCTTCTTTGGTTTGTTGTCATGAAATCGTGACACTACAGCCTGCCGTACACTTTCACTAGCTTGTTGTCACAAAATCATGACACTGCAGTCTGCCTTACACCTTGCTTTAGCCTGTTGTCGTGAAATCGTGACACTCCCTGACTTTGTTGACGTCATCATGTCTTCTATCATGAAATCGTGACACTGTAGTCTTCATGACCTTCCTCTCCGCTTTTGTCGTGAAAAAGTGACACTCCTTCCTTTTGCTGATGTCATCATCATTCTTGTCGTGAAATCACGACGCTTTAGTCTGCAAGGCCTTCTTCTCTGCTCTTGTCGCAAAATCATGACACATTTGCTTTTGCTGATGTCATCAGCAACTCTGTCATGAAATCGTGACATCATCTCCAACTGCAAGCTGCTATCTCAACCTATCGAGAAATCGTGACGCTTCTGGCTTCCGTACGCTTTCTTCACTACCTATCACGAAATCATGACAGCTTACACTGCGGACTCTTTCTTCTGCACCATGTCGCAAAATCGTGACATTTTTTCGTCCGTACAGTCTCCTTTGCAGAATGTCGCAAAATCATGACACTTTTCTTTCTCTGCCTTCCTGCATCGTCCGAGTCGCGAAAATGCGACATGTCACGAAATCACGACAGTTTTGCCTACTTTGCCTCTGCCTTCCAGCATGTCACGAAATCACGACAGATTTGCCCAAACTTTCTCTCTCCTGAAACATGTCGCGAAATCGCGACAGTTTTGCCGACTTTGCCTCTGCCTTCCAGCATGTCGCGAAATCGCGACAGATTTGCCCAAACTTTCTCTCTCCTGAAACATGTCGTGAAATCGTGACAGTTTTGCCAGCTTTGCTTCTACCTTCCGGCATGTCGCGAAATCGTGACAGTTTTGCCAGCGCTTTCTCTCTCCTAAAACATGTCACGAAATCGTGACAGTTTTTCCAGCCGCTTTGCATACTTTTTCTAACTTATCTTTTTCTTGATCTTTTGCAAGCTGGGCTACCCTGATCTTCTTGGAAACTCACTTGTCCATCTGAAACTTTCACCAATACACATTCTTTGACATCAAACCATATTGCTTCAAGACCTTCTTGACATCAATGACAACATCTACACTTAGAGCAAGTGCAATGTACCCAAGGTACCCAAAATTGCCAACAATCTCCCCCTTTGTCATTGATGGCAACCCTTAACTTAAAACATATCTTCAAGAGCCAAAACTGAACCAACTAAGAATCTGCAATGAAGTTTTTGCTCCCCCTGACTTGAAGCTCTCTTCTTCACTATGAAGCTCTCCCCCTTACTCATATCTCTCCCTCTTACTCAAATCTCTCCCCCTTTGTCATCAATGGCAAAGGGTCACCTTTGGGGCTTGGGACTAAGAATGAGTCTCTTAGCTTAGTCCCTCCCTCACCTTCTATTAAGGTGATTTAAAATAGGGTTGGGAGTGAAACTCCCATTAGACACTCATCATCATTAATATCTACAATTTCTTTGTCGGGCCTTCTCTTGAATTATTTTTCCACATTGTTGTTCTTGTTACTATTTTGATCCTCGGACCTGTTCATACTGTTGTTCCTATTCCTTTCATCATTCCTATTTTTCTCCATACCTTGATCCTTGAACCTGTTCATATCACTTTTCCTATTTTTGTTGTCATTTCTGTTCTTATCCATGCTTTGATCCTTGGATTGGTTCATACTACTGTTTCTGTTGCTGTAACTCGAAAGATCAACTCTACATAGTCTAGCTATGTGACCTGCATTGTTGCACTTATAACAGATAACATTGTTATTTCTGTTCGGCATACTCGTTCTTTGAATCCGCCTGTTATGACTAACCCAGTTCCTGTTATTTGCTTTGCAAAAAATTGCCTTGTGCCCGAACTGTTGACAAGAGTAGCAATACCCTTGAAAGAAATTACGGCCCCTGAACCTGTCATTTACTCTCTTCACTTGAGTCATGCAATGAACAACCATGTGACCAAACCTGTGACATGCAAAACATCTGCCATGAAATTTTCTTTTATTCGACTTCATGGGTCCCAAAAACTTCTTCTTCTCAATCTGAATATCATTTTCTGTTTTTGCGTATCTATCACTTATGGATTTATGAACTGAAGTACTTTCTACATCAGAACTCTCTTCCTGTTGAAATTTCTTGCTAGATTCCCCAACCTGTTTCTTGTGCGGCTCAACAAAACCGAGACCTGTTTTATCTGTTGGTTTTCTTTGTCCTTTGATGAGAAATTTAACCTTCTTGGAGCTATCCTGAAATCTGTAGAGCTTATCCTTGTACTCTTTATTTTCTTCTTTCAAAGAAGCCATTTCCTGTTCAAACCCACTATACTCCAGAATTTTAGAATCTAACTCATCCTTGAGTTCTTGTGACTTAGCCATAGAGACTTCAAGATTTTCTATAATTTCTTCTCTCTCCATACAACATTCATCTAATTTAATCTTGAGTCTTTCATTCTTCTTTCTTTCCTTTTTCAAAACACTAAGAGCATTATTGAGTTCACATTCAAGATCCTCTATTTGATGGCACTTTGAATTATCACGGCCTTTTTCAGATTTCTTATCACTAGAGGTGCTACCTTTTTCAAAAACCATACATGCATCTTCATTGTAGTTTTTTGAAGCATCCTCATACATACTAGCAACCAAATCATTATTTTTGCAATCATCCTCAAGGTGCCCAAAATTTCCACATCTAAAACATTTCATGATAATGAATTTATGTTTCGGTTCTTCCTCTTTTTTTGAAATGAACAACATCTCATTTTCATCATCACTAGAAGAACTTTCACTATCACTGCTAGAACACTTACTTGCTTTGTCTAAGTAGAAGCTCTTCTTATTCTTGTGAGAATGCCTCTTTCCATGATTGTTGTACTCATCTTTGCTTTTCTTGTGATTGTTGTATTCATCTTTGCTCTTTTTGTAATACCTGTACTTTTCAGAATCCTTGCTCTTAACATCCTGTATATCTTCATCACTTTCATTTTTGGAAACAGTACAGTCAGTAGCATAATGACCAAATTTCCCACAATTGAAACATCTTATATTTTTCTTGCTTTTGTGCTTTCTGGAAATCTTGCCTTTCTTGCTGTAATATGCCTCTTCCTCACTAGAAGACTCATCACTTTCTTGAATCTGTTTGCCCTTTGATTTCTTGGTAGCTTTGAAAGCTGCCTCTTTCTTTACATCAACTTTCACTTGAGTTCTTAGCTCAAATGCTTGCAAGAATACTATGGAGCTCATCCTTTTTCAATTTATCTAAATCTTTAGCTTCCTCAATAGCAGAAATCTTTTCACTAAATCTATTAGGAAGAGATCTTAAAATATTATCACACACATCATTTTCAGCAAGTTCAAGACCTAAGTCTTTCATAGAATTAACAACTTCATCCATACGGAGCATGTAGTCACTAATCTTTTCATCATCATTCATCTTGAGTTGTTCAAACATACCTTTAAAATGTCTCAATTTGGCCTTTCGGACATTTGCATCACCTGTATGAACAACCTACAACTGTTTCCACATTTCACTAGTTGTCTTGCAGTGAATAACTTTGGTAAGATCAGCCTTCTGTAAACCCTTCAGGATTGCATTCATGGCTTTTGAGTTGCTGTGATGTAGGAGCCTGTCTTCTTTAGTATAAGGACCATGTGCAGGAATGGTGTACCCATCTTCAACAACTTCCCATACCTCATTACCAAGAGCCATTAGATAGACTTTCATTCTTGCACTCCACAGGCCAAAATCTGATCCGTCAAGAATAGGTGCTTGCATTGCCACTTGAGTAGTCCATTGTGTTCTTTGCAAACTTTTCCTTCAAGGTTGTTAAACTTTTCGAAGGCACTGGCTCTGATACCAATTGAAGAACACAAGCTTATACTGAGAGGGGGGGTGAACAGTATAAGACCACTTTTTACTTTTCCTTTCAAACAGCTTTCAATTCAATAAAATACAGTATAAAGATAGCAGTAACAACAACAGTAATCAAAACAATGCACAAAACACCAACCACAAAGTGACACAACAATTTACGTGGTTCACCCAAGGTGGGCTACTCCACGGATAAAACTTTCCTCTAAAAGTTATATCAAAGTCCTCTAGGAATCCTTCCCGATTACAATGTTTATGAGCCTCGGCTCAAAGGAGATACCTTCCCCTAATTTTGCTTTTTTGGTGATCCTCTA